>NSDU01000024.1:420627-1025980 GCA_003676015.1 Meyerozyma sp. JA9 | reverse complement strand
GCTCCCCCCATCCCCCACATCTCCGCCAACATGATTCCCCTATCCAGAATCCTCTTTTTCTACGCCCAGAACGCATACCAGCGGTTGACCACCACCATCGAAAACTTGTCCTCCACCGTAGACATTGAAACCGACGCCGCCAGAAAACGCACGTTCCTCGCCACCATCATAGACCTCCGCCACGACTTCGTCAAGCTCTACACGCTTGTCAAATGGGCCGCCAACGCCAAAGACGTGTCCAAGCTCATCGACCTTCTCAACTGGCTCCGCCACCAGGAGCACTTTTTCGACCAATTGGGGCTCGGGCTCAACGAGCTCAACCGCTACTCCGGCGCCAAGTTGCCCAACCCAGACATCCCCACGGCGTTGGAGGTTTTGCTCGAGGGCCGCCCGCAGTTGCCGTCCTACAACCTTCTCCGCCGGGCCCCGGTGCTGCCGCAACGCACGCTCCAGGTGCTCCGCGACCTCAACATCTGCCTCACGGCCCGCATGGTGTTCGAGGACCTGTTGCCGGCCCGTTTCGGCGACTACGTGGTCCGGGACGGCCGCATCTACTTCACGGTGCCGCGGGAATTCGAGGTTTCGGTGACCGCCGGCAACGACACGGTGGTGGAGTCGGCCGCAGACTACTACAGGTCGCCGTACTACTTCATCGACTTCAAGTTTTTGTTCGGCGTGAGCGCCGACGGCGAGACGTTGGTGGAGGACGGCGCGGGCTCGGTGTCGCGGGCGCCCTCGCTAGCGCCCTCGCTAGCGCACCCGCTCTCCGCGCCCTCGCTGGCGGACTCGCTGGCCCACTCGCTGGCCCACACCGCGCTCCCCCCGCCGGCGCGCCGCCGGCTCGAGCACGCCGCCAACGCCGCGCTCCTCGCCCACGGCCTCGCGGGCCTCTACAATCTTCTCCACCGGTACGCGGTGGCCTTCAAACTCTACCTCTTGTCCCGCCAGCTCGCACACTTGTGCACCATTTCCAAGTGGAAAGGGTCGGTCCAGTACAAGTACTTCGGCGACCGCCTGGTGCTCGCGGTCAACTACTGGTCGCAGCAGCCGCTTCTGCGCAACTGGCGCTCGTTCGTCGAGGTGGGCGTCACCCGCGCCAACCGCTTGGGGCTCCGCTGGTTCCGCAACGGCCGGTACCAGAACCACGACATCGACGTCGCCGACCGAGCTGGGCCCGCGGGCGGAACCGTGCTCAGCTTGGACATGGTGCTCAGCATGGTGGCCAACCGGCACACCGAGTCGCTCGTGCGCCAGATCCACGACCAGCTCGTGGCGGCGGTGGACGCCGAGTCGGCGGCGGGCGATGGGTCGGCGGCGGGCGATGGGTCGGCGGCGGTGTCGCTCCTCACGCCGCACCAGCTCTTGCTCGCGGTGGCTCCGAAGACCCTGGCGCTCTTTGCCCTCAACCCTTTGACGGGCCTCTTCTACTTCGGCGAGCCGTCGCCGCTCTACAGCAAGTGCGCCAGCAGGGTCAATGCTCCCCCGCCTTCAGCAAAATCGTCGCCGTTTGTGTCGGAAGCAGACACCGTTTCGCACGTCGTAGCCAGCATCCTTCGGCTTCGTCTCGACACCTTTTCGCAGCAGATCCACAACCGGTTGGTCACCACCGAGTGGATCCACAACACCATCATCAAGTTGAGCGAGGCGGAGATCGCCCGGTTGGACGGCGCCGGGTCCAGGTCGCCGCTCCACCGGCTCCATTTCTACCGGTGCAAAAACTGGCCGTCGTCGTGGTTTCTCATCATCTTGTGCAGCGGCACCTCGTTCACCACCTCGTGGTGGGTCACCCGTATCAAGTCCATTCGGGGCGACTGGCGCATCCAGTGGCTGCGCACGCTTGCCTGCGACGCTTCGCCGCAGAAACTCGACTACAGCTACTTCAGCACCCTTGCTACCCGCTGCTCCAACTTGATCATTGACCACATCGTCCACGAGGAATTGGAGCAGAGAAACATCCGCTTCGTCAACGACGTGGACGAGAGCATTGGCGGCCTCGCCGAGAGGCCGAAGAGGGAAGTCAAGCAGGAACTGGCGAACCAGACTGTCAAGCACGAAGCTGCGAACCCGCCTGTCAAGCACGAAGTTGCGAACCAGCCTGTCAAGCAAGAACTTTCTGAAGTCACTCCCTCTACTTTTGGCGAGTTGTACTCGCTGACCATCGCCCTCTACAACGACGGCTCTCTCCTTCCTATATCCGCCTCGTCCACCGCCATGTTTCTCAAAATCACCCTAGTGCATCACCACAATTCCACCCACATGAAGCTAGTTCTTATGGGCGAGCTAAGAGGAATCGACCTCTCCACCACCGGCGAGCAAGGATTATCGATTTTCCACAGAAACGGAAAAACCCAGTTCTCCCTCACAGACTCGGTGGACCTTTCTGGCACTATGAACGACAGCGCAACTTCTGCCGAAAGCAAGGTGCTTGCCAACCTCTTCAACTCGCTCCACAAACTCAAGCAGTCCATCATTCTGGTGACGATTCTCAACGAGTGGAACATTGATATTGTCGACTATTTTGCCGACGGCATCTCGCTCCTCATTGACGATGCATTTGGAGTTTTGAAGCTCCAACTCCCCCTGGTCGATACCGGCGCTGCCGCCATGTACCGGGTGCCCAGTGGTAAAAATGTGGACCTGAACATCGAGGCCGAAATCCAGATCATGCTCACGTTTGTCAATGAGTATCTTTCCCACCCGCAAAAAGACTGCCTTATAGGGCTTGTCCAGTATCTTCGTTGCATAGCGCCGGTGTTCCGGGCCATTTCCGCCATCAAGAAATCCATGGCCGAGTTGGATAAACGCCCTGAATTTCGGCTCGTGAACAATGTGCGTCGGCTTGACTTTGATGTCAAGTTCCGCGAGTTGAACTACATTCAGTTTGTGTACTACATCAAGTATACCAGTGCCAATGCTCCCAAGCGAATCTTGAAGGACAAGATTGTCATTTGTCTTTGTCTCCGAGTCAACAAGTTTGCCAGGCGGCAGCTTTACTTGAAGATGTCGTTGAGAACCAATGCCAACCACAAGAACTTGAAACACAAAAAACTCTTTGAAATGATCTTTCGAGCCATCAACGAGTTTGAGGTGTCGGAGAAGTTGAAGCGGGCCGACTTGGTCAAGCTCAACTATGAGTTTTTGGTGGAGTACAAGTTGGCGGACAAGCTTCTCACCACGGTGCTGCAGTGTTTCACGCGGTACGTGAAGGATATGCCGGATATATAGGCCAAAAGGAACTCGGTAGAACTCGGTGCGAGTTCTATAGAACAGACGTGAACGATGGTATTGCTGCACTTTGGTCGTATAAGGCGTCTTGTGGTAGTGTTCGATAATAGACCGAACGAAGTAAGGCTGCTCGTCTTATATAGCGCTACTCGCTAAGGTCTGTTCTCCATTAAATAATATACCGAACCTATGTACACCTCGTTACATGTCGTACGAGCTACTGGTGCTTTCAAGCAATAGCATAGAAATGTTGCATACAACAATTTTTCAAAGACTATTTGTTATTTTTTTAGATTCATCACGGTGACTCAAATCTGTAATAAATCTCTTTTATTACTTCATACAAAAACATTTTACCAACGTGTTCTATCAAATAATATAGACCGAATGGTCGTTAATAAGGTCTTTTCTCTATTAAATAATACACCGAACCTATATACACCTCGTTACATGTCGTACGAGCAACTGGTGCTCTTTTTCAAGCACCCGTCGCACTTGTTGGCCGAAGCATTGTACACACATTTGACCTTGCGGCGGCGGCACGAGCTGCACGACGACTTTCTCGAGCTGGAGCCAGCGGATGCAAGGACGCCAGCGCCTCTTGCGACAGAAACTGCCAAAGTTGCAGCCACCGGAGACGCCGACTCGATGCGCGGCTTGGTGACTTTCGACACCAGAGGTCGGCGTTTGAGCGGGGCGGCCGAGTCCGACTTTTTCGAGTTGACAATGATGTCCTCCTTGGTGAACCCTTTGGAAAATGAGCAGGGGAGACCCTTGGAGCTGCACGACTTGCATGGGGTAAACTTGATGACTTTTTCGTTGGCGACAATGATAAACGAGTCGTCGTCCAACTTGATGGGCGTGTTGTTGTTGAAGAGGTTATTAATCTGGGTCGACGACACCTTCATGTGAGCAAAGTTCATTTCTTGCGGGCACTTGGCAAGCACCAAGATATCGGCATCGCACTTGACTTTTCGCAGCCGGCACGAGTCGCACGACGGGCCGAGCCGCTGGCGGCGCTTGGTATGTCCGGCGGCGTCCATGATGGCCATTTTGGGCGACGGCGGCAATGCAGGCGACGTGGGGGCCGACGACGTGGGGACCGACGACGGCTCGTTGGAGTACGCCGACGACGCCGATGACGCAAGGCTGTCGGAGCGGTCTGACGCCCGCCGGAGCGGCGGTGCTGAGGTGCCCGCGGCGCCACCAGCGCGCGCGGGAGATGCTGCTGCATTGACGCTTGCAAAAGAGGCGGCCCGCGACAAGTTTAGCAAATTTTGTTGCAAGTTCTGCTCCGTCAACTTGGAAGGCAGATCGAACACCGCCAAGTTGCTGACAGGAGGAAGCACCACCGACGACATACGCGGTATTTTATGGACCATGGGAAGTGGCATGGGGGCCACGGGCGGCTGGGCCCGTTGGGTTTGATTCATGATCGAGTAGCACAAAAGATCGTTTGACATGGTCCAGCCGATGTAGATATGAAAGTTGCCCGGGGAAGCGACTCTCTATATATATTGATGTTCTCCGCGGGGTGCGAAAGTCCGCGGCGGAACCGAGCCGCAGCGGAGCCGCGAGTCCGAGGAGGGGATTCGGCTGAACATGGGCGACGAGGGAAAGCGTCGGTCCTTATAATAGAGGTGCAGCACGAAGTGCAGCATCAAGTGCAGCAGGAGAAGCGTCCTTGCCTGCTTTTCCCTTTTGTTCTCGCTTGACATCTCGCAGTTCGTGCCGGCACATCGGCGACTCACAGTCATTTTGCCTCGGGTGCAACAGGAGGGGAACTGGTGTGTGGGTGTCGGGTGGAATCGGGCGGGGCGACCGAGGACGAAAAAAACCCGGCCAACTTCACATGAGGCCCCCGCGGTGGTTGCGGTGGGTAGAGGTACCGCAGCTGAACGAGCATGCCAACTTTCCCCTTTCCGTCGTGTTTGCTCGTGGTGCTAGTGCGGAGAACGCCTCATCCGAACGCCCGGAGAGGAGCTAAGTCCGGCGCGGCATGTGCACACTACTTTAAGCGCGCACATGCGTTTCATCGGACTTCGGAGTAATAATTACGGGCATGAGGAGTGAGTGCGGAGATCGCAAATTGTCTTCTGAAGAGACCGCCCGTAATGCACTCATTCTGGGGCTGACCGGGGCTGACCGGCCTCCCCCCGGAAATGAGTGCATTGTCGTTCGACGACAAATGTGGCCATGTTTTAGCATTTCCGCATTCGGTGATTAGCATCGCACGTCACTGGTGACTCAGGCTCAATCGCCGTGTGCCGGTGTGTGGGCGTGTCGATATCCGGGGTCGGAGGCGATGAGGTCCCGGCCCTGACACCGGTGCACCGGTACACCCGTCTCCGGCTGTTGACATGTTGCCTAATGCGGGTGCATCGCAAAACCACCAAACCACCCAATTATCACCCCAATTATCACCAAACCCAATCATTTCCACAAAAACCACCACAAACCACCACAATTACCACCAGTTCCCCTAGCCGGTTCCAAAGTCCTACCCTTTCTTTTTCCTATGGACGTTCCCGGCTCGTTTGATTCCTCTATGGAACTCAGCACCCCCATCAAAAATCTCCGTCTTGGTTCCCCGTCAAGATTGTCGCCCATATACCCCAATCTCGATGATATATTACCGTCCAGCTCCCCTCCTCTCAATTCTTACATGCAATCCTTGGGGTACCTGAGGAAACTCAGCAGCAATGTGTTGAAAGAACTCAACCAACGAGCATCACAAATCTCTGAAAAAATGAAGTCACCTCCTTCGTCCCACGCCCAGGCAAGACGGCGCAGCAAGCTCGAATCGATTTCGAGCCACTACTCGGTACTAGCAAGGAAGAAGTTGCACAACAAGGAATCTCCACAATCTGCTTCCCAGTCTAATACTAATTCCATTTCCAATTCCAATTCCAATTCAACTTCCACCTCCCAGTCCGCCGAATACAAAGAACACTCCAACAAACGTGAGTCGTTGGTCGGCTCCGCATACTCCAAAAGAAGAAGAACTTCCAACCTCGCTGGCGAGCCTAATATGATCCACCTTCCTCGCCTGTCTCCACTCAAACAATTCTCGAGTCCCCTCAAACGAATCTCTCCTTCGAAAAAGTATAACGACCTTCATAGCATTCTTACCCTGGAACCGGAAGAAAAAACCTCCCCGGTCAAATTTGCCGTGCCAAAACCTCCAACTCGAACCCTCACTTCTCGGCCTTCTGTGTTACAATTGGCAGGGGTCAAGCCCTTACCGGCCAACCATAACTCCACCCACACCACTCTTTCGGGATCTCCTTCCTCAAAGCTGCTTACTTCCACAAAAAAACCTCCAGCTCCAGTGCTTTCCAAGACCCAGGCGCTCAAACCAAAGACATCGGCCAGTTCTTTGAAGGCCCAGCCAAACCAATTGCATTCAAAACAGCCCCCAAACCAGCCAAACCACCCACATTCGCTTTCTCTGTCGCACTCGCTTTCCCGCTCGGTTCCAAACTTGGCTGCAAATTCTTCGATACCCTCCTTGAAACCCGCCCCAAAGGTCAAGCTTACACGGTCGCCAACGTCGCGATCGCTAAAAGCCCCCACGGTGCCCCAGCCGTTTCTGTTGTACGACAAGCCTACGGTTTCTTCATCGCAGAAATCCTTGGATAGATTTCAGAAATTCAAGAGTAAATTTAAATAACTCCTAATATATATTGGTTTGTACCTTGATATCTCCACCAATGGTAGTCTTCTGCGCTCCTTTCCATTTCTTTCCTGGAGCCAAATTAACAAAGTCAGAAACATGGCCGGGCTCAATACACAACATATTCAAGTAGCCATTCTTGGGCAAGAAATCGGCCATTCCTTCTGACTTTTTGATCCACGGGTTCCACACCACCGCATCCTGCAAGTTTTCGCGTTCTATCGTGACCAAAACCTTGCCAAGCTCCACGATCTGAAGAAGTTTATGCGACTCGATTTTCTCGTACACTCGATCAAACTCCTCATGGAAGCTAACCATGGGTGCCTTCTCGACATACACCTCCTTCAAAAGCTTGTCGTTGCACCTGGAGTCCACCAAGTTGGTCACCAAGGTGTCGGTGACGTCGGGAATCCGGTAATAAGTGTGGAACAACCAGTTGAAGTCAAACAGTTGTTTGCCGGTATTTTCCACCTCGATTTCCGTCCGGAGCAGCCCAGCACCAAGCGACACCGTCAAGATCAACGTGAAGTCATTGGACCCGTTCGCCCATAACTTGTAAAGTTCCGGATCGACGTTTTCGGGTCCCAAGCCAAATTGCACCGTCGTTGGATCCTCGGTGGTTTGTCCCAAAAACTCCCAGGTTGAATTCCGGGCAAACCCATGTTGCGGCAATGGGTAGGTGGGGTGTTTTTCATCGGTTTGCTTGCCAAAAACAGGAAATACAAGCGGAATTCCTCCACGGACGGGCCTGGAACCGTCGGTTTTGGCACCTTCCGACAACCATAACCGCTCAATTCCGTCCTCTTTCCATGATATCACGGTGGCACCGTACTTGAGAATCGAAGCAGTACTTCCAGAAGCATGCTTGAGGTGCACATGGGTGTCTGTTTCTTCCACTGACATTGGAGTTGCTCGCCCAGACACCGCGAATTGCACCGCGAATTGCTCTCATGCCGCCCGCACACCACCTACCGAACCAGCTCCCGCGAACCACGCTGCCGGGCTACCACGGAGGCGCGCGCCCGCACACCGGCTCCCCTAACCACTCCCCTAACCTCCCCTAACTGTCCGGCTGGCGCGGGTGTCGCGCGACATGACACAAACAAACGGAATTTCTTTTGAGGATTTTCTAGTGCCATCACTTGTATCTTACCGGTTTGCTAGGTGGTTTTTCTCACTGAAAGTTGGTTTTTTTTCCTCTCTCGGTCACACATCACTACTGTGAGTGTCCCAGATAAGTCAAGACCGTTGCTTGGACGCTTTTTGTGGTTCCATATTTGGGCAGATCACCCACCTAACCATCTGAATTTATCGACTCAATTTTGGTATTTTAAATTTTTTTTGGTGGAATGTCGCTCCTCCGTTCCAAAATCGTACTGAAGCCGTACCAATGGTTCCACTACTATTTTCTTTCCGAAAAATATCCTGGCTGTCAGCTTTCGGATTTGTCGTTTGAGACGGATATCGGCATCACCATCGCCAAGCTCAGACAACACAAATGGACCATCCCGGAAATAGTGCACTACTCGTTCGTTCTGTCGGTAATTTTCTTTGTGTTCCTTATTTTCCCGGCTTCGTTCCTCATAAAAATCCCCATTCTCGCCGTATTTATTACCTGTTTTTTGGTGCCATTGACGTCGCAGTTTTTCATCCATGCTCTCCCGATTTTTTCGTGGCTAGCGTTGTTTTTCCTGGCCGGCAAGATTCCCGTTCTGTGGAAGCCCGCCATCAGCGTCAAGGTGCTTCCTGCTACTGAGACCATCTTCTACGGTGATAACTTATCCAATGTCCTCGCCACGTTCAACACGACTTTGTTGGATCTTTTCGCTTGGCTCCCCTACGGAATAATCCACTTTAGTGCTCCGTTTGTGGTGGCTCTTCTCATCTTTTTGCTTGGTCCTCCTACCGGATTGCAGTCGTTTGGGTTTGCGTTCGGATACATGAACCTCCTTGGAGTCATGACCCAAATTCTCTTTCCAGCGGCTCCGCCATGGTACAAGTTGTCTCATGGTCTCGAACCCGCCAACTACCTGATGAGTGGCTCTCCTGGAGGTTTGGGTCGTATCGATGCCATACTTGGTGTCGATATGTACACCAGCAACTTTTCCAATGCTCCGGTGGTGTTCGGAGCATTTCCGTCATTACACTCAGGAATGTCGGTTATGGACGCCTTGTTCCTCTGCTGGCTTTTCCCCAAGTACAAGGTGGTTTGGTGGGCGTATGCGGTCTGGTTATGGTGGAGCACCATGTACTTGACCCATCATTATTTTATTGATCTTATTGGCGGCGCCGTTTTATCGTATGTGGTGTTCACATACTCAAAGTATACCCATCTTCCAATCATGGACCCTACCAAGTTTTGCCGGTGGTCATACACCGAAATACATAAAGTTGACATTCGGCTGTCTGATCCTTTGACCATGAACTTCAATGAGGACACGGAAAACACTCTTCGTCCGTACCTGTTTTTGCCTGCCAGCGACAACATCGAAATGGCACCGGTCACCCGTTCTCGTCAGCAACTGAGATCCCTTGTACCCACCATTCAAAATAATTCCGCGAAGTCGTCATCGCTGTTAAATTTGGCCATAGCCGAAGAGACACACGACGCCGAAGTACTCGACTCGTCTTCGCTTGAGTATTCTGCCGCCCCGCTGGTGTTTGACGAGGAGCAGCACCAATCGTTAACAGCGTCGACCACGTCGCTTGATGACGAACTTGCATCACGAAGCTACAAAGACAAGTAGCTCTTTAATGTCTAATAACTAATACTAATGTCACTGCTATCTGCTGCTAATATCTCCTGTTCTGCTACTGCCTCTGCTACTGCTATCCTGTTATCCTGCTTCTGCTTCTATTCTGCTATGCTACTTCAATCCACTTCCCTCTGCCACCTACACTGATCTTTCATCAATTTATTCATCACCGCTGTGAACCCTATTTTACACCATCCCTATTTACACTTGTTTGGGAATACTATTATAAGCTCGTTGGTAAGAGGTTCCGGGCGACAATTTATTGGCCAAATCATGACGAATTATGTTAGCACGAAGCACTCTGGGATCTCTGCGAAGTGTTCTCAACAACTCCTGCTGGACACTTGACGACACATCGAATCCCATGAGAAAATGATATCCTTGGAAATGTCTTTCTTGATCTTTGGAAATCACCTTTGGAAGAACCCTGGGACCCATACTTGTGACATCACGTATGACACCTCTATTGTTCAATATCAACTTTCCGATGGTGGAAACAATCTTCTTGGCCTCCTTTGCCATCTGTTGTGGATCCAGAATTCTGGATATGGCCATCAACTCGTAGTACATGGCGTATGTTACAGGTGAAAAATTCGGTATGTCACTTGGAAAGAGCCCAGACACCAGACACCAATGCCCCAGCAGCTGCCCAGCTGCTGCTGCCCAGACCGCGGTGCACCCGCACTGTACTCCACTCGACCACATCAGCTCACGTGAGTTGCAATCATATAAGACACCCACCGATTTTCAACTTTTCACAAAATGGCTTCCAACATCACCTGGCACCCCAATTTGAGCCATGAAGAGCGCTCGGCGCTCAGGAAACAACGAGGCGTCACCGTGTGGCTCACAGGGTTGTCTGCCAGTGGAAAATCCACCATCGCCTGTGCCTTGGAACAGTCGCTTTTGGCTCGTGGATTGAATTCTTACCGATTGGACGGAGATAACGTTCGGTTTGGCTTGAACAAGGACTTGGGGTTCAGCGAGCACGACAGAAACGAAAATATCAGACGTATATCTGAGGTTGCAAAATTGTTCAACGACTCATGTTGCATCGCCTTGACATCGTTTATTTCACCATACAGGCAAGACAGACGGTTGGCTCGTGAGCTCCATGAAAAGGACAACTTGCCGTTTGTGGAGGTGTATGTGGATGTGCCTGTGGAGGTTGCTGAAAAGAGAGACCCCAAGGGTTTGTACAAGAAAGCCCGTGAGGGTATCATCAAGGAATTCACTGGTATCAGTGCGCCATATGAAGAGCCCGAGAATGCTGAAATTCACTTGAAAAACTACGAGGGCACCACCGTGGAGGAGTCTGCTGCCCAGATCATTGCGTACTTGGAGCAGAAGGGGTTTATTTAGGGTAGAGAGACAAACTGAGAATAGAGACAAAAGAAGTAAGAATAGGTAAGAACAAGCTGTAACATCCATGGAGATCCATGATCGAGACCGAAGGAATCTACGGGCGGGGCCATGATTTTCACTGCTCTACGTAAGTAAGCCGTTCAAGTAGGCATCATTCATTATCTATTTCTTCAAGCTGTTGAGCCGTGCCTGCAAGTCGTCTTCGTCCGCTCCCACCGCCTGAGCAACCTTGTTTTCGGCTTCCTTTTCCGCGGTTATATGGCTGGGGGTGTCTTTCAACGTGGTATTGAGGTCCACTCCAATCTCGTCGAGAACCTTGCCCAAGATTTCGTCCACTTGTTCGTCTTCGCCCAACTCGTCTTCGTCGTCTGCCATGGCATCGTCAATGGCATCGTCCATAAATTCCTGTTTCTGGTCCATAAGATCATTTTCCTTGGAAAACTCCTGGGCAATCCGAGAGAGCTGCGGCAAGTTCATCGACCGGTTCATGCCCGAAAGAAGCCGGGTGGCATCGTGCATCGAGGCTGCCATCTGCTGGTTGCTTCTCACCGACTGAATTCTCAACAGAATCGCCTGGAGTTGTGCCTTCATCGAATTGAACTTGACTATGTAATTCTTGGTCCGTATCAAGTCCTTGGCTTGCACTTTGGCACTTTGAATCTGGCCCTGTTTCGCCAGCTTTTTGATATCCAGCATCAACTTTTTTTCCTGGGCCTGTAGCTTTGTGGTTTCTCGCGCAAGCTCGCGCTGTGTCTTCTCGAGCGCACGCTGGTTCTTGCGCAACCGCTCTTGCGGCGTCAATTTTTTCCCAAATGCCCACTCGAAAATACCGGGCATATCGAGGGTGAATGCTGGTTTCGCAGCGATAGAAGAGTTATCGCGGGTGCGGGCCTGTGTGCACTACCGGCAATTTGCACCCAAACCAGGCACTGGTTGGGACCTTATAACCGGGGGGTTGCGAGAGTGCCAATTTCGCCGCTTCTTGGCCCATGGCGTAGCCGGACTGGTACCCGTAGCCGCTGGCTCCGTAGTTGTGGACCAAATTTTTGTTTTGAAACTTTTGCTTTTCGATTCGAACCCCGCCGGTTCTGCTTGGCCGGAGTCCTGCAACCACACGGAGAATCTCCAAGTCGCTGATATTGGGGCCGTAGGGGTTCTCAGAAAGGATTTGGGGAAAACCTTTTGTTGTGCGGTGCAAAATATCGTCACTTTGTTCTTGGAGAGTGTCTGCGGTCCAGTCTCCATGCTGCAAAAATCCGCCCAAAATCAATTGGTCGTTCGAATATGGCCGCTTGATCACGTAGGTGGCCGAAGCTTCACCCCAGAGCATTCTGTTTTCCAGAATGTGCGGTGCTTTTACCACTACAACCTGTCCCCGCGTAGGGTACACCGCGGAGTCTTCTACACCACCCAAACTTTGTGCTCCGATGCCACTGCAGTTTACGACGGCAATAGTGTCAGCACCGTATGCCTCTGCTATGTGGCTGAGCCTGTTGCGGCTCATGGCAACACCCTCTTTTTGGAGATATTTCATCATGGATTTGAGAAAGAGAGGGCAGTTGAAATTCCAGCTTAAAAACCGAATGCCGTACTTGTATCCTTCGGGAAGGTCCGTGAGCTCCTCGTAGTCGTCCAAGTAGCTTTTGAGCGAGTCTATCTTCTTCTGCGATGGATACGTGGCAAAATACTCGTGGGAAAAGTATCTGTCCAAACCGCATTTTGCACCTCCGAGACTTTTTTGGATCTTAAAAAGGTTCTGATAGGTAATTCTGTCTCTTTCAAGGGATGCTGTGTCGTCGCCGGAGATACACGAGAAATTCCCTCCGGCGTAAGGAGAAGTGTAGCGAATCGATTCGTCGCCGGGAAAGAATTCTGCCACTATTTTGAGATCAATTGCATCCACATGGCTCTCTAGCAAGTTGTAGGCGGTATAGAAGCCGATGATTCCAGCCCTGTGTTAGCAAAAGAACAAACAACCAACAATTGGAACCAACAAAGTACCTACCCTACAATTACGTATTTGGTCATAAAGTTGATATTAATTTCGGCTGCGAAAATATTCTGAAGCTATATACACGACAGGTGCTATCAATGTCCTTGCAAAGGTTCGGTTTCGCCATCCCGGGTAGCAAGACTATACTGGTCTGTGTCCTGGTGAGCACTGAGAATGGCATAGAGCTTTTTCATCGCTTCTTCGTTTTCCTTGGTGTCGACATCTTCAATGCCGTACCGGTATATGGAGTACACCCCGAAAAGAGCCAAAACTGTGCATATGAAAAATGCAACGTAACCTTTGGTGGTGAAGCCCTCGGGAAGCGGCTTGGCCTGCACTAACTCTCCGGAAAGATTGAGCCAGTCGGACTCGTTGGGACCAAAGTTTCCGGCGGCATTGCCGTAGCTGATAGTGTTCAGCAGCTTGCAAGCATCCCAGTGCGATTGGGGAATCGACAGGTTCTGAGCAAGAATATCCATTGGAGACTCCACCAATGTGATGGCCAAGCCCTGCTCCAAGTGCCAGTCGACGTGGCAGTGGAAAAACCACACCCCAGGGTTGTCGGCCTTGAATCTAAGGACGATAAAACCATTGGGGTTGACCATGACGGTATCACGCATCATGGGATGGCTGGGGAACTTGGTGTGTTCTGGGTTCGTCTCATCGTAAACCAAAGGATTGTCGTCATCTTCGCCTTCGGGAGACCTGGAAATCACCTGGAAAATGTGTCCGTGCAAGTGGAATGGGTGCTTTCCTGGGTCCATATTGTTCAACACAATCTCCACAACCTCGTCCTTTTGAAGCACGTATGTGTGTGTGTTTGAGCCGTAGATGCCAGCGTTGTTGGCAAACTTACCAGCGGACAATACCGACATTAAAGTGGGTACCTTGGGCAACACATAGGTGATATTGTTGAAAAATGCATAGTTGACTCCGTCGCCAAGGTTGTTCATGGTGAAATTGAGCTCGATCTGGTAGTCGTAGTCGTCCAAAAGGGGTGTTTTGCTGAGCGGTTCCAAGTGAAAATCATCAACAGGGTTCAATTGGGCCACCGCTGCTTCAAATTTCTCTGGGCTATTCGTCAACCTTTCAGGGAGCTTAGAAGCCTTATCGTACACCAAGTAGTTCGTGGATATGACTTCCAACTCTTCTGGAAGAACATCGAGCATTTCCTGGTCAATAATGTTCACAAATCGAAAGTTTTCCTTGGTGTCCTTGGTACGAAGAAGGACAGTATACCGCTGGGCCACGGTTATATACAACGAGTCCACCTCCTGTGGCTTGACACGAACACCGTCCACCTCAACTATGGTCATTTTGTGTCCCTCCAAGTAGATATACTGGGAGACAAACATTCCCATATTGACAAATCTCACGAGGTAGGTTTTGTCTGGCTGAACCGTCCATGTCAAATTCTTGGTGTCGTTCACAAGAGCATTCTGGGGAATTGGCTCGGCTCCCGTGGGGTTGTACTTGTTTAAAAACTTGCCCATGATTACAGAAGCTTCATCATGGTACCAATCGCTGACAGAGATGCTCACTTCTTCATCGTGCGAAGGAAGCGTTTCGTCTTCAATGATGAAAAATCCTCGAAGCCCGTCGCTATACTGCGCTCCCGAGTGTGAGTGGTACCAGTAAGTACCGGACTGGTCCCCAACTGTAAAATTATAGACAAACTTGTGGCCCGGAGCAATGGGACACTGGGTCACCTGTTCTGCCCCGTCCATGAAATTTTGCTTTTCCTGGAAAAGACCATGGAAATGAAGCGACGTGTTGCGGTCGAGCTGGTTGTCCACGTTTATGACCACTCTATCGTGGGGCTTCACTCTTATGGTGGGAATGGGCCATTCGTTATTGATTCCGATCACCCGTCTTTCGTGCAAGCCGTCAGGGTTTTTGGTGACATACGTAATATTGAAGTTATACACGTGCGTCTTGGCCGTCACCACCGACACAAGAAACGCTATAAGCAACAAAAATTGCATTTTGGAATGAAGATACTTCTCTGGGACCTTCATTTTCATCGCCAAGCTGTTCCTGCACCTAGTCCCACCCAGTGCCGATGCGCCGTGCCCGATCCGGCATTGGGTTGCATTATGCTTGGCCAAACGTTTTCAACTCGATTTCGTTGACCAGTTCTGCCGAGCCGCCATTCGCATTGTAGACCAAGAGGCTCTCTGCGGTCTGCCTCTGGTCCTCAGAAAGCGACCCAATGGCCTGTTTGAACGCCTCGGCGTCCATGTTGAGAAGAACCATAAGCCGCTCTTTCACATAACTTTTCAATTCTGTGCTTGCAAATTTAAGCAACAACGGCACAAGTAAACTGTAAAAAATCTTGAGCTTGTTGGGTACTCCTCTCTGTTCTTTGGCGAATACCAAAAGAAGCTCCATTGGTAGTTTCCGCTTGGAGGTCGCTTCGTCGTCGTTCCACAATTTCAATAGTAAAGTGTGAATGATATTCTTGACCACCAAACTATTTTGGCACGCTGGAGAGTGAACTAGCGACTTTATCGCTTGAACCGCAAGCGCTGTGTGTTCTTCTTCGTCGATCATGCTGCAAAGTGAATTCGCAATAAGAATCGACTCTTGCTCGTTATGCTCCACTTCTCCCGTGGTGATCAATACCAACGCCGATAATACCCACACGTTGTTGTCAGATTCAAAGTTGTAGAAGTCGTGGATGGCGTAGTAGAAACTCTTGACCATCTCGTCCGATATCTTCATAACTTCCACTATCACGCTCTTCAAATGTGGTAAAACTACCGCTATCAAGAACGGATTCTTTTGCTCATAAATCTTGGCGAATATGAACAACAAGCAGGAGTACAAGTCCTTTTTGATCATGTCCGGGAACTTCGACATCATCTCAACCACCTTCTGCAAAAAAGTGCCCGTGATAATCAACGATGGTCCACTGTCATACTTCTTGAGTCTCATGCGAGTATTAGGGTCTTCGGGATCAAAGTCGTTTCTCAAGAACGGCAAGATATTGAAAAGAGGAAGCATGCTCACACGCAACAACTCAAAGAGCTTATTGAGCCCCTCTTCTGGGTCTGTGTTTGTGTTCAAGTAACTTTGGAAAATCGTGTAGATCATGTCTGAGATTTCACACTCGACTTCAACTCCCTGGTCAATCAAGATGAGCCTGTCAATAAGATCAATGAACTCACAGAATATCTCATTGTCGAAAAGAAGTTCAACTAGCTTCGAGTTCTTGAACAAACGAGTCAAACACAATAATATCTCAGATACGTTCTGGTTCCTCACGAGAGTTTCAACACTCAAACTAAACAAAATGAAGAAAAAGTTGGACTCGTTCTCTCCAAGATATTCGTTCATTTTTGAGCAATTGGACTCCAATTGCAAACTCAACACACTGATGAAGTTTATCCAGTAATTATTGTAGAGAGCGACCTCTTTGGAGGCATGTTCGGAATGCTTAATCTGAGAGTACTCCTTCAAGATTAAAATCCAAAGCGGTACCAAGATACTGGAATACTTATCGAGGATGTCTTTCAACTCGCTTCCCTCTGTATCGTTCACCTCTTCAGAATTGATCTGCAAATGAGCCCAACAATTGAGAATAGAAAGCTGGATCGATTTCCTTCCGTACTCCGAAATGTTCTCCAAAAATGTGAACCTGATGAATTTGTTAGATGAAATCTCCTCCAACAACGATATCAAAGTATTTAATATTCTCTTTTTGGAATAGAACTTGATTAACGGAAGGTTGATAAACTTTGAAGACACATTGATGGCTTCCGAGAGAACTTTGGAATCACTATCTGCGCTGAAACATGGCATTAATGCCGAAATTATTTGGGCCTGTTGCTGCTCCAAAATAGACACACTTGGGTAAAGCGGGTCTGCCATATGACCAAATAGCTTTAAAGTTCTATCCAACAATTCAATACCCTTGAGTCGCATGTCACTGGTTGGGGCTGTGGAACCGAAGAAGGATATCTTGATAAGATCCTGAATACGACTCTTTAAGTTGTTCAATAATTTGTCGTCAGCCTTTGCCTGAAGAAGAACCTGGTTCAATAGTTCGAAAATTTGAAGTCTGAAGTCCCAAGAAATAGGTTCGCTCTTCTCGGCATCCTCATCTCCTTCAACAACGATGTTCTCGATCTCTTCATCCCGAAACTCAACATGCTGGTTGGCCTTCTTTTGTCTTTGCAGTAAGGGAAGTAACTTTTGGTGGTAGTTGATTTCCATAAACAGGCTCTGAAGTTTCTTGGTTGAGTAACGGAATAGCGAGTTGAGAACCGAAAACCAATCAATATCAGACGAAGATTCTACCCAAAGCTTGGTAAGTAGCTTGAGATCATCACAGGCAAAGCAGTTCATAGATATCCAAAGAAGCCTGATAGTTTCCTTGGACAATGATTCGGTGCCATGAATCTTGAATAATTGTACGTAACAACCACATGCTTTCTCGTAAAGAGCCTTGCTAGTTGTGCAGAAGAATAAGACCTCTTCACTGAACGACGTCAAAGGAGTTGTTGCAACTCCCGTTTTCAAGTTTCTAGCAATGATGAGATTGAGGAAACTAGTGAAAAACAGGAGCTCTTTGTAGAGAAAGTTATGATCGAAAATTACTAACTCCAGCAATAACGAGAGAAAGTTGCTGATGGTTTTGATTGCGTCTGGCTGAGAAGCAACATTGATTCCGTGCCTCATGCTCACGATCAAACTAACAAGACGATCTTTCGAGTCGCTCGCTAGTTCGTGCAAACCAGGGCCAATAGACGTAACGATTTGCTCACAAATGTTGGCAGCAAGATGAACAGACGGAAACTGGTACCTCATGTTTGAAGTAGCTTTGCTGGAAGTGTTGTTAAAGTCGTCCTTAATGAAGCACTCGTGTAGTTGGTGAAGTATTTCCGAGTTTCTGGAACGGAGGTCTCTTCCAGAACTCAAGATGAGCAAAGATTTCAAGCTAAAATGGTGGATAATAGGGTGAGGGTCGTTCAACAATTGACCGACGACCCCATAGACATCTGAAAATTGACGACCGGTGAATTGGTAAATCTTCGAGAGAATCAAAAGAGATCTTGCTCGAGCAATGGGGTCAGTATCGTTCACAATAACCTTGATGTACTTGGCAATCAATTCCTCTGTTTTTTGGCTTTCTGATATAGAAACTGTCAAGCCAATTGTTTCTGTAATGAGCAGTAGCATCGAAGGATCTTCGGCATTAACAACCTCACAAATTTGAACAATTGCATCAGCTAAACGACCATCAAGCTTTTTGGTCTTCTCGAAATAATTTGCTACTAATCCGTGCAAAGTTACAACAGTATTGGCGCAAGCGGCTCTCAATCGCAACTCGTCAACATCCTTGGCAGTTATAAACCCTCTTATCTGCTCCAACAAAGAGTGTTGAATCTTCAAGCTCAATTGAGGAAAGACGGACTGGAGCAATTCAATGGAATAGTCCACAAGCGAAGTGAGAAGATTCGTCAGAAACAGTTCCTGAGCAGAATAGTCACCATGAAGAAAAACACTAGGGTCATAATTGGCACTATTGTCAACCAGTTTCCACGCATTGAGCTCAACCTTGTCAATCCAGTCGACGATATCGTAACTACTGCTTTCCAACAATGGTCGAGACTCTTTATCATTTGGTAATAATATCATGTCCAAGTGAGGAGTAAATGGACGTAATTTACTGGTAACGCCAAACGAATAGTTATACTCTTCACTTAGAGGAACAAAAGACGATTCTTTATCTTGAATGGTCCTTCTATCCTGTTTGGACTTCGATTTGCTTCTCTCTTTTGATTCAATATTATGAACCCGCGAGAATATCTTGGTATCGCTGAAAACCCTAATCAAGAAAACAACCATGCTGGAATTGACATCATTCTTGAGCAACGGGAGAAGCTTGTTGAAGCACCGGAGCAAGATTTTTTTGGAATATAGTATGAGCGACACATAGACATTTTCAATTGAAGCAGTTTCAAGGAGCAAATGATTTGAAAAGAGCATATTACTGACCAAATTTGGATTATAATTGCTCTCCTGAAACTCAGCGCTAGAGAAGTTTGTAACGGAGCCAATGTCGCCCAAGTTACTCTCTAGATATGCCAAATAGTTGTATGACTTTGTGAGAAGAAAATGCAAGTTCTTCAATGATTCTGGGGTAAGGTCGGCTGAATCAATGTAGTTGAGCAAACATCCCAAGCTATGAATTCTCAAGCGTAGGTTCCCTAGTACTTCCTTTTGCGTTTCTGCGCCATCACTTTCGTCTTTGGAGAGACCCATAAACTGGGAAGTTAATAGACTTTTCCAAAACACAAGAAACTGTGAAGAATTCAACTTGACAAATTCGGAGTCCTTATACAAAGTAACAAGCGAGGTCAAGAGGATCCAGCAAGATGAATTTTTCAAGGTATTCTTCTTAGACAGAGTGGTGTTTTGCTTCAAATTCTGGGTACAAAAGCCCAACATTTTGGCAACAACAGAATTCAGTAAAAGTGTCGAATCTGTTTGCTTGATCAACGACAGAAGAAGCAACGAATAGCTTAGGATTTTGATCGAGAGTGAACGTGTGGTGTTATCTTTGTCGTCACTGGGTGTCTCGTGCGTAGAAGAAGAGTCCAAAGCCGAAAATTCGTGGGTTAATCCTTCGAAAGAACGAAGCACCAAAGGATTTATCTCCACTTCATTAGTAGCGCCATACTTGAGTAGTGTGCTGAGCGAGTAAGTACGAATGTAGTCGTTGTTGTTGATGATCAACTTGAAAAGAAGATCACTGAGAAATGAATTTTTGGTCAATTGTTCTTCTTCGACCTGGTCTGGTGACTGTACCAACGTATTGAAATTTACACCGAAAGGAATCAACAATTCTATGATGTATAGAAGGAGTCTGCAAGTATACGGGTTGTGAAATGGTAGTATGCCCGACTCTGACTCATCTTTCCTTTTATTTTTCAGAAGAGTTTTGCTTCTCATCAACGAAAAGCGTGCAGTTTCTTTCTTGGGTTCTGATCTCGAGGACTCTTCAATTGACTCCATGCTAAATTTTTGAAAGACATACCTCATAAAGAGGTCCTGGCTGGTGGATCCACTTTCCCCCTGAACAAATTCAACTACCTTGAGCCAATGGTCGAGGACAGTATTCCACTGCTTGTTCTGGATATGATGGGGAGCGTCATTTAGACAACGGAATTTGCTTAGCACCGCATCCAAAATGGTGATAATGTTGGCGGAAACGTAGTCCAGATTCTGGAATTGCAGCAACTGAACGAAAAAAATCAATGTTTCGACATATCCAGCTCCTAGCAAACTTAGAGCGATACCATCCTCAATAATCAGTTTGCTGTTTCTTGAAAGCGAATTTTTATCTTTTCTGAGTCCATGGACCTTTTCGCCATCCTCGTCAACCTCGTGGTTCAAGGAGGGGTGCCAGGTGTTGAGCTTTGGAAGAGGATATTCTCCCACCAAATACTCCACAGGATTAAATTTACCTGTGTCTACAAAGGAAAGCAACAAGTGAGCCAAAAGCTCGACGGTGGCTATTCGGACCTCTTTATAGTAGTTGCTAAATCCGAGCTGTATGGTTTTCTTGTGAGTCTCGAGAAGGGTCAATTGAAACTGATGTTGGGTGGACATGATGGACTCTGCTTTGAGCTTTGAGGAGCCCGACACTGACATGGCGAGTGAGGTTTCATAGTTGGTTGTGACGGACAAGATGAGCAAGTTTTTGAGGAGCAAAGTGTAGCTCTTTTTGATTGAGACGGTAGTTGTGTTGTCGGCGATTGACTGCAGTGTGAGGGCTTTCGTAGCAATTTTTATGAGTTTTGCCTGAAATTTTATGTCAATATCAGACTTCGTGGCGTGCTTGGTGACCACGCAGAGCAAGTATACCAAATGGGGGCTGATAGTTGGATTCTTTTTGAGAATCTTGTAGATCAGGGTCACACTGAAATTGATCAACGACGTCAACGAAGCGGGGAAAGTTTCGAATATGTCGGTGAGGAGAATTGTAGCAGCCGTTGAAGACACAGTAAGAGTCCCCGAGTCGTTCAAATTGACATAGTTGAGAAGGCCGTTCGTGTAGTCGTAAACTTTCAGAGGAAGTTCGGCAAGTACAAGAACCAAGTTGCGTGCAAGCAATTTGGAGGTGGCTAACGACGTGTGGTTCTGTTCTTGCTTCTCGGTCTTTTCGAGGGACTTGAATATGGTGTCCAACTGGTCCAATTGCTCCTGGTATTCAAGCTGATCTTGCGGGCTGGACAACACCAAATTGAGCGATGCGAGGTAGTTGTACACCTGAGCATGATCAGATAGGTCTAGAGACAGGTAATCCATCGTGAAATCACAGATTTGTGGAAAAAAACAGGCAGAATGATCAGATCGGTGGATGTCCCAGAAATAAATCTACGTGGAGTTGAAGTGAAAGTTGTCCAGCCGCGACAGGGCATTATGCAGGAGATATCGTATGGAGTGGTGCTATTTAACGGGCTGTTGGGCGGCTTTGGTGAAGGCCCGAAGAGACGAAAAGATGCGGCGTGACTTCTTGCGCGTGGGTAAGCTGGAATCCGGGGTCTGGGGCAGATTTGATGGTGGTTGGGGCAGATTCTGGCGAACCGGTGTTTTGCGCGGCTTGGCTAGTTGGGTGGAATCCGCCTTGTTTCTGGTGGAATCGCCTGGATTTTGTCGTTCCTTGCTCCTGTCGTTTCTGCTGTGGTGCCCATGCCGTCTGGCAAGATTATCGAGTGGCGGATAATGTTGGCTTCTTTCGCAGCCATGTGCGACATCTCGGAGAGCTCTCGAAGCCGGTGAAGAGAATCAGACTTGGGCACCTTTTTCGGTCCTGAATTCAACACGTCCCGCATGCTGAGGACCAGGAGATCACCCTCGAACGACTCTGGAGGCGCCGAATTGCTCTGAAGCTTGGCAATTGTTTGCTGCAATTCTGCCACCGAATTCTCGTAGTTGGAAATTAAAAGGTTCTTTTGCACGCCCAGCTCGCGTTCCCGCTGGACCTCGTCCTGCAACAACGCTATTCGCTCCAAGAGATCGTTGTTCATCTGGTGCGCCAACTCGATTTTGCTGGCATAGATGCGATCGTTCAGTTCCATGGACTCATTTGCAACCTCAATGGCCACTAGTCGTTTGGTCAATTGGCTGATTTTTTCCTCATTTTCGCGCTTCTGGGCCCGCGACGTCTCGTTAGCCTGTGTAACCTGCTGTGCTAGTGCTTTTTCTCTTTTTTTTCCGGCACTTATTTCCTCATTGGCTTTCTGGAGTTGCAGCCGAAGGGCTGAGTTTGCGTTTTCAAGTCTTGAAAGTTCGTCTTCGAGCGCCAGTTCGAGTTCCTTGCTAGACTCCTGGAACTCGTAGAGCTCGAGCTCGAGCTGCTCGACCCGTTTGGCGAGCTCCATAGGACAGAATGAAACTTAAACAGACAGAAACAGAAGCAGAGTGCGAATGAAGGGCGGTGTCCGGGTGGAGAAAGGGAAGGAGGGCAGAGAAGAGAGAAAGGGAAAAGAAAAGAGAGAAAGAAGAAAAAGAAGAGACGCAACCGAGAGAGTCACAGCAGGAAGATCGGATCTGAGCGACATATCCTTTTTTCATCTTTTTTTTCATCTTTTTTGTCCTTCGTATCTTCTGTTGCACGAGATTTCGTCACGTGATCCCATCGCAAAACGGTTGTTTTCCCACTGACCTTCATTACCCCGGTGACTAATAAAGCCAAGGCGATATACAGCTGGTTTTATTTGTATTCGTCGCACGCCCGCCGCGCAAACGACCATCTAGAACAACCATCTCAGTGTTACCCGACATCATCAACAAAGTGTTACCCGCAATGGAAACGAGAGCGATTGGAGGAGCCAAGGCGCTTCTTCAGCTTGGAAAAGAAGGCGAAAATGAACAAGCGGATCTTGTAAACGAGAGTCCGGATGGGATGAACGGAGAGTTGGGGATGAGTGAGCGAAGAGGGAGCAAGCAAAACCAGACAATACTGGAGCAAGCAGACAACGAAACTAACAACGACACTAACGACCAAACCAACAACGAAACCAACAACGAAACCGATAACGAAACCGACAACGAAACCAACATACTGAACCAGAACACACAGAACCAGGACATACAAAGTATACAGATCCAGAACCAGGACCAGGACGAACAATCGCAAAACCTCAATCAACTCACCCTCCAGCACCCCAACCAGCAACCGTCGTCCCCAGAGTCGTCTGCGCAGCTCAACGACGCCGTGGAAGCAGCAGTGCTCCGGTACGTGGGCGGCACCCTTGACAACCGCATGGACCGGCCGTACAAGCGGCGCCACGAATTGATGAACATTGACTACCAGTGGAACTTTTTGGACGACAACGACACCAAGCGCAAAAAGCACTCGGACATCGACCCCGAGCTTGCCGGTCTCGACTCGGAGCACGACCAGTTGGTGCAAGCCGCCATTATGGACGCCCGAGAATTGGCCAAGCAGTTGGGCCAGGGTTCGTTGCACGAGGACGGGCCTGTGCACGGGTTGGCTCCGCACCAGGCCCAGCAGGTGCTTGCGGAGATCAAGGACGGCGGGCGCCGAGAGAGAAGCCGACAAATGGCGGGCCAAATGGCGGGCCGCCATGAGTCGGTGCACGATTCGTCGGTTCACGATGGCCATAACCACGACTCCAATCACGACTCTCACAGCTCCCACACCCACAGCTCCCACAACCACAGCTCCCACAACCCGGCCCACCACACCGACTTGAAAAAGTTCACCTCGCTCGACTCGCTCGTGAACGAGGCTGCTTCCATGGCGTGCTCGTGGTACAACTCGGTGCCGCACGAGACCCCCGGGCCCCGCATGTTTCTGGCCCAGGAAATCGCAGCGGTGGACTTGTTCATCCACGGCTACTGCCACCTCCACAAGCTCTCTCGCCAGGAAATCTGTGCCCGGATCTGGTCCAACGAGCGCAAGAAGGACAACTTTTGGGAGTCGCTCACCAGAGTGCTTCCGTACCGTCTGCGGGCGCTGGTGTACAAGCATGTGAGGCGCCAGTACCATGTGTTCGAGGTGCGGGCCAAGTGGAGCAAGGAGGACGACGAGTTTTTGCGCAAGCTCGCCCAGACAAAGCAGGGCAATTGGAAGGAAATCGGCGACATCATGGGCCGCATGCCCGAGGACTGTCGGGACCGGTGGAGAAACTACGTCAAGTGCGGCGACAACCGGCTGCTCAACAAGTGGCTGGAGGACGAGGAGAAGCAGCTCCGCGACGCCGTGGCCCAGGTGCAAGGCGCCGACACCGACAAGCCCATCAACTGGACGGTGGTGAGCGAGAAAATGAACGGCATCCGCCTGCGCATCCAGTGCCGCTACAAGTGGAACAAGCTTCTCAAGCGCGAGTCGTCGGTGCGGGCGGCGTCGATGGACCCACACACGAAACTCTGGCTTTTCCAGAAGTTGCAGTCGCTCGACTTCCCCACGGTGGAGTCGGTGGACTGGCAGTATCTCGCCCAGATGTACCAGGACGAGCAAAAGGACGGCCGGTGGGCCAGCGCCGACTTCAAGTTCGGCTTCGACAAGCTCAAAAGCGAGGTGAAGAACCACCGCAAGCTCCCGCTTTCGGAAATCCTCACCCGGTTGGTGGCCGACTTGTATGCGCGGGAAGGCCAGGAGCTCCCGCCGGCAGACTTCGACGCCAAGATGGACTCGGCCAGCTTGGCGAACGCGGCGGTGGCGGCCGTGGAGGACAACCAGCAGTACTTGTGGAGATAGACCTCGTTTTATATGTATAGTAACTGGCCCTGGGCCGTCGGCTCTGTCCTGCACACGGGCCGCGACCCCATTCTCATTACTCCTGCATTTTTCAAATCAACACCTCCATGCTCAACTACGACGACAGCGGCGCCACGCTCCGCGGTTTCTACGGCGTCCGCACCTTGGATCCGCGCACCTCCGCCGACTTGCAGTCCCGGGGCTTGGTCAATGCCGACGATGTGGACTCGGTGGACCCGGAGGTCAACTTCAAGCGGTTGACCGATATCGTCAACGACAACACCGGCCACGTTAGCAACGTAGAATACACGTTTGGCGCGGAAGACGTCGAGGACCCGTTTCGCGGGCGCGGAACAAACGTGGTCGAGGAGTTGTTGCGGCGCCATATCGTGGAACTGCCCGACGACCCCATGGTGAAAAAGTTCTTGATTTCGTCGCAAAAGTTCGATTCCCAGCTTTTCCTCACAACCGTGCACAGCGACTCGTCCGTAGAACAGCTCATGCAGCTGCTCCAGTTTCTCGAGCGCGATATCCAGAACCAGACGGCCCAGCTCCGCCAGGTAATTGACGAAAACTACACCAAGTTTGTCGACTGTAAGCGCTCCATTGACGACATTTTGTTCGAGTTCAAGGCGGCCAAGACGTACGCCCAGCAGGAGCGCGACTCGTCCAAGGTGTACAACCCGCTGAGGCAGCGCAAAGTGCAGCAAAGTGAGTCGCTCGCGGCCGAGTTGGAGGAGTCTTTGCAGAACATCAACGTCGCATCCAACCTCATGATCGGGCCCATAATAGAGAGCAAGAACAAGGAGGCCAAGCTCAACAAGGTGATAGAGTTCATCCGGACCCACAGCTTTTTTTTCGATCTTCCTAGTAACCTTATACGATACCTTGCCGAGCACAACCACGACCAATTCATCGACGATTACCAGCGGTTCTTGAAAGAGAAAGAGCAGTTTTTGGCAGCCCAGAACTACAAGCACAAGTCGGCGGTTTCCCGGCCCGACGGCGACTACAAAGACGAGTTCCAGAAAAGCCAGGCCATCATCAACACCATCTTGCTGCGTGTGTTCGCTGAAATCGACAATATTGTCAACGAATTCCGCAAAAAAGCCTACAAGGACTTGCTCTCCATGGACTACGAGGTCTCCACCTCGAAATACAGGAGCAAGAACGCTAGCAACGCAAAGTTCATGACGTTGGTGGACAAGATCCAGCTCTTGGACAGCACCCCTTCGACGTCGCCCATTTCCGAGTTCCTCCACACCCAACTAGACAACTTGTCGAGAGACTTCACCTACCAGTCCACCAAGTTCGAGTCCAAGTTCAACGCCATGCAATCAAAACTTGGCCATTACATGTCTTCATTGCCGAGGTGCCGCGACGGGGGATCCCAGATACGGTTCATAGCTGACAAGTATACCAGTGTGGAGGCCTACCTTCGAGCCAGCTCCAACTCAGCATCACTCACGGACAACGAAAAGGACAAAATAACCCTCGAGGTGTTTGAGTCGTCGGACAATCTCGACCTCTCCATCGTCAGCGAAACCTGGCTCGTATTGGTCAATTTCATGTCTTACATCGACGATTTCTTGTCACGGAACGTTTCCAAGTTTGTAACAAACTATGCTCACTACCACCAAGAATTAGCAAGCCAAGACCGCAATCAGGAGTTATGGAAGATGTTCTCGCAAATCATATTGGATATCACCAGCAATCTCTTAGCACTTTTCAAGGATGATGCCACAGGTCACCAGCTTGAGTCAGCCCCAGAAAGCTATTCCTTATTCTTACCGCACCACACAAATTCTCTTTCAGCACTTCACTACTTGAGCATTTTGTCTTCCAAATTGGACGGAATCTTCACTCGCATGGGAGCCCAGGTTGCTACCGTAGGAAACGTTTCCAAGAACGTCGACACCAACAAACTTATCAAGTCACTACGCAGCTCGTCAGCTTCGATCACCCAGAAATTGGTGGAAGCAGCTTGCTCGGTGTGGATTAATGATTGTTCCCAATTCTACGACCTTGAAGAATGGCAAGAAGTACATCCTAAAAACGAAGGTGGTCGAAACGGAATGGACTCGACTTATACCAGAACCATGAATATCCTTGAGGGTTACGAAGTGTTTGTTCTCAACAAGCTTGCCAAGTTGGTGTTTTCCACTTCACAAGAGGATAAAGTTCGAATCGTAGCGGCGCATCCTAGTAAACGGATTTTGATGAGTATCGAGATTCAGTTTATGCGAAGCTTGAAAAATCTCGTGGACTCGATAATGAAACGGTATACTATCGAAAACTCGTCTGAACAAAACGCACGAATGAAGGAATTGGGTTTGTACAAGATCCTCACGATGAACAATTACGACAAGGTGTCGAGGCTAATTTACCCCAGATTGATACTGGTGTTCGATAGATTGTTTGACAGAGATCTCCTGCAACAAAACTTGAAGTTGTACGTGGATATTGACAAAGCTGGACTTACAATATTGGATGACTTTTTGAATGAGGAGAAACATTGGATTGAGTCCAAGGTCAACAAGCACTTCCAAAAGATAATGACGTTTCTGCCCGCCAGCAACTCCTTAAGGGTGGACAGTTTTATCTACGAGGTGTTAGTTCATTTCGTGAAATTGGTGCATTTTGTGAAGCCCATAACTGCGCCAGACGTATTTGTGAGCATTATGAATGAACTTCAGACAAGCTTTCTTAAAATGCTTCTAGAGTGCTTGAGGGGTCATTCGCATGTCGACAACTTACAGGCGTACATTGGCAACTTCAAGATGGATGTGAACTTTTTCGTGGAGGTTTTCGAGGGTAGTAACTATCTTCGGTTAAACGATATATCGATGAGCACCGTGGAAATCACGCTTCAAATGCTCAACGAAATCGAAAAAGAAGTGACCTACAGCGACAGGCAGTTCGACGACATCTTGATGAAGAACCTCAAGGAGTCCGAGTACGAGTTTGACTGCTTCTTGTAAAAGTTACCCGTAAATTAATTATGTAGAAATGAACGCCTCGGCCCAATATAACGATCCAACCAAGAGAAAAGCCCACTTGTGTGTGTGTGTGTGTGTGTGTGTGTGTGTGTGGATTAGTCGTTCGGTCTTGAATTGCTAAAGTTACTGCCCCTTTTCGGTGACATGAAGTTCGTCATTGATGTTCTTCTCAATCTTCACCGAAGAAGACGAATTGTCTTCCTCGACAAAATCAGCGCCAATTTTTTGAGTCTTGAGCTTGTCAAACAACTCCTTCTTCTCCTGCTCTGTGAGCTCGTTCTTCTTCTTACCCCTGATATGGTACATGGGGTTCAATTCGATCAACTTCAAATTCTTGCAGAAAGGCAAGTGGCCCTTCTTTTCCTCGTAAAGCATTAATGCTATAGCGGTGATAAGAGCAAGCCAGTAGATGTTGTACGAGATCACCGATCCATATGTGGCCGAGTTTTGCCAGCCTAATAAAGCATTGAACACATCCCAGCCATTATCTGTCTCCGGATTGCAGCAATTGACGTGCCAAACCGACTTGCTGATATCGTAGGTTCCGGGACCAGAACCGTTCTCTGAGGCATCGCCTCCAGTCTGGACACTGTAGAGATGGTTCTCAAAGTACCAAATACCACGAGAGAACAATCCGGCCGAAATAAGGTAGAGAATACAGGTGGAGAAAATCAAGAAAATCTGCATGGACATGGTGGAACCTCCGTAGTACAATAAGAAGCCAACGAAAACACCAGCAATGATTCCACAGATCACAGGAATGGGAAAAGCAGTAGCAGGACTGTTCAACCCCACACCACCAACGAAAACCACTGCTTCCAAGCCTTCTCGCAAACAGGTGATAAAAGGCAAAATGAACATACAGTACTTCTTCGTCAAGTAGCCAATTTTAAACCGGTCAGCCTTCTTAGCTGGCGGCTTAATCAATGCCTGAGCCAATTTGACTCTCCATTTTTCCTTCATTTTGTTGACTCGCAACATGGCTATACCCATAAGCGAGATCAACACAGTTGCAATGATACAGAAAACGCCCTCCCAGATATCTTCAGACTTGGCCCAGATATCATTTTTCAACGAGTAAAAAGCACCGATGAAGGCACACCCCAAAATCAAACATAGAATTACCCCCAGTATACTCCCGGCCCACACCTGTCGCACCAATCGTTTGTAAGTTGTCGGGTCTTCCGTGGCCTGACCAAGACCTTGTCTGAGGAACGCAAGCAACACCGAAACAACCACGATGGCTTCTAAGGATTCACGGAAAACGATGAAAAAGATTTGCACATTGAAGACATTGACCATGGTGAAATGGCTGCGAAAAGTTCAGAAAACAGTCCCAAAAGAAGATATACCACAAAGCGTTGTCTTACGGTATGGGAGAATAACAGGATAAACCTGGCAAATGATGGAATCCCCCTGCCCTTTTATCATGGAGAAGCAGGGTGGCTTAGGCTGCAATCCTATGCGGCTCTGGACTAAAACGCAGTCCGACTTGGCCGAATGTGTCAAAATCGCGCCTTACGTAACCGCAGCTAGCCAATAACCACTCGCTCTGGTGCTTAAGCCACTATGCACTTGCCGATTTTTTTTCCTTTTTCTTTATCTGATACATCAGTCAATGCATGTGGACAATTAGGCAAATTCCCGAGTCGCAAAAGCGAAAATCGAGCCATTGGTGCGTGCTTTGTTGAAGTAGGGCACTAACGTATGTCGGCTATCGTTTGACAGGTCTTATGTCAGCGCTGCATACATCTGCACCCTGATGAAATAGATAACGAAATCGATGACCATCCACTAGGTTCGGCGGCTGTCCCTCCGAGCCACTACTTCCAATCCAAAATGTCTATCAAATCGTCAATTCTATAAACCATAAATATTATTTGAGCTTTTTAATTTTTTCCTTTTTAATTATCAATTTTCAGTTTTAGCTCCACCTTCATACTCTTATACGTCTTCTCGGAACCTCTCAGGCCCGCCACAACGTTTCAATTATCCTAACGCCTGGGATCCCCTCACCTAGAACTGGGGAGGATATTTATTCCGAAGCGTTTCTCCGTACTTGTAAAATACCCATGGGATGGGTATCATGCCTAGTGCTATAAAACCAATCAAACTTCCACCCCAATGAACCCCGAGGTTGTGGAAAAGCTGGCCGGAAAAAAGGGGAAACACCGCAGCCAAAATGGACCGAAGAATTGTATTTGCAGCAATTGCCGAGGCTGCGTACTTACGGTTGGTATCCACGAGATAATTTAAACAGCCTTGGAAAATCACAATCACCCCCAAACCAGCAAACGCGATACCTATACACGGAACAATCCAATGGACGCTCTTCCAGCTTGTCCACGCAAAAAGAAAAATTCCAACAGGAAGAGTCCATGCGACATACATGAGGGGGGGGAACCGCTCTTCTGGCATAGGAACCCCGTTATTGGCCATGAGCTTTTTGCCATAGATTCTGCCCCAAAACATGTTCACTCCCAACCCGGCAGACACACCTAGAAATATGGCAATGTTGGGTAACGTTGCAACTGTTCCGGACCATCCTTTCGTGATGGAGAATACTATGTCAATGCCGGTGATGAGCATGTAGAATAGTCCAAAGACATAACTGGCAAAAATGGCCACGACAAAGATTACTGGCGATACAAGCATTTTGAATGGTCGAAGCAAATGGACATGATATAGCTCGCTAGCGGTGAGAGTCCATTTGTCATGGGCACAATGCAAGTGCCACTGGCCAGTTTCCAATCTTAGCCGTTTTGCTTCCCTGGACAAGAGAAGAGGCTCGAAGGATTCACAGCAAATCACCTCGCAAAGGGCAAAAAGACAAATGTTGAACAGTCCACAGAAATATTGGGGGTTTCTCCACGACACAACTTTGTCGGAAGCATGCATCAAAAGCGAGCTAATGGTGGGTCCAAACGAGGGACCGTTGGCCACGAAAAAAGCATAGAATCCCAACGCCATGCCTCGTTGCGCTGGGGACCATATGTCGGCAAGAACCCCTCCGCTGGACACCACTGGGGCACCGGCAAAAAAACCGGCAATGAAGCGAAAAATTAAGATGGCTGGAATGGACGAGCTGCAAGCTACCACAAACGTGAGCACTCCAGAGATAAAAAATGGTACTAGGACCCCCAATTTGCGTCCGTACACCTCGGAGAGCGGCGCAAACACCATGGGGCCGAACGCAATGCCCAAGATATAGAAGGTGGTAGCGAGCAATGTCACTTCACGGGAAATTCCGAACTGCTCCTTGAAGAGCCGAGCTAGTATATCGGTGGACATTGACGTCGAATTGAGCTGGGCGGCGAACGTGGTCATGCCGAAGAGAGCCGTATGAACTAGTTTCTTCTTGGTGGACCAGTTCATGGGTCGAAGTGGAGAGCTGGGTGCGAACGTGAGACACCCATCCTTGTCAGTCACAAAGTCTGTGTCCCACCCAGCGGTTTTCTCTGTTTCGTCTGTGTCCTGGTTTTCCATGTTTGCACTTTAGTGGATCCTAGGGGGAGATGGGTTGTATAAATAGGCTTATCATTGTTTGATTAGAAATTCTTTCGGAGTGCGGCCCGCGTTTCGGTGTTAGTGCGGCGCTGCGAGCGCGGCGCTACAAGTGCGGCCCGTCAGCGGGCGGCTCCGAGCTCGGCCGAAAGTCATGTAACTGTCGGTGAAAACCACCAAGGTGAAACCACCGGTTATAAGCCGGGAGATGTGCCTATGTGGTGCTGATGCGTTCTTCTTTTGGTGTATATATGCTCGTTTGCATAATCAATTTACTAAATTTGTCATGACTCTCTTTCCATCAGTTCTCACGAGTGTTAATCATAATTTTCAGTAAAGTTCTTTACTATTTTATATACTGCTTCCAGCATGGGCGTCTTCTGGTTTCGTAATTCCTCTTCCGGTGCCTTCCTCTGGCACATTTCCTCAAGTATCGTGCTCACTTCTTTTCTCGTCTCTCTCACTGCATTCAGCAGAAATTCCCACGCTACTTTATATTTCCATGCAAGAGCCAAGTCCCGCTGTATACCTCTGCATACTTCTCTTCAAACGCTTGGCTCATCTTCGTCCATTTCCATGGGTTTTCGACCTCATTGTTCTCCCATTTCCACCACCACCGTCTCGCCAGCGGACAGATGAAGCACGTTATTCACATGGTACGCCACTTCTGTGCCACACCCAAACACAGACAAGACGCCTTCGACCTCAGAGCTGTCGTGACCGAACCCTGAAGCCTCATTGATGCGCTCAAATACAAAACTGCCATTCCGTGGCTCGATCTCATTTTGGCCCTTTTTATTTTCTGGTGTTACCATGAAAAACTCAATTCTGTCCCCCTTCTGCACCTTTGCCTCTGGCGAAACCACCAAAGTGTCGGCTTTTGGTCCCCATCCACCGCCGCCGGCAATCACTTGGTAGCGGTACTCGGTATTCTCGCGATAAAGTTTCACATAAACCTCGGTATCTTTGGACCCAATACTCATCAACTGGTCATTTTGCTCGAGAAACTTGGCAGCGGAGCGGCCATTGAGCCCTTTGATGAGGTTTCCTATGCAATTCGTGACAAAAAGCGGCTTCTCGGATGCGAGCGCAGTCCACCGATCGTGCACTTTTACCACTGCATTACGTGCCGAAGTAGGCAATTCGACTTGTAGGTCACATAATGCCCTGTCCGAATATCTTGCTGTAGTTTCGTCGTCGATTTGTGGCGGTTGCAAGTAGAAGAGCGTCACCAAGTTGTCGTTCACAAACGCCGTGTTCGCAAGGTTCACGGAAACATCGACATTTTTCGCCAACTTGAAGGAAAAAGCTGAGTCTATGAGTTTCCAGTTCTTTCGAGCTCCTACTACATTCACTCCGTCGCTTTGTCGTGGGGGTTTGTTCAAGTCGTCTTTCTCGTCGAGAAATATTCCATCTTTGACTTTGAAGAACTCGTCCATCCACAACTCTGAAACACCAGTGGTCCCCCCATGCGGAACGCTGTCTACGCCAGCAACGATTATCTGAAGCTCTTTCTCTTCGAAAAGCTTAATTGCAGCATCAATGGTTGAATTTAGGTAGGCTGGAGAGGATAGCAAAACCACCGATTTTGGAGCAAACGAAGCTGGGGCTGTCGCATGGTAGGCGGATGGGTTTCTCACTGTGCGAGTGAACGTCAGCAAGCACCTGCTAAAGCTTTTTGGAATGGCCAACCTTCGTATAGTGTTCGTATACATAATTGTGAAAGTGAAAAATTCATCGCGAATTGCGAAATCTGGGGAACATGCAATAGTACGACATGCGAATGGTGTTGATATATATACCTAACTTTCTTGTGGTGGGTCTATTTTCTGTTCACTTTCAGCCACCTTTTGCTCATCGGTCTCCTCTTTTCTCTTCTTTGGCGCCTGCTCGCTGCTTTCCTCCAATCCGTGCTTGGCGAGCCTCTCCTTTTCTTCCTCGATCAACGGCGCCATCTTTTCTCTAGTCGCTTCCAATTCCTTGCCCACGTCTACCTCGTGTCCCTGCTCAAGAACTGCCTTCAATACGGGGCCCCAGATCCGGTCATCGTTCTCAGCAAAGTCTTCCCACTTGAACACATTTTTCCCGATTTTCCAATCAGACTGCTGTGTCCGTCTTAACTCTACCATGTAGGCGGAGGACTCCAATGCTCGGCCAATGTCGCCTATGAGACTCCGTATGTATGTCCCCGAGGACACACTGGTGACAAAATGAATCATGGGCAACTTTTCGGGAAGTTGCTCACCATCTTCCAACACTCTTGGAGGTGCTATTTCTGCCGTTTTTTCGTTGGTTTCGTTGTACTGGTCCGAGAAGTACAACGGCGTTTTCAAGAGCGTTTCGTTGTGGAAAAGCTTGTTTTGTTCCTCTGGGTTCAAATCGGTTTCAAGCTTGTTGAACTCATGATCTGTCGACATCGTATCGTCAAGAACAGCGAGTGAGTTGACCTTGACATCTCTAGTCTTTATGGGCATTGGCAACGGAATTCCTTCTCTCGCGTACTCGTACAACGGTTTTCCATTCATCTTAAGTGCCGAAAAGATGGGTGGCATTTGCTTGATATTTCCCACAAACTTTGCACACGCCTTTTCGACGTCTTCTTTGGTTATATGATCCACTTTATTTTTGCTCAAGATGTCGCCCTCGGAGTCTCCTGTTGTAGTGGAAATGCCCAAAAGGGCCTTGGTTTCATATGTCTTGTCACATTCTCCCAAATAATGGCTCAATTTTTTGGTGCCGCTTCCCACGCCCACAACCAATATTCCACTTGCCAATGGATCCAATGTACCCCCATGGCCTATTTTCACCTTGAGGTTTCGGATTTTCTTGTCGATTTTCTCTTTTTTCCACTTTTTGTCTGTCAGTAAAGCGGCCCTTCTTCCATCTCGAAACTCTTGCAAGTGCTGTTCGAACACATGTGACTTGGTAAATAGGTCTTGAAGATCAAGAAGAAACTTGGAGGACGTGACACCCAGCGGCTTGTCTATAGCAAATATTCCGTTCATGTTTCGTGGAATGTACTTGAACATTCAGTTCCGCAGATGGATGGATGGATGAATGAGATGAGATCGTTGCGATGAGCGCGATGAGCGCGAGTAAAGAAGATCAAGAGATAAGAAAGAAGAAGAATATAAGGAAGCAGGAAAGAAAGCAGTGGACTGCAAATTATAGCAGTTTGTAGCAAAGTAAAGCAATTGTAGTTATAGCTTATACCATCTTATAATTGTAGCAAAAATTGGATTTATAGCATTAATTTTTTTGAGATTAGCATTACCATGCTGGCTCAGTTCCGCGGGGATTGGGTATCTGGAAGTCGAGCTGGGTTAGTAGCAGGCGGAAAGTGCAACTGGTTTACTTACTGAAAGATAACCGCATCTTCGAGGCGAAATGAGCGCCAAATGTGGGTCGAGTGTTTTGAGATATTCGTTAGTCGTGGTCACATAATCCTCCAATTCCTGGAGTTTTCGTCGTTCGTGGCGGTGTTTTCGTACTTTGGAGTATACGGTAAACGTGGCGATGTCTAGTATCGACTCCACTATATTTTCCCAGCAAAATGGGTCCAATGCCGCAACCAAGAAACCATTAATTTTGGTGACAATTTCAATGAATTCCAGCTCCAGAAGCAAACCTGGAACAAGCGGCGTTACAGACGTCACTCCGAACACGGAACCGTCAAAATTGCCTTTCGGCGTGAAGTTCGGGTTGTTATCGGTGAGAGCAGCATCTTCAGTTCCCGGCACGGCCGGTGAAAATTGAGGAATGATATCGGAGTCCTGGATAGTATGGAAGACCCTTGGTATCCTCACGATGCGGCAGTTACCACCGGGGACACCAGAACCCCCAAACGGCGGATTTTTTTTCGGTTCAAAATCGTGGTCAAAATCAGGATAATGGTTCACAACTAGTTTCAAATTTATTGGCTCCTCCGGGTCCGCCAAGTATTCGTGGTAGTTGAAGAACTGTAGGGGCTCGGAGTCATCGGTCAGAATTGACTTTTCTACGCCTGATCCACTGTGCTTCTGTGGTTCCTGGTGGTTCATGAAGACCCAAATACCTGTCCTGCAGCTTGCTCAGCATCTAGGGGCTATCTGCAGGAAGCAGCATAAGAGAAATTCGCATTGATTTTTCATTTGTCTTTTTTGTATTTCAAGGGTATGTGTTTATATGATGATAACGAGTCTAGGACTCTATTAAACCCAGCTCAATTGATATCTGTTCATGATAAGAAGGTTTAAACTGAAAACATACTAACAATAGGCGTGAAATGGATTAAGAGTACAGATGCTGAGCTAAAGGTTTGAAGCTTTTTTTTTCATTTTGAGCGTAACGGTAATGTAGAGTGTGTGTTCCTACGCTACCGGCAACCAGGCAACTTCTCGTCTTTCTTGGGCAGTTCTGAGTCTTGGCCAGTGGCAGCTCGCAGCGTATGATGTAGTAGCAATTCCTCTTCCCAGTATTCCAAGTGCTTGTGAACACCGTTCGGAGGCGACGGTGCTCCAAAGCAGCGCGTTTTGACACCTTTTTCTGGCTATACTCTCTGTCTTTCTGCACCAACAATCTCTCAATAATAGTTCGCGCCAAATTTTTCACTGAAAATTTCCACTGCACCACTAGATGCTTCCTGTTCGGCAGTTGGCACGCACCAGACTCGGGCCCCTGATCCTGAGGCAATGGCGTTTCGGACTAACGAGAGGCGCCAGATTGCTGTCGTCGAGTTTGAGCGCTCAAGAAGCACAGCTCAATGAAGTACTGACGATGAGCGAGGCCAGTGTCACCGAGCCGGCCAAAAATGCCAGCGAAATGAACCCCAATGGGCAACGCAGCGGTAAAAGTGGCCAAATCCACACCAACAGCGACTCTGATAAACCCAATAGACAGAATCCCGGCGCCAGAAGATACAAAATCAACCCAAAACTCAGAGATATCAGTTCGCAAGTGCGGTCGTCAATCGAGCTGGCCGATGCTTCTGACACAGCCGAGGCCCTAGAGATCTTGGAAGAGGGTTTGTCGTACTTGCGGGAGGTTCAGGTTGCGGAGGGAATCAACGAAGAAAGTTTGTTTTCGGTCTTCCAGCCGGTGCTTGACGTTTATTCTCAGAAAATCACCGACGCTTCGACGTTGAACAAAGTGCTTGATTTGGCTATTGAGCACAAGGTGGCCCACGGGTTCTTGTTCGGCAGGGTCATGGCGCTCCAGGCGCTCGAGTCGTACCAGGCCGTTCTTCAAACCTGGGTTCGTTTCTTGGAGTATTCCTCCGCGGTGGAAAATGGACTTGTGTTCAAGCGGTTCGGATTCATGAAAGACTCGGCGTTCAGAAAGAGAGACTTGACCAACTTGGCGTTCTACCTGTATGTCCAGTCGTGCTTGGCGGCGAACGCAAAATACGATTTTAGAGATGCCATGAAATTGTTGCAAACCGACGAGGTGCCGGAAATATTCCAAGTCCGCAGAACAGTGATGGGTCTCGGAGCCGTGCGCCTGGAGAAGGAGTTCCAAGAGTTCCAGACACAACTCAATGCTTTGGAACTAGAGTCGTTGGACCCCAATGGGTCGGTGGTGATCCGCAAAATCAACCGGGCCGTCGCTACCAACGACGCCAATCTCTTGAACAGAACCTACGAGCTTGTCCAGGACGCTGCCTTGAAGCACAAGAGACCGATCTCGGAAAACACCTTGACCCGGTTCATGAACGGGTATTTGGAGTGTCAGCAAATCGACCGGGTGTTTGACATTTTCCGGTCCATGCTTCGGAACGGCATCTCCAAGCCTTCTATAGTTACGTGGGACATTGTGTTGCGGTGCATGGGCCACCCTTCGTACCTCCGGACGTTGAACGAGGCCAAAAGAAACGAAAATCTTGTCAATCTTCGCCGCACCGTCGATACGGTGCTCTCGCTTTACCCCGAGATGAGCCCCAAAACTTTGTCGATAATCGTGGCTGGGTTCGCCAACATGGGCGACTTTGACGCTGTGGACGAGTTTTTGGCGAAATACTCAGTCCAGGGCAGCGGCAAGGTGCCGGTAATCCATGCAACCAAGAACAATATTCTCATTGGATTGGTGCTCAATAAAAAGGTACATGAGGCCGAGGAAAAACTCAAGGAGTTGATGGCAGACGGATCGGGCTACGTTCCCTCGACGCTGTGTATGAACACCTTTTTGAACCACTACGCCCGGGCCGACAATTACAAGGCTGTGGACGGAATTCTCAAGTTTATGAAACAGCACAATATTCCCGAAGAAATCGGCACCTACACCATCGTGATCGACTTGTACTTCAAGATGCACCGAGCCAAGGGCCTTGCGCCCAACGTGACTGAGCTCTTGGAGAGCTTTGCCAGCAACAAACAGGCGGGTTTGACTCTCAACGACTACACCTATTCCATTTTAATCAGCGGATTGGTGAAGGACGGGTTGAATTTGGAGGCTGCCCGGACTCTTTTCGACCACTCCAAGTCGTACGGGAACTCTCCCCACGTTTTGACGGCGATGTTGCAGGGAGAGCTCGACCATGGGTCTGTGGGAAATGCTGAGATTTTGTTTGAAAAATACACCAAGTCCAAGAACGACCCCAGAATATGGAACCAGATGATCAAGGCGTTGTTGTACAAGCACGAGCTGTTGGCGTTGCAGTACTACCAGAACTTCAAGGACCAGGAAAAAATATCGAGCCGGTGTAAGCCCAACCACTACACATACTACTTTCTCATACAGCATTTCATGAAGAAGGGAAACAAGGAGAAGATCGATTGGATGCTCCAAGAGATGGCGGAAAGCGGCAGTGAGTTGGGAACCGAGTTGCCCAAGATTATCAGGCGGTTGTCCAGGGAGCACACCGTTCCCAAGCCGTTGCTCGACAGAGTCGTGTAAATAGTATGTACATAGCTGAATAGTAATGTCAGTAAACAGATGTGATAGGAGATCAGCTAACCAAGCTAGACCAAGCTAGACGAAGCTTCAAGCCAATGCCAAGCTAGACCAAGCCGTACCAAGCTTCAAGCCAGATTCTCATTTTCTTACCGCTTGTTTCTCAAATCTCGTTCCAAGTCAAATCAATAGTTCTCAATCTCGTTCTCCAAATCGCTCTCGCCCAAACCTCTCGCCCAAACCTCTCGGTCACTCGTCAAACCTCGCCCATGGCCTTTTTCCAGAGCGGCTTGGCCCAGTGGCTGGTCCGGTCCACCACGCTTCCCACAGAGTCGAGCGCCGGCCGCGTGTCCAACACAAACGAAGGCATGCCCGTCTCGTCGTCGTCGGGTGCCCCGTAGTAGTCAATCACATACCGCACATTCTGCCAGCCCTTGTCCTTGCCGAGCGACCGCAACACCGTCCAGTCGTGCCTGTCGAATGGCGGCTCTGTGTTGAAAGTTTCAGGGAACAACCGGCCCAACGCCAAGAACATTCTGGCCCGCGGACTCAAGTCGTGGGGTCTTCCCGTGAACTTCAAGAGCCGGGGAGACACATTTGTCGCCTGAGTGTACGGCGCTTCCCACTCAGAAATCTGCTGCCACGCCGCCTCGTTGAGGAAATTGTGCACGCCCACCATCAGCTCCACGGCGTCCTCGGGGATCCCCGAGCCCTTGCCTTTGCGGAGCATGGCGTTCAACATCTGCTGTGGAGAAGGGTACTCCCAGAAACCCATGTCGTCGCTTTCTCCTCTGGGTATGGACGACACCGTTCGCTCGGTGGGCAACACCACCTTCTGGCCCGGGGCCCGCTCGGAACTGATATCCATGGGCATGTTGTTCATGGGGTTGAGGATGGAGTCGTAATTGTCAGAAGAGCCCTCGGCGGATTCCGAGGGCTTTTTGCGAACGGGACATCCGCCGGGAAGCTGGCGTGTTGGTGGCGGACGCACGGGGCACCCGGACGCAGCGGGAGCCGTGGAAGTAGCAGAAACAGCGGCGGAAGCAGCGGAGGAAGCCGAATCGGCCCAAAACCAACCCATGACAAATGGAATTGTTGCGATGCGATGGGTTTATGTGCGGGTGCACGGGTGCGCGGGTGCCAGCGAAAGCGAGCAAAATGAAAAATGAAAAATGAGCGAAATGAGCAAGATATGCAGAATGCAGACCGGTTGAACCGGTGCTTTTCGATTTTTTTTCTTGTTTTTCTTCTTTTTCTCCTTTTTCTCCTTTTTCTCCATTTTCCTCTTTCTTCTATCGAGCCCGTAGACTGTTGTAGTGCTCCCCGAGCCCGTACGAGTGCCGGAAGTACCCGAGAAAGATGGGCTTGGTTCCGTCCTCGTTGATGGTCACCGTGGAGTCGGCCTGAACCACCGTGGTACGCAAGTCGAGGAGCCGCGAGAGCGCCAGGATCTCCATGTCCGACCCCCACATCGCGGTGGTTTCCAATTCTTGGGTGTACTCGTCAACCTCGCGGTTTTCCGCCATGAGAAACGGCACAAAATCGTCGGCATTTTCACGAATAAACGCCGCCGACTTTTGGCGGAGCTCGTCAATGCTGAACTCGACGTTGTGCCGCGTCTGGAGCTGGTGCTGGATCGAGGCAAAAAGGCAATGGCCGTCGGGCTTGATGTCGAAAACCTCAAGGCCGAGCAGCCCGATTTTCTGGTCCATTTTCGCCAATTCCTCCGCACGCAAATCCGGCTGGTTCTTCAATTCCTCGAGCGCCTGGTCCCGGAGCTCCTGTTCCTTGGCGGCCCGTCTCGCGAGCCTTTCTTTTTGGCGGTTTTTGCGAGGAACCGGTGCTTTTCCTTGTGGATTTTCCTGTCGTGGTTCTTGTTCCTCTTCCTGTGGTTCCACAGAATGCAGCTCTGTGAGTCTGATGAGCTCCTGGAGGTCAGCGTCTTCGCCGGGGGCATCGGTTTCTCCTTCAATGCCTTCGAAATCTCGAAGTTCCTGTGCCTGCTTCTGCTTTAGTTCTTGTTCCATCTCCGCACATCGTACATTTACCGCCTTTCTTGTCTTTTTCGTGGCTTGCTTCTTGAGTCCCGTGATCGTGTTGGTCAAATCTCTCGTCTGCTTGCGGTGAAGCGCCTCCAATTCCTCTCTAGTCATGGCCATAGCACAAGAGAAGAGTCGCCGTGAGCTGGTGTGTTGGGCGGGATGCGGTGGATGGCTGCAAAATGGACAGTGAGGGGCAGCGAGGGGCAGCGAGGGCAGGAAAAGGAGCCTGAAAGGGCTGTGAAAGAGCCTTAGAGGATCGGAAAAGAAGCCAAAGGGGCTGTGTAGAGATCGAAAGGGTGGTGTGGACGACAGCTTGGCAGCAAAATATGCTTGAAGGTGCAATTTGTTTTGGTGTGTTTGAATAAACCGTTAGGTGCTTGCATATGCAGCCTGTCAAGTCAAAGAGCTGCAGCCCAAAATTCAAGCAAATAGTTAAAGCAAACCAAATTGGTGTCCAGTTGATGAAGTAAAGAAGAACCAATCAAAATACCTCACAAGCAAAGCAACATGTTGGTTTCAAAGCGTCACAAAGAAAAGAGTCTTATAGATTGTTCAGTCATTTAGCAAATTATTAAAATAACATAAAACCTGATGTAAATCGTTATGATAATAAAAATAAAATGAATATGGTTCATCTAGAAAATTAAATCAACTAATCTTTCAATTGCTTTTATCAGTCAAAATATGTCAAGGTCAAAATCGAAGCAATCTGACCACGGTGATCTACCACGGTGATCCCACTTTCAACTCGGCTGCAAATTCCAATTCCCAACTTCTCAACTACTAGTTTTCCAGATATCCAATAGTCCTCCCTTCCCGTATATAGGGTCAGAATTGGGTACGGCAATGCTCGTGGCCATGGCCAAATATTTCCTAGCGTCAAATTGTTCTGAGCCAAGAAGCATCTGCTTGCTGCTAATCAGTTTCCAGTTTTCTCCTTCCCGCGGATACGCAGCCAAGTACCTGTAATCCTCATCAAAGACCTTGGAACGATGGGAAACTCCAGCAGGAATCACAATGACATCGCCTACAGAAACATTCACTTCAGCATATTTTGCGCCGGCATCGAGAGGTTCTTTGGATATGTCCAAGCCTAGCACCAATGTGGAACTTCCTTGAATTACAGCATACGCTTCATGGACGTTTGGGTGGTAATGGCAATGGGTAATACTAGGATAAACTTTCTATGTGAGTAGGGACCAAAGATATGCAATGCCAAATAGTCAAAGGATTAAATGAGCCAGAAGATACTGAAATAAAATAATGAGAACAAGCGCTTAGATAAAATCAGATCTTGAGAAAACAGAGTGTGTACTTACTTCAGCACGCCAATTGTTCGTTTGGAACAACTTTTTTGTGTGTTCTTGTTGCAGAGCCTCATCACTGCTAGGGTCAACCATGGATCCACTTAACACATTCCGGTAGACGAGAACCGGATATTTCGAGTTGGGGGTATTGTGTGAGACGAAATCGAGAGGAATCTGCTCGATTCCAGTCATAATCGTCAAGCTTGGTCGAACTGAGTCAGACCCCACTGATAGGTTGGGTGCAACCGCACTGCCGCTTTGGGCAAAGATACGCGAGCAAGCTCAGTCAAGGCTGAAGTAAAATTCTATTGCAAATAATAATTCAGAAAAATATCAAACGGAAAAGCGCCATTGGTTCCGGGTCAGTTTCAGTTCGGTAGAAACATCGAATTGTGGAACAAGCTTAAGCACCTGTGCATAGAATCATCAGGTCGGCATCGGGCCGTACCTGCAAAAGATATGCGATTGCGCGGTGGTTAAGTCTGGCTGCGCAACGCGGCTAGAACCAGTTTGAGATGGTTGGACAACATGTAGGATTTAGCGACATATGGACGCACGGTAAATGCATGGGAAGTGACTCGCTATTGTGGTAAATGCTAGTAACCAATTATGCACCTCAACACCCAATACCCAATTTGAAAACGTTGTTTCTTGCAGATAAATGCATCCCGATTCTGCGTAGGAGCCTGGGGTATGTGCAGTCGAGGAAAAAACTGGCATTGGTCGGCAAGTATACACGGAAAAAGATTACATCGAACCCAACGGCGGCTGAATTCGGAGGGACGGTGCCGCTAGCTTCACTGCATAAAATAAGCGGTATCACTTCGTCGAAGAGTTCAATGACGTGCCATTTACCGCCCTGCACAATGGCTATCTATAAATATAAAAAAAAATTCGACAATAGACCTGCAGACCTGCAGACCTGTCTTGGACGAAGTACGTGGACGACATTGCGGGAGCCGCATTTACAGCTTCGATAGCTGGTATATGCAGCAAAGGCAAGTGCATATTTTTTTGTTTTTGTGGAAATCGGGACGGAAAAGACACCGAGAATCCGCAGGTCGCAACCGCCCGATTGAGTTGTGAATATATCCGTAGCAACAGAAATACGAGGGCGGCTCCGTTCGAGGAGACTCGATGCAGGTAGAAAATTTTCCCACAAGGGTGGACCCCACTGCAAACCTAAAACTGCTCATAATCTGCAGTGTTGTGTGTTTCACACCGGCGGTTTGTATGGTCCATTCATGCATTGCAGCCTTCTACGGAGTTGAGGACTCGTCAATAATACCGTAGTGGGATAATGCGAGCCGCATATCCTGATTTCCTGGTAATGATGCGCCCTCCTTACAGCCGCACACCAACGGCCAATGTTGCAATTTTAGGGAATCGGGGAAATAAGGGATGGAATAGGTTGCAGTACAATAGGTCATCGGCTATGGTGTGACAATTGAACTGATGGATTGGGGAGGAAGTCAGCTTAAAACGGCAAGAATGAAGAAACTGAATAATAGAAAAAATTGTAATTGCAAATTGCAAGTAGGATGTATTACCTGTTTGATGTATCATCATTCGACTCCGGTCCGCCGTTGACCCCCAGACCAGTCCGAATACGGCAATGCAAAGGTGCACCTTGGAAGGGGGACCATCCGCATGTGGTGTCCTGATGCTGCAGTGCCACAGGTGCAACCGATGCCGCATCCGGGCCACACGTGACGAGAACAATATTGCAGTATTGGCGTCCATCGGCATCCGTCGGCACGATTGGGTTCGACAGCCAAAAGTGGACGCAATTGATGGAGGCAATGCACCCTCGAGAGCCGGCCACACCTGAGGATCCCGGAAACTATGCCATCTGGCAGAGCCAACGCCCCGCATCTCCGCCGCTTATCATTATTTTTCACCGCCGATTCGCAATGGGCAACTCCTATATGCATCCCGGTTACGCAGGTTTGCCCGATCGAGATAAATATACAATCCTGGCGTGTAAAATTATGGACTAACCCAGGTTTTTTTTTTTTGTCCCACGTCGACCCTTTAAAACTACGCCTTCGTTGCCAAATCTTCTGCACCTTTGGTATATAGGACTTTGGTCGCACCATTTGTTTTAAAAATCGGGATTGCAGATTTTTCGGCTTGATTTTCCTGCGTTGCCTGTGCAAATATTTTGTGGCCACTGGTATTAAAACCTGGTTCCTTCCCTTCATTCCTTGGTTTTTTCTTTCTCATGAACAGGCCCCAGTCTCCAGACATCTACCACCAGGTCCGATTGGCGGCAGCTAATCACAGAGCGTCCCATGTATCACTCCAACTGATGGAACTTCGGTGTCACCAAAATACCGTGGACGAGTACCAGGCCGAGGTGTTGGGGCATCTTTTACACATCGAGTCGTCGGCGCTCCCCAACCTCTCGTTGATCCAGCAGCAGCCGGAAATGAACTTGAAAATGCGGCCGCTTTTGTTGGACTTTTTGATGGACGTGGTCAACAAACTCACGTTGAGCAAGTCCACGTTCCCGTTGACCGTCAACCTTATCGACCGGTACTGTCTGACGAGAATCGTCAAGAAGTCGCACTACCAGCTCTTGGGGCTCACGGCGCTCTGGGTAGCTTGCAAGAACCTCGATTCCAAACAGAAAATCCCGTCGTTGGACGACTTGTGCAAGATGTGCTGCAACTGCTACCAGAAACGGCTCTTCTTGGAGATGGAAAAACACTTGCTCAAGTCGCTCGACTGGAACGTGTCGTACCCCACGTTCGACGCCTTCATCGACCTCTACATCTCGTGTGCCATGCCGGACTTAGCTGGCTCTAAGTTCCACTTGAATGACATCAAGGTGATCTCCGTGTACATCTGCGAGCTTGTTCAATTCTACCCCAACACATACTTCAACTATTTGGCGCTGCAAGCCTCGCTCGCGGCGTTTCTCACCGCCATTCTCATCTTGGGGCTCCCCGTCAACGTGGCCCAGGTGTTGAACCGCATCAATCTGCATCATTCTTCCATTCTTGCATTCACCCAATACCAGCTGCTCTTCCAGCAGCTTCTCAAGATCCTCAAGTGTCCGCCGCCCTCGTTGAAGTCCAAGTACTTTAACGAGCTGAGCCGGTTCATCGGGTTGATGAGACTCCTCATTGCATTCACCAACGAAAACACCGAGCCGGTCACCCCGAAAAACTTGTCGCTGGTCAAGCCGTCGGCGCTGTACAACGGCCGGCTTCCTCCGACCCCGGTGTCGAGCAACATCAGTCCTCGGGCTCCTGTCAAGTACGACTTTGTCATGGCCCAGGGCCCTGTGCATTCTCCCTATTTACCGTCTCCCAATCTCCCCAGTCCGAACATTTCTCCCCAGCAAAACGAACATGGGTTTTTCCGGCCGCCCGTCGTGAGCGACATGGGTGTTTCCCGAGACCTGAGCACCGTCAGTCTCAATCTGCGGAAACGAAGCCACCAATTGTTGGTGGAGGAGAATGTGGATCTGGTTTCCGAAGACACTCTCAAGAGAACCCGGTCCACGAGGCCTGTATTCTTTATATCTTAGCATTCTGCCGGCAGTAGCTACAATAGAACATCGAGCACGGAGTGTAGAAGAGGTGTAGGGGATCTGAAAATATTTAGCGAGGCTGAATAAATTCAGTGACTTACACTAGCGAGAGAGCGAGTACTGTAATTGGGAATTCTTCATTCACCCACCGAATATCACCCAATTCCTCCGTTCTTCAATTCCTTCGTTCTTCAATTCCTTCGTTCTTCAATTCCTTCGTTCTTCAATTCCTTCGTTCTTCAATTCCTCATCTTCCAATTCCTCTTCTTCAATTCCTCATCTTCCAATTCCTCTTCTTCAATTCCTCATCTTCCAATTCCTCTTCTTCAATTCCTCATCTTCCTGTAGACCACCTGCATCTCTGCTGCCCCTCACTTCATTTCCCGTCTCGGCGTCGTCTCGCCTGGCGCTGATCATCTCTCGCCGTCGGACTACACTATTGTTCGGTAGCCGCAAGGGCCCAAACGGTAGGAAAATGCCCCTATTGGGCAGGTGTCGGTAACAATGCGCATTGGCAACCATATAAATGGCCTCAAAAATCAGGATTAATGTCGGCGATTGTTCGTGGTGTTCCCCATATATTTCCTAATTGGTAAATTGCGATGCCTTGAAATTTACACAATCACCCACACAATGGACACCGTCAAGAGGAGAAAGCAGGCTCTGCACGAGGTGGCGACGATCGCTGGTGCATGTGACGCCCGGCAATTGTTTTCTCGCTATGTTGTGCGCCGGCAGCCGGTCAAGTTTAGTGGGGTTGACTGTGAAGTGGAAAGTGAAAAATTTCAGATTGACAAAATTGTCGATTATTTGGGGTACGATGGGGCGCTCAAGGTGGAGCGCCGGGACGCCCACGGCTTTGGGGGAGGACGGCAAAGGCAGGACATGTTTTTGGGAGAGTTGGTGGAGAAGTTGCGTGGCGGCGACGACAGCTACTACTTGACGACGCAGTACGAAAGGGAGGAAATTGAGGAAGGTGAGGAGGAAGAGGATGAAAGTGAGGAGGAATCCGAGGAAATCGACGAAGGAGATGCTGAAAACAGCGGAATTGACAATAATATTTTTGGCGAGAACGACGCAGAAGATGAAGACGACGAAAATAATCACTCAGACGAAAATGACGAGAACAATTCCCCTTCTTCTTCCTCTCTCCCCGCCCCCCTCCACGACGACTACATCGACCTTTCTCCAGAAGAAGTCTCCTACAGAGTCAGAGAGCTTTTCCAGCCCCCGCTCACTCCCCACAAACTTCCCGTTTCTCCATCCTTGTTCCCCACCCTTGTTCCCCAGCAGATCAACCTCTGGATGGGCCGGTGCAACAAGCGGGCTTCCCTGGTGGAGCTCGACGAGTCCCGGCCGGATTTGGGCTTGGGAAGGTATGTTCCCAACGGACAGTCGTCGGGACTCCACCACGACCATGCCGACAACCTCTACATTCTCGTTTCTGGCCGCAAAAGATTCACGATTTTCCCCCCATCTTCGGGCCCCAGTCTCGCCACCGTGGGCACTATACGCACCATCTACGATACCGGCGTCATTGACTACGAACATGACGAAAAGGCGCCGTTCTGGCGACACATTCGAGACGACGGCGCATTGGAAACCGAAGTTTTGCGGTGGAAAAGCGACCGCAACGAGCCCATAGACGAGACGGTGATACTACAGGAGGAGGAGAGGCTCCAGCAGGCGTCGTCTCCAAATTCTGCCATACAAAATTCCCCAGCATCGGCTCCTCCATCGTTCAGCACCATTCCTCCCGCGCTCTTGCACGCAGACGAATTGGACGAAAAAAACCAAAAACTTGTCGCGGCCTTCGCCAGCAAAACCTACCCTGAGCTACTGGCCGTCCCCCGCTACACAGTGTGGCTACAAAAGGGAGAAATGCTCTATCTTCCCGCAGGCTGGTTTCACGAAGTTACCAGTTTCGGCGACAACGAGAACGACATTCACATTGCCATCAACTACTGGTTCGCGCCGCCCAATGCACCCAGCTTCGACTCCCCATACAAGGACAATTACTGGCCCAGCGACTTTGCCCGGACTCGCGAGGCCGTTAGCGAGTGGAGTCTAGAAGAGAACTAGGCGAGCACGAGTCCTGAAAGTGCGCATTGCAACCTCCCCCTGACGCGCCGCGGCGGGTGCGGCGGGTGCGGCGCCCGTTCGGGTTTGTGAGGTGCTGTCGTGTGTCCGTCCCGCATATGCACGGTCCAACTTTGGTCTGGTCCAGGGGACGCATGCGAAGGCTGCCAGTCAGACCACCCCTGAATTATAATTCACGATGCACACTAATGCAGGCGATCCCCCAAATAAATGCATGGAACTTTGAAAAAATATTTTTCGCTTCCACTCACGTGCATATGACCCCGCCGTCACTGTTCCCCTCGATCGCCCAATGTGCCACTGTAGTTCTCAATATGGGCGCCCTCCCGATCTCTCCCATTGTACGCGCACTTCGCTAGCGAAAAATGGTTGGCAGCCAAAAACCAGGGCTCAGCCCCGACACGTGACCCGTCTCTAATCTAACCGAAAGGCTGCAAAATTTGCTGATTTTGTGTAACTTTCAGCGCGATTAGCGCCGCAGGGCTGCAGCCCCTACAGTGGTTGCAAAGTGACAGGTGGGGGCGGAAGTGACTGAATTCGCTCGATGAAAGGTTCCGGAGCAATCACCGCATCTGTAGCTACGTGTGTGTGAAATTGTGGCCCCGAATTGCAACTTTTCACACTTTTCGTCTTGTAGGTTTCTTATCGGACCATTCGTAGCCTATGAAAGTAGTGCGTAGTTCTTTGCACAGTAGCGCCTGGAAAATGACCAAGAAGACCACAATCCGGTTCTACATCCATCCGCAACTGTGCTGGCAAAGTTTAAGTTCTTCCGGAGTCCTTTTGGCGCCATTGGGCCCGATGGGCACTTTCCCTATCAACGTACGGCATATAGGCGATCTCGAGGAAGTTCCTGATTCTTCCCCCGTTTCACCGCCAGAGAAACCACGCCCATTTCTCGTGTCCAGACATTCCTCCCTCCGTCTGCCCCTTCCCAACTAACCCCAAAAACCTCCCAAAACTTTCCTTTTTCACTTGCTTAGCCATGCGTCTTCAGGGTTACCCCCACATGGAGATGCGAAAGAAAACAGATTTTTTCGCTCTCCTTTTATCTATACTATAGCTAGTAGCTACCATTGGAGATAGTATGTTCGCTCGCACACAACAACCGCCGCCCCCCAGTGCTCTGTACTAATCCAGGAACTTCTCCACAGGCGCTTTTTGCACTTGAAACTTTTTTTTTATTCGAATAGTCTTCTGGGTTGGGTACTAGGTTTTAGCTAATCTAGTATTAAAAAGTCTACGCCAGCGTTTTTGGCCCTGAACCCTGTCCACCCGGTGTTCAGCCTTCCCAGATTCTATGAAACATTGAGTCCCTTGAAGCTTATTCATCCTCGGAAGTTTATTCTCAATAATGGCTTTGGCTGATAGAAGACCCGTTGGTTTTCCAGTAGGACATGCCCCTCCTGCCCCGGTGTCCCCGTCGTACTCCCCCAAACACGACAGCATCTCGTCCTCGTCGTCGTTTGCCTCGGAGCTGTCTCCCACCCTGAGAAGTATCTCCCCGGACACCTTGGCCGGCGACAGTCTCCACCGCAAAAACACAACCTCCACCACCCTCACGTCCACCTCTTCCCGGGGTTCGACTCCGACACCAGCACAGGCGGCGGCAGGCTCCCTACACAAGAAACCGAAACCGCCCTCGCGTGCGCCCATTGCAACTGGAATTTCTACCACCATTCCCGTCACCGGCGAAAAACCCAAGCCGGACCAGGCCGCCGACCCGTCGCTAGAGGACGATGTTTTGTATGCGATTTTCCTCATCTTGTACGAACACGATCCCGAGGGCGAGGGCATGACGGTGAAGCAGATCTGCGACGTTTTAGTGCTGAGACACCCGGAAATGGCCAATCTTTCCACTAAAACCTCCAACTTGGTGAGTGCCAAGTTGAATGCGTATGTCAAGCGAGTTGAAAAGGGTGATTCTAATCTTAAATATGCCTTGTCAAGAGACTGGGCCGATGCCTCTCCCAAGAGAATGGTGTATGTGTACCGTGGAATTCTCACCAAAGACTTTCATTTGCACGTTAAGGACCTCCCGCAAAAACTGTCGTCTCCCACCGACTCCACCCCGGAGTCTTCTTTGCCCGCTGACTACCCCAAGCAAAGAAGACTGACCATGTACGATTTGGGGGTGTCCAGACCAGCGTTTCTCGAATCTCTGGCCGATAAGGCATCGCAGTTGTTTGTACCTTACTCCTCAGCTCCTGTCACTGCTTCCTTGAACAACGTTGACGCCCAGGAGGCTGACAATGACAAGGAAATGCTCGACTCCGATGGTGACTTGGAAGATTTGGAAGTGTTCAACGACCCAGAACTGGGGTTCGAAATTCAAACTGCGTACAAGAATGGAAAGCGGTCCAAGTCGCTCTCGTTTCTCCAGTCGAAAAAGACAAAAATATTGACGGCTGCCGCGGCGGCTCCTCGTGCTCCCAGAGCTCCCTGCTCCCACAGTCCCAATGCAGCAGCGGCGGCGGCGGCGTTACATGCTGCTGCTGTAAAAGCAATTTCTTCAATTCCAAAATCGTCTCATTGCTGCGAAAAATGGTTGGACGATGTTGGAGCTCCCGAGGATATCAGTCTCTCAGACTTGGACAAATTCTTTGCTTAGTTTAATTCTCGTGTATAATACAAGATAGTGGCATGGTCTGCTGTCATTACAAGGTGTAGAGAGAGGTTAGAGGAGATAGATGTTGAGCACATGAGTAATGAGAAAGACGAACAATAAATTTAAAGATGTGGTATTTGTAGTATTAGGTTTGGCTCTACTCTTGACCCTAGCGTTTTGTCTCGTGCTCATGTTAAGGAGTACTTGGGTCCCCCACCCCCTTCAGGAACCTGCCAATCGATGTCTTGAGTGGGTACCTTGATGTCACAAGTCTTACAATGAATGCAATTTTGAGCATTGATGTTGAATTTCACTCCAAGTTCCTTGCTCTCGTCTTCCACGTATTCGTACACTCCAGCTGGACAGAACCGGTTCTCCACTCCTTTGTAGACGGGATAGCTGATTTTGGCGTGTGCGTCGTAATCCTGGTTTGGAATTCGAAGATGGCACCGTTCATCTTCATCGTGATAAGTGCCGGTTCGCGACACAGAGGTCATGATATCAAACGTGAGTTCGTTGTCTGGTTTGGGATACTCCTTGGGAGTAAACTGGGAAGCAGGTTTGGTGGCCGCAGCGTCGGTGTGAGGATGATGAAGCGTCCAAGGTTCAACACCATTAAAGAACGAAGATATGCCTGAGTGGGCCAAGCCTGGTAGCAAGCCAAACTGGAACGAAGGACGAACGTTACGAACGGCCTGGAGTTCCTCGTAAACCCAGGATGATTCGTATGCTTCCTGGTACGATTTCAACAAAAGAGGCTGTGAGTCTTCTTCGGTTTTGTTCGAAATTGCATCGTAAATGCTTTCAGCGGCAAGCATGCCGGTTTTCATGGCAGTGTGTGTGCCCTTGATTTTGGGAACATTGACAAACCCGGCCGAACAGCCTACTAAAGCTCCGCCTGGGAAGTATAATTGAGGTACACTTTGAAGGCCTCCTTCGTTTAGCGCTCTAGCAGCATAGGAAATGCACTTGCCTCCTTGCAACACATTGGCATAGTAAGGATGGAGCTTCATCTTTTGGAATTCTTGGTATGGAGACACATACGGGTTGGCATAGTCTAAGCCGATAACCAAACCCACCGTCACGAGCCCGTCTCCAAAGTGGTACATAAACCCGCCCCCGTATTCCAGCAGCAAGGGAAAGCCCAAGGTGTGACCAACGAAGCCCTTTTCAAAGTTTTCCGGCAAAACTTCCCACACCTCTTTGATACCAAGTCCATAAGTTTGCGGGTCGCTTTGTTCACGAAGACCAAACTTGGCGATGGCTTTCTTTGTCAATGAGCCATGGCACCCTTCGGCAAGCACCGTAGCACCAGCGTGGAACTCCATTCCTCGCTCAAACGTATCTTTGGGCACTCCGTCTTTTCCCACTCCCATGTCTTGAGTAGCGACTCCTTTGACGGACCCATCGTCATTATATACAAGTTCGCTGACAGAGATCCCGGGATACAACTCGACCCCGAGCTCCTCGGCCTTTTCAGCAAGGTATTTCACCACTTCACTAAGTGAAACAATGTAATTTTTGCCGGCATTCTTCATCTGAGGTGGTTCTGGAAGTGGGAATGCGTACTCTTCCGTGAGAAATTGCATGGAATCCTCGGTCACCAACGTGGCCAAGTCCTTGGGGAGCACCTCCTCCTCGTCGGGAAAGAGTTCTTGCAAAGATCGAGGTTCAATGACGGCTCCACTGACAGTATGAGCACCAAAATCACCAGCTTTTTCCAACACCACGACCCGATATTGGTCTTCCGTGTCCAATTGCTTGAACTTGATGGCCGTGGCAAGGCCCGCGGGACCCCCGCCAACGATGCAGACGTCCACCTCGTCAGCCTCGCGGTCCAGAGTCAAAATTTCTTGATTTTCACGAGAAAGTTGCGAGAACAAAACCTGGCTTTTTGGAGTGTTGGCATGGAAGAACGCAGCGGGAGCACGCCACTGTGGCCATCGGCCCCGAAGCACACTATTTACCCGCGTACGGGCTACAGGACGTAATATGTTCCACATTGGCGATATATATAGTCCAATCAGAACGACGGTGAAGTAATGCGCGATGAGACGTTGGGTGATGTGGGTGTGTGGGTGTGGTTTTTGTATATTGGAGCTAGCTTACCCAGATGGTGATGGAGCCGCCGGTTTCCTCCACCATGTCGACAGCAATGGCCCAGTCTTCGTTGGAGTCCATCACCACGTAGTCGCCGTCTTCGTCTTTGTAGCGTAATCTTTGCACGTCTCCGAGCCGGTTTGCGATCTTTTGGTACACCTCTGGAAACGTAATTGTCGCCGGCAAAACCAACGTTCCGGCGTCGTTGTTCTGGTGTATGAGTTGCACCAACACTCTTCGTTGCATCATGGTGGTGGACGAGGAAGAATGGTGCCGGTTGCCTGGGGTGCCCACGGTGCGGTCCGAGTTCATGGAAAGATTGCCCAACGAGTCTTGAGAGCCCCGGAGCTTTCTGTGGATCTGAGCCATTTCGCTCTGCTTCAATCCTCGCAAGCAGCTCTCCCATTGGGCCCGGGTCTCCTCGGTCTTGTATCTGAACGTGAACAGACCACTTTCCTTCTTTCCCAGCCACGAGATCACCAACGAGTTGCCAAGGGTGGAAATGTTGTAGATTTCCAGCACGTATACTCTTCCAGAGAGCTCGAGCGGTCCGTCGGACGAAATCATATTGAGACCGGAAGAGGCCTTCGGGGTCTTGTTGCGGAACCCGGATTTTTTGCGGGCCTCTTCCACAAAGAAGAAGATTGCCCGCTCGAATAAATATGCCAAAAACTCCTTCTCGTCCTCGTCCTTCACCTTCACCCCGATTATGCCATGATGCAAGAGCTCGCCCATCTCTTTGACGTTGTATCCCTTCCAATTGACCACCCGTGTCTGGAGCTGATGGAGATACCCCACGTTTTCCGCCCGTCTTTGTGCCTCGTTCACCTTGTGTGCCACCTCCTTCATGGCCTCGAGAGCTAGCGTGAGTTCTTCGTAGCCCGGATTGAGGGTGGAGGTGCTTTTCACAAGCTCTTTGAGGAGAAGCGGATACTTGCACAACCGTTGCACCGGTTTGAGCACATACGAGTGGAGCTCAAAGCCCGGGTCGATCAACGATGAGCTTTTGCGCAAGCTTGCACCCTCGCGATGTAAGAGTTCTACGGCGGCGGTTTGGCCGACTGTCCATGGTTCGTAGGCTCTAAACGGGCCGCGGGCTGCGTGGAGGAACGCCAGGCCGATGCGCTGGTACTTGTACGAGATGCCGACGTTGCATTCCAACCCGTTCAAGAAACGTCGTTGGAAGTCTGTGATCACGTCCAAGTTGGGAAACATGATATCCAACTGTTCGGGCAGCACCGAGTCGGCGAGTCTCACCTCGTTTTTGTATCTGAGGAGAAGCTCGAGGTCGTCCAAGTACTTGCGCTCGGTGTACACGAGCTCGTTGAACACCTTGGACGCATCGGGCGAGCTGTAGTCGTCGTTGAGAGTAGCGGACGAGTCCAAGGGGGACGGCTCGAGATCGAACGTGGGTCTTCCGCGGTCGGACAACGAGAGCGACGACATAGCCGCCTCGGGATGCATGGCGTGGCCGGACGCCGACCGGGAGGCGGGAGCAGAGCCGGGAGCGGAGCCGGGGGGAGCAGAAGAAGCTGAATTTGAAGCTGAATTAGGAGCCGAATTGACTGAACCTGATGCCAAATTTGTCGAATTCGAAGCACCTCCCGCCGACTCCTCCTCCACTACGTCCGCGCGCAGCGCGAGCTTCTCCACCACCACCAACGTCTTGTTAAAGTCGGTGCCCAGGTCCGAAAACACATGCAGAATCATCAACTCGTCCTCGTACCCAAGGTGCATTTTCACCGCCAACAAAAAGTCGTACACGCTCTTTTTGCACACCCGCATGTCGTCCAGGCTCACCACCGCGAGCGGGTGCTCGGGCGCCACCGCATTGAACAACAAGCAAAGCGGAGCGCCAAGTTGAAATAATTTCCAGATATGGGTCACCGGGTCGGTGGATACCACCGCAGGTAAAACCCCCGCTATGAATGTCGGGGTGTTGGCACTGACCTCCTGCAGCTGTGCGAGTGCCAACGCCTGCGATTCGGCCGCCAGTTCCGCCAAATTTTGCGCCCGCTGAAGATATGGAGCCATGCCGTGGATTCGTTCGAGTCTGTTTTTTAGCTTGATACAACGTTGGTGGAAGTGCTGCTGAGCCGGCGCCTTGTTGAAGCGCAGAAGCGGCCCCAGGGCCACGCGCGTGATCAGCGGGGTGCTGGCGTTCAGCAACGATCGTAGACTTCGGCCCTCCATAATGTTCGTCTGGGCGTTGTTGATTTTGGGTTGTGGGTTTTATGCAGGACGGAAAATCAAAGTGAAATGCGAAAAAAACCCAGTCCAGCTCTACATTCCTACTACGCTTCTAATATGCTCCTTTTTCTTTTTTTCCTTTCCCTCACCTGTAGATCGCGTCCGCCACCCGTGCCACCTCCGCCATCGCCTTGACGTCGTGCACCCGCACAATGTGTGCTCCCTGTTGTACCGCAGCGGTGACAGTCGCTCCGGTTGCGAATGCCCGATTTGCAGCCACCGGCTCGTCGATAAGGGTGCCCAAGAACCGCTTGCGGGATGCCCCAATGAGCACCGGCACCCCGGCAAGCGCAAAGTACGTCCCGCTCGCCCGGTTTGAAACGGCGTACTTTTTGAGGACGCTGGTGTGGCTGAGAAGTGCGAGATTCTGCGGCATGTTTTTGGCAAACCCAATCCCGGGGTCCACGATAATCTGCCATTTGCGGACCCCGCGAGCGAACGCCTTGAGCACCTGGGCCGAAACCTCCCGGCACACCCCGTTGAGCACATTGGCGGTGTCAGGGCCGGAATGCCTGCCGGAAATGGTGTCGGTGGCCGAGTACTCGATGATGTCCTCATTGGTGTTGGACTCGTAATTGGTGAGCTTGGCCATGGTTTGCGGTGTGCCCCGCGTATGGTTGACCACGTACGGGCACCCGTGCTTGGCCACAACGTCTAATATCGCCTCGTCGTAGAGCCCCATGCTGATATCGTTGATGATGTCGGCGCCAGCTTCTAAGCACTTTTCTGCCACTTGCGCCCGGTACGTATCGATGGAAACCAACACATTTGCAACCTTTTCGTTCCCACACTTCCGTATAGCTTCCACCACAGGCACCACTCGTGCCAATTCTTCCTCTGGGGTCGGCGCCGTACTTCCTGGCCGGGTGGAAACTCCGCCAATATCGATTATATCGGCGCCATCTTCGATCAATTGAAGCACTTTTTGCTGCACATCCTGCTCCAGCAACCGGTAGTTGTCTCCGCCGTCGCTAAACGAGTCCGGAGTGGTGTTCATGATGCCCATAATGACGGTTTTTTGCGTCCCATTCTGCATGTCGTACTGGAGTTTGGGGTGCTGGAGCCGGCGGACTGGCGTCACCAGAACCAATGCCGAAGATTCTTGCACACTGGTGTCCGGCCGGGTGTTCAAAAGCTGGCTCAAATGGTCGTGAACCGGCTCGGCACTCACAGGGTGCACGTATTCCGGACCCAACACTTCGCAGAGCGGCTGCAAAACGAACGTTCGTTCCAACATGGCCTTGTGGGGAATGGTGAGTTCCGGGGTGTTCATGCTGATCTCGTCGTAGAGAACGATGTCCAAGTCGATGGACCGCGGGCCGTTGTCAAATTCTTTCACCCGTTCAAGGTGCTGGTACTCCACCTCTTTCAACACCTTCAAGAGCTCGTGGGGACTGTGCTGGACACTCACCTTGACAACCCCGTTGAAAAAGTCGGCCTGGTCCTTGTGGTACATAGGCTTGGAAACATAGAGCGAAGAGGTGGCCTCGATACGGATCCCTTTCTCTTCAAGCAATTTCAATGCCTCGGTGATATTCGCCAATTGGTCTCCCTCATTGGCCCCAAACGCAATATACGCAGTGTGGGTTCCCTCGGTGAACCGGGCCTCTTCCTCGGACGTGGGCAAGTCGAACCCCGAGTTCGGGCCAGTTTTTCTGAATTCGAGCGGCTCAACGTTCTTGAAACTGTCGATGGTCATATCCGAGACCACCCCCACGCCCTCGGTGAACGTGATGGCATTGGGCTTTGTGACTTTCACAGACACATCCTTGACCCCGGTAGAATGGAACTGAAATATCAACTGGCCAATCTTCATCACCAATGCCTCTACGGTCTTGAAGTTCGACGTTTCCACATACCGCACAACGTCGTCTACAATTTGATGCACCGAAGTTTCGGACCCCGGGGCCACTTTCAAGTCGATGTCTATGTCGACAATCTGTCTCTGTTCCCTCTCAAACGTGAAAACTCCAATAATCGTCAACAACCGGAGCCCATTAATGCGAATATGGTCGTCCACCACGGCACCTTGACCTCGACTCCGCACCACAGTGTACTCAATGCTGTTCGCCCGGATCTCAGACTTGGTGCTTTTGACCACCACACTTGCGTGCTCGCCGCCGTGCTTCGTGGGGTCGAGAATGGTAGCGGCTACGTTCTCAGCGATGGTTCCCAACGAGCCAAAATTGCGGTGTTCTTGCAGCTTCATGTATTCCAGAATGTTGCGGGATAACACGGCGTAATTGAGCGAGTATTTGAGGTTATCGGTTACTGACGCCTGGTGGAAGTCGGTTTGCAAACTGACAGAAATCGTGATTGGTTGGGGACTGGGCTTGCTCCAGGCATCACGCCCGGTCACTGCGGTGACAGCTAGGTCCTGGATAAAGACTTTGTCTGTTAGTTTGGGCATGGACGAGTGTAGTTTGCGCAAAGCCACCGCACGTAGGGCCGGCTTGAGTAGGTGTGTGCAGCGCAGGTTGATGGTGATGAGATGAAATTTTCGCGGGGTAGGCAGGAAAGATGAAGATGGGGTGGAACGACGGTGTGCTCAATTGGTCAGATGGACAAAGCTGTCGAAACATAGCTGTCTTCTTTCATACTGCCATACTGCCATATGTCATAACTTTTCTTCATAACTCTCTTTTTCATAATTTTTTCACAATTGTCACTGTCGACCCTCCGACTGCTTTATACCCTTCATAAACTCTCTCGCCTCGTCGTGCAACAATTCGCCCACATCCATGTCGTCTGTGATCTCCTTGGTATCTGTGATAGCCTTGCCGTAGTCCACCGTTTCCCGTGCTATATTCTGGGCCTTCTTACGGTCGCATTTAAAGTCCTCCATTATCATCGACAAGATCACCTCATTGGCCAACACGAACGACGCAAACCCATTTATGGTCCAGTAGGAGACTTCTCGGCAGACTGCGGCGCTGGCCCGAAGCTCGTCGTGCAATTGGCTCCCGATAATATTACCGATGAAAAGCTGTCTCTTCACCCCGTAGTAGCCACCATAGAAGATGCTCCATTCGATTTCCAGTTTCTCTTTCAGGGTCATGGTGTCGTGGCGGGACTGGTTCAGGATTTTCTTGGCTGAGTCGTAGTACATGGACCCTTTTCTCTCGTTCAAAACGGTCCGTGCAACATGTAGATGTCGTCTTACTCTAACAGCCAATTCTCTCTTGGACGTTACTGGTTGGGGAATTCCGTAATCCCTGAACCTCTCGGCAATCTCAGCGCTACACTCAACCACCTTTCGTTGCAACGATTGCATTAAGCTGGGAAACGAGCCGAATTCTTGCTCAATTGTGAGATTTGGGCTCAGCGTCCGATTCGACATATTCGTCACATCAGCTCCAATTGAGCCCTTTTTTCCATCTTCAACTGCTTCGCTGTCCTGGATCAATATCGCAATTTCGTCAAGCTCCTTGCCTCTGTCTCTTGTGGGACTGCTGGAAAGCAAGGAGAGATCAATAAGCTGGCTATCAGAATCGCTCTGAAAAATATCGTCTTTCTCATCTTTCCCAATTTCCTTTTCGTTTTGCTTCTCATTCTGGTTCTCACTCGTCTTCTCCTTCTTGCCTTCCTTTCTCTCGTCCCCAATCGCCTTTACTTCACCGTTTTTTTTCTTCTTTTTATAAGTTCGTAGTGGAACCAAAGTGTTCATCGGTTGCGAAAATTGTCGTTTTCCTCCAGTTCCGTCTCTTCTGGGATCACGATAGCCATCGTTGGCCAGGGGCACATCTACACTACTAGCATGGGGAGAGGCTCGTTTCTTGAAGCGAGACAAACTAGGAAAGCGCCGGTCCATGTTACGCGCAGATGAGAATGAGATAATGAGAGATGAATAAGAAATGAGACTACGAAGGTAATGAAATGTAGAAGAGCACCAAGTGAAAATATAGAAAGGGCAACGAAAGAAAATCAGAAAGAGCATCGAAATGAAAATGTAGAATGGGCAAAGAAATGACTATGTAAAGAAAATTCATGAACGATTCTTTAGGTTAAAGTTTAGGTATACATTAGACAATTGGGAGTTACTACATCGATAATTATCCTTTTTTTATCTCCCTCCGTTTTGAAAAAAGTTGGCAAGCTGGGCTCCAAGGTTGGGATTCTGGCCCTGGTTTTGCTGGTATGGCATGCCTCCGGCTTGTGCCAACGCTGGGTTAACAGGAAGCTGAGGACTGTTTCCTCCATTACTATTATTGAACAACCCTGACAATGGATTTACTGACGATTGCAGGAACGTATTGAAGTCAGGGGTGGCTCCGTGAGACATGGTGGTCTGCTGGGGAATCAATGTGGTCTTGACATAGTCTTCATCGGGCTCTCCCGGTCTGTTGGACTTGGGTCCATTTCTAGCAGAGTTGGTAGGCATCTTCTTGGACATGGCTTTCGACGAAATACCAGTACCAATTTCAATGTCGGGTTCGTCAATGACCATACCACTCAGCAATGGTTGACCTCCAGTTCCACCCCATTGAGCCTGAACCACCCAAGCACGATCAGCATCGGTCAATCTTTGGATGGGGATGATGGAAATACCATGTTGGTAATTGCAGCAATCTCTGGGTCCGAATCCTACACCCCATCTGGTTCGAAGTCCCATGGTGTTCTCTTTCGCAAAAGACGTAATAACCTGTTCTGCTTCGTGACGAGAGTACACTTTCACAAACGCATGCTTCCGTTCACTGTTCAAAATCACAGACTGGACTTCGGCGTATGGTCTCAACACATTGGCCAAGTCTTGCTCGTACATATGGCGAGGAACTCCACCGATGAAAAGAGTTCGAGATAATACTTTGAAGGAGCCCTGGGGTAACGACGGGTCGAAACCTACATTACGAGGACGATAATGGGCCGAGCCTGGAACATTCAATTCTCCAGGATTCATGGGTCCTTCTTCGCCGCCCTGGCGGTTCATTTGTTGTCCCAGAGGCTGGCCCATTCGACCCATAGGTTGTCCCATAGGTTGTCCCATAGGCTGTCCCATAGGCTGTCCCATAGGTTGTCCCATAGGCTGTCCCATAGGCTGTCCCATTTGTCCCATTGGTCCCATTTGTCCCATTGGTCCCATTTGTCCCATTGGAGGCTTACCAGGTCCGCCCATATATCCTCCCATTTGTCCCATCTGTCCCATCTGTCCCTGCTGTCCCTGCTGTCCTGGTGCTCCATATGCTCTAGGAGGAGACCTCTCTCTTCTAGACTGAACACCACGGTTGGGAGACCTCGATCTGTTTCTTCTGGAGTACGAACTATCTTGGTCGTAACGGCCCCTGGCTCCTCCCACGTTCGGGATATTAGGAAGGTTAGGACCTCCACTCTGGGCAATAGCAGGAACCGCCGGGGCTGGGTTCGAACCGGCACCGTTTTGCATCAGCTGCAACATGCTGAAAATCTGGTCGTTCGGAGCTGGGGCCCCATTTGCAGCCGCTGGTGGCAGCTGGGGTTTGGCCAAAGCAGACAATTGCAGCAACACATTATTGGCATTGTTTTCTGCCGGCACCGCAGCGGCAGTGGTGGGCGTGGAACTGTTGGAATTGGCAGTCTTGGCCAACGAAGCCAACGCCAGCAAAATGCTTCCCGAGTCGCCGGAACCGGCAGGTTTGGCAGGCTCGACCGACGCTCTCGGAGGAGACCCCGGTGGGGTGGTGGACTTGAAATGCTTTTCTCTGATGCGTGCGATTAGCTCCGGCAGAAACGTGTCTGCCCGCTCCCAAATGTCTACTAGTTTACCGATTTTCGTATTTTGAGATTTACTGACCAGGAGTTCCAACGCATCATCCACGATCGATTCAATCAACTCGGTGATCTTGTACACCGCAGCGGCATAGGTGCCCTGCGGAGCATCGGCATTTACTGTTTGTTTGTTCTTCTTGGCTTCCTCCAAGAGGCCTCTTACGATAGAGTCGACAACGTAGAGCGTACCTAATTTATGCGAAGAAGGCGCGGCTTTACAATTAGAGTACAATATTTGAATGATATTCGCCTCGTCCTGAATGTTAGTACCGTTTGCGCCCACAATCCGCCTCTCATTACTTACAGACACATTGGAAATGGCAATGTCGGTTAATTTTTTGATCCGGGATCCACTGACGCCGGGAGCTTTTAGCGTGGGAAGCTCTTTGATTATGGATTCAAATTCACTGGCCATTACGTTTACTGGGCGTTTAATATAGCCTTACGAAATTGGATCTATACGGTGATATTATGGGGGGCGGTTACTATCTACTGATGAATGAGCCAGCTGCGGAAATATGGAAATTCCTGCCTTATATAGTGCGTAGTTACCCGGCCGTCGCTGCCAGCGAGGGTCCGTGTCCAGATGTACGCACCTCTGGGTGCGCGCGGCCTCAACGTTACGCTGGGCCCGTGAAAAAAACCAAATCCGCATAAATCCAAGACAAGACTACCACCCAATGAACGGCTGGTGTAGAACATTTGCGACCCTGGCAAAGCCGGTTATACGCACCACGGCACTTGTTTCACGAAATCCTGTTGTCACAGCCGACCTTCCTCAATTCGAATCCCAGTTTTACCGCTACCAAAATGAGCTCTGGAAGAGACTCATGTGGACGTTTCCCAAGTGGTTTTATTACCGTGTGGGTACTCTTTCCGAGCAGAAATTCCGCGAACTCAACCCCAATCCCGTATACAACAACCCAAACATCGAATTTCCTCGCGGAAGACCGGATATAAGACAGCAAAGAGACCGGCGATTCAAGCAAGAATTGTCCCTTCCAAAGACCTATAGTGAAGCCAAAGAAGAAGACGAGGTGAGTGATAACTTATCGCGGAAGATTGTCCCCAATTCCCGGGTGACGGAAGCAGACAAGAAAAACGACCTTACAAGTCTTGAAAGAAAATTGGCTAGAACGTTGTATCTTGTAGTTCAACAAGATGGAGTCTGGACTTTCCCCACGTTCGATGCTACCGAGAACCAGGCTCTCCACACGTCCACGGAAACCGGCATCTATAAATTGGGCGGCGACCAGCTCAATTATTTCAGTGTATCCAACACCCCGTGCCATGTTTCCAGCAGCGACACCAGTAAAAATTTCTACATCAAATCACACATATTATCGGGCAAGTTCGAGCCCCACAACGGAGAGAAGTACATGTGGCTTTCCAAAGACGAATTGAGCCAACACCTCTCCAATTACGACGAAATCCAGCATTTGCTTAGTGACGTATAGATCTCCATGTATATAGCGCTACATCTATCACTCATCTTTTTTAGCTCGTATCACCCTCTCGGCTGCCCACACCGACCGGTCGAGCAACGCGCCCACCATGAGCACTCCAGCAATGGAACTGACGACTCCCAACACAAACCCAGACCATGTCTTGGCGTACTGTTCCTTATTAATGATTTTCATCGGCAGGATTTCAAAGTGGAAAAACACACCAGGGAGTCCTCCTCGAGCATGAAGCGTGTGCTGGTGGTCGTCGTCTTTTCCCCCGGCCAATGGACGGTGATGTGAAATTACCAGGAATTGGTTGGTTTCCAACGGTGGGGTGTTTGGTGCCAAGAATTCAAATCTCGTAGCCACCACTTTGAGATAGTACGAGTAGAGTCTGTCCTTGCTCTTGAGGGTCATGGCAGACTTGTCCAACGGATGGGTCAGTTGTTTTTCAAGAAATTGTATGTTGTGTGGATCCAGGCCAAACAGCAAATGGTTGATAACATGGTCAAAGGTAAACTTGTCCTGGTACTTGTTGAACAACGAAAGGTCGTGGAAGTGGCTTCCTGGAGCTGTGAAAGACGCTCCTGGGGCAAAGTGAAGGTTGCCGGAAATTCTATTGATTTTGCCTGTTCCCTTGATGCGACACCCTTCCAAATTGTTGATTTTCTCGTTCAAACGAGCCACGTATCCCTCTCTTTCACACTGCTCGATATTCTCGCCGTCAAAGAACCCCCATGCCTTCTGGGCATACGCAAGACGAACGGTTTCACAGTCGTTACAGCAATAGTCCAGATTCTCATCCTGAGGAAGGGCACCGTAACACGACCCACACAGCCCGTCCGGCGCCCTGCCGCGAGCACGCTCCTCCAACTCACCAGCACTGTTCATGACCGGCGATTCGTCTCGAATTTCCTGGCCGTCCTTCAACAAACGATATTTTTCAAAACCAGACAGCAACAAGTCCACCTGAAGATCGCCACTAACGTCCAAAATATCCATGGTCAACACATCACAGGGGATATCCGGGAACGAGATGTCCAAATTTATCTCCAATTTCTTGTTAATATCTCGATCCACCACCAATTCTGGACGGTTGATGATGGACGTGTACTCCAGATATTCATTTCGGATGAGATAAAGCACCACTATTACACATATAAGAGTAATTATACCACCGGCAGGCGTCCTGACCCTTGCGTCCTCCACGGTTTTCGCAAAAGCGTCAAAAGAAAGCAATTTGGGCTGGGGCATAGTTGGCTTTCGTGGGCTCCAGGTGTTCGGTTCTGAGATTCTGGATGCGAAACTTCACCAACTGGGCGCCAGATGCAGGACAGGACATTGGACCAGCTCCCCATGTCGTCGGACAACAAGGGGTATTTCCAGAAGCTTGTGAGTGTCAGCGCCAAGGAACTGGGCTCTGGTGGGTCGGAAGTAGTGACATTTGGCATCAATGCCACCGGGTCTCGGGTGGTGGCTGCAAGGACCGACCGTTCTCTCCAAATCTGGCGATGCGGAGAACGCTTTTCTGACTGTGTAACGGTGGAAAATGCCCATTCTCGGGCGGTGGAGGATGTTTCGTGGAACCCGCTCAAGGAGCTTGAGTTTGCTACGGTTGCGCGAGATAAATGTGTGAAAATATGGCGTGCCAATGGCCGGCTCGAAAGTGAAATTTCACTAGAGAAAAATTATACCAGCCATTTGGTCCAGTATTCTGCAGACGGACTCTATCTTGCGGTGGGGTGCCGGGAGAAGCAAATTTTGGTGTTGGACGTGAAGAAAAATTACCAATTAGTGGCAGACGTCGCTACAGATGAGCCCATATATGCCCTAGCTTGGTTCAACCACCAGCACACGTATTTGGTCGCAACCTTCCAGAACGGCTCCTATACCATCTACAAGTACTCACAAGGCTTGTCGCCTTTTTTCACCGCAAAGGGACACCGTTCGGTCGTGACTTCTGTGGCAGTGGATCCCCGCGGTCGCTACTTTGGTTTTGGTTCCAGCGATGGCATTGTTTCGCTCTGGAAAACAGATACGCTTGTCGTGGACAAGGTTCTTACCGCTGTGGATGAAGCTATAGCTCAGGTGAGTCTTTCTCGAGACGGAAACTACGTCGGGGTAGCTTACGACGGTGGATCGAACGTGCGGATTTTCGACTATGAAACGCTTGAAGAGATACTCGAGGTGCCTAATAGCTCCAGCGGCAGCGTGGCGCTTGCAGGAGTCCAGTGGTTTCCTAACAAAACGGGATTTGTGTATGTGACGGACAGGGGAAGAACTATAGCGATGATGCGAAGATGAAGCCAAGGGAATTTTAGAAAAGAAAATAAAGATTTATTAAAAGGAGATGAATAATAGATATAGAAAGGTATGAGAGCGGAAGTTTGCTGTCTATTTACGCGTTTCGAATACTTGGAAGAATCGTCTACGTTGTCTGAGCGGAATATACTGGACTGAAATTCAGTCCTTTTCACCAATTTGTATTGTCGGGGAACTCATTTTGCGCGCCAGATAAGCTCCAAGCCAGCGATAAGCGCAGGCTTGTGGCTCAAATGAAAAACAACAGAGCGTTTTCCATCGTATCTGTGTGGGTTGTTTGCTAAGTCACTTCCCTTTCTGGAAGAATCTCTTCAAAAGATCTTCCTCGCTATTCATATAGCCGGAACTTGTACTATAAGTTCTGACGGCATGTAGAACTCGTTGAAAAGAATTAAAGAATGAGCTTTTGGTTGCAAATCAGACAGAATCAACTATATGAGTTTAACATTGTGTCCATTAATATCGTAAAAGATATGCTTTCTACAGTCTATTTAATTAATTGATATGCTTTCTTGAAGCAACACCGTTATTATCCTAAGTTTAATGGTCTTAACGGGTATTTAACGTAAACTCCTCGGTGCATTTGCAGCTATCTACCTCTTCTCACTTTCGCTTAGTAAGATAGTGGTAGGCATTAGCTAAGCCTCTTTAACACATTCTTATGGGCCCACGATGCGGAACTCTGTAAACCTAACTGTCATTTTCATCTATTTCAGTTGCACTTTATCTCCCATTTAAATCCGGGAGTGCTCCGATCAATTTTCAAACTTTTTGGGTCAAAAATGCCGATTTTAGACCTTATGCGGATTATGTAAGCTGATAAATATCAAGTTCAAACTAGCAATAGTTATCGTGCAGGGATTTGGGTCGCTGTCCCAGACTTCACCAGTTGTCTATTTTTGACTGGCAGAGATTCGAAATTTTGAAATATTTTTGCTGTTTTGCACTAGCTTCTGACCTATGGATCATTATGTAACAGGATGTTCCAGATTATATAAGTGTGTTAATCTCATTCTACAAAAGGCTTCAATAGAGGTACAGTGAAGCGCAAGAGTATGTTATGGTGTGTAAGGTGTCTACTCTTATCTTATATAATTTTGTTGAATTTGACCTCCTTTTCCAATTTTTGATTTACACGGTTTTGCACTCGACTTGACTTGTATAGCCGACTAAATGTCAATCTTGAGCAATGGCAAATGATCATTGTGAGTTAATGTAGAACACATCTTACTGGAATTCTTTCCGTATGTAAAGCTGATAGAATATAAGTGTTTTAAAATGTTTACTTTTTTGCAATGAACGAGTGTAACCTAGTACAATGTGGTTTCTCGATAAGTTGCAAAATTTGGAAATTGTTCAAAATAGCAAATAGCAGATTGTACTTCAGCTTCTGCGAACTGGAGAAGGTTCTTCTAATCTAGTTTTACGTTTAGCTAGCTGAAGTTTTTCTTTTATCTGTGTGGATTGCAGCCAGTAGGTTGGTCTGGCTAAACCGATAATTACATAAGCGATACAATTATCACGATTTTGCAGCCAAAAAGCGTTGTGCGACGAGGAAAACCACACTACCTGGGATTGCAAAAGACCGCTATATCCTGTCGTGATTTGGGCTGGCTTTATAATTTTCAAAATTTTTTGCTGTTTTGCACCGTCGGCGGACAGGTGATCGTGGTTACGTAATATGGAGGAGTAGTTTAGTTAATAATTTAACATGAAGTTTTTGGGGCCACAAAACAGCTGGCGGCTTCATGCTCCCCCCTCCTCGATGTACCAACACTTGTGGTACCCCTGGTGCATTTAGAGCTAGATTCAGTCAACGAAATATATCCACTGACGAGTTGCCTGACGAAGTGGAGAAGCTCCATGCAGGACGAGAGGGCCAGGAGCAGATAGCTGGATATAACCACAATAAGTACAACTTTTGAACCTGTGAGCACAATCTGGGTATCCAAGCACCCCATATAGCACTGTTTACGCTTCTGGACCTATTTCCCACGAGTTTCTTCCAATATTTCATCGCCGTGATTCCAGGCGGTTGGCCGGGTAACCCGACAAATTTTCACCAAATTGCTGAACCAGTGCAGATTCACCGGAGTGTTGAGAGAGAAGATGGCTGCTGTTTTCCCTAGAACCTGTTACAAGTGTGGTGAAGTGGGCCACTTGGCAGACAACTGCCAACAAACCGAAAGATTGTGCTACAACTGCCGCAAGCCAGGACACGAATCTACCGAGTGTCCTGAGCCCAAGCAGCCAAGCCAGAAACAGTGCTACTCTTGTGGAGATTTGGGCCATGTTCAACTGGACTGCCCCACTTCCGCTCAGGGTGCCAAGTGTTACAACTGTGGCCAATTTGGACACATTTCCAAGAACTGTAGTGAGGGAGGACGTCCTGCTGCTGCTTCGACTGGAGCTGCTCCAGCACCAAAATTCTCCAAAAACGGAACCACTTGTTACAAGTGTGGAGGTCCCAACCACTTTGCTCGCGACTGCCAAGCTGGCTCGCTCAAGTGCTACGCCTGTGGTAAGGCGGGACACATTTCCAAGGACTGCAATGCTGGAGGAGACGCTGGAGCCAAGACCTGCTACAACTGCGGCAAGGCTGGCCACATTTCTCGTGACTGTGAGGAGGCTCAGTAGTTAATAGTGTAAGTGAATCGGATGCTTTTCATGAGTTTATTCTTGTTTTTTTGTAGATTGCGAGTAGTCCACCACGATGCGACGTCCGTCCACCACCACGTCCTGAAGAGCAGCGTATGCCCGGTCGGCTTCGGTGATCGACGCGAGCTCCACGAAGCCGTAGGTTTTCCCGGCGATGATCGTGACTCCCTTGACGGTTCCGTACCGCAGAAAAAGCGAAGCTACCGATGCTGCGTCGGTGACAGGATTCAACTTGGCGATGAACAAAGTATGCGGAGACGGCTTGACATTGTAATGAGGCAAGTCGCCGAGCAACTCGAGCGCTATGGCCGCGGAAGAAACATGGTCTGGGCCTGTTTCGGCTTCTGGAGAGGCGCCAATTCGCAAATTTCGAAGTTGGGTTGCCGACACTTCGTGGGGCATTTTTGGCACCTCAAGGTGCGGGAATGGATCATGGAGAATATGGGTGTTTGTGATGCGAATGTCGACAAGGGGGTGTCCCTGGTCGTCCACAGCACTGGTGTTTATAGTGTCAAGGGCAGGAAACCCTTCGGCTACTCGGCCCACACGAACCAAGTTTTTCATATGGCGAAGCAAATTCCAGTCTGAAGTCAACGAAATGGCAAACGTCGACCCGACAGTGGGGTCCTGCGAGGCTATCTCGCCACGGGTGACAAAAAACACAACTCCAAGTGCCGATTCGGAACCGGATTTTGCACCCTGTTCATCGGCAACGGTAGTATATCCTGGCTTCAACCGCAAATATCCACCTTCGTTTTGACCATACTGCTCGGGAATGGTGGCAATGGCACATATCGACCGTCCGTGGCTTTCTGGGTACTCTGGGTCACCAGATACCACCACAGTGTCTTTCTTCAAGCCATAGAAAGGAGCAAAAAAAAAGTAGTTTGCCTGGGCCAACTTGACAAAATTGTAGCCTGAGGACGAATTGTCGACGTCTATGACCACATTTCCAGCAGTAGTCTCCAAAAGAATACTCATATAGTCTACAACCAACGAGGTGCTAAAACCATCAAGGTGTGGTCGCGCAATTGCAGCATAAAACCACACTGGGGAATGTGCAGGACAGCAGCCTCAATCGTGGAGAGGAAGCAGTAAAGCGCAAAACGAAAGGAATCCAAAACAAGAGGTAGGTATGGCTCGGGCGAGTGTAAGATGTGCTGCTAATTGAGCAAAGCGATGAATAGTTTTCAGGTAGTTGAAGGCGAGAATTGTCCGCAAATTGTTCGAAAATTGTCCGCAAATTGACCGAAAATTGACCGAAAATTGACCGAAAATTGACCCAAAATCGACCCAAAATTCCCCTTAAATCACTAACCACGAAAAAGCATAGCCATGATTGGTAGGCTAAAGCTTTCCAACCAAAATCTTGATGGTCGAAAGGTAAGGTGCGAAGTCTAATTCAACAGTTTCGCAACTTAGCTAGCCTCGACTTACAACTCTGCACATAATTCTCGACAGGTTTCTGGCATAACAGCAGCGCAACAGACTAACCAGAGTGTAGGCTCTTGCAAATTGGGCTTGGCGGCTACAGACTTCTCATGGTAGTCTATTTCAATCGTGAGGCTCAGCCTCAACTGTGGTTTCAAAGAAGAAGAAAAAAGAAAAAGAAGAGAAAAGAAAAAGCAAAAGAAAAAGAATGAAAGAAAACTTAGTTGCAAACACTTCAGACCGTTGTGCCCATCGACTGGGCTCTGTCCTGGCTCTGGTCATCTGGATTGCCGTGGTTTTAACGGCTGCAAATCCAGCCGTGCAGGCCCTAGCGCCCGGATGCAGGCACGAGCGAAGGGTCCGCGAACTCAGCACAACCGCACGCCCTGATTAGTGAGCTTGTGATTAACTCCTCGAACAGAATGGAACACGCAGAAACTTGTAGGATACTCGACGGGCCCACGGGCGCCACCCCGAACAGCTCAGATATAAACGTTTCGTTTTTTTCCCAGACTCCCAAAGACATGGCCAATTCCGGAATGATGTACGATGTCGACGAAAACTCCATCGACGAAGCCACCATAAAGGAAATACAGCAAGAATGCAACAAGCACATGAACACCGACACCGCCATCGGCCGGCCGGCGGAACTCAACCACGAAAACATGAGTTTTTACAACTCCATTTTCGACCAACATTCATCGCGGGCAAGCTTCTCGCTGCCCAGTTCTCGAGCCCAAAATTCTCCCGGCACAGCGTCGACGCTGACGGTGGAGACCGAGGTGGCCCGGCGGCCGCAGGCTGGGAGCACGGGCGCGCGCAAGAAAGTGAAAGGAGTCAGTGACGAAGAAGCGGCGTTGCTCGCACGAGACGATACCGAGCTCTCCGAGAAGGAATTGCAACTCAAGCGCAAGGCGCAGAACCGGCTTGCCCAGCGGGCGTTCCGGGAGCGCAAGGAGACCCGGATGAAGGAGCTCGAGCTCAAACTCACGCAATCGGAAGACGAGAAAAAACGGCTTCTTGACCAGTTGGACTTGATCAGAAAACATCATCTCTCCATGCAAAGCGAGAACGAGCGGTTGAGAAGCTTGGCGTCGCTGCTGTCGACCGCAGAGCCCGCAGAGCCCGCCGAGTCCCGATCGCTAGGCAGTTTTTCATTTGCATTTCCAAGTACCCAGGAGGACTTTGTGCACAACTTGGTGGGAGACGCCCACGAAATAGACACCAACAACCTCAACACGGTGTACGAGAATCCCCAGGAGCCGGGCGAGAAGATCTTGGCTGTGGGAGCTGTGTGGGACTACTTGGTGCGCATGGCCGAAGAGCTGGACAAGGATATCGATGTGCTTGAGATCATGGAAAAACTCAAGGGCAACGAACGGTGCCACGGCTACGGGCCAGCGTATCCGTTGAAGTTGGTGCAAGAGGTGGCCGAGAGGTACAGTTTTCTGCAGTGAGCTCGCTTGAGCTCGGTTGAGCGCAGCTCGAGCGGCGCCGGCAAGCCCAAGCGCTGTTTCTGATTGCTTCTGTGATGGACTGAAATCTAGATCGAGAGGACTTCTGAAATCGGAGGACTGATGCAGAGGATGAAGTTGCAATCCAGGAAAGTTGCAATCCAGGAAAGCTGCAATCCAGGAAAGCTTCAATCCAGGAAAGTTGCAATGCTCTACTTCAGTCACATCAAAATGGCCATTAGAAGACAGGCGTGTCCTTCGTTCATGACTGCGAGCCACTATCTCGTTCAGTCTTCTACAAGGACTACAAACTGGACTTTGTCCTGTTTCCATTGGCTGATAAGAGGCTGGAACGACTAATACGATTAAACAATTCAATTACGTACTGAAATTCACACTAGTTCAAGTATCGATGCCATTCGACTCTTTCATGTCCATCTATTTTCCCATCCCTTTCCACCCATCTATTTTCCCATCCATTTTCACCCATCTATTTTCCCATCCATTTTCCCACCCATTTCCATCCATCTATTTTCCATCCCTCCCTCTCACCTCTGCCTCGCACGAATTTTCTAGAAATTCATTCTCAACTCACCTATTTAACCCACCCACCTCTTCTTCCTCCCCATGTCAGCCGAAGAGTACAAAGCGCAAGGAAACAAGCATTTCGCTGCCAAGGAGTTCGAGCAGGCCATTGAATACTTCACCAAGGCCATCGAAGCGTCCCCAACTCCAAATCATGTCCTTTTTTCAAACCGGTCCGCTTCGTACGCCTCGTTGAAAAACTATAAAAACGCCCTTGAAGACGCCCAGCAATGTATCGAGGCCAATCCTCTGTGGGCCAAGGGCTACAACAGAGTGGCAAGCGCCCACTATGGTTTGGGCAACTACGAAGACTCCAGGAAAGCGTACCAGAAGGCCCTCGACCTCGACCCCAGTAATGCCATGGCCAAGGACGGGTTGAAAGCGGTGGAAGAAGCCGAGGCGTCCCGCAACAGCCAGCCCGACTTGGGCTTGGGTGCTATGTTCTCGGACCCCAATTTGATCGCCAACTTGAGATCCAATCCGAAAACGGCCGAGCTCATGAAAGACCCAGAATTGGTGCAAAAGGTGATGAATGTGCAGCAAAACCCAAAGGCAAACGCCATGCAGTTCATGACCGACCCCAGAATGATGCAGATCATGGCCACGTTGATGGGAATCGACATGGATGCTCCTCCCTCCTCGGCTCCAGCTTCCAATGCTGCCCCATCTGAACCAGAACCAGAACCAAAACTCGCTCCCGAGACCCAGCCTGAACCCATGGACACCTCGGCGCCCGAGGCGGACCCGGTGGTGAGCGAGCCGGAACCCATGGAGACCAGCAAGTCCGAGGCCGATGCCGCCAAGGCCGAGGGAAACACTCTTTACAAGCAAAAGAAGTTCGACGAGGCCATTGCGCTCTACCAGAAAGCGTGGGACCTCCACAAGGACATCACATACCTCAACAACCGTGCTGCTGCCGAGTACGAAAAGGGAGACTATGATGCCGCCATTCAGACTTGTCAGACTGCCGTCGACGAGGGCAGAGAAATGAGAGCCGACTACAAAACCATCGCCAAGTCGTTTGCCAGATTGGGCAACATCTACTTAAAGAAGGATGACCTCGAGACTGCCGCAAAGTACTTTGACAAGTCGTTGACCGAGCACAGAACTCCAGAGGTTTTGAACAAGTTGAGATCGACCCAGAAAGAGATCAAGGTCCGTGAGGCACAAAGCTACATTGACCCCGAGAAGGCAGAAGAAGCACGCTTGCAAGGTAAGGAGTATTTCACGAAGGGAGACTGGCCCAATGCTGTCAAGGCATACACCGAAATGGTCAAGAGAGCGCCAGAAGATGCCCGTGGTTACTCGAATAGAGCGGCTGCATTGGCCAAATTAATGTCGTTCCCCGACGCCGTGGAGGACTGCAACAAGGCCATTGAAAAAGACCCAACGTTCATTCGTGCTTATATTCGTAAAGCCAATGCTCAATTGGCCATGAAAGAGTACTCTCAAGTAATCGAGACGTTGAACGAGGCTCGTGAAAAAGACTTGAGCCTTGGCGAGGGAAAGAATGTTAATGAAATTGACCAATTACTCAACCGTGCCATGTCTCAGAGATTCCTGGCCATCGAGGGCGAGACCCCAGAACAAACCATGGAAAGAGTTTCAAGAGACCCTGAGATTGTCGCCATTTTGCAAGACCCAGTTATGCAAGGTATTTTGAGTCAGGCCCGCGACAACCCCGCTGCTTTGCAAGACCACATGAGAAATCCCGCCGTCAGCAAGAAGATCAATACCTTGATTGCAGCCGGTGTTATCAGAACGAGATAAATATGTCACGTTAAATACAAGTCCTAAACTAACCTAAATTATTGTCAAAGAAAAAGTTGGGCAAATTGTTCATGGGCGAGTACGAAGGCTCAAGAAATGGATTGTTCAAAACACTGTCGAAAAAGACCCCGTAGTTGGCTGGGATGTCTTTAGAGTCTTCTTTGCCCTGGAAAGTGTCGGGTGCAGAGCCACTGGACGAGCTCGTTTCCTTTGCTGTCTGAGCCTCCCAATTGAGCCGATCCTCTCCAAAGATAAATCGGAACACTTCAGTATCTTCCGCGTTACGGAGATCTGGGAATGTTTTCGTAACACTCTCCAAATGGTCCTCCAATCCGGCTACCTCAGCCCGAAGGTTATATGATGTGACTTTTTCAAAGTATCTTACAGCGATTCTCAACAATATTCGAGATACACCATCAGTGGCAGCCTCTCTGCTAAGGGGTTCAAAGCGATTGATTCCCAGAGTTTCTTCCACATTTTTAAAGTAACTGAAAAAGTTCATGGAAATATCAATAAGTAGCCTCAAGTCAAGATAAGTATCGGTGTGTGCCGGCCTGTGTAAGCAGGTTCTTATCAAACTCAAGTATGCAGCAAAAGGATAATACAGTAGCCACTTAACACATGAGGGAGATGCAGTAGCCCTGTCCAATTTTCTCATCAAATGTAATATTGTTCTGGCGCTCTTGGTATGTAGTTCACGAAAGATCATACTCTCGGAACAAAACTGGTCGTGGTCAGGATAGTCGATCTGGAATGGTAACCTATTGATAGTCATGAGGTGGATGAAGTAGGTCAATTGGAGGGTAAGCAAATTGTCGCGAGAGGTATCACTGAGCTTCAAGAAAATTTCACGGGAACGAGAGTCGAAGTCAGCGTGGTCGTAGAAAAGCGGACGGACCATTGCGGGTATCGAGTTGCATACGTCCACGAGTTCCTGGTTTAGTCCGGTGAGCGTTTGCAGGATGGTGAAAAATGACTTGTGTTCTGCCGATGCGCTGAACAAAACATTGTAAGACTTGGCTCTGATCTTTGTTAGCTGCATCAAAAAATGGCTGCCGCATTGGTAAATGCAGTCATCAGGAGCAGCTCGAATTTCTTCAGCCATTTGTGACCAGTGGGTGCAAGACATAAATTCCTTGGGTATATCGTACTGAAAGCTGCCATAGTCGCTCTCAGAAAATGTGGAAACGTCAAGGTAGTTGACCAACGGAGGACGACCGGCTCTATAGCAAAGTTCCATATCGTAGTATTGGCAGAACCACCACAAGCGACGTCGTTGCTGTTTCTCATCGTCAGAAAGAAACTCAAAGCTCTCAAAACGGTGCAACCCCACTTCTTGAGCCAAACGAACCGCCACCGATATCATGATGTAGTTTGTCTTTGATGTGGTCCAGCAAGTTTCAATGTACATCGCAAGAAGAAGGATACCCTGAACCGCTATTATACCCTCATTGAAGAGCACCACTCTGGAGTAGTAAAATAAGGCATTGGAGGTGTAGGCATCTTGCATCCTTTGGAGATCGAGAAGGGAGAGTTTGTCGAGAGCTGGACGTGCCTTTCTGGAGAGATGGCTCTTGGAGTGGCGCTGTCTCTTTATGTCTTGTTCTCTGGAGATGCAGAGCAAAAGTGCTACATTCATCACAAGCAACTCAGGCACGGACGGACGCTTTTTGCTTCCACGGGGGTTGAAAAGTTGGTCGAACATAGCCCGTATTTGCTTGAGGTCGCAGAGGTAGCCCACCATGAATATCGTCTCGTAGTTCTCCAACAATTCGTACACTAGCTGCGGGTCTTCCATCGGTTTCCCCTTCTGTATTCTTATGAGCTGTTCTGCCCCGCCCTGGGGACCACCGTACAAGAGCGTCTGTGGTGGTTCTTTGCACCTTTTGAACACATAGGCGAGTGCTTCGAGCGGCCTCACGTACGACAGGTCCTCGGGACCGAGCAACTGGGCCATCCACTCAATGGATTTCTGGGAAAAAATGTTGAAGAGAGAATGCATGCCGAAGTACTGTTCCATGAAGATCACCTTCTGCGGCTGCTGGGGCTGCTGGGGCTGGGTGGTGCCGTTCTTGAACGAGCCGGGCTCGGCGGTTTCGGCCGGAGTTGTGTCGCTCTTCAACGATACGCTCTTTTCTTCCAGCTTTACGCCCAGGTCTATCGCCTCGTTGTCACTCTGGTCGGATGTGCTGGAGTCATCCGAGCCATCGTCAATGGACAAGAGATTTCTGTCTTCGTTGCTCGGATCCAATTTGCTGGTCAACCGCATGATCAACGTCTCCAAATTTCCGAGTCTTCTTTCCAAACGCTGCACGCTCTGACCATGGTCCTGTTTTCGCTGGCGGGGCTTCCTACAATTTATGGGGTATTCACAGACTTTATTATCGCTGTGAACGCAGTTTGAACATGGCTGCGCACCATCACATTTCACTTTACGTTTGCGACAAAAGTTGCAGGCCTTGGAGACTCTGGTCTTGCGGACCTTTTCCGCCACCGTAGTGGACGAGATGGTGCCATTCATGGGAAAAAATGGCGGTTTGGTGGCAAAAAGTAGCCCGTGCGTAAAAGTAGAATGAAGTCTAAGATTAGCGGCAAGTTTAGCGCTGTGCGAATTACACGCAGGAACACGATGCGAGGGTACGATAATGTAGTACAAGAATAGGAGAGAGTACGGACAGTTAAGCTGGAATTGACTTCCATGCGATTTGTGGTTTTCACTCTAATAAATCTATATTCGTAATTCATAAACCGTTGTCAAACATAAGACTTTGTTGCGGCGCCAAGTTGTGGAACGGAAGCATGTTGTGGAACATGGCGTCGTCCCAGTATTCTACGGCATTGTAGTCGCTAGCAGAGTCCAGGTGGTCAAGAATGTTCATCAACGTTGGGCTGGGGTGTGGTGAGTTCCATTGGCTTGCTGCTTGGGTCCCGCTTATACTGGGCCCCTTGACGCTCACCACCTCCCAGCCTTTGGCTTTGCCTATATTTAGGAACTCTTCCGTGTCCAAGAAAAGCTCTGGACAGATATTCTTGGTATTTTCAAGATACTGTCTGGTTTTTTCATCCACCACCTTGTGGCCTGTGTTGCACTCAATGCTGCGCACCACCACCCGGAGAATGAGACGAAGCATGAGCGACGACAAAATGTCTTTTTCACCATTGTACTTGAAAAAAGTTCCATTTCCGCCTTTCTTGTATGAACTGATAGCCATACAGCTGTCCACCAAGAGTTTGATATCGTTGAGTGTTTCTGGGCGCGAGGGCCGGTTCAAGCACATTCTCGCCAAACACAAAAACGCAGACACTGGGAACCAATACGCCCAGTCGTTCCAAAAACTGCGTTTAGATACACTGAACTGGCGGCACATCATCAAGATGGTTCGAGCACTGTCTAGGGTGTAGTTGCGGAACTGCGACACATCGACGGTGGGGTTGTCGATATCCTCAATCATGAATGGAAGCCTGTTGATGGTCATTAAATGCGAGAAAAAGTTCATGTGAAACACAGCGTAACATGTGTCGATAGCTTCCCCGGCCACAGAGTTCCCTCCGCAAGCTTCATCTTGGTAGAATCTGGGACGGTACTTCCCCATCAGGTCTGCGAGCGAGAACATTTCGTCGTTGAGAAGACTCAACTTGTAGATAAAGTCGCCAAAATTATCGAAATGAACATTGGCCGCGAACAAATCCGAGTAGCTTCGGGCTCTTATTTTGGTGAAAACAAGAAGTGTCGTGTGGTAGAAATCGAAACTCGACGACGGCACCGATTGGATCAACAATTGACGGTCCAAAGTGGTGTCGAAAAATGAATTGGGTAGAGCGTTGATGCTTTCGCTTTCGACCAACGACACCGACTGCAGCGGTATGTCCGTGAAATTGTTAATGGGGCTCTTACCTTGCCTAAACGTCATTTCCATGTCAAGATACAAGCAGATGTTCCACACTCGTTTGCGCTTGGTTTTCGTGAGTAAGGGAAGTTCTTCCAAAGCCTCAGCCCGATGCAAGCCTTGCTCGTGTGCGTGTCTAATGGTAACAGCCAAGATTATAAAGTTCACAAACAGGGCAACTTCGTGAAGCTCAATGTATATGATCCACAAAAGGAACGCTTGGACGGTCTCAAACCCGTCGGCCAAAATCAGAAGTCGAAAGTAGTAGGTGATACAATTAGAGCTCAATTCCCGCTTCAATTTCTCGAGCTTGCTGAACTCGGCTGCTACATGTGGGGGAAGGTCGGGTTCGGGGTCGCTTGTCGGGGAAAATATCAAAGCCTCTTCGGAAAATTTGCAAGTGATGGACAAGCACACCGCGGCAGACATGATGAATAACTCAGACGCCTTGAATCTGTGGTTCTTTTGGCTGAAGTAGGTCTCGAGGAGCTGGATCACGTCTTGTGTCTCGCAAATCATGGTAGCTAGCGGGACACCAGGATAATAGTTTTTAACGAGCAGAAGAAGGAGATCCGGTTCGTTGGGAAGCGGTCTCACATAGAGGTTTATCCTCGATTTGGGGTCTTGCGGGAAATGGCGGTGCCACAGGGCAAGGCTTCTGGTCATCCTCAGGTGGAAGAGAGTGGGGAGGTTTCGTATAGGCGTGAGAGCCAGATGGTCTTCCGGTTTCAAAAAATGCATTAAGTGGTTGAGCGAGTTACCCAGCAAGATAGATAGGATGGAGTGGGATCCAAGGTACAATTCGAACCTTGTACGTAGCGGGTATTTCATTTCTGAAGCACTTTCGGGTTGTTTTTCTTCGAGTGGACGAGCCTCTGGGTCCGGAAATGGACTCTGCTCGTACAGCGACGACAGGTCGGAGTCCGAGTATGAGGCCAAATCTGCTTCTCTGGAGCCGGGCCGCAACATCTTGTTGTTGATCTCTTTGCTGGTGGCTATGCTGATTTTTTTTTCTTGATGGTCATCTTCTTCACCTCCCACCGCCAGTGATTTGGCATGCAACGGCTCAAGTCTGTCCACCAAAGTGCCCAAAATGGACTCTAGTCTAGTCAAGCGCGAGTCCAACACGGTAAGCGTACCTAAGCCCCCGGGTTTTGCTCTCTTGCGTTTTCTGGTCCGCTCGCTGTAGTTGCAAGACTCGTTCTTGAACTGAAGACAATTGGAACAAGGGCAGCTTCCGTCACACTTTATCTTCTTATTGCGACAGAAGTCACATGCCACGCTGATGCGCTTTGGCTTCGGGTCCATGGTATTTCAAAAATACCTCTGCACGGCTGGAATTTGCAGTAATTATAATGTAGAATGATGTTTGAGTTGCCCGGCGGCAATAGAAATTCCGCCTTATCTGCAGTCCAGGAGGTGGAGATAAGATCGGTTCGGCCGTAAGAGGCAACCCCGAATTTATAAGCAGAACACCGATGCACGAGCGTTGGCACACAGACCAAGCAAAGCGGGCCCACCCAGCTGACTGAAATGCCCCGGGATGCGTGCGGGAAAAATTCGGATGGAAAAACCTGGCAATACCGAAGCTTGTAGACTTAGAGAATATAAATTTTCTGCGCACCGTTATTTCCGCCAGCGCCGATGGGATGCGCTTTCGCCTGCACCTAATCTGCTCCGCGCCTATGCAGGAGAACAAACTCGCGGATTACATGCAGTATAACGAGTTCCTGCACGAGCGCTTCCGCACCACTATGACGGAATTTTCCACCACTGACACTAATGGTCAAGGCAGCTCCGCTCCTTCGCAACAAGGAGGATGTCAATTTCAGCGAAGCATTGAAGCTCTACGACTCCAAGCAGTACAAGAAGGCTTTGAAACTCGTGGAACAGAACCTCAAAAAGAACAGCAATCATGCCGAGCTGCTCACTCTCAAAGGTTGCATTTTCTTCAATACTGGAAATAAGGCCGAAGCCGAGGCTTATATCGTCAAGGGAACCACCAAGGAACCCACAAACTACTTGGTGGACCACTTGGCCGGAATATACTACCGGGGAGTTGACAATTACGAATTGGCAGCAAAGTGGTTAAAAGCGTCGATCGATAATGGGTCGCCCAACAAGCAGATTTTGCGTGATTTGGGCATCAACCAAGCCCAGATTCGTGATTACAAGGGTCTCCTAGACTCGCGCCAGCAGTATCTCGAACACCAGCCTGGATACAGGGCCAATTGGACCGGGGTAGCATTGGCTCATCATTTGAATAAAAACTATAACAGCGCAGTTTCGACCCTTGCCAAGATCGAGGGCATCATTAAGGAACATCTACAGGAGTCAGACCGCTACGAGCAGTCGGAGTGTGTGCTTTACAAGAATCTGATCATTGCTGAAGCCGGTAACTTTGCCGAGGCACTCAAAGTGTTGGATGCTGATGATCTGGAAATCAGAGACAAGTTGTCGGTTCTCGAGTACCGTGCACACTACTTGATGTGCCTTGGTCAAAGCAAGGAGGCCTCGTTGGTTTATAGAAAGCTTCTTCAGCGGAACCCCGAAAATGTTCTGTACTATCGTCTACTTGAACTCACCCTTGGCCTTCAACCAACCCCCGAGGATTCCAAAATCGACACCAGGTTGAAGCTCTATAGAAAACTTGCGTCGTTCTACCCCAGATCGGATCCCCCCAAATTTCTTCCCTTGACATTTGTGCCGGCATCGCATCCCGAGTTCACAAACTTGGTCAATGATTACGTCTTGGACCAACTCAAACGAGGAGTTCCCGCTACATTTGTCAACGTCAAGCCACTTTACAAAGACAAAGCCAAAGGCGCTGCCATCGAGTCGGTGGTGCTTCAATTTTACAAAGACCAAGCCAAACTGTTGGGTCCAACTGTGGTGGTATGGACTGCCTACTTTTTGGCACAGCATTTCTTGCATCTCAAGGACTTGCAAAAGGCCACAGAGTATATCGACTTTGCCTTGGACCATACTCCTACGTTGGTGGAACTTTATATCGTCAAGGCCCGTATCTTGAAGCATCTTGGAAACTTGGAAGAAGCAGCAAATACCATGAATGCTGGTCGTAAGTTGGACTTGCAGGACAGATTCATCAACTCGAAGGCTACCAAGTATATGCTTCGAGCCAATAAAGTGGACGAGGGCATTGACTGCATATCGTTGTTCACAAAGTTGGATGAAGGGTCGGTAAATGGGTGCAAAGACCTCCACCTCATGCAAGCAACCTGGGTATTAATTGAAAGTGCGGAGGCCTACGCTCGCTTGTACCATGAGTACAAACAGAAACTTGAGGAAGCTAACGGAAACGAGGAAGAAGAAGCCGAATTGCAGGAAAAGATAAACTTGTATTTAGGTCTTGCATTGAAGCGATTCTCGGCGGTTTTGAAAATATTCAAGATTTTCTACGACGACCAGTATGACTTCCATTCCTATTGTTTGAGAAGGGGAACCCCCCGAGACTACGTTGATATGTTGAGATGGGAAGATAGACTTCATTCGACTCCAGTTTACGTGAGGTGTGTGAAAGGTTTGGCTGGTTTGTATATGGAAATTGACCAGGAAAAGAAACAGAAGGCAGGAAAAGATAACCTCAAGTCTGTGAAAAAGAAGAAGAAGAACCAGAAGAAGCAGCTTGAAAGCTTGGCGGCTAAAGTCGAGTCGGAAAAGGACGATGCCGATCCATTTGGTGCTTCCATAGTTGCCAATCTTTTTTCGGACAAGGAGGATATTTTGGAAAAGTTGCTTCAACTTATCAAGCCTCTTACCACTGAGGCTGGCAACTTTGCAACTACCTGGGAACTCTCGTACCAAGCTAATTTGAAAAAGAGGTCTTACATTGCTGCGGTGCAAGCTATCAAGAAGTTGAACACTATAATTGGCAGCGACGGTAAGCCCAAGAAGGCTATTGGCGATAAAGTTGTTGAGACTTTCAACACTGTCAAGCAAGATACCACGGTGGTACCGGCCATTCCTCTCGTTGTGGAAAAGACTTTGGTAGCTTCGTTTCCGGAATTGGCAAATGGAGTAGATGCGGTGAAGGGAACGTATGTTAACTAGGCACTACATAGATAAAGGAATTCGACCCTTAGTCAAGAATGTTCTTCTTTCGTTTCTTGGGCATATTTCATGTTCTGATCCAGCTGTCGACCTGGCTCCGAGCCACCGAGCCCGCCAAGTTGAGGGTCTGGCGACCAAGTGGAAAATAACTGACGGTGTACCACACGGCACTTATCAATTGAATCACAGCAAAGATGATGGAGAGGAGGGTACTGTGGAGGGATAAGCTGCTGATGAGGGTCATGATAATGCTGGTTACGAACACCACGGTGAAGATAATTCGGGTCGACAGAAACAAGTGTTGAAGATAGGGAACGAAACCCTGAAGAACCCCGAAACTCACCAAGAAGAATATGGATCCCAACGACCACAACAACGCGAACTTGCGTGGTTTCAACGATAACACGGGGAACAAGAAGATACAGATCAAGTAGCAGCAAGCCGACCCGCCAAATGTCAATGCAAAGATGAGCATTCGGTCCCATCTAGAAAGCTCGAAGTATCCCGGTTCTGAAGTGACATAGTTCTCGTCATCATTGAGGTATACCGACTGGCTTCGGAAGGGATTGAGCTTCTGCAATCGGGTTTTGAATGTCAGTTGGTCGGGTTGTGTTGCGGGAGGAGGAAGCGGAGCCCCATCGTCTTGTGACAATGCCACATAGGTGGATTTCTTGAACGGCTTGAAGATGTCCATAGCAGACAAATTGGAGTTGGGAATTGAAGAATTGACGGAAATTGAGAGAATAAGTCCTGGTTCCAACTATATCTTTGTGGCGTTGTAGCGGCGAAGCGGTATAATTCGGTCACTTTTCGCACAGCGAAATTCATAGCCGATCACCACGCCGTTTGATCAATGTCACAAACTGAACAACAATTCGTGAGCACGTATACTCAGCTTATATCGCTCTCGTCCTCTGCACCCGCCGACAGGTTCAATTCCGTGGGGGATTACCATAAAGTGGAAAGTTTGGGACCTTCACTTCCGATATTGAAGGTGGAATTTCCAGCTGGAAAACAACAAAGCGACACCAAATCCTCCACAATAACGTTAAACTTCAAGTCCATCAAGCCACCGTTCAAATTCACCCACTCCCTCGAGGCAAGCACAAATCAATCCATCTATAAAGTGAAATCGGATCTCATTTCCGCCGTAGAAACCTTGAAAGATGCCGGGGTCCAGCCAGGAGATATCAAGTTGCTAGTCAAAGGAAAGGTGTACCAGGACACAGCATCGTTGTCGACGTTTTCTGAGCCCGAGGTGTCTTTTATGTGTATGGTTTCTGCTCCATCTTCATCGTCAATTGCGAAAGGAGATGATCCGGACGATGTTCCCGTGGAAAATGTGCTGTTTGCCAGCCTGAAGAAGATTTCCAGTGAAACCTGGAATGAGATAGTAGCGCTCGTAGCAAAAGATCTCGACGAGGCCCAGGCAAGGACCGTGGTGGAGAAATGGAAACAGACGGTATAGAAGACAGAAGAGACAATATCATTAACACAGCTACAATCTGTATTTATTCTATTATGCTGGGATGCTACACTAACCATCTTTCTCACCTTCTCACTAATCATCTTCTCATCTTCCTATCTTCTTGTCTTCTCACTTCTCATCTTTCTCATCTTTCTCATCTTCTCATTGTCCCTCATTGTACCACCTCGTCACCAACTCGTTCAACGTATGGCCCTGTGGCCGCCCGTGGCGGTACTCGTGGACATAGTAGGCAGCAGTGCCAATGCTAATGGCCAAAATTGGATCGACGCTTCTCGATATCAAATACTTGTATTGCATCAAAAGTGAATTTCGCGGTGAGAACTCTTGACTATATATAAATATGCTTACACCATTTACGACCTGTCCTACTTTTTTCGACTCAACTTCCTCATCCTGTTGCTCAACGTTCTGTTCCATTTGACTCCACTCATGATCGAGCGATGGAACCCGTAAACGTCGTGAATTTCTTCGTCTCCCATGCCAGCGGCTCGAAGCGCCTGGCTTTCCTCTTCGCTCATTTGGGCTGTAATCACCGAGTTTTTCTTCTGTTTAAGCTTGGACCGCTGTTTGGAAACAAATTCCCGGCACTTGTTAATCTCGTCTTGCGATAACGATCCGTAGCCATACCCTCCTATCTTTTTGAAACATGCATCTATTAGTTGGTCCGGGTCTAGTATGGACTTGGGGAAGTTTTGCACGTACTGGAACAACTCGATCTGTTCGGTTTCCGCTCCTCTGGTCTTGCCGTTGGACGCATCGAACGACGAACTGTCAAGACACATTCGACAGATCGTGAGGGAAATTCGAAAGATGGTTTTGGACCCTTCATACCAAAGGATATCCCATACTCTGAGCACGCTCTCGATGGGCATGGTGCCGACAAACACCGACATGAACCACGAAGACGTAACCAAAGTTATGGGCGGAAGTCGGGTGAGAATCTTGTCTTCTGGTAATCGTTCACCTTCGAAATTCTTACCGAGTATTTGCCAGAGTGAAGGTATATACTCTTTAATGCATAACATCAACACCCCCTGGTCGGTGTGGACACCTTCAAGGTCTGTCGAGTGCACCTTGGGGATGATTCGTTCGGTCAAAATGACCAAGAGCCAGAACGCTCGTTCTTCACTCATAAAGATAAGCATGAGCCCAGCGAGAAAGTTGAGCGACTGGCAGTACCCTATTTGCGGCTGGTAGTGGGCAAATGCCACAAGAACCCGGCGAAGCGAAGAAATCATGTCAGATTCTGCTGGAGCGTCGGTGCCGGTGGGCCGTGCAAAGTATACGTTATCGGGAAAAGTCCGGTTCAAGTCCCGTTCTATCACCTCTGTGTCTTTGTTGTGCACCTCCCTGGTGTCCTTGACGATCTGGTCGTACACACCGATATGCTTGTTGAGTTTTTCATTTCCTCCCGCATAGAAAAACCACGCCTGGCCCCTCCACTCGGGCGGTATGCCTCTTCGAATCAACTTTTTCACCTTGTCTGATTTCGGCGGAAACCGCGTGGGCACACTGTGGTCGTCGGCCTGCAAGCCGTTGTCCTTGAGCACCGCCAACCACTTTTTTTTCTTCCTTATGATCGACTCGGCGTACGGCTCAAACCACTGGTTGTAGGTAGCTTTGGAGATATCAAACAAAGCCGAGTCTTTCTTGAACCCATATATGTCGTACGGCGACGCCTGGAGCACACTGAGTCGGTTTTTGTCCACGCATTCTACCCGGTCAGCGGCATTCACCGTCGGAACCGATGTGAGCGTCCGGTTCGAGATGGTGCTTCTTGTGCCGTTCGCAAGCCCCAAATCCTCCAATTGCGACACGTCGAGCGCCTCGACCGGCGCACCCTTCACCGACCCACTGTCCGGCGATTCCGCCTGATATATGTCGAGAAACGAGTAGCTTCGTGAGGTTGCGGAGTCGGTTCGCAGATGAGTTCCGACCCTCGTGCCACTTTCCGGGACTTTGAGCGACGCCTGTGTTATATGCGGTGCCTCAGCACCCTGCAGCGGCTCGGGACGTCCCATAATCGGGTGACTGTGCTGAAATTACTGCGAGCCGGTGGTGCCCACCGGTGGTGAACAGACTCACAAATCCACCGGCGGTCACGTGCGCGCGATACTCCAGGCGATGGTTCTGGCCTGCTGCGCCAACGGCATGTACTGGAGGTACAATGGATGGCTGTCGCCGCCGTACCCGGGCTGCCAGCCCATACCGCTTCCAGAGGGCTTCCTTGTGTCGCACAATGCAGACGTGCCAAATCAGTACATAACAAGTGGAATTTACCATCCTCAGTGCTACGACGGAGTGGTGCCGGTTCTCGATACCAACACCAATTTGCTTGTAGAACTGTTTGTGGGCCCACTTCCAATCATCCGGGAGACGTGGCAGCAGTTCACACACAATGGGTCCCGCGGCGGGTTCGCGTATAGCATAGTCCCCATCATATACAGTGTTTCCATCCTGGCGGTGGTCACCTGGTTTCTTACCCTTTTCGTCATGACAAACTACACGGTCAAACCGAGCTTTTTGTTGAAGATTTCGACATTGTTGTCGTCGGCGTACATGCTAGTTACGGTGGTGAAGCTGGTGGTCAATCTACACGGCCAGCAAAAACGAGGGTATCTTCATGGACCCGAACTCCTCAAGTACATCAACAACAGTACTGCCCTCAATGTCATTGACCTTATATTGGTCATTCTCCTTCAAATCAACCAGGTCCAGGTGATCATGCGCATCTTTTCTCGCCAGAAAGACAAGCGACTAACGTTTCTCATCGGCATAATCGCCTGCATTTCCTTCCAGGTGATCTGGGCCATCACCCAATTCCACGTCTTTGACGCCGACGACGAGGCCGGAGACATCCTTCCTGCCTTCATATATTTGGGCCGTATCGCCATGGGAGCGTGCTACGCCGCGTTGATCTCCGTGTTCATCGTCACCAAGTTCAACGACGTATTGCTCAACAAACACATCTGGCTCCTCTCGGGGCTCACCATCGTGTTCATATACAGCCCCGTGGCGTTCTTCGCGGCCGATATCTCCAACATGTGGGTGAACGAGTTGTCCGATATCTTTTCCGTGGTCACCTACGTGATATGTGTGGTGATTCCGTGGGAATGGTGCAACAAGTACAACCTCATTTTGAAGAAGAAGGAGAAGGAGGGCGTGCTCGGTCGACCGTTCTACGAGGACGAAGTATATGAACTTGATCGCTACGAGATTTTCATCGACAAAGATTCCGACGAAGATAATGACCCCGGCACCTCGACCAGCCGTAGTTCGCTGTCGACAGAACATTCGGAGCCAACGACACCCGCAAACGCCAGAGCGGCTTTCCCCTTCGTGTTACGGGCCTACGAAGCTTCCAAGAAAAACTTTTTGTCGCTTACAGACGCTATCATTGCCACGGGTTTGGCAATCCCCCGTTCCGTCAGTGTCTCCACCCTGTCGTCCAACCCTCGTCCCGAGACGGTTCCTCTTACAACTATCCCCCAGGAGCGAGAACCAGAAGACACCAACAGTCAGCTGCGCAACGGAAGGCAGCGCAACAACGTGTTTGTCTACTCCAGAAAGGAGGTGGTTATCGACTTTGACGACCCGGAACCATAATAGACACTACGCCTTCTCCGGCTTCTTCAACCCCTTTTCGTGTCCCCGCGTAGCGATCTCCAAACACTGTTCCTCGTACCCTGCAATATGCACATACTCAACCCCGTTCTCGGTCAACTGGCGCAAGCTGGAATTGTCCTTGACAAAAGTGTCAGGCTCTATAACCCCCACAAAACAGGTCTTGATGCAAGTTTTCAATATTCGCTGAACACACGGTTCGTTTCCACTGAGTCTGAACGAGCACGGTTCCATAGTAGTATATATAACCGTTCCTTGTGGAACGTCGGTGGAATTCGATGCCTTGAAATATTTCTCGAGCGCACACTGCTCGGCGTGGGTGTTCCCAGGCAACTCTCGGGAATGGCCCGTTGCCAACACTTCTCCGTCGTGTACCAACACAGCACCCACATTGAACTGAGTCTGTGTCTCACCAGACTTCTCAGCTTCGGTTACAGCTAGCTCCATGAATGGACGATGAGAAGCGAGCGCCCACTCAGGGTAGTCGGTTTTATAGGACCAAGAATTGTCGGCGCTTTCGTAGAGATACGCATGGAGCCACAAGTCAAGATCGTTGGGCCCGGGGTCCGTGTAGAGTTCAACGTCACAGATATCGCATTTGGAGCCGGACAAGATTTCACCGTCCCCTTGTGGGTGGATCCAGGTAGATGCGGCGACGTCTTTGCCCACCCTATCAAGACGGTCGATGATGGCCTGTGTGTCTTCGACTATTCCCTTTCCTAGGTCGTGGCCCCAAACGTAGGCATTGGAGTATATGGGGTCGTTGGCTATGGCATGGCCTATATGCTGGAGATGGACCCGAATCTGGTGGGTGCGGCCGGTGAGCGGGAAGCATTTGACGATGGAGGTGTTGGACGCTGGGTCGTAGGAGATGCGTTTAAACTTCGTTTTGGCTTCCTTCCCGTTCGTGGGATCCGCCATATTGAGCGTATGCTTGGGCGAGACGGTGCGGATGGGCACATCGACGGTGACTTCGTCGCATGGAAACTTGCCAATGACTCGGGCAATATACTCTTTTCTCACCGTTCTGTCCTTGATTTGCTGCACGAACCTGTCTGCTCCCTTTGGTGTCTTCCCAAGGAACATCAATCCACTGGTGAGTCTATCCAACCGGTTGCAAGGATGCACAACTCTGCCAAACTGGTGCTGAAAAATCTTGGTGATGGTGTTGTATCTGTACCGCCCAACAGGATGCACGGGAATTCCCAGCGGCTTGTCAATGGCAATCACGTCGTCGTCTTCGTGGACGATTTTGATGGGCCGCGAGCTCACAGCAGGCTCGTGGCGATGGCATCGATGGCTTATCAAGTCTCCATTTCGCACGATGCTATCGAGGTTTGCAGGCTTGCGGTTGAGTGTCACCAGACCTTCAGAGATGGCCGCCTTGTAGAAGTCTTGGTCTCGGTCCCGAAACTCGTCACAGAAGATATCAATGAGCTTTCTGTCTCTCCAGCGTAGTTTGCAGTAGGTGAGGTAGGTGAAGAAGTAAGGCAGAACCCGGCGCAATCGCCCGTCCAAAACGTATCCTGCGCCCTCAGTTTCCTCCTCGTGGATGGTTTTTCCCTTTTCTAGGGTGGAATCGGTGGAGTCTTCTCCGCCAAGCTGGTCGTACGCTGTCAACGTGGTGCGATCAATGGCCTGTCTCTTCATGCGGAAGCCCAAGGCGTCGCGGAGTTTTGGGGTTCCCGCTCTTTTGGCTCCTGGCGGAGGCAGATCTGGCTTGGCTTGCACAGCGGGAGCACTATGCTCGGGCTTGGGGGAATTTGAGCGGCTCCGCGTGGTCATTGTTCGTAGGTGAAAAACCGGCCTTGGTCTGAGAACCATGAATTCGCGCGAGATGAGAGACAGAGATGAGGTGAAGGAACAGGCACTGTTAATTATACAGGCTAATTTAATATATGCTATTAATCCCTTGTAGACTGCTACAAATAGAGTTTCTGTCCACGCACCTAGAGTAGTCCCTGTTTTTTCAAGTCCAAGTAGTCCTTTCTAGACATCACATTGCCAGCCTCATCTTCCACCTCCACGGCATTCTCTCGCTCGCCTTCCTCGATCCGGTTTGCTCGCTTGATCTTCCTCCACAAAGATACCGCCTCGTCGATGGTGCTAATGCTCTTGAAAAGTGGAATTGAGTCGTCATCCACCCCAAGAAGCTTGAGACCCTGTACGTGCTTAGCACCACCAAAGTGCTTGTTGTACGCTACTCGGCCCTTGTACGAAATGTTACCACACACCTCACAGTCATAGCTCCGGTGGAGCCCTTGCAACTTGTAGAGCCACGGAGGAATCGGGGTTCCATCGGCGCCAAGCGGCATGTTGGCAAAAGCAGACTCTTCCCGATCGCTGTCGGAACTGTCATCGGAACCACTGGTGGACTGAACCACAGTATCTTCCGAGTCGTCGTCGGCTAGCCCGATCCCCTCGATCTGTTTTTCTCGCTCGGTAAGCGCCGTTTGCCTATCGACATTGGTGATGGTGTTGGCTAGTGTTTCTGCCAATGCTTCGCAGAGCTTACGAGCCTTGAACTCCTCGAACAACGACGACGAAACCGGGTCGTTCTCGCTGCTACGCTGAGCATTTTTCTTGTGCTTCTTTCCCGTCAAATGAGCAGTAAATACCAGTTCTTTGGCAAAACGCTTATCGCACAGCTCGCAGTACAAAGGGTCTTCTTCTGATGGTGCTTCCGACGAAAACTCAGTTGCTATCTCAGATAACAAAGCGCCTGGGTCTCGGAATGGGTACTTGCGGCCGTAGAAGCTCTGCAAGTACTTTGCGAGCTTTTGCACAAACGCAACATACGCCTTGGGGTCTGCGTTTGCCGGTCGTTTAAGGTCCTGAAGGACAACCAAAAAATCTCGGTACGACGTCTCGGCGAAATGCTGGTACTCGGCGTGCAAGTCTCGCAAGTCAAAGTACTTTCCATAACACTCTTCGGGGGTGAATAACGAGTCTGCGGTCAAGTGGGCTGCAACCGCACTGAGAATATACTTTCGTTTTGTCTTAATTTTGTTCTTTCTTGTGGTTGCAATGCTGGTGGCGGGAGCACTCGAGTACATCCTGTAGAGCCCCGCGATGTCTTGTGGAGCCGACGGCTCTTTCTGTTGAATTTCATAGTGTTTCACGATCTTGTCAAGCATCTTATCGAACTCCACAAAGTCGCCAGAACTATCCTCGAGTCTTTTGAGCTCTTCGTCCACGGCAGGGTCGTTCTTAGCGTCTAAAAACGCCTGTTTCTGCCTTTTACACTTGTCGAGAAAGTAACTGACCTCATGCTGCTGCTGAACTAGTTCTTTCAACGGCCGCTTGCGGGTTGAAAAAAGGTCCTTGACTTCTTGTGGGCGCACCTCCGCGGGCACCACGTCTACATTCCGACGCACACGCTGTGCTATAGCATCCTCGATGATGTCGGACTCTTCCAAAAGTGACCGCTGGAGCTCAATGTAACCAGACATCGATTGCAAGTGGCATCGAAGCCATCGCGAACTTGGGGTCGAGGGTCCTGCGCAGGAACGGCGCTGCGAATCTAAACCCACGGAACCGCAAGCGTTGTCATCCAATTAGCCGGAAACATTTACGTGCTCCAATAGCTATTTATTTGCTGTAACCTCGAGCTCATCTGAAGCCAGGCATACTCAATCTATTCAGAAGTTCCACTAATTTATGTTGCATGGGTCCTCCAATAATCAGTTCAATAACCAGTTCGATAATCAGTTCCTAGCATCCATGTCAATTCCTCTCTACTTGTTCACCTTCAACGCCGGGAAAAGAAGAGCCAACGACGAGTTGGCCCGCCGCTTGGCTTCCACATTCCCCCAAGAACCAGCGTCGATTTTTGTGTTCGGACTCGAAGAAATGGGGTCGATAATCGAGGGAGCCTACGGGCCGCTGTCGCGAGCGTGTCTCCGTGAATATAACGATTTGTTTCTCGACGCCCTCAATGGCTTCTATGGAGCCGACGTAGCACGGTTCCATACGGTGGGGATGGTTAGCGTTGGGGCAATTGGCTTGGTTGCGATAACCCCATACCCTCTGAAGTACACCCAGGTCCGCGAAGCTCGCAGTGGTTGCGGCTACGGCTACTCTTCCATGAAGGGAGCCGTGGGGCTCCGGGTCAAGTACATACCTCAGGGTGTCACCCAAAGCAAGGAAACAAGCGTAGAAATGACGTTTGTCAACGCCCATTTGAGTGCGTATGAGGGTGAATATTACTACCAGAAACGAAACCAAAACCTCAATTTTGTCATGAGAAGTCTTGATTTCGGTGACGGGTACGGGTTTGTCAAGCCCGGAGCCCACAGCTTCTTCATGGGAGATCTCAACTACAGGACCACCAAGAAGTTCTCCGCGGACTCAGAAGCGAGCAAAAAATTGCGTAGCTTACAGGACCAGTCCCAGGCAACGAAAGAGCTTCCTCGCAAGCTCCTTGCCCAGTACGACGAGCTTACGTTGGGGATGAAGGCGGGTGACATGCTCAATGGGTTCAGCGAAGGCGAGATCAACTTCAACCCAACGTACAAATTTGTGTATCCCACCGCCATCTACAGCACAAAGAGATCGCCGTCGTGGTGCGACCGTATCCTCTACCAGTCCACGTACCGTGCGCCCATGACGTCCAGACTACTTCGTGGCTCGAAGGAAAAGGTGCTTCTTGCTCCGGTGATCCACAACTACAACAGTCTTGATGTTTTACTCTCGGATCACCAGCCCGTCTACTTGAACATTACCGTGCCGTTCCATCCTCCAGACCCTATACTAAACGCATCTGGGTTCCTTCAGATTCTCCCCAGCGACCGAGAGTCGGAAAGTTCGCTCAGCGGTCCGACTCTGGTTTATATGCGGCCCACTGCTTTGGATCGGCTCATTCAGCGGCTTGTTCGTCCTGCCGTCGACACCACAATTGCTGCCACCTTGGCTGGCACCACACAGCCACGGGGCCGTTTGGCGGTGCTTGGAATACTCTTGGTAATGTTTGGCTTGTACTTGATGAGGCGGGGCTAAGTATGGGTGCTCGGAGCCGGTGACGTGCGGCGCCGAGCCTGAGATGCCCGTGGGTTGCCGCGAATAGGCGGCAGGACCCGCGTTCGGGTTGGATCCTATATAAGCCGGCGAACCCCTGCAGAAGAGGCGATTTTCGTCTTTAACGATGAGGACTGGTTGGATGTAAGCAGTCGGGAAAGGGTCAAGCCTTTCGAGTGTACTGATACCTAAACTCCTGAACTGCTACTACCGAACCACTGAAGACTGAAGCTTCGACGACGAAACTACGACGACTGTAGCGACTGCAACGAACGGCTGAATGGCGAAAACGGTGTAAACGGAAACGCCTGAAACAGGCCGAGACCAGACCTGGAAAAATGAAGTCCCCTGGTGTCCTCGATACGACCCCTCCCTGGTCTCCCTGCACCTGCCAAACAAAACGCCATACGTTCGCACCTGCCGAATGCGGATTTTTCACTATAACGCCGTTCATGACTAAGTTTTGCCGAAATAAAATGTCGAGTCGGTAGGTGCGCCTATACGCAATGACCGGGGTTCGAGATATCAAGGACACGGAAAGCGCACTGACTCGTGATTTGGAAAGCATGTACCATGCGCCCATTGCTACCGACCTGGGCCGGTGGGCCAAGTTCAAAAACTCGTTTCGGAGACAGGAACAAGAGATCGAAAACTTGGATGGGTTGGACGATATTGAGCGGGCAAACCGAGGGGTGGCCAACGGGTCGCCGTTGGTGAGAGACTTGAAAAACCGCCATTTGCAAATGATTAGCATTGGTGGTTCGGTGGGCACTGGGTTGCTCATCGGAAGTGGCTCATCTTTGCGGACCGGTGGTCCAGCCGCCTTGATTATAGCGTGGGGTCTCGTGGGCACCATGGTTTTCTCCACCATCCACGCATTGGGAGAGTTGTGTGTGGAGTTCCCCGTCAGTGGAGCGTTTTCAAGTTATGCTACTCGGTTCGTAGATTCGCTGTGGGGGTTTGCCGTGGGCTGGAACTATGCCATAATGTGGCTTATAGTTCTTCCTCTCGAGTTGGTAGCGGCGGCCATGTCGATCCAGTACTGGAACACCGCGATTAACCCGGTGGCATGGGTTGCAATATTCTACGTTTTCATCTTCATCATCAATCTTTTCGGCGTCAAAGGGTACGGAGAAGCCGAGTTTTACCTTGCGATAGTCAAGGTGATCGCCATAGTTGGCTTTATTATTCTTGGTGTCGTGTTGGTCTGCGGCGGTGGTCCCAATCACGAGTTTATTGGAAACAGATACTGGAACAACCCGGGCCCTTTTGCCCACGGTTTCAAAGGCGTGTGCACGGTTTTCGTCACAGCGTCGTATAGTTTGGCCGGGTCGGAAATGGTGGGGTTGGCTGCGGCAGAAGCCCACAATCCAAAGAAGGTGCTACCAAAAGCAATCAAGCAGGTGTTCTGGAGAATCTTTCTCTTCTTCTTTTTGTCGCTCACCTTTGTCGGTTTACTTGTTCCTTATGACTCTCCAGCCTTGCTTGGTTCAGGCTCACAAACATCGACTTCTCCGTTTGTCGTGGCTATCGTGAGCAGTGGTATCAAGGTATTGCCCTCGATCTTCAATGCGGTTATCTTGATTTCCGTGGTTTCTGTTGGAAACTCCGCTGTGTACGGCTGTTCCAGAACCATTCAAAGTCTTGGTGTACAAGGTCTTGGTCCACAAATCTTGGGTTACGTGGACCAGAAAGGAAGACCAATTGCCGGTTTGGCATGCTCGGCCGTCTTTGGCTTGCTCTGCTTCTTGAGTGCCTACAAGAACGAAGGAGAAGTGTTTGCATGGTTGTTGAGTATCAGTGGACTTTCCACGATCTTCTCCTGGTTCAGTATTTCTCTCTGCCATGTTCGGTTCAGATTGGCATTACATTACAATAACAGACCGACCAGCGATCTTGCGTTTACATCTGTGGTTGGTATTTGGGGGTCTGTCTATTCCATGGCATTCTTGGTGTTGGTATTGGGAGTCCAGTTCTGGGTAGCTTTGTTCCCGGTTGGAAGTCTGGCACCTGATGCCAAAAACTTTTTCCAGAATTATTTGGGAGCATTCGTCATTATCATATTTTACGTTGGTCACAAATTGTACAGCCGTAACCGACGGTTATATTTGAACTTGAGTGAAATTGACCTTGATACAGGCCGGCGTGTAAGAGATAAGGATGAGTTGGATTGGGAAATCCAACAGGAAAAAAACGAGTTGGAAAAGCGGCCATGGTATGTTAGAGTCATGAAAAGTATTTTCTGAACCGATATATATTTAATGTGACTGGATGAATACAACTGCCCTCTGTAAATTGGTCCTCTCACTCAAAACAAGGCTTAACGCCGTTGCAATCAAATGAATTTTGGACAATACCTCGACTTCGGCTTTCGTAAAGGTTGTATGGCACGCGAAAATACTACGCAATACTTTCAAACTCTTTGACACATAGATGATTATGGTTTCGGGGTTGAACGTAGAGCGATAGCACACTATATTCCTGTAGAGTACCAAACGCTGATAAATGTCACTTAGCTGACGCTCCATTTTGCTGATTGTGGGTCAGAAGGGGTGTCGCATTAAATAGGTGTTTAAATGTGGTACAGAGGTGTAGCATAGTGATACATCACATTTATTCAAAGTTTGCCATTACTGTACAAGTTATGCATTGAGGGAGTCATTATACAAAGCTTCAGGATATCTTACAGGCTATGAAGTAATCTTAAAATACTCTCAACAAAATCATGCTGCGTATGCATGTGAATTAAATGAGGGGAGACCTTTCTCTATTGCCTAATCAGCAGTCGTTTGTGTGCTCACTGAACGCGACGGCGAACTAACCCCTGTAGCTAAAGTTAAAATCGAAAAACTAGCACATTTCGTCTTGCTTTGTTTGAGGTCGTGCGTTGCTACTAGCCTATCTTCGTTGCTTTCATAGAGTTTGATTATTATCAACATGGTACTTCATAAGTTGAGGTTCAAGAAGGGTGATTCTGACTCTCAGGGCGAGGGAGGCGATGGTGTGGATGAGATTGGTGCAGAGAATCAATCCATTCTCATGGGAATCATCACACAATTAAGACCCGGGAGTGACCTCACAAAAATCACATTGCCCACGTTCATTTTAGAGAAAAAATCTATGTTAGAGAGAATTACAAATGCTTTCCATACTCCCCAGATGATCATAGAGGCAGACGGTACCGATGACAACGTTCAAAGATTTTTACTTGTTTTGAAGTGGTATATGTCATGTTGGCATATAGCACCGAAAGCTGTGAAGAAGCCCCTCAATCCTGTCTTAGGGGAAATTTTCACCTGCTACTGGGATGAATTACCTGGTGGGTCGACAGCCTATTACCTCTCTGAGCAAACTTCCCATCACCCCCCTGAGTCCTCGTACTTTTACATTATTCCTGAACACAAGATTAGGGTAGATGGTGTTTTGATTCCTCGTTCAAAGTTTTTAGGGAACTCGTCAGCTGCCATGATGGAAGGAATCGCCCGCTTGACACTTGGAAACCGTAACGAACAGTATACTTTGGCCCAGCCCAATGCATACTGTCGAGGTATCTTATTCGGAAAATTGCGTTACGAATTAGGTGACCATGTTATCATCAAGTGCGAAGCTACGGGATTAGAAGCAGACATTGAATTTAAGACTAAGGGCTTTATTACTGGAACTTACGATGCGATTGAGGCCACTGTAAAGGACACAAGTACCGGTAAGACTTTATACACCATTACAGGTAAGTGGAATGACTCAATGCAATTGGAAGATGCAGATGGCAAAACGACACCTTTTCTTGATACCAGCAAAGTGCTGATATTTAGTCCGAAAGTGAAGACTTTGGACAAGCAACATCCTTATGAGTCGCGTAAGTTGTGGAATTCTACATTACAGGCTCTCGACAAAAAAGATCACAATTGGGCTACAGAAGAGAAGTCCAAGGTCGAGGATGAGCAAAGAATGATTGCAAAGAAGAGACAAGAGACAGGCGAAGTTTTCACTCCAAAACTTTTTAAGCCGACTGATAGCCCCGATCTTCCTTTTATCGTTAATACCCAGATTGATTTGAATAATGACACACCTGAAGTCATGAGAGATAAGTTATTTAGTCTTTTTCCAATTTTATGATTAATTCCTTCTAAGATATAGGTAACCTGCCACATCCTGTATGTAATTTATACACTTGGTTTCTTCGAACGGCCACACGCACCTTTTACTTCTAACATGCAAGATGCAGATTTTGATGCCATTTTAGCTGATGTGGAATTGAAGGCTAATGATGCATTTGGATGTATAAGCTTATTAAAAACATACACTGAGAATATTGGTGTCCATCATTTCATAGTCCTGAGACTAAGCTCACTCAAGTATGATGATTTAGAGTTCTTCATACCCCAATTTATGCAACTCCTTGTTTGCTATCCCACTGAGTCAATGGCCTTGGAGGAATTTCTCCTTTACTACTGTGAAAGGTATCCTCACTTCAGCTTAATAGTTTTTTGGCATCTTCAGGCATACATATATGAACTTCGAAATGATGCAGATTCATATTCATTTCAGGTCGTTCGACGTTTTGTGAGTAAGCTTCAGACAATCTTGTTCAGCCCTAACATTCCCCACGTCGATCAAAATGTCTTTAGAGAAAACTTGAAACCAGCATTAGTACTTTGCGGCGCCATGGCCGCTTCATTTGGTGTTCATGGGTTCGACAGGCACAGTCTCTCTCTCATTAAATCCCAAGCAAGACAGCAAAAGTCTTTTGTATTCAGGTTAGCAAATTTTCAGAAGACCTTGACGAGAAATTTAACATTAAAAAACAAAAGAATATCTTCCGACGCCAACCTGTCCATAAAGTCTGATGGCGAAACTGTCGTCAACAAAATTAGTTCCAAATCACCCGATGCTAACCGACATGAACTCCAAAGATCTAACTCATTACCACGCATTCCGTCGAGAACTCGGCAGAGCTTTCTGACGTTACATTCTGATGAATCAGAAATGAACTCAACTGATGATGAAATAGAACATAGGGATAGTTCTGCATCTCGGAAAGAGTCATATGAATCGTCTCTGAGTTATCATAGCAGACAAAACCTCATGAAGCTAGAAAGTCAGCTTAAGATCAACACCCACATCAAATCTAAGAAAAGTACGAAAGCACTTGTCACTCAAGATGTCAATCCTATATCTTTGGAAAGTGAGGCAGTTCTGAAGATTAGACTGCAATTTAGTGATAATGTTTCCTCACGGTCTCTTCCTGATCTTAGTAAGCGCATACTGCTGGAAGAGCGCCCCTACTTGTTCCCCGTTGACTCGGAATCATCATTCAGCGTTGTTTCGAACAGTGACCGATTTGTGGGCGATGCTCCTATTTCAAACTATGGCAGTACTTCCATGATGACCATCGAGGAAATGACCAAAGCTCTCCAATCTATTTACGCCAAAAAGGAGAACGATTTCATCATGGCATTACAAAATATATCTTTGAGGCTCGCCCAGTTGCCAAAAGAAGCACGTCTTTCTGCATTACGTGCTGAACTTTCAATTATCAATGAGAATCTACTTCCAGCAGAAATCGACATTCCTCAGTTACTTCCCATCACAAGTAAGAAGAACAAGAAGTATCATAAAATTTTGAGAATCAGTGTTAATGAGGCTTGTGTGTTAAACTCTGCAGAAAGAGTACCATTTTTGCTTCTAATTGAGTACCTCAGTGATGAGTTCGATTTCAATCCACTTTCTGAAAACAATCGATCAATCCTCTTAGCATCAAACTCAAGAGATGGCACAAAGACAGACATGTCACCGATCTTTGGTGCTTCGGGAAAATTTGGCAGTAATCAAAATAATTCATTTCAAGAGGACTTTAAGGCAGTAGATAATGCCTCTGAAGTTTCTTCCTTACACGAGGCCGACTTAAGTGAGATATCTTTAATGACTAGAAACGATCTAGGAACCAATCTTGACAAGTTGAAAGTCCTCGACGCAGAACGCATTGTCAAAAGTGTGGAGCGTGTTCCAAGTGTTGAACCTTCTCGAGTCAGTGAAGCAGCTGGTAACAATCTTGCGGATCAGATGAGAATAGCCTCAGTTATGCTACAGCAACTTGAAAGTTCAAATCGTTCCACATCCGATCAATCCTTGGCAATTAAGAACCGAATTGTTGAATCGATGATCGCACTTCAGGATCGGTTTGAATCTATAAACTACACTAATTTGGCCCACTTGAATGGTGCTGAGGGGAGCGCCGGTGAGAGGAAGTTAGAAAATGATTTCAAGCTTTCCGAAGATTGGGCTACTAAAAAGGCAAGAATTCGCAAAACAAGCGTTTACGGGCATCTCAGAAATTGGGAACTTTGCTCTGTTATCGCAAAAAATGGCGATGATTTGCCTCAAGAAGCCTTCGCTTGTCAATTGATCACTATGATTTCCACCATATGGCGCAACGCCGGTGTCCCTACATGGACAAAACGAATGAGAATTTTGATAACAAGTGCACTGACTGGTCTCGTTGAGACGATAACCAATGCTATGTCAATCCATTCAATAAAAAAGTCGCTCACAGAGCTTTCCATCACCAATGGACAAAATGTTAAGGGTACCATATTCACATTGAAGGACTACTTTGAGAAAAAGTACGGGTCACCCAATTCAGTGAGGTATGTGAGGGCCCAAGATTGTTTTGCTCGAAGCCTAGCATCATATTCTATACTCTGCTACGTCTTGCAGATAAAAGATCGTCACAATGGTAATATTATGTTGGATGATGAGGGTCATATCATTCACATAGATTTTGGGTTTCTTTTGTCCAATTCGCCTGGAAGCATGGGGTTTGAGGCCGCCCCATTCAAGTTGACTAGCGAGTATATTGACGTATTGGGAGGGTTGGAAAGTAAACATTTTCAGGACTTCAAGGATATATGCAAACAATCGTTTAAGGCCATAAGAAAGGAGAATGAGCAGATAGTCACTATGGTTGAATTGATGCAAAAAGAGTCCAACTTGCCATGTTTCAGGAGTGGAGAAAATACGTCCAATTTATTAAAACAGCGTTTGCAGTTGTCACTTACTGACGACGAGTGTGACGCCTTTGTGGAGAACAATCTAATTGCTAAAAGCCTTGGTAGCATGTATACAAGGTTGTACGATCAGTTTCAAATGCTCACTCAGGGAATATATAGTTAGTGCGGCTCGGAAGCCGCATTTTTCAAATGTGGTACCCTACCACATTTCGAAAACAAGGCTGCTCAAAAGAATATAAAATTATTATGGGTATAAATAGACATTCTGTTCCCAGTAAATTTATCACGTTGTTCTCTGCCCGGCCAAAGAGATTATCAAAATCAATGAGGCTGACAACGAAACATGTACGCAGACAAGAAAATGTTGCAATTCCACTACTTCCACCGCTTCCACAACCTTCAGAACATTTGAAGAGCGTCCTATTGACCATCAACAACATGGAACATTCAAGTATGAGTGTAACAGCAAGTAGACCCTCATTTTCAAGCAAGGGTAGGAAAGTAAAATGTGCAAAGATAAATGGTTTCTTTGCATTTAGATCCTTCTATGCGAAGTCTATTAAGAATATTCACTACCAGAAAATACTTTCATCCTTACTAAGTTCTGCTTGGAAAGTAGAGGAGTCAAAGGATACTTGGAGAAGGTACGCTATAATCTACAACGAATCCAGAAGAGACAGTGATTTTGTTCACTGGCTATGTAAATCGTTGAACTTATATGAAAGTGGTGATGACAAGATAGAGATTAACGATGGATTTATACGAGCTGGGGACTTCAGTTCGATGGATATACACGTTGAGGACGTTTATTTGGTCCCGAAGTGACAGCGAATAATATTGGCAATGCGAGGGCAATTCAAACTGGAACGGGAGATGCGACACTCTTGGGCCTCTTCTGGGTCTCTAAGTTTGATTCCTTTTTTCTCTTTTTTCCAACCTTGGTTGGTCTGGCCTCGCCTTCAACGTATACGTCACTAGGCAAATCATTGAGCTTAACGTTTTTAATAAAAATTTGGTGGATGTTCTCATTGTACAGGTGCCAACCTTTGCACAAATTGTAAAATTCCGAGCACGGATATTGGATGTCTAGCTTTTTAGTACCGCCAGTATTGCCAGCCGACTTTCCTATGTCGATATCGAGGCCCACGAATAGTTTCGTTAAATGGTACTGTTTGAGGTCCTCTTTTTGAGAATCCTCTGAAGTATCTTTATGAACATCAGTTTTATCCACATGCTTAAGTTTATTCAATAGTGTCTCGCCTTTAAGTGTCCCATATGCAGCGAGAATATCGTCCTTTGGTGTTTCCTGAAGTAGATAAGAGTCTGAGAAGTCCTTAACGTACGGATGAGCTAGGGCAATCCCCTCAGTTAATTCTAGTTTCTGAATCAAGATACGAAGCTTACTCTCAACCATACCACTCCATTTCAGATGCTCTTCACTAGTTCCTTCCGTAGCCGCAACTATGCATAAGTAGAACCTGTAGCGGTGAAAAAAATCGTGTCTTTGAAAGAGATCTGCCCAAGTTTTGTTGTTCAAACTTATTTGTGCCATCAATTCAGAACCTCTTTCCAATTCGTTCATGATAACTTTCTGAGTTGAGCTATTGATGTTGTGGGTGGCGCACATGGAAGGATAAGCTGGAGTTATTACAGGCATCTTGTGTTGCCTATCATGCGGGTATAAACGGGGGTTCCATACGCGAACCTGAAGTGGTCCGTCTTCAATTGGTTTCAATAATACAGGCTGTGGCCAGTTCCACTTGGTGTAGATGTTGAAAAACTTTTCAACAATAACGGCGCTCGCAGCGTTGGGATAAAGTTGGCAAATTCTCGCTACTAACATTGCCCATGCCACTCCACCAGGAAAACCGAACATATTACCATATACTGCCCTTTGCTGCGCCCACAATTTGATGCATCGGAGAGCATTTTTAAAAACAGTGACTTTGGGCACTAGTTGCAAAATTTGGTCAGTTACTCGCGTGCCATTCAAAGCTCTCATATCATTTTCATCAATGTTTTTCAAAAGATTGTTATCTTCAAGTGTCATATCTAACGGCACTCGCGAAACATTTAATCGTGCAAAAATGAGATCAATTGAAATGCCATTAAACTCGATCATTATGATGGGCACGAATGCATCTGGAACTGCAGTTATCTCCTCCAACTCAGGTCTCTGACGTATCATCTGATCAAATATCGTGAAGAAATCCTCTCTAACGACGTGCTTTGGAACCACAATCAATGTATCGATATCGGACCCAGGCCCGTACACACCGAGTCTGTAGGATCCGAATGTAAAAATTTTTCCACCTGCATCTTTTGCCATACCGTCACTCATATTCTTTTTCTTTGAGACCGTATATACAAACTCTTGTACCATCTTTTGTAATAATGCTAGTATCTCAACTCTTTTCCTGGTCGCTTGTTCACTTTCGAACGATCCTCTAGCTTTTAGTTCCGCTATAAGCGAATCATTTAGAGCATTCTCTTTCGGGGTGGGGTTTGCGGTAGAAATTGGAGGTGTTACTCCGTATGTCTTACTGCTCATTGGAACTTCTTCTAAATCAAACCGTCAATGAATTGTGAGCACAAATGTAATGAGTATATGCAGTATATAATGATTGTATTACACACAGTCCTCTGACGAGACCGATTTCAGCTTCAAATGTGAACTCTTATAACGCCATCTGTCTTGAATTTTTCGAGGAATTCTAGTCTTATATGTGTTTTGGTCAATAATACGATTCGCGATACTCTCAAATTCCTGGTTTTTATCGGCAATCCTCAAGATAAGGTCTATCAACTCAATAAACGAACTAACTGGAATCAGGCCCTTATAGCCTAGTGCTGACTGTTTCTCTCTGAACTCAGAAAATGTTTTGATTTTCTGGGTATCAGTAAGCAGCTTCGAGCTTAGAATTCCAGTTATAACGTGTCTTAGGATATCGTTGGATAGATACGATTTGTAGGTAGCAAAGAACTCTAACACCAAGAGTGCAAGCAGGGGCTCAGCTGCAACATATAACTTCACTAGAGTTCCATATATCGTCTGATCATGAAATTTGATCATGAGGTAAATCTCGCGGATCATCTCAATTGCACTACGCTCATCATCTGCTCTTTTAATGGTGAAACGAAGAACCTCACTGATTAGATTTCGAATCAAGTACTGCTTCGCAACCTCGGCGTGAGTTTCTTGGCTGGTAACCTTGAATACAAGATTAAGCATCATTGCTATATCTTCTGTTTTCATGAGTGAAATGCTTTGTCCCGCTGCACGAACAGTATTGTGAAAAAGTCTTCTTCTTTTCTTTTCTTCAGTTGATTTATTATGACTGTGCTTTAGATCAGGGAATAAGAAATTCAGTGTCAATCTCTGCACCAAATTCTCGATAGACTGCCTCTGAGATGGTGCTTTAGATAGCAAAAAACGCAAGAGCTCAAGGGTTACTGCTCTGTTTAGTTTTAATTCTGTGAGAGAGCTAAGTGAGCTCCAAAACTTGCTGTGAATAAAATCGGAACTCTTCATTTTGTGAATCATCCCGAAAACTACCGATGACGAAAGGTGGATGTTTTCATTGCTTTTAAGGGCTTGAATCATTCTTATGACGTCTGTGCTTGTGAAAACCTTCGCATTTTCAACAAATACTTTGGCAACTCGAACAAGGTCGAACCTGGTCGAATCCTTAGATATTTTTGCTATAATACGTTCAAAGTCTTGCGTATTCAGTTTTAATGCAACGCAAAGTGCCAGAGCTATGTTTGCAGGGTCTAGAAATGTTATCTCTGCATGAACAAATTCGAAGAAATGAGGATGTAATATCAAGGTCAGGAAAATGAGGTTTGAAAAGGCCCGCATGTCCTCCTCTTTTGTGGCTATGAGCTTTTTTCTGAAGTTTCGGTAGCTTTTCCTGAATATATAGTCAGTGTCATCTTTGATAATGCAAAGAGCATCTTTGAGTGAAAAGACATCTTGCCTTCCACGAAGCACCTCGATAATAGACGCATCCCGGGCACTTGCCTCAAAATACTTGATCGAAAGTTTGTTTCTCTTCACGTAGTCAACGTATGCAGATACAAATCCTGAACCTATTCTCATTCTGCTATTTGACGGACTTGTGACATCGATGATTTGCTGTTCAATAATTTCATAATTGCTCGAACGGGGATCAATCTTGGTGATCATGAAAATCTTCTCCTCATCAGAGCAGTGACTGAAATTTATCGCACCAATCTGATATGAATCGAATAGATGTGATAATCTACGCATGTCTGCCTTCTTGAGTTGAACACTTGCACAGATGGTTTCCAAAAGTGAATTCTTTAAATTAGGTGAAGGAGGATTCAGTAAGAGTGCCCAAATCATTGCACGCCAGCCAAAACTAATGTCACCATTCCGCCTTAGCTCTTCAATGATAATCTCTACATACTCTTCCAAATCCTGCAAGGAGGGTGAACTAGAAATTATGGTCGACCAACACTCATCGAACATTCGATGGAATGTTAGGCGCCTCAACACTAGATTTCTCACGTCATCCTCCAACGGCACATCGATCCGGTTCAAGTAGTATAGATAAAGTTCGGGATTTATCAATATAGGATGGTAAGAAAGCAAAGTCTGGAGCTTATTGTAGTCGTCTAAGACGTTTTTGAGGTCTAGTCGAATTTTTGGGTCGAGTTGTTCAAAGAGAGGATCTTTTTCTTTTGCGTCAGCCTCGGATATGTCTCGTGATTCCAAGTTGTCTATGAAGTGTTTGCCTTCCAGTTTGATAAAGTCCAAAACCATGGTGGAGATTTTTTGGCCTATGGGAGCACTGGTTTCATTTTGTGAAGGTTCTTGTGGGTGGTGATGGCTATTTACATGAGATTTTTCACCAGCAGGAACCTTGGAATAATTGCATGAGGCATATAGGAGCCTTGGTATTCGATTGAGGTTGTGCCATCGAGTAGATCGTCGCCATAAAGCGTACATATTTTGGGGTTCTTGCTAGCGAAGTGTATGATGAATGCAGATAGACATATGAAAAGAAGTGGCTCGAGTGTTGTTTTCGCAAAATCAGTGTTGGATATGGAGTGCCAATGCTCGGTTGATTCCAAAAGATGATCGAGACAGCCACAAAGTATTGAAAAAATGAAGTAATGAAAAAATGTGGGTCGCAAAGCTGAACTGGTAGAATCTAATCTGAACTCTTCGCAGCGATTTTTTAACCCCAGACACAGAATTTCGCGTTGAATGGATTCGAATCCGAGTGCACCAGCATGTCTAAAGTTATCTGGAATAATGACATCGACGCCTATAATCCCCAGGTGATGCCGCTCTCGGTGGCACGCAATATTGCCAAATACTTGCCAATCAAGGACCTATTTTCGTTTGCTCAAGTGTCTCGAAATACCTACAAAGCTGTTCGGAACCACAATCTCTGGGTTGGAAAACTCAAGGAAATGAACTTGTGGAACACTGCTGTGGACCCTGGAGAGTGCCATACGCTGCTCCCACGGGAATTGTCGGATCCCTTGACTTGTATGGACACAATTTACAAAGTACCAAAGCTTGCACGGCCACAAGTAATCTCCATCTACAAAGCATTGGCCACTTACTATTACGATTTGGCCTCCAATAAGCCTTACGAAAAGCTAAAGTTATTCAAAGACTTCACCAATCCCCAACAGCAGTCTCGGATTCTCCGCAATTTGCTTCGCTTCAACAACATAGACTACGACAACGGATCGCGAACCACCATTAGAGACAAAATTAGCCTATTAATCGAGATTTTCGAGAACGCGCTTCTCCGTGAGCTTGAGATCCACTTTGACCTCGGCGACTACGAAAAGGCTGGTGAGTTTGTAGACGTTCTTGTCGACTTGCAAAACGATCAAACCATAATTGATTTTTTCATTCAAAAGACCATCTTGGACAATAATGAAGGTATTCTCAACCCGGAATCGTTCGACCCAGAAGCCGCATTTACAATTTCTAACGACGAGGCTCTTCTGTTCACTATCAAGCCGCAGTTTTTCGATGAGCTCATAGAGAAGATAGCCGACATCTTTAATAACGAAGCAGAGATAATAGATCAGTTGTTTCCTCCAAAAGTCCCTATGATGTTCAAGGTTTGCGAGGAGCTCATTACCAACCACTTGACAGACATTTGCATATCCATCATCGAAGCGTCAAGGAGAAAGAAGTTGTATTTAACGATGTGTCCGATGCTATATGAGCAGTTGACAGCTACTCTCGTAACAAAATTGAAGCCATGTGAGAACATGGGTCCCTCATATGGCCATTTGGTCCGAGAATTAATCGACATGGCGTATGAGTCCATAGCAGTGGAGTATATGCGTGAAGAATTGCTGGTGTTCCGTAACAATGCTCAAGAGTGCATTGACGAGTGGAAAGCCTCAATTATCAAGCGAGAGGAAGAAACTACAAACAGCATTTTGCAGCATGTTCGTTTGGAGTCCAAGAACGATTTGTTGACGAGTTTTCGAAAAGTATTTACGATTTCAGGTTCGTCCAAGACAAATGCTGAAACTGAAGAAAAGGAAAACTACTCAGAGGTGCAGGCAAAGGTGAAGATTCTTTCTGAGAATATCAAGCTGTTGGGTACCACGCTTAGTTTGGAAGTTGCAACCACCATCCTCAATGATGCAAAAAATTCTCTCAATCATCTTTTAAAGTTTAGAGACTATACCATTGCAGCATTACGCAACGACTTCTTTGCTTCCATGCAAGAACTATTTATTACCGCCATCGAGGCTATTGGAAACGACCATCTCAAGCCAGGATTCGATAAGGCCCTTTGTACCTTGGGGACCTACAGCAGTTCCAAGGTGAAGGATGTTCCCGAAGAGACAAACAGCATCGTTGGACAAGAAGAGCCTCTTATTCTCTTTTACGAGTTGATCAATATGGCCGATTTGATGATCCAGATGATAGACATTTTCTACAAGCAAGAAATGAGAGCCAAGAAGATCATTGCTCATGAGAATTCCATTCTTAATCCCTCTCTTCAGAAAAAGAACAAATTGGAAGGTGTTGTGGACAATTATGTGGCCACAGGGTTGAACATAGGTATCGAAATTCTTGTGGCACAAATCGAAAATACCTTCCAAAATGTGCGCACAGCGGCCGATTACGATCCTCCCCCCAATTTCGTCTTCGAAGGTCCCACAAAGGCCGCTAGGAAAGTCGTGGATATCTTGGACCAAAATTTCGACGTTCTAGTTGACTGTGCAGAGAAATCGGTGGTGGAGGTGTTTCAACAGGAAATTGCTGAGCGGTTCTTCCAGGCAATTGTGAAATCTCTCAAAAATCTGGTAGTTTCTGTTTCCGGAGCTATCAATGTGATTGCGGACATCAACCTCTACTACGATTTTATTCTCACGCACATTAAAACCAACAAAAAAATGGTGCTTCCCTTGTTCCAATCTCTCAAAAAAGTCGGAAACCTCTACTTGATTAGCGGCGAAGATTCCAAGGCCATTGGCAAACTTGTGAGCGACTTATCCAAATTCAACGGTATTTTCAACCAAGAAGAAATCTACGAGTTTGTTCAGAGACGTAAAGACTGGTTGGTGGTGAAGAAAGACGTCGAAAAGGTAATGTATGGCTTGGGGTTGGGAGACTGTCTGATTGTATAGTGGGTGTATGGGCGTGTTCCTCGATGAACATCAGATTCTTTCGTACGATGCTTCCCCATGTTCCGCCGATTATCTCGGACCGGGTACATCCCTGGCACTTTTAGGCAACGACTATGTTCGTTTACTGCTGTCGCCGACAGCAAGGGAGCCGCGAGTGCATTAGATCGTCTTTATGATACTGAAATGATATTGCGAGAGCCTCAGAAATATAGTGTATCAGCTTTTGCCTGCTTCAAACAGTACCAAGACGTAAAGGAAAACTTGATAAGTGACCTTTTGGTATACCCGCGGTTTAGTAGGGACACTGGGGATTTTATCTTGGGAAAATATCGAATCTCTAGGTCCATTCGTGCACTAATACTCCAACTGCTAATGGATCTTATGGCCAAGAACGACTTCGAGTCGGTTTTGAAGTATCTAGAGCACATGAAGGCATATGGTGTGCTATCTACGAAAGCGAGTTTTGCCTTGAAGCAGACCCATGAAATGTCAAAAAAAAATATTCGTGGAAAATTGTACGACTTGATTGTTCTCGAGACAGTTTACCGTGGAGACCCGGTTTTGGCTGCTTCGTTCTTGATGAGCTGTGGTCAATTGGGAGTCACTGTAAATAAGATCACCATATCAGCGATTATTCAAGCTCTTGCGATTTCCACAAAGGGTACCGATACCTACAATGCATATACAATCTTGGTGTTGGCTGAAGCCAATGCCTCACTCATGTCCCCACACGACTATAAGGCTGCTTTAGACTATGCCATGAGTCTCCCAGCGTGCCCCTATATGGCAAATTTGATTGCTGAAAAGTACTTTTCACTGACACACAAAGATGAGATTCTTGACGAAACGTTAAACCAACTAGTTCATGAGAACTTGAAGTACCACAACGTGAGGGCAGCCATAAGAATATGGAACGAGATTGCATCAGAAACAGCACCTGCATCAACCAATGCTCTTCTTGAGTATGTAAATGAACATTCAGAGGACAATAACTGGACACTAGCCAATTCAGTTCTAACCAGAATTGGCTCAAAATCACCGCCCAAGGAGCTTGTGGATGTCCTTGTCAAGCTATACTCCACTATGGGACGCCCCGAAGAGGTGCGAGCGTTGACACGAACGCTCAAGTCTCCACTTAGTCGGCAAGCTCTTTCAGCATTGTTGCAACAGTTCTGTGATCAGAACGACTTTGATCGAGCGCAGCGTATCACACAAACTATAATGCGAGCCGATTTCACTTTGACTCTCGAAGACATGAGCAATGTGGTTAAAGCGCTTATACGGCTTGACCGAGTTGAAGATGCACTCACCATCATGAGGCGAATGGACCTGAACGTCACTGGATTGGCCTATGTGAAGCTCGTAGACCATGTGCTAACCAGCGGCCACGATGAGTTTGGAATACTAGAAACTGCCTCCAGAGTCATCGCAAGCTCGCAAGACGGCGGTGTTGTCAACGAGTTGTTTTATGTGGCACTTAGGCATATACATCGATCTTCAGGTTTAAGATCAGCGAAGAGGTTCTACTTGAGGTACAGTTCTGGTCACTGGAACCGTGCTAGATTTCATCAGTTGGCACCATTGTCTTCCATTTTAAAGCTCCGAGAGACAGCCAAACTCAAGTGTTTACAGCATCTTATGTTGTCGGCTATAGCAGAGGAGGACCACAGTACCGTCAAATGGGCGTTTGCCGAGATGAGAGCGGTGGGAGCGTTTGCACAAGATATCATCAGCATCATACAAGATCACCACAGCGACTACGTGGAACGATTATCCGTTTAAATAAAGGCCATTTATGACACTATGTACATGTAACTCATTTCTTCTTCTTGTTCTCCTTCTTATTTTGAAGCTTACCACCGCTCGCTACCTCGGTGACGTTTTCTCCCATCAAGTCGACAAAATCGTCCTGTTTCTTGCCCTGGTTCTCGCCCACCCCGCTGGGGCTTCCCGATGGCTCTTCTTGGCCAAAGGCAGCGTATCTTTGTCTAAACTTGTTGACCTTGCCGGTGGCATTGGGGTCCACTGTGACCAAGTCGGACCGATGAGGATTCCACAAAGTGCTATTACGCTGATCACTGATCATTCTGATCTCGTCCTTGGGCGCCTGTGACCTTCGCCTGATCACAGACCCGTCGCTGAGCTCCACCAATGTTTCGAACTGATGAAAAATCGTGGGTCTGGCTTTTCCCATCTTGATTTTTTTCATCACTCTTCTGCCCGACAAGTGTACGTCGCCCTTCATGGCTATGCCACGGGCAAAGGTGAGTGTGGGGGGCTTCAGAAAGATGCCGCTGACCCTAAACATTGATTTTGTGGTGGTTTTTCACTTGATGGATAAATTGTGAAAGTGTCGTTGGTTTTCGCACATCGAAATTTTTCAAGTGGTGAGAATTGGAGCGCACAAACCAGCTACCTAGTCCATGTCGTTCTCCACACAGACACCCACTATTGTGGTGCTTAAAGAAGGAACCGATGCCTCCCAGGGCAGGGGACAGATAATCAACAATATAAATGCGTGCTTGGCCATCCAGGACACCTTGAAACCTACGTTGGGACCTTTTGGATCGGACATTTTGATCGTTGGATCCAACGGCAAGGCCACTATATCCAACGACGGTGCCACAATTCTCAAGCTTTTGGACATAGTGCACCCAGCAGCCAAGATGTTGGTGGATATCTCGCGTGCGCAGGACGCTGAGGTCGGTGATGGTACTACATCCGTCACCATTCTTGCCGGGGAATTGTTGAAGGAGTCGAAAACTTTCATAGAAGATGGAATTTCGTCCAATCTCATAATAAGGGGCTTGAGGAGAGCGTGTGACCTCGCTGTGAGCAAGGTGAGGGAAATCGCTGTGGAGGTGAAGAGAGACGATGCCGATGAGTTCCGCCATTTACTCGAGCGTTGTGCCAAGACCGCCATGTCTTCCAAACTTATCGCCAAAAACTCCGACTTCTTCACCAAGATGGTGGTGGACGCTGTGTTGTGCTTGGATCAGAACGACCTTGACGAGAATATGATCGGAGTGAAGAAGGTTCCTGGCGGTGGTATGGAAGACTCCATGTTCATCAACGGGGTAGCATTCAAGAAGACATTTTCATACGCTGGTTTTGAGCAGCAGCCCAAGAAGTTCACGAACCCCACCATCTTAAACTTGAATGTTGAGCTCGAGTTGAAGAGTGAAAGGGACAACGCTGAGGTCCGAGTCGAACAAGTCAAGGACTACCAAGATATCGTCGATGCCGAGTGGAAGATCATTCTCAACAAGTTGGAAGCCATTGAAGCCAGCGGCGCTAGCATCGTGTTGTCCAAGTTGCCCATTGGCGATTTGGCTACCCAATACTTTGCCGACAGAAACATCTTTTGTGCGGGGAGAGTAGCCAGCGAAGACATGGAAAGAGTCATCAAGGCAGTCGGAGGAAGCATACAACTGACGTGCTCCAACATCTCCGAGAAAGACTTGGGGACGTGCGAGCTGTTCGAAGAAGTGCAAGTGGGATCGGAAAGATACAACTTCTTCAAAGGGTGCCCTGAGGCCAAAACATGTACTCTCATATTGCGCGGAGGTGCCGAGCAAGTGATTGCTGAAGTTGAGAGATCGTTGCACGACGCTATTATGATTGTCAAGAGAGCAGTTAGCCATAACTCTGTTGTGGCTGGAGGAGGAGCCATCGAGATGGAATTGTCCAAGTATCTTCGAGACTACGCCCGGACCATTGCTGGCAAGCAGCAGTTGATTGTGGCAGCGTTTGCGAAGGCATTGGAGGTGATTCCACGCCAATTGTGTGAGAATGCCGGGTTGGATGGCATTGAGCTTCTCAACAAGTTGCGGAGTGCTCATGCCAAGGGAGAGATGTGGCATGGGGTTGACTTTCAGCGAGAGACGGTGGGGAACAATATGAATAGTTTTATCTGGGAGCCAGCGTTGGTGAAGATCAATGCGCTCGAGTCGGCCACCGAGGCGGCGTCGTTGCTCTTGTCTGTTGACGAGACCATCAAGAACGAGGAGCCGGAGCAGCAGCCGCAGGGAAGAGGACGGGGGGCTTTTTAGTAATGATAGAGAGAGAGAGAAGAGAGGAGAGTAGAAGAGAAGAGAGAGAAGTAGCAGTAGGAGGGAAAGGCAATGATCCGAGGATCGGATTTCCCTAATCCTCTTCGCTCTTTATCTTTGTCCAAGTACTCCAAATTTGAAAAATTACAATAAACTGCAAATCCACAAATCTTATCCATCTCACCTTATCGCACTTTACCGCACACCATGTCTCTACATCATACAACTTCCAAATTACACTATACTCGTGCACAGCAACAGTTTGAGCCGTTACCGTCGTTCCAGTTCCTCAGCATTGCCACATCGCCTCCACCATACCCCTCGTGTAATTCCAGGTATTTCCGTCCATTCTCTCCATTTCGCGATGCGCAGCGGCCTCGTCTGCGCGAGGGCAGTGCGGCTCTGCATTGACCATTGGCCGCACCATTCCACACCGTTCCACACCAATGCCACCATTGGCGACCATTTCTGGCCGTAGCTACATGTTTCTACCAATTGCTGAAAATACACACTCCATTTCTCCCATTTATATCAATTCCATCTTTAGCCGGCCCGCCTAGTTGCTCGCGGCTCGCAGGGATGCCAGACACAACCGAGCAACGGCCGCCTGCAGGACCTGATTTGCAACATAAGTCAGGTTGCCGCATGTTCCCGCATGTTCCACGTGCCATTGGCTCCACTGGCCGCATTGGCGGTCACCGACGCTCCAGTGGCTGCTCAATTTTGACATTTGGCGTTTCCCCGCCGCACCTTCGTGTCGTCCCCTTGTGCACGTCTGGGTGTTCCATCTCCTGGTGCGCGAATCGCGGCGCCGCGCCCGTGGAACAAACGCGACCATGTCGCGTTTTGGGAAGGCTTATATAAAACCGACCCAGTCTGCCATGCAGTGTGGTGGAGAAAACTGCCTGGTTGTTATAGCTATAAATTTTTTTTTCGTTGAAGTAGTCACTGGAATCGTTTGGACCCTCCCTCAGTCCTAGTCATTCGTTTATCTGTGTATTCTGGTGGTCCTTCTTGCTATCCTTTGCTATCCTTTGCTTGCCCTCCCTTCGGCTCCCCTTCGGCTCACTAATACTGTTCACGTTCTGGTAACATGAATGAACCCCGCCGCTATGGTCCTCCCCCCAGACAGCCCCGGGCTTATCCCGTAGTACTTGAACTCTTGGAAGCTCGTGCAAACAAAAAACTCGTGGACGAATACAAACACGATATATGTGATGCTCTTGCCCACTTGGAGGCCTCCAGCGACATCAACCCGGCCATGATCGACTTGCAGCCGGAAATCCAGTGGTTCATGCGTCCTTTTCTCCTCGACTTTATCGTCGAGCTCCATGCGTCTTTCAAACTCCAGCCCCAAACTCTCTTCCGGTGTTTCAACGTCGTTGACCGATATTGCGCCAAGAGAATTGTGTTCAAGCGCCACTACCAGTTGGTCGGGTGCACGGCGTTGTGGATTGCCGCCAAATACGAGGACAAAAAGTCCCGGGTGCCCACGCTCAAAGAGTTGTCCATCATGTGCCGCAACGCCTACGACGAGGAGATGTTCGTTCAGATGGAAAGACACATCTTGTCCACGTTGGAGTGGGCTCTCGGCCGTCCCACCCTCGAAGAATGCCTCCAGCTTTCCGTGCAATACTTCATTGAAGACGCCGAGGGAACCCCCCAGCGGTACACCCGCCACAGTTCCGACGGGCCCAACTCGCTCCATTCGGCTGTCACCGCGGTGACCCGGTTCCTCTGTGAGCTCTCGCTATACCACCGTGACTTCCTCGAGTTTGAAACGTCGCAGGTGGCCGCTACTGCAAATCTCATTGCGTGCTCCATGCTCCAGGTACCCAACGCTGCGAGACAATTGGAGCGCATGATCACCCTGCTCCGGCACCACCAGCCCTCCAACGAGAACGCGAGCCCCGAAGTCGTGGGTGCGTTTTTGAGTGGCTTTGACAACGGAACCGTGGACAATCTCCGCAAGATCACCCTTTTATTCGCATACGCATTGAAAAACATCACCGATGTCTTGTCCACCAAGTACAAGGCCCTTGGTGTTCTCCAGGTGGTTCAGAACTTTATCATCCGTAACAACGCCCTTTCGGAATCATTGGGTGAAGACTTTAATCCCTCCGACACCTCCATGACTGCAGTAGCCGATTACTTCTTGGGCTTGACTTACGTCTCCGGGCCCAAGAGCAATTCTCTTTCCAGCATTGACAACATGACCCCCATCACCCCGCCATCGACATCGAGATCTATTTTTTCGGAAGCTCCATCCTCATCACCTTTGCATACCCCGGGACTTGGCCCGTTATATGCGTATACGCCCAAGCAAGTTTCGCCCCAAATCGCTTCCAACTTTGCATACTACCCTTAAATAAAAGTAATACAGGATACCCAATAATGCAGAATATACTAGTACTTGTGTTGGCCCTCTCTGTACGATTGCTTCGTGTGGTTTTCGCAACCATATTTCCTCTTTCGGACGGTTGCACAGGGTTCCGTTTCCTGCAGGACACAAAAAAAAACTACACACTACACCACCATAAAGAGAAGAAGGACAAGAGGTCAAGAACCAAACGAAAGTAATAGAAAACCACATTGAACCAATTGACATGAACTTTGACATTGAACCAATTGGCATGAACTTTGACATTGAACCAATAGGCATTGAGCCAATTGGCATTGAGCCATCGATAACTGTAACCACTGGAATTATTGTAGGTTCAATTCAGATGATTTGGCCCATGAACGAGAAGTGACATTTCCCAAAGCTGCGCTCTCATTCTTATGTAACCCTGCTATTCAAACCATTACTTGTATCTCCTTCCGCGTATTTCCTGCACCCACACACCATTTGCGCGGTTCATTGTTTACCTTTTTCCTGCACACTTCCCTGTACGGTCTCTTCTGATACAACAAACACAGCCAGATCATCGTATACTCTACGAAAATGCCTGCTGACGACGATGGCTTCAGCGACAAAAATTGGGTGTGGGTACCCGATGGGAACAACTTTTTCGATAAAGGTTACATCACAGATTATCTTACGGATGGAAAGTGTCGAGTAAAAGTCGTCAAAAATGGATCTCAAGAATCGATTCTCGAAGTAAAAAGCGACACTTTGGAGAACTGCAATCCTCCCAAATTCAACAAATGTGATGATATGGCCGAACTTACCCACTTGAACGAGCCGTCCGTGGTTTACAACTTGTTTTTACGTTATAACGACGACCTTATCTATACCTATTCGGGGCTTTTTTTGGTAGCCATTAACCCCTATAAGGTATTGCCGATCTACGAGGATGCTATGCTCAAGAAATACCAGACCCGACCTTCGAAATCCCAGCGCTCCCCGTCCTCAATGTCGCTTTCTTCGGCGCTAGCTTCGTCTCCACAACCGTCAATGGCCCTTGACAACTCAGTTCCTGCTCCTCATATTTTCGCTACAGCTGAAAACACCTTTAAAAATCTTCTTGCCAACAAAAAGGACCAGTCGATCTTGGTCACGGGAGAGAGTGGTGCTGGCAAGACCGAGAATACCAAGAGAATTATCCAGTACCTCTCTTCCACCACAAACAGAAGAGCGCCGTCTCTGAGCTCCAGCGATGCGTCAACCGACCTTCCATCCATAGACACAAAGATATTGCAGGCAAATCCTATACTTGAAAGCTTTGGTAACGCTAAGACAATCAAGAATAACAACTCCTCCCGGTTTGGAAAGTTTATCAAGATCTATTTTTCGTCTCAGGGTTCCATCAGTGGTGCCACCATAGATTACTACCTTCTTGAGAAGTCCAGAGTCGTGACCCAAGCTGCTGAGGAACGAAACTACCATATCTTCTATCAATTTCTCAAAGGTGCTGACCAGACTCTTTTAACGAAACTCAAATTGAGTCGTGATTTGACCCAGTTCCGGTACTTGTCTCAATCAGATGTTAGTATTCCAAAAACTGACGACAAGAAGGAATTCATGCACCTTACCGACTCTCTCAAGATAATGGAGTTCACAACGGAGGAAACGGACGACTTGTTCTCGACTCTTGCAGCAATACTACACATGGGAAACCTTGATTTCACCTCGTGGACGTCAGAGCAGGCCAGTTTCAGCAGCAGTTCTCCTGTGGAGATTGTTGCTGAACTTTTGGGTATCTCAAAACTGGATCTTAGCGAAAATATGCTTCGTCCCAAAGTTCGAGCCGGCCGTGAGGTTATGCAAAAACTGAAGAAAGCATCAGAAGCCAAGTTTGCCATCGATGCTTTTGCTAAATACCTTTACGAAAGGATATTCCAGTACATCATAGATCGTATTAACCAGAACTTGCAATTCGATCCATCCAACGACCAGATGAACTTTATCGGAGTCCTCGACATCGCAGGTTTTGAAATCTTCGAAAACAATTCCTTTGAACAACTTTGCATCAATTACACCAACGAGAAATTGCAACAATTTTTCAATCATCACTCTTTCATCTTGGAACAAAGTGAATATCTCCGCGAGGATATCCAATGGGAGTTTATTGACTTCGGACAAGATCTTCAACCTACGATTGATTTGATAGAGAAGAGAAATCCTGCGGGAATCCTTCAGATTCTCGATGAAGCCTGCATCATGCCAAAGTCTACCGATAAAATGTTCATGGATAAACTTGCAAGTCTGTGGGCTCGTGGAAAGAGTGAAAAGTTTCAGCAAAACAAACTTAAGAGCGGCTTTATTGTGAAACATTACGCTGGTGATGTTGAGTATCAGGTTGACGACTGGCTCCAAAAGAACACTGACCCCGTTAGTGAGAACATGCTCTCCATCATGACAACCTCCAAGAATCCATTTTTAAAGCAATTGTTCGAGAGTGTAGAAACTTCCACAACGACAAGCAAAAAGAAACCTGTCCTGAGGTCAGCAGCGAAGAAGCATAAAGAACAATTGGCGTCCTTAATGAATCAGTTAGAGTTGACTGAGCCTCATTTCGTTCGCTGTATCTTACCCAATCTTGACAAAAAGCCAAATAAGTTTGACAAGACCCTCGTATTACATCAATTACGATGCAATGGTGTCCTTGAAGGTATCAGAATCACCCGAGCCGGGTATCCGAACAGAATGACTTTTAGCGATTTCTTGGAAAGGTACTCGATTCTCAACAAAAGAGAGGTTTTCACGAAGAATGCTAAAGGAAATTGTGAGATAATTCTCAAAGCTACAGATCTCGATATCGAATGCTATAAAGTGGGCATTACAAAAATCTTTTTCAAAAACGGTATCTTGGGTAAGCTTGAAGAACTTCGTGATCTTTGCTTAAAAGGCATATTTGCTTCTTTCCAGAGTGTCATTCGTGGAAATCTTGCTAGAAAAACCATCAAAGGGGAAATTGCTCGTATTCAAGCATCGCAAGTGATTGCAAAAACATTCAAATCTTTCGACGAAGCAAGAGAAAACAACCCATGGTTTAGATTATTTGTTCATGTCAAGCCTCTCCTCGAAGAATCTGTCAAAGTTTTGGACACTAAAGAGATGAATGACAACTTGAAGTCGCTAAACCTCAAGTTAAAAGAGGCTGAACTGACGAAAGCTGGTCTTGAAGGCGACAATGAGAAGCTTCGTAAACGGATGGAACAGCTTGAGGCAGAGGTTATCAATGTTACAGCAATGGTGAAAAGTAAAGACGACAAGTTAGAGAAATTGGCAAGAGATGAGCAAAGGAAATCCTCGCGATTAGAGGACGTCGAATCTAAAATAAAGAGCTTGAAAAAGGAAAAAGAGAAGCTTTCAGAAGAGAAAGCTAATCTTACAAAGCAGCTTACCGATGCACATAAGGAAGTTCAGACTTTGAAAGCAGCCATGGCTGAATCAGAGAGCGAACAGAAGAAGCACACTCAAGTTATAAATGCCCTCAAAAGCAAGGTGGAGGCAAACGAGAACAAAAACAATCTACTCAAGGAGGAAATCAAAAAATTGAAAGAGGACCATGAGAGAGGTTTCAGGGAATCGAAGTCAGAAATGTCAGATCTACAGCAGTTTAACGCCCAGCTCAAAGATGAGATAGAGCTCCACAAGTCTAAACACGCTACTCTTCAAGACAAGCTCGATGAAATGAAGTCCAAGAATGATCATCTTAGTGAAGCAAGTGAAAAGCAAAAAACTCTAGCCACTGAGAATTCCACTTTATTGGCTAAGATAGAGTCTTTGGAAGAAACTTTGAAAAAGAAGAATGATGACTATGAGGAGAAAAAAGGTGATTTGGATTTGCAGCTGCACCGGATCACCGAGCTTGAAAAGGAACTCAAGAAGAGCGTCTCTGAACAAGAGACCCTTCGCATTGAGATAAAGAGAGCTGACTCGACTAAGACTGACCTAAAGAAACAAGTCGCTTGTCTTGAACAAGCAGTCAAGAATAAAGATTCAGACATCGGGAAATTAGAAGGTGAAATGGCTGTTTTAAGCTCTGAGCTCAAGACAAGACAACGGGACGAGGCTCTCCTATCAAAACAACAAGAACAACTTGCGGCGTCGCTTGAAGACATCAAGTCTCTTCAGCAGAAGCTTAGATCCTCTACTGACGAGAACGATAGCTTGAAGTCGCAAATTGAAAGGCTTTCGGTGGATGCCGAAACAAACAAGAAGACAGCATCAACATACAGCAATGAAATCATCAGCTTGAGGAAGCAGGTAAGCGAGCTTGAAGAGTCACAAAGAAGCTCCGAGAATTCAAAAGAGAACCAACCTCCAGATGCTGCTTTTATTGACGAATTCGCAAGTATCAAGTTGAAACTCAACGAACTGACTGCACTGCTTCGTAAAGAAAAATTTGAAAATCGCCGCCTTGTGGAAGAAATTAACCTATTGAAAGAAAGAATATCGTCGGGAGTTCCATCACCAAGGAAGGATTCGTATCTCAACAGAAGATCGTTAGCAATTGGGGAATCACCACAAAAATCACTCTCTAGTTGGCAAGATGGTGAGCGAGAAGTCGAAACGCTCAAAGCCCAGCTTGAGCACGCAGAAAGCAACTATCAAAAGGCCGAGCATTACGCCATTGAGTTGCAAAAGAAGTTGAACAAGCTACAATCCATACGTTCTCTGGACACAACCAACGACTACGAAAAGAAGTATAAGGAATCCCAAGCACGTATCCAAGAGCTTGAGCAGATTGCGGCAAACTGGATAAGTGAGCAAGATCTCGATAACTCTCGAGACAGTATTCCAAAAAGCGAAAGTTTTGGAGGTTCGAGCTTGATAAGCAAGACGCTTGGGAATTCTAATAGTGATTTTGTCAGGATATACAGGGATATTACTCGTACGTTGAAATCGACGAGAGAGGAGCTCTCGGCTTCGAAGTCAGAGATCTTGAGACTCAAAGCTTTGTTGAAAGAATCCGAGGACGAGCTCTACGATACTAAGAGGCTGTCTTTGAAGTCTTCCGTGGGCAAATTCGAAGATGAGCTTGCCCAGCTCAGAGTCAAATATGAAAATGCGCTGAGTCGAAACACTGAATTGAGCAAGAATGTGGAGGTCTTCAAGAGGAGGTCGGAAGAGTATTTCCAGAAGCTAGAATTATCAGAATCTGCCGTCAAGCTTTCAAAGCGTCATGAGGATATAGCTAAGCAAGAACTTTCGGAAGCTAAAACTAAGTTGAATCTAGCAAGGGAAGAAGCCAGGGCTACTCAGATCATCGTGAAAGATCTCAGAAAGCAGAGTTCTGCATTGGAGACAACGATCAGTGATAAAGAGCATGAGATCAAACTGTTGAAAAGCATGATAATGGACTTGAAGGATAAGCTCAATTATTACAATCGCAATTATGAGAACAAAGCTCAGCAGGAGAAGTACAAGGAGGACATTCGCATGCTCCACAAAGACCTTCATTTCAAGACAGAAACCGAGACTCGCTTGATTAAGGAGAACAAAAACCTTCTTCTTGACTGTGAAGACTTGAAGCGTGAAAAGCAGGCATTGGAAGAAGATCTTGACTCTTCCACTAAAGCTTTACTTGAGTTGCAAGACTCCAATGAAATGCTCACCAGAAAGCTTAGAGTTTTGGATAACGAGAAGAACCAGCAAGACAAGAAGATTGGTAATTTGTCGAAGCAAATTGTGTCTATGAAGGAACTCATCGCCGATATAACACTTCAGCGTGACAATCTTATGTCGAAAAAGGCTGAGTTGGAAGAGGAGATTCTGACGCTCACGAGTGATCTTGAGGCAACCAAATCGAATTTGGAAGAGACAAGAAGTGACTTGAGTCTTTTGCGTGAGCACTTGGACAACCAAAGGGAAGTCTCTGATAGCATCAAACTGGAATTGAATCAGTCCAAGATTTCTTCTGCAAAGGAAAGCCAGGAACTTCAAAACTTGCGCAAAGAGATTTTGGTGACGGCGGAAGAGAATGAGTCGTTGAAGAAGGTGACTAAAGATCTCGGGCAAAAGGTACATGACTTGGAGGAGAAATTGTATACAAACGAACAGCTCAAGTACTGGGAAGCAAAGGTTGCTGAGCTTAGCAAAGAGTTGAAGTCATCCAAAGATGTGCACCACGAATCGATCAAGAGCATCAGAGATCTCGAAAGAGCTAAGAGAGCATTGGAGATTCAAGTTCAGAACGAGTCGAGTTTGAGTAAGAGATACAATGACGAGAATTTCGAATTTCAAAACCAAGTTAATCGCTTGAAAAGTTCACTTGATATTCTCCATGCAGAAAGTCTGGAGAAGGATCTTGCGTTGAAGACGGCCCAACGTGATAACGAGGAAATGAGGGACAGAATGGAAGGAATGGAACGCGAATTGAGGCAACTTCGGAGTCAGATTGGTATCTAATTGATTAGAGTATGTACATTATAGAACCCGTGTCGGGGTAATCAGAACCATCTTCCAAAACGCTTTGGTTTTCCTGAGTCGGAGATTTCTCTGGGCTCCTCAAGGGGAGGGGAGCTGTATTTACCCAAGCCAAAGTGACGCAAGATGAACTCTACATCGCCAAAGGCAGATCTATCACCTTGCATTACCACCGATGGTAATCCTGAACTTACTCCTTTGGTTACAACATTCCCTGTAAGCACCTTTTCTGCCGTGCGGCGAAGATCTTCGACCGTCAAGTTTTGAATCTTTGCAATCATTTCGTCCACACTTGTCAACTTGTTTTGGCATTGTATCTGTCTTCCCAAGTCCTCCAACGCAGCTAGCTTGCTTTCCACGTTCATAAGAAGGGAACTGATAAGTTGGTTCTTGGCTCTCTTCACTTCGTTTTCAGTGAGGCCACCTTGAGCGGTATCCTTTTCTAACAATTTGGAAAGCTCGAAGCAAATGATTTGGGACATGACATGGGCAGCGTTCGGGGCGCAGGATATAGTTACACCAAATAGTCCTGAGTCGATGTATGAATGGTTGAAACATGAACAGTTTTCGACGAATGCATATTGGTTGAGTACACGAGTGTACAATCTAGAGAACATGCCCTTTCCGGGACCACCGGCTGAAAACGATGAGCCACCTCCTAGGAGCTTCTGTAAAGTAGCGAGAGCATACAAGTCGTCATTCAAGAGTCCTGTGGTCTCAAATGCAATTTGCATATGGTAGAGTTCTGGCAAGTTGGAAGCCATAGGAGGTTCATATGGAAGCGAGAGTTCTCCGCCGGTATAATTGACGGTTCCCAACTCTGGCGTTTCGTTTGTGGCCCGTTTCCAGTCACCTAGTTGAGATTGAACCAAGTTAACTGCATGGTTGTGATCCACACCCACCATGGCAATGACAGTATTTTGAGGCTGGTAAAATTTGCGATGGTATCCAACCACGTCGTCTCTTCCTATCTCTGGAATTCTGTCTGGAGGGCAGTAGAGCGGGAGCCCAAGGGTGTTATTGGAATAAGCGGCTGCGTGCAACACTTCTGGAAGAAACATATCGTATTTATGGGAGATTTCGCTCGATTCGTAGTCTGCGGTTTGAAGAGTCTCAATAACCTCCTGGTCCGTCATGTTGGGGGCCCGAATCGTTTGGGAAATGCAGTCAAACATTTTATCGAGATCTTTATTAAACACCGATGCTTGGTATATCATCGATTCTCGCTGAGCGGAACACATGAAATTTCCACCTAACCGCGTCAAGTTCTCCATCATCTCGACACCAGAGTACTTTTCCGTAGACCTCCATGCTAGGCGGTCGACAATGTGTGACAAACCGGGGTTTTCAGGATCTTCGAATCGAGAACCGGCATCGACGTAAGCTCCGAGGGCGCTGAAATGACCAGGAGTTGAATCGGTGACAACCCTCACACCATTCAATAGCGTTGTCATTTGTACATTAGGCGTGTTCAAGGTTTTCGTGGAGAGATTAGCTCTCTGGAGGCGACTTAACCTGCCATATCGAGCTAGCATAGTGGCGCAAAGTGAAGCTGCAGCCTGGAAATTTTCATGAGGTTAGCAGAGAGTGTGTATTACATAAGCGCCTGGTTAATTTACAGGTTCCAAAGCTGCAAAAAGTCAAGCATCGATGAATCTAATTACAGGGTGGTAGTAGACGGGGCATGACCAGTAGGACCGTTTGACGTCGTCCCACACGGAAGTTCCTTCTTTTGTGAGTGTGGATGTGGGTACGGGAACATTAGTGAAATTGCAACCAAGGCCATAGTCTCCAAGGTCGATGGGAACGAGGCTCTTGTAAACGTCGTATACCACTTTTCTATCGGCGCCAAGGCCATTGAAGAACGAGAAGGTTCCACCGGGCTTCAAGAGTCCCACGACAAAGTCAAAGAGCTCAAGCATGTCTTCGTAGTGTTCGGAAAATGTGTCGTAATAGATGCCGTCAAAATAGACTCCACCACTGGACAAAAGCTCCGAGAGTTTTTCTTGCCAGCGTCCTTCTAGAACAACGACGTTCGGCTTGTCGTACCAACCGTCCTGCCTCATTTTTTTCAACACATCGGGATGGGCTTCACAGATGTAATGCTTGTGGGGGTTCTTGTTCTGAATCATTGTGTCGATGATGCCCATTCCAAAGCCTATATTGAGAATCACCGGCTCTTCTTCAGCGGAGCTAAACATCGCTTCACACCCGAGCCTCATGAGTTCTGTTTCCCACGACATCATGACACCGTCTTTTTGTGACTTTGTGACGAGCGAGTCCTCGGCGTACTCCAAGGGGGTCTCGAGATAGGTTTTTTGGTCCCCAGCGGGGTCCAGCACGGGCACAGGCTCGGCTTCATTTTTGTTGTCGTTGTCTTCGAATTCTACTGCATTTTCGTTTTCGTTCTCATTTTCATTTTCATTTTCGTTCTCGTTCTCGTTCTCGCTCTCCTCCGCCAAAAACTCCATCCCGCCGTCGTTGATCTTGCGCAACAAAAGCTCCGCCCGCACTCCCGCCTCCACGATCTGCTGGTACAATTGGGTGTCCAGAAGGCCCCGGTTGTTCAAAATGCAGCCGGGAGTACGGCCATTCGGGTCCACGAGACTCCAGCCGGCTCCGTACTCCAAGAGAGTCAGCACCATCTGCAGGACAATCTCCAGCTCTTCCCTCGAGAGGTCGTCTGGCACATGCGAGCAGATGACATGCAACGGCGTCGTATCGCCGGGCACCACCTCCTCGGGACTTGGCGCCGCACCGGTTTCGTCTTCGGCCTCGACACGTTGTGCTTCTTCCACGGTGTACGTGGCCGGCACGCCAGCCCTCAAGAACGCTCTGAGCGCCTCGAGCGAGTGTTGTGTGACGGGGCGTGCCGGGAACCGGCATAGTTCGTGCATCGCCGACATTGGGTTGTCAAGTCTGTGTAGGCGATGAGATGACTTTGGTGGTGTCTGGGAGCGCGCGGCCGGCCGGGTGCGAAATCATACGATCGTGCGCTGCAAATTCCGTTACTGGGTATAAGGCAATGCTCCACCATGGGTGTGTCCAAGCATGAACTCCAACAATGAGTACTCGTACTACGTACCCAGCGGCAAGGAAAGGGACATACTAGACCAGTATGCTGCCAATGTAGATACTTCTCCATATTCGGCCCCGCTAGATTCCTCCGGTCTTCCCAACGGGTTCCTCGGCCAGGTGTTAGACAATCCAGATCAAGACATGTACATCAAGCAAGAAGACGACACCACCCTCAACCCGGCCGCACGTGATTCCAAGCCCAATGTGATGCCAATGAAAGAGGATATGTTCCAGGAGTCCGGCATGGGTGGGTTGGGTGCTGTGTTTCCGTTCGAGCCCATCTCGCCTCAATGGCCGGCCAATATTCCGTGGGACGTGAGCGGCCAGAGCCCGCACACCCGCCAGCTCCCCCAGGACCTCCAGGCAAACCAACACATATCTTCCGGCAAACCGCAGTGGAGGCTACCTGCGCAGCCGCAAAGTATCCACGACCAGCGAGATTCCCACGGCCCTCGTCACGACAGTCGTCACAACAGCCACCCGGGCAGCAGCGGCTCCGAAAGTCGCCATGCCAGCGCCAGCGATCCAGACCGGGTGCCGGGCAGATCGGCTCACAATATCATCGAGCAGCGGTACCGGAACAAAATCAACGACCGGTTCGAAGAGCTTCTGGCGTGCGTGCCGGCGCTCCGGGCTGCCTACCGGCGGCGCAGTACTATAGACGGAGCCGAGGACGACGACGAGGGTGTGGGCGGGTCCGACGAAGATTTAGAGGGACTTTCGCCGGCGAGAAAACTAAACAAGGGCACTATTCTTGAGAAGCTGGTGGAGTACATTGAGTTTCTCAAGCAGAAGAACGCCAGGATAATGAAGGAACGAGAGAAACTACTAGAGCAGGCGCGCATGATGGGGCTCCAGGTGGACGACGACGAGAGATGAGAGAGGTAAAGAAAGCGATTGAAAAGAAAGGGACCAAAGAGGAAGCATTTGAAGAGATACTGGCTCAGACCCGGCCACGAAAGCCGTTCGAAAGCCGTTCGAAAGCCGTTCCAAAGCCGTTCCAAAGCCGTTTCCTCCCGTTTCCTCCTGCTAGCAGTGTCGCCAGTTGCAGTGGCTGAGACACACCCGCGTAATCGCTGGCTTCGTACCGCCCCTATGAGCTACTTTACCTGTTGTCATGGTACGATCAGCCGCAGGGCATCTGCAGGCATCAGATGATCAGGAACGAGCTCGTAGCGCGTATATGACGACTTCTGTAATATATATTGAGAAGGCGCCCATTGGACCATTGTAAAAAGTCACACTCAACCTTGAGTGTCTAGTGTAGTTTTCCCCTTCGTTGGTACTGCATTTCATAACGTTTCATAAGCGAGTCTCGAGGGTCTCGTCGCGCGTTATTTCAAACTTTTCCTATACGACCAACTTGAAAATATGGCCCTTGCTGACTTAGCTAAGTGGGTGTATTCTGAGTTCAGAGGCCTCCCGGTTTCGGCTCAGGTGTCCATCGTGGTTCTATTCCCTTTCGTTTACAACCTTCTTTGGCAATTATGGTACTCTTTGCAAAAAGATAGAGCTCCACTCGTTTTCCACTGGGTGCCATGGTTGGGCTCGTCGGTCGTCTATTCGATGCAGCCGTACGAGTTTTTTGAAAGCTGTCGCCAGAAGTATGGAGATGTGTTCTCGTTCGTTATGGTGGGCCGTGTGATGACTGTTTACCTTGGTCCCAAGGGACACGAATTTGTGTTCAATTCCAAGGCCACTGACGTGAGTGCCGAAGATGCTTACACTCACTTGACCACCCCGGTGTTTGGTAAGGGTGTGATCTACGACTGCTCCAACTCGCGTTTGATGGAACAGAAAAAGTTTGCCAAGTTTGCCTTGACCAAGGACTCGTTCGTCAAGTACGTTCCTAAAATTCAAGACGAAGTGTTGTCATATTTCGTCGAGCACGACTTCAAGATGAAGGAGAAGGACAGCGGTGTCGTCAATGTCATGAAAACCCAGCCCGAAATCACCATTTTCACTGCGTCTCGTTCGTTGATGGGCGATGAGATGAGAAAACGGTTCGACACTTCGTTTGCTAAATTGTACTCAGACCTCGACAAAGGCTTCCACCCTATCCACTTTGCGTTCCCCCACCTCCCCTTGCCCATGTCTCGCAACAGAGACAAGGCCCAGCAAAAAATCTCCGCTACCTACAAAGCCTTGATCGACTCCAGACGATCAACCGGAAATATCGACCCTACTAGAGACCTTATCGACTCGCTCATGGCCACCAGTACATACAAGGACGGTGTCAAGATGACTGACCAGGAGATCGCCAATCTTTTGATTGGAGTATTGATGGGTGGCCAGCATACTAGTGCTGCTACTTCGGCTTGGTTCTTGTTGCACTTGGGTGAAAGACCCGATATTCAAGAGGAATTGTACGAAGAGGTGTGCAGCGTGTTCGAGAAAAAGAACAAGAGCTTCAAGGATTTGTCCTACGATGATTTGCAAGAAATGCCCCGTGTGACCAATGTGATCAAGGAGACCCTCCGTATGCACATGCCTTTGCACTCGATTTTCAGAAAAGTTAAAAAACCCTTGTTGGTTCCAGGCACAAAGTACACCGTGCCCAAGGGCCACTATGTGATGGTTTCGCCCGGCTACGCCATGACGAACGATCGTTGGTTCCCCGATGCCGCTACCTTCAACCCGCACAGATGGGATGAACAGCCTGTTCCCACCGACGCCCAAGAAGAGACTGTGGACTACGGGTTCGGTAGCATTTCGAAGGGTGTTTCCTCTCCCTACTTGCCATTCGGTGGAGGCAGACACCGTTGTATCGGAGAGCAATTCGCCTACGTGCAATTGGGTACGATCTTGGCGTCCTACGTCTACAATGTCACCTGGGAATTAAAAGATAAGTTGCCCGACGTGGACTACGCCTCGATGGTGACTTTGCCTCTCGAGCCTGCCGATATCGTCTGGAAAAAGCGCCCTACTTGTGTTTTTTAGCTCAATACATGTTTATAGATGAAGCGGGCCTGTACCGGCGTCGTACAATGTGTGGGTGTTCGGGTGTGACTCCATTCCACATCGGCAGAGCCAAGATGGAAAGTTTGCAGTCGTCATGAGTCAGTTCAAAATCAAAGTGCCAGCGTCGCTGGCCAACATAGGACCTGGTTTTGATGTCTTGGGCATTGGTTTACAGTTGTACCTCGAACTAGAGGTGTGTATACGTCCGGAAGTCGACACTTCCTCCGATCCATACAACGTCAAACTCAGCTACGAAGGTGATGGTGCCGAAAATGTGCCCCTCAACTCGGGGAAAAACCTCGTTACACAGACTGCCTTGTACATAATGCGCTGTAACAACATCGACAAGTTTCCAAATGGCACCCATGTCCATGTGGTCAACCCCATTCCGTTGGGCCGTGGGTTGGGGTCTTCGGGAGCAGCTATAGTCGGCGGAATAATGCTTGGAAACGAAGTTGGCAAGCTAGGACTCAGCAAGGAGCGAATGTTGGACTACTGCTTGCTCATCGAGAGGCACCCGGACAACATCGCTGCTGCTATGCTTGGAGGGTTTGTTGGGTCGTATCTCAACGAGTTGACAGAAGAAGAAACCGAAGCCAAGAGCGTTGCGCTCGAAAGAATTCTTCCCAAGTTTGGAGTCACCCCGGCCGACCAATACATCCGTACGCCTCCACCGAGCCAGATTGGCCAGTACTTGCAATACCAATGGTGTCGTAAAATCAAGTGTATTACCATCATTCCCGACTTTGAGGTTTCCACCGACACTGCCCGGGAGGTGTTGCCCAAATCATACGAAAAGCAAGATATTGTGTTCAATCTCCAGCGGTTGGCGGTTTTGACCACAGCATTGACCCAGCCGGAACCCAACCACAAACTTATATACGAGGCCATGAAGGACAAGCTCCACCAGCCATACCGATCTGGCTTGATTCCTGGGTTGCAGCAGGTGTTGGCCAGTGTTACGCCGGAGTCCGATCCAGGGTTGTGTGGCATCTGTCTTTCCGGCGCCGGACCCACCATCTTGTGCTTGGCTACTGAGGGATTCGATGCCATTGCCGCAAAAGTGATCCAAATTTTCCAAGATGCCAATGTGACATGTTCATGGAAATTGTTGGACTTGGCATACGACGGCGCTACGGTGGAGTAAGCTAGAAGAGACTAGAGACTAGAGAACACTAGAGAACAGCTACACCAAATAGATCTAAAAGTACCCTACTTTGAGTACCCTACTTCGACCGTCTGGCTCGCACCGCTACACCCACAGTAAATCCACGCAATCCAATCACCATCCACACACTTTCCCCTTCCACCCAATGTCTTTGAAACCTGACACCAAAACGCCCGCCGATCTCCAGAGCCAGCTCCTCACACAAGACCTCCTCTCCCGGTCGTCGTCGCAACCCATTTTTCTCTCGTCGGTGGAGGTGGTAGGCGGAGACAGTTTCTCCAGAGAGTTTTTCGGCCGGATTCTTCGCCCATTGGTGGACGAAAGCGACTACACATTGGGCCAATTGCTCGAGAACGTCGATGCGTCTCGCTCCAAACTCGTGAAATCCAACGTTTTCAAGTCGGTGGCGGTGTCGCTCCAGTCGGACTACTTGGCGCTGGTGCCAAAGGACATTGTCAATTACAACAACGAAAAGCCAATATACGCCAAGGTGCTCTTTGACGTGATTCCAGACAACATCAATGCCGCCGACTTTTTCCTCAACTACAACACCGACGACGACCTCAGTGTGACCCTCAATTACCTCAACAACAACCTCCACGAAAACGGCGAGCTCGTCAACGTCGGCGCAAACTACAACCCGTATCCCCCCAATCTGCATCTCATCACAAATGCATCCTTGACGTCCAGCTTGGCGAACCCGTCGTTCAAGTTTGCCGTGGATGTTTTCAACACCCACCAGAACAACCAAAGCTGGCAGCATGCCTCGGAGAATACCGGCGGGGGGTTGATCGGGTTGCGATATACCAGTCCCACCAATGCGTTCAGCTCGCTTGTGGGGGCACTGATAGCCAAAAGAACCATCCGCGACGTCGGCGACGAGGCGCTGCAAGACGTCAAAAACTGCGCCGGCGACTATCTCAAAACGTCCCTCGTGAGTCAATTGCAGTACTCCAAGATCTCTTTTTTGAACAACTACACCAAAAACTTCCCGGTGGCCGGGTTCGACGTGGCTGCGTCTGCAGAAGTGGCCTCGAACCAGGAGCAATCGCTTCCCGACCAAAAGACTTTTGCCAAATTCTCGGTGGCTACCCGATTCATCGCCTCGTACTTCAACAATGCGTTGACGACCCAGGTCAGCGCCGACTTTGGTGGCATTTTCTCCCAGACCGGACCCGTGCATGTCTCCGACCGGTTTTATTTGGGCGGCCGCCAAAGTTTCCGGGGCTTCTCCAAAAACGCCGTGGATCCCAGCGGAGGAAACCAGTTCTACAAGTTGGGCATCACTCTCTACAGCAGGCTACCAAAATTTCTCCACTCTGTCAAGGCTCCTCTCCAAGAAGATGGCTTGCCCATCGAGGACCACTCCAACCACGACGAAGCCAACCCCCTCCGCTTGTACGCCTCGTCGGCGCTTGCCTCTGTAAGCAACAACATCTTGCAAGAAGACAACGCCGTAGCGTCGGCTGGATTTGGGTTAAAGTATGTCAACCACTGGGCCAGCTTGGACCTTGGATACTGGTTTGCTGGAAGACTAGGCAACGGCGGCAGGTCTGGCGTTCACGACGGTTTCTCCTTGGCAGTCTCGCTTGGTTCGTCGAACCGCCAGTAGATATTTATAGTACAAAAATGTGTATAGGCTCTACATATTCTTATCCACTTGCTCTAAAACGGCCTGCCTGCAGCACATCGGGCGCGGTGCGAGATGCGACTTCTCCAGCACCACCAGCTATAACATGCTGCACAATGCTACCATAGCGAATGTTTTACAAACCATAGACGTTTACAAGGGCAGCGTGGCCAACTTGAGGAAAGGTGTAGTTGAAAACGATTACATCCCACACAAATGCCGGTATTTTTCCAGGACTTTGGTGTGGAAGACGTTCCTCATCACCGGCAATTTGAAAATACTGACGTGGATAAAGCTGTTGGAAAGCTCTAGAGTGGTCTACCACGAACTTACAAAGCGTGCCGACATGCTTGTGCCCTGGTGGAAACTAGAAAAGGACAGTGTGTACTACCAAACCGAGTCTGTTTCTCGCAAGACCAGTTTGCGTAGACGAGGTTCGTCCCGAATTCTGCGAGGACCAAGCATGAAGAAGCCGTTAGAACGGGTGAAAATAGAGAACAAGGAGTCGCCGTTGAGTGCTCAGCCGTCAAGTGGCGAAGTGGAACATGTGGAGGACTACCTTGAAACCATCATCATGGATGTCGAACGATTATTCCCTGGCGAAGATTTCTTTAATGCATCGACGCCTGTGGCATTCAAAGTCAAGCAAAACCTCATTGAAATACTCTATATCTTTTCAAAGTGTAACCCCCATGTGGGCTACAAACAAGGCTTCCATGAAATCTTCGGCTTGATCTACATGAACTTGTACAAAGAAGCAATCGAGATCCCCAATACTAACACCATGACGAACGACGACTACGAAATTCTCTCTCTTTACGACATCAATTACCTATCGCATGACTTGTTCACGATCTTAAACAAGTTCCTTATCCTGTCTGGCATCACAACGAGGTTCTTCCAGGACGAAGCAAACCTCTGGCGGTCTATCGAACAGTTCAATGTCAACCTCATGAAGATTGACCAGCTCATCCACTACAATTTGATAAGTAAACTCAAAATCCTGTCGGAGCTTTGGGCAATTCGGTTTTTTCGACTTCTTTTGCTTCGCGAGCTTGGCAACGACTTGCGAGTTACGAGTCTCTTGTGGGACAAATTTGTGGCTCTAGCGGAAAGCGATGCTGGCATCGGCGCTCTCCCTGATGTGGTCATGTTTGTGGTTGTGGTGCTTCTTATTCGTATCAAAACAGACCTTATCACTTGCGACTTTGGCGAAGCGCTTTCGTTGCTTTTGCATTACCCTATCAAGCAGCATCTCGAGTCTCCTGATGCATCCAAGTTCATAAAAAGCGTATTCAAGGATGCTGTTACTCTCTACGAAATTCGAGCTGATGACAGAAAATTGTACAAATGCGGAATTCAGTTGAATGCGAGTGCCAACCCTAGTCTCAAGATCACAATGAGCTTTAGAGGTAACAGCGTCACTACCGGAAGTCCACGCAATAGCGACGATTCTCCTTCAGTCTCGAGATCTGCTTCCAAAAGCCCTGTGCAATCGCCGCAAGACCTGAGAGCAGAGAAACTTGCATTTGAAAAACTTCGCCTCGAAATGCGATTGAAAAAGAAGGCACAACAGCTGATCATGAAGTAGCCAGGGGGCTCATGCTACTTGCTGTCTCCTATACCTTATACCTTTGCTCCAGCATGGCCGACCTGCATATATACTTTAACCGATTATCAACTACTTTTCACTTGTTATTTCATCACCCTTCTACCACCATGGGTAAGCGGAAATCGTCGGCAAAGCCTCAAAAGAAGATCAAACAAACCCTAGATACCACATTCACGTGTTTGTTTTGCAATCACGAAAGATCGGTCATATGTACATTAGATAAAAAGAACTCGCTAGGTGAGTTGCATTGTAAGATTTGCGGTCAGACTTTCCAAACCGCCATCCATTCCTTATCACAACCTGTGGATATATATTCCGACTGGATCGACGCTTGTGAAGAATTGGCCGAAGAAGCTGAAGAAGGAAATGTCGAAGTCGAGCAAGATGAATACAGTGACGACGACGAACCATCGTTCAAGCTGAAAAATCGTCCTTTGGACTCTGACGACGAATATTAATGTAAAATTCTAGACTGTGTGAATAGTATAAATGGAGTGAACAAATCTTTCACGCTAATGTTGTAGGTTGATGTTAATATTTTTATGTGCTGCATTAATCAGTGTGGCTATCTAGTTTAGTGATATCGTTCACCACTTCGTCATATAACTGGTTAAGTGATTCGCCATATTCGGGGCTATTAATCCTCTCCAAGGCTGGGGGAGGAGATTCAAGTGAATTATCATCGCTACCGTTAGTCTTACCATGTTCATTTGTGTTGTCCTTCCCTGGGCTCTGTTTCTCATCTTCATTATTTTGCCCCCTCGTTTCTTCTTCGTGCTTGTTGTCAGCTATCTTCTTGAGCTTCTGCTTGATAACCTCGAAATTTATAGCATCATCGGACTCAAATGATTTTTCTTCACCGTCGACATCGTGGTTCAAGTTGAAAACATTCCCCACCGTTATGCCTTTCTCTTTCAAAGTACTTAAGTACTTGATCACCTCGTCCAAGTCTGCCAAGTCGACATTTCTGAGCTTTCTTCTGATTTCTTCTCCGGATATACTGGGATCCTCATCGTGTAAAGTGTGGAATTTCAGTAATGACAGTAACTTCATCATGGAGCCCTCTTCTTTATCAAGCTGATTTAAACTTGTACGGGAGGATGTCCTCGACATACTCACGGGTGACTTTACGACGCTTAGTTCGGCTGGGTTTCCTCGTTTCACTTTCAACTGCTCGTGGACATCGTTGGCGTTTCTCTCCGCCTCGTGAATGTAGTATTTGTTGTTTTGATCTTCGCTAAGACCCAACATCTTCATATTTGTCCATTGGTGGTCAGCTAGTGATGGATCTATCATTTGAAGACCCTTATTAATGGAGGATTCAAGGAAAACAAATCGAATAAGTGTTTCCTTTCCATCCATGCTCAATTCTTTCCTTAACTGTAATTTGAGTAGTTCTTCGATAGTCGTCCGCAATTGCCTCTTGATGTTCATGGCTCTCTTGACAAAGTCTGTGACAACAGGGCTGTCCAAATCAGCCTTGCGTTGTGCCTTCAACGAAAGAATGTTGTTAAGTTGTTCTGTGAGACTGACATGTGAGTCTCCATTTCCGATATCGTTCATCGACACCTTTGAGACTTGGGCGATGTTACCACCTTCATGTAACTTATCCAGACTGTACAATAGGCGCTCCATGTTTCTCATCGAGTACAAGCCCAAGCGTTCTTTTATCACCAAAGGAAACTCATCAAGGTCACAGTCTAAAGTAATCAAAGTGTTGGAGTTTTTGACTGCTTGCAAGAATGTAGACATAGTTGCGAGGTCAAGCCTATTGCCCAAAATTGAGAAATAGCCCAAGTTCTTACAGAAGGGCAAGATGTTAGCAATCGTGGACAACGAATGAGGCGTAAGCTCATTATGCTCAAGATGTAACCGCACCAACTTGGGAAAGAGAGGGAACTTTGAAGACATATAAGCAACGATTTCACTCTGAGTTTCATTTTCTTCCTCCTCTGTGGCGACTTCTTCTTCGTCTTGGTTAAGGTGGGGATTGCCAAATAGTCTAGGATTGTTCGAAAGATCAAGATACTTCAAATTAGGAAGTCTCATTAATACCGTTTCGAAAGTCTCCTTGAACGTATCCGAAAAGCGAAGGTTTGTGGCATTCAAACTCAAGAATGTAAGCTGCGATTCAGAAATCTTCTTTTCAAAATCAGGTTTGCGTTGCTGCTCGAGGAAGATATTCAAATGAGTTAGAGACAGTAAGTCATTATAGCCAAGATCAATTCCACGAACAAACTTTTTAAAGAGCCAGCAGTCGACAATCACTCTCAATTGCTTCGCACTGAGTTTATTGTAGGCGAGTCCAAGTCTATTGGTCTTGATCAGAACCGCCAACTTGATAAATTTTTCGAACACATCAAAGTCTGTAATGCAGCAGCCGGTTAGAATTATTTCCTCTATTCCATTTCTGGCAACTATGGTGGCTGTGAATAAAGTCCAGTCCATGTCAGAACGGTTCTCCTTGTTGCATTCCATCCTTTTGATCTCGGGTTCCTTCTTCGCTTTGCTGTCAGAAATTGATGTTTTCCGCTTCGCCTTCTTGAGAATGTTCACGGATAGGGAAGTACATTGGGTGATGTCAAGTTTATTGAGCTCCTTGTTTCTGGATAGGAACCAGCAGAAAAGCAGCCATCCCTCGTGGTCGATAGGCGTGTTTCTCAAACTTAACTTTTCAAGTTGCTTCTTTGCACTCATTGCACTTAGAAGTATTTTGAATTGTTCTAGCGACAAAGACACCCCATCTAAGGAGACGCAGATGATGGGGGCAATGCGAATGAAGTCTGCAAAGGTCAACACTTCGACCATGGTGGGGGTGGGGTTTTTCATCTGTAACACTGGGATAGGGGCCATGGAGCCCTTGGGAATTTGTTTCATTATTGCTGGGATTGGTAGGATCTCTCTGAGGTGACAGCACCTAGTGTACATGACATCGAGGGCCATTTTTTCTACTGGCAGCTGGTACCGGTGTTGCAGATGAGATATCATTGGTTTGTCGACGCCTAGGTTCTTGGCGTGCTGGCTGATATCCACATCGTTGGCGGACTCTTTTGTCGTGTCGGTTTTTTCATCGGCTTCCTGGTGGGGTCTCTTGATGCTTAATGCTCCCGAGCCACCGACCACAATGCCGCCTCCACGGCCCATTAGCGATTTTTCAATCGCAGCTTTGTCCTCCTCGGACAACGGATGAATGCGGTAGGAGCCATTAGGAAGAATCTCGACATTGCCCTTGCGAGGATTCCGTGAAGGTATTTGTTGCGGAGGGTCCATGAGAAACGTCAGCGAGTGGAATGCCACCGACTTGAGTGGTTTTAGACCAGCAAGTTCCTGAGGAGGTTCCGGGGCACGGCGGTGGACTGACGGGGAGGGAGACAACGACGCCAAGGTACCGCAGGTATCAGACATGCGTCTGGCTCTGTCGGGTGTAACACCGGGTACGGCCGAGCTGCGCCGGCGAAGAAATGAGGTCAATCTTCCAGCGGTATTTGGTGGTTCGGAGGAAGAAGAGGAAGTGCCGGTGATCGCAGCCATGTTGATTGGAGACGGCTCGTTGCTATTGAGAAGAGCACCGTGGTGGTGGTCTGTGCACTCTTTGTCGGCCTTGCCTGCGCAGCAGGGAGGCGGGTGGAGCTTTTCTTGCTTGTAGAACCTGATGTATTCTTCGAGACGGGGGTCGTCTGTGCTGGAACTGGATGCGGAGGGTGGTTCGTGCGACGGTTTAACGGCCGCACTAGGTGCTGGCAGGTGGGATGTGGCCGTGGAGCTTCTTTCTCTCGTCGACAAGCTGTAGTTCTCCTTGAACACCGAGCTGGAGTGCGCTGTGGGAGAAGCGAGCACGGGCGGTGGAGATGCTGGCGGCAGCGATACTGGAGGCAGCAAGTCTTTATGGCCCGACGAAAACTTGCCCTTCAACTTGGAGAAAAGACGCCCTCCCTTGGAAGACGCCGAGCTATTAATGCTGTTAATACTGGCATTGCTGCTTCTTCGACTGGTGCTCGAAGCTAGCGGTGCACCCTGCGACGACCGGCGGTACGACGTCAATGTGGGAGAGCCCTCTTCGTGGATGGTGGCCACGGACGGCTTGGTTTTGCTCAGAACCGTGTCATTAGTATTGGAAATCGAGGTCTGGAGCTGGGACCCAGGCTCCAAGCTGGAGGTACGCAGCAATTTCACCGGAGTCAGTTTTGTCGAAGATTGGGACGACTTGTCGCTGGTGGAGCCTCGGGGGTCCGGAGCCGGACTGGGGCCGGTGGGAGGATTAATGGCGGTGTCACGCAAAAACCAATCGACGTCGGTATTCTTCACACCTTTCAAAAACGCATTGGAGTCGTTCTGGAGAATATCCTTGATGGATCCGTAATCGAAATCCAGATCTTCGTCCACCAGCATGGTTGGAGTCAGATGCGGGAGCGGGATCGCGGTCGGAGAAAAATGGGACTAGGATACTTCCGAGCCGTGGAGCGACTATAGGTTTATCTTGTTTCTGGGGAGCGGAGATTTCGACTGCATACAGGACGGGGATGTCGCAGAAACTATAAGCCGAATGTGGGACTGAGCAATCTACTACTGAGTATCTCCAACACGAGTCTATTGGTCTACAACGCCTCATATGCGCATGGGCTTCCGCCTAGTGCCTCAATGCCGGCCCGGCCTTAAATAGTATGTGATACCACCAAGTTTATTCTTAGCAGAGTGAGACATTTCTTTGCCATTTTGGCCTATTACCGCAACCTATTCCCGCCTCATATAATCTTTTTTAGCGGACTTCGTAGATTTTTGTCAAGCGGAAGACATGTAACCAATACTGCGCAGCATAAAAGAAGCAACGTTGCACTGGCGTAGTAGCAATATCCGTAAAGATCATGATATGTCAACACACCAGCCACCAAAGGTCCTAGGCATAATCCAAAAGCCCTGTAAACTGATATTCTACCCAAAAATTCCTTTGTGCAATTCTTGGAAGAAAGTAGTCTGGCCGCCATCGCGGGCACAAAATAGAGTCTAGAGGTTGTCCATAACGATATTGCAATTAGTCTCTTGGTCGTATCTGGCTGAGAAGACCCGGCTCCAATATATAGAATTGCAGTTACCACTTCCATAGCAATGGCTGACTTTATCGGGCCCTTCATGAGGTAGGTTAACACCACGGAAAGCATTGGTGAGAATTGATCACCAATCATTAGCATTGCAGCTAGGAAAGGGCTACCGAACGAGTCTTTGGTTATGACGTAGATATAGTCGACTTTCCAGGGTATGAGCACGATGCCTTCTCCAATTGCTTGTAAGAAGAATGCCCATTTAAGGCAGGTAATGTACCTCGAATCTCCATTCTCCAATGATACTTCTTCGTCGTCTTCTGGTTCTTGTGTAGACACCTGTTCGGCATGTGTTGTGGAGTCCAAGAACCATACCAAGAGTAGAATGACGAGCTCCAACGCCGTAAATGCCTTGAATGCAAAAGCAAAGGGTGGGAGCTCCTTCGGCTGCCCCTCAGGAACAGAGTAGAGCATTATGACCGTGGCTACCATTCCCAAGCTCATACCACTAGTCTTCAATATCAATGACAAGGTTCTCTCTTCAAACTGCTTGTTCTTGCTTGTAATTGTGGACAATATATCGCCTTCAAGTATCCTTAAAAAGCCCAATTCGTGCCCCCAGCTCACCATGCAGCCAGCTATAGCAGGCAAAACAGCCCATCTGTGCAGAGCCACCGACAAGACAGCTCCACAAAGAACTGTTACTGTATGGCTTCCCAAAATTAGTGCCTTGTGAATGGTCCGCTCGTGCCATTGAGGTATGAAATAACAAAGAAACGCATTTCCCAACAAAGATACACTCATAAGGGCACCAATTGACCTCCTGTCTAGCCCCAACAGCTCGAGAAACGGGAATAGAGCGACATACAAAAGCCCCAAATTCAAACCATGAAACCCCTGGATAAAGCGAAACTTCCACACTTCTCGACCGTTCAGCCGTGGTCCGCCGGCTGGAGCTGGAGGACTGTCGTCCTCTAGGTTCTGTAGCTCATGATATTGCACACTATCATCCAGCATAAATACAAGAAATTTGGGTTAATATGTAGGCTATTGAAAAATTAGTGTGCAGTCTTACATGCCTCCCATGCCGCCAAACTGGCTCATCATCTTTTGCATCATGCCTGGATTCTGCATCATCTGCTGAGCCTGCTGCATCATCTGAGGGTTCTGCCTCATCATCTGCTGGGCCTGTTGCATCATTCCGGGATTGTTCATCATGGCCGACATGTCGGGCATTCCACCACCTCCGCCCATCATTTGCATGGCTTGTTGCATGAATCCAGGATTCAGTTGTGCTTGTTGCATCATTCTTTGCATGCCGCCCATGCCGCCCAATGCCCCCCCTCCGCTGTTTTTGGCGCTCAGGGCCATGGCACTCATCATTCTCTGCTGCTGCAACACCATCTCAACTTCAATGGCATAGCAGCCGGCACCGCGAGCCACTCGGATGATTCTCTCTGGTTGCTCGGTGAAGATACGACCGTCGCTATCCAACTCCTTTGTGGTCATCAGATCCATGATAAAAATCATGTTCTTTATCTTGCTCGAAGTTTCCTCTTCTCCAATCTGCGACATTATTCCTGACATGCCGGGAATCATCAGGGCAATGTTTGCAAGCGATCCCATCTTGGTGAAGTTGTTCATCTGGGTCTGGAAATCACGCAACGTAAACTTGCCCTCCTTGAAGTTTTCCATGGTTTTCTTGTGGGACTCGTCGTCTTGAAGATTCAACAGCTGCACATGCTCGATCAACGACTGGATGTCGCCGATTCCAAGAAGTTTCGATATGAACGCAGACGGCCTGAACGTCTCGAGATCACCAACGTGCTCACCCGTTCCTATGAAGACAATGGGGGTTTGCGTTGCGGCCACCGCCGAGATCGCACCACCACCTTTGGCGTGGCCGTCCATTTTTGTCAAGATGATGGAACCGAAATCAGAAGTTTCTTTGAAAGCCCGGGCTTGCAGCTCTGCCGCCTGACCGATCGAGCCGTCCATGACCATTATGGTCTGGGTGGGCTGCACCGCCTCGGCTATTTGCACCATTTCGTCAAACAACGACTGTTCTTGCTTGTGTCTACCGGAGGTATCCACGATGATGATGTCGAATTTCTCTTTCTTGAACTTGACCACACCTTCGTGGGCCACCTTCACGGGATCGGTCTCCAAGTACGAACCGTAGTAGGGAATCAGCGACTTGGTGGCGTTTTGTTTCAACTGGTCAAAAGCACCAGCTCTAAACGTATCGGCACATACCAACCCCACTTTGAACCCTCTTTTCTTGTAGTAGACGGCTAGTTTGGTACAGGAGGTGGTCTTACCCGCACCCTGAAGCCCCACAAACATAATGACGTGGGATTCTGCGTTGTTCTTCGTGATTTTCTTTCCTCGAATGCTCTTTTGTTTCGCCTGCTGGCTCAATTTTTTGGGCTTGGGGGGCTCTTCGTGGGAATCCACAAGCGCACAGAGCTCGTCGAACACGATCTTTTGAAGCTTCTTCTTCTTGTTTGCCGCGGCCTCGTCATTGCGGACTTCTTTCTTGACTTTTGCCTTGATATTGTCTCGCAACTTGGCCACCAATTTGATATTGACGTCGCTTTCCAACAATGCCGTGCATATATCTTTGATCATGGCCTGGATCTCCTCTTCGGACCCGGAACTGACGCCGGAGAGAGCGTCCCGCAAGCGGGAACCGAGCTCTGCTAAAACCATGGTGGGTGACGTGCGGTTCACAGTTGAGATTTTCGTGGACATCGTGGTGTCTGGGTGCGCCGGCAAGACCAGCGGTAACGCACAAGAGAAGGCATACGGGGTAATCGAACTGTATTGTTCTATAAATGCAGGGACATCCTGTGTCCGGGCCGCCAGGGCCGGCCGCCGGGGCCTCATATAGCGCGCATGAACACTTTGTCCATGAGTTCCAAATCCCGCTCGAGGTTGGGGTGCGCCAAGTCGTCGTCAGATTCGTCGTAGAGTGTGTTAGCGTACAAGTTGGTGGCCCGGGGCCCGGGGTTTTTTGCGGGAACCAGCAATGCCACGGTGTGGTCGTTGCGAAGAAACGCCAAGTTGATGCAGTCGTAGTTGAGGTCGTGGTTGTACTCGCCAGGAATGAGCGGGATGGTGTACTGGGAATAATCGTGCTCAGGCTGGGGAGACGGAGGGGTGGGAATGGAGATGGACGAAACGGTGTTCAGGTTTGGCTTGGCAGCAACATGGTTGAAGTTGAACATGGTCTCGATGTCATGCAACGACTTGGAAAAAATTTCCCTCTCGATACGGATGCGTTTCTGCGACTTGGTAGGACCCGCTGCGCCGTCTAACGAGCGTTTTTCTGACATGGCAATATGGAGGCCACAATAGTGTTCCCGACAAAAACTCACCCATCGGCGGGTGCTCCAAACTTATAAGGCACGGATTCCGCGCATGGCACGGATGCAGGCAGATGAAGCGACCAGTGCCGTCTGTGGTGGAACGTCACTCGCATGGCGCGCCGATAAAGAAAACGCAAAATGGGTGCGGCGCTGGAATATCCCGCGTGCGATAGCGACTTTCAGATCCACTGATAACCACGGCGGTCTGCGATACGCATGCGTTGGGAAACCGGGGCTATGGGGAGCAGCGATGAGGTGCCGTAAGCTTATTCTATTTTGGGCGGCGTTGCTTCGCTCTTCGCTGCCGCTGGCGGGTTCACCTTCCGCATTTGAACTTTGTTGCAATGTGAAAAAAGTGCGGAGACGCGGGGTCACGAGACATCTGTGGTTGGTGCCGGTTCCACAGTGGACAACGAGCCGGGGCTTGGAAGGTGCCAAGGCTGCCAATTCCGTGTTGTGGTGGCATTGCTGCTGTCTATGTCTCTATTTACTTCTGTGCGCCGTTTGTTTACCTCGGCCGATCCCGCCACAGTCCCCCCAATCTTTTTTCGGCGCATCTTCTCCGCAGCTTATCGCGGCGCTGTGAGCGGACACACTGCCATTGTGGCTGGGTGCAGGAACGAGTCGCGGTCGAGTCAAGTATAAGAGACAATGTCATTGATAAGCGCATTTGAAAATTGCTCCAATGCTCAAATTGCTCGAATTCGCTCAATTGCTCGAATTCGCTCGAGTGTGCTTGCATACGGCGGCCGCGTACTCTCCGATAAAGCCCAATTGCGTCTTTCGCGTCTATTGTAGTTTGGATGCATGGTCATCTTGAAACTGTCTTATCTTTCAGTTATCGTCCGAGTCCGAGTACCACGCTCGTGCCTCAGTCATTCTATCTTTGGCCAAGATTGCTATTTCTTCGTTGCTCACCATGGCGTAGCCGGCAAACAGTTCGTCCTCGTCTTCTTCTCCGTCAATAATGAACGTATCGTCGTCTTCGTCGTCGCTGTCGGCAAACTCATAGGTGACCAACGACCTTGAAACCGGCCGTTGCAAGTCGGATTGCAACACCTGGATGTCGTCCGAGTCTGTTTCCACCTCGTCGAACGCAGCTGCACGCTCGGATTCCACTCTATCTTCCCACTCGTCGTACGAGTCGTCGCTTTCGTCGACATACTCGGCGTCGGACTCTTCCACATTCTTGTCGCTGCTCTCGGTGCCCTTGTACTCTTCGATGTGTTCGCTGTATTGCCATAACTCCTTGAGCTCGCCCTTGGCGAATCCGGTTCCGTATACCCCAAGCAAGAGCGAAGGAACAATGTAGAGCAACGCTGGCTGGCCAACGGCAAACACCTTGAGCACCACCACGGTGACAATTAGGCTGCAGATATAGCACACGACGGCGCAGTAGAAGTATGGCTTTTGGAACTGCCTCAAGTGGTGGAACGCAGACGTATGGCGCTGGTGGTGGCGGTACAAATCGAAGCGCAAGCACGCAGATACGAATGCACCAGGAATCACAATGTCGCCCAAGCCGAGCAACGAGGTGGGAACGTCCCAGTATCTGAAGCCTTCGGATCCAAAAGCAATGTCACTAACAAGGTAGTTGGGCTGTCTTGGGTACACGATCTTGATAGGAATGTCGATTCCCGTGGCCACGGTCACCATCACCTTGGTTCCAAACACAAAGTAGATATCGTAGAAGAACAATGCCACTAGGAGCCCCGTGGCTACTTTGAAGTTGGAGAGCCTTGTTACTCTGATTCCAAAGATGGCGAAATTGATCCCCATGGCATTGGCCAAGAGCCAGTTTGTGGTGTCAAACGGGTAGCTGCTGTTCAAGGTGGGGTTGTGGAGATAGTAGAGCGCCAGGCTGAAGATGCTGAGAGGAACCAGCAACAAAAACTTGAGGTCAAACACAAAGTTAAATCTTTGGTTTTTCACCGGGATGGACGTCGGATGGAGGATCTCGACGTTTTCCCTGGCCAAGTGTCTCTGCAAGCCGTCGTACCATTCAGGGCCGTGGTTGAACGACGACGCAGATACCTGTTCCAATTGGCCCAATGGAAAGGTGTCGCTTTTTTCGTCTGTCGACAAGGTGGCCTTGTAGCGAGCAAACACGGCTAGCGAGTTTCCCGGGAGGCGGAGCCAGAACAGAATCGTACGAACCACGTAAGTTATGGCAAAATCAAACACACTGTAATTGGAAGTGAGAGACACTATCAAGAGATACCAGTTGAGATAGTACACCAATTTCGTCATGTCTATGTTCTGGAGACAGTAGTAGAGCCCGTAGAGTGCTCCGGCGCTCATCACGGGCATGGCAACAGCCTGCTTGAAATCAATGGATGTGCCATTGAGAAACTCGAGGTCAGAGGCATTGGTGTGAATATACCGGCTATCGTCTCTGTCTGAAGGATCCCACAATTGACTCTCCACTTCCACATTGGGATCCAACGCGTTGGCGGGCTTCGAAACCGTGGCATAAGACCCGGCAAGGACGCAAAACGTGGCAGTGCCAATCGATAGAGCAAACGGGAACACGTCTGGATCGATGAAATTCCATACGCCCGAACTGTACACGTAGTACGGGATGGCGTATGCAGTCTTGTCTAAGTAGCCAAGACGCTCGAACGCAGGAAACGTCACATTTGCTGCAGGGGTCTCGGTTACATTCATCCTCAGGCGCGGTGAAGAAATCAAGGTTTGAAGTTGAATAGCGGTGCTGCATATAGCCATTTGGTCCTGTACGTGCTCGTGCTCGTGATGGCTACGTCGGTCTGCACCTGCGCCGCACCGCAAGCCAGGGTATGGGGCGTGTCACGTGCCTTCGTGACTTGGTCAGTGGTCCACGCACAATGAGCACGGAAGCAATTGATGTGCTCCTGCTCAGACTTTTGTTTCATTCTTCGCTCTTTTCTTCCCACCTGATATTCTTCTCTTCTTTCCTTTTCTTTTCTTTTTCTTTTACGAATTGTCACTGGGCGGACCATGGCGCCGCGGCGTCCTCGCAGGAGTTTTCTGCATAGAATCATGCACGATTCCCCATTGGGAATGTACCAAGAAGTGGTAGATTGCGAGGCAAGTACCGAGATTGCATGACGTCAGGCAACACTGATAACGTCGATCTCGGGATCATGACGGTAGCTATTTGCCAGGTATACATGCGTGGGAGCAACATGCGTAGGAGCAACTGTACCTAGGGAGAAGAACCAATTCCAAAACACAATGCTGGATAATTGATCCTGGCCCCGCACTTCTCCTCAAGCCGTAACTCCGATAACCTCGATGCCCTTCAAGCCACCCATTACAGTTTTTGACGTTGGCAGTCTTGCATAGTATCCCATGCGAGACCATGCACGAAGTCACGTATCCGAACCTGCGAGCGCCGCGAAGGGTGCATAGGGTTGTCGATTGGGTGATTTTCGAACTCGCCACGGCTGTGTGCAGGCCGCCCAGTTCTGCAGGCGTCCACCTGCGAACATATTTATAAACTAGCGGTCAGACGTTTTGCGAAATTGAGCGCACTTGCAACATTGCTTGTTCCACCTTTTTTTACTTCACAACCCGTGTTCTACTTCTGGCCGGTGTCTGCTGACACTTTGCACCTTCCAATCTTCAACATCCAACACCCCAACTCGGCGTTCTAATGAGCGGTGCTCACAAATCCAAGCTTATAAATCGAGTCCACTCGGCGTTTTCTCGACCAGACGGCCCAGAGGCCTCGCCTCCCACCAGCGTGTCGTCGGCCCCGCCGTCGTCCAAAGCGCTGTTTTCCAAACCAAAACTTTCGAAAAATCCGCCGCAATTGGACCGGTCGTCGCTGTCGGACATTTTCGAGCGGTCCATCTCCACGTCGCTGTTCCTGCCGCCGCTCTCGGCGGTGACATCGCAGTCAGGCCAGTCCCAGCCGCCCCTCAAGCATCTGGTGGCACACCTGGTGCCGCATCTGGCCCGGTCACGCAGCATGTCGACGGTGAGTGCGTCGTCGCAGATGTCTGGTACGCCGTACGCCATTCCTATGCATCACAATACCGAGGACTTTGTTGCGCCCGTATTGGACACCACCACGGAGGTGCTTAGCGACCCCTCCATAGATATGAACGACGTTGAAATTGTATGCCCGTGCGACACCGACGACGACCTGGAGCACGACTGCGCGGCGGTGCGGCCGCCGGTGCTGAGATCGCGGTCCAGGTCGCGGTCCATCATCTCGATGTCGCTTCGCCAGTGTATCAGCGGCGCCAATTCGACGTCGGTGCATTCCGGGTCGGGCTCGGTGTCGCCCACCATGGCCCACGTCAAGCTGAACCTGTCGCTTGCAAACAGAAGCTCCAGCCTACAGAGCATGGTGGACAAGGGCGACTTGTCGCCGTCGAAAACCACCATCAATTTCTACTCGTTTGCCGATATGGTCAACGCAGAAAACCACATGGCCAGTCTCCTGCTTGGTCCCACCTTTGACGAAACGGTGCAGGAAGAGGACCCGCTCTACGAAACCAACGAAGAAGACCACCACGCCAGCCCGGGTGATCAGCTGTCCACTTCCGAACGGATCGAGAATTTCTACGGATTCCGGTTGGGCAGTCCACCTAATAAGTTTCACCGCACCCGGTCGCATGGATCTACCACCCTGGGTGTTGAGCCAAACGATCCCCGGCTGGGGTACCAATCCATGAGCGTCAAAGAGTATATATCATCTGTACCTCAATAATGACTAATGACCTACACCCTCTATAAAAATCGATTGCTTGTTACCCCATCTCAAGGGCTTCACCCTCCCCCCGCGCGCTTACCTAAGAAGCCCCATGGTCGACAATTTTTCGCACTTCGTCAAATACCGTTTCCACCCAGTGCCATAAGCTCCGCTTTTCGCCTCACAGCAGTCGTCCTACACCCTTCCACCGTCCCACAACATTCCTGGAGTCTGTGTGCATCCTCCTCATCTTCGATCAACCCCAATTGAATCAAAGTTTTGCCGCCTTCAACCTGCTAACATCGCCGCTGTACTTTTTCCCCAGCCAGTTCCAACTTCTTGTTCCCGTTCTAACAACCCCTACTAATGACCGAATCGTTATTCGACACCAAATTCACCTCCGAGCTGCTCTCGGCTGGAAATGAACCCGCCTCCGTGGTTTCTGAACCGCAAAACGACGCTCCTGCCACCGCCATCGCACAGGACGAAAAGCTGTCCACCAGCTTGCCGAGCATCGACGACATGTCCAATGCGTCGGCATTGATCAACTACAGAGTGCTTGTGTCGGCCAAAGAAGCCGGGTGCCTAATTGGCCAGAATGGCCAGGTTATTGACTCAATAAGACAGGAGACGAATACCAAGGCTGGTATATCCAGATTGCAGCCGGGGTCCCACGAGCGAATTCTTACCGTCAGTGGCACTTTGGACGACGCGGCCAGAGCATTGAGCTACTTTGCCCAGGCGTTGTGCAACGCCAACACAGAGACGTTTTCCACCTACAGCTACTTCCCATTGAAGCAATTGTCGCTGACCCCCTGTGTCGAAGGAGAAACCACCATCTTGCGGTTGTTGATCCCCAATGCCCAGATGGGCACTCTCATTGGCGCCAAGGGCGTGAGAATCCAGCAGATACAGGCCAACTTCCACATTTCCATGATTGCATCCAAGTCGTTCCTTCCTGGGTCCAACGAGCGGTTGGTGGAGTTACAAGGTACTGTCAACGACTTGTACGACACTTTGCGGGTGATTTCCAGGTGTCTCATCGAGGACTTTTCCTCCATAGTAACCACCAGTTATTACATCCCCCGCGGCGGAAACACCACCAGATATCGTGGTGCGGACCGCCGGTCCAGCCTGCCGGGCATCAGCACCACCCTCCACTTTCCCAACGAAATTGTTGGTGCCTTGATTGGCAAAAACGGGTCTCGGATCCAGGGCGTCCGCAAGGTCAGTGGTGCCTCCATTGGCATATCGGAAGAGGTGGATGGTAAAACCGAGCGAGAGTTCACAATCAGCGGTAGCGCACATGCGGTAGAGAAAGCCAAGGACCTATTATACCACAACTTGGAAAGAGAAGAACAAAGAAGAGCAGAGGCCGCCAACACCGCTGAATAGAGCTTGAACTTATTTACATAATGTACTGTAATCCCATAGTAATTTCCCTTCACCACTGGCAGCTGGTGGAAATCTTCGCGACCAACGTTTCCAAGTAGTTTTGGTCCACCTCGTCAAAGCCATTGCGGTCGAGACAGTCGATGTCGAGCACCCCCACCACGTTGTTTTCGTAGACTATGGGCACCACGACTTCGCTCTGGGTGTCTCCATCGCACGCTATGTGCCCTGGGTATTCGTGGACATTTTTCACCAACTGGGTGGTCTTCAAGCTTGCAGCATTCCCGCAAACTCCCTTTCCAAACTCAATGGTCTGGCACGCCACTTTTCCCTGGAACGGGCCCAAGATGAGCTGGTTGTGGTTTTGTGGATCAACCACATAAAACCCGGCCCAGTTCACAGGCACCTTGAGCGAATGGTAAGCATGCCAAACGAGCGACGAGCAGTTGGCGAGATTTGCGACCCAGTTTTGTGTGTCGGCAGCCAATGCCTCGTACGAGTCCACGACAGACTGTAGCGTCTCTTCCTTAGTTTCGTTTTCGTTGTAATTGGTATAGTCGGCGTGTGCCATGGTGTGAAATTTTAGCCGATATATAATTGTTCGAGCGGTGCGACCACATCAACCCTATAATATCCCGATGGTGGTGATCAAGGTTGCGCCAGACAACTTTGACTTGTTCTTGAGATTCAGGAACATCAAGCATCTGGCGTTGGTGACTCGTCTAGATGAGTTTTCCGATGACGGGTTCAACTGGGCTAGTGGCAGGTGGTACCGTACACATGAGGAAGAGCGTCCTCTGAGACATGGAAGTTTAAGTCGATTTGGCACTCCGCAAGGCCTGGATGGGCTGGGCCTGGAGGCTGAGGTTCTGGATGGCGATGTAGAGATGCCGGAGGAGCATTCAGAAGAGCATGCGGAGGAGCATTCAGAAGACCATTCAGAAGAGCATTCAGAAGAGAATTCAGAAGAGAATTCAGAAGACCATTCAGAAGAGCTTCCGGAAGCTCAGACTGGTGAAAATTCTGGCTTACAGACAGACGAACGAACAGATGAACCCCTTCCTAGTGTGATTTCCAATTCCCTTGGAAGTATACGTATAATGTCTGGGTCGGAGAGGAGTCCTACTGGAGATCCTACTGGCGAAGACGACGATGAGTATGAAGAAAATGAAGATGAAGATGACGAAGATGAAGATGACGAAGATGAAGATGACGAAGACGAGCTCGACGAAGACTACGACCTGGACCACCGGGCTCGCCCCGATGACTTTGTGAGAAGCCTTCTTCGAGATCTTCTCTTTCTGAGTGAAGAAGAGCAAGCCAGAATAGCGGCCATTCAGGCATTTGCACAACTACAACACGGCACTATTGAAATAGAAGAGTTTATCAGCAGAATGAGAGCTCTCGGCCACGTAGAAAACGAAGGTGATTCGGACGAGGACGAGGACTTTCACTCGCAGGACCGAGACTCGGACGTAGCATCCGAGGATTCGGACGATGAAGAGGGCTTTTTCCACGGGACTGGCCAGGCGACTGAACACCTCAGTGAAGTGAAAGACTATGGCTCAGGTGTCCGTCGCATCATCGGCCATTTTTCCAGTTTGACAGATATGAAACACGATGCTCTATTTCACGGAGATCCTGCCGACCCAGCCAAAGAACACAACACAGAATACGAAGTTGACTTTGTTGTGACTGACGTCAGGTTAAAGGATTGGTTGGGCTTGACTCCCAATAATAACGAGCTCGAACCACGAGCGATGCGCCAGTCGATATACCCTATCAATTCCCAGTCAGCTTTTTTGGACTGGGAATGTCACGACGAAACAACCCTCAAAGAAATTACTGAAGCAGATACTATCTATCTGACAAGACGTGGTTATGAAGACTGCGATGGAGGTCTCAAGGATCCATTTCGACCAGGCCTAACCTCTCTTGACACCATCAGCTTCTCGTCTGTGATGAGAGACGCTCCAAGCTCTAAATTCCGTGATGGGTTGAAGGTTTCCTTCGTCGACTACAAAAGAATAAACCAGGCAGGATCAGTACGCAGGTACAAAAATAACATTGCTGGAATCATTACAGACTGTGATGGCCACGATTTCCTAGTTACGGTTTGTGAGTCGTGTCTTGTATTCCATGAATTCGATCCACTTACTCAACATCCTAAGACCGAAGTGTGCTTCGCATTCGAAACTAAACCTGGTTTTACTACTGCTTGGGATAGGTACGTATCGATGTCGCCGGAAAACCCGCACGTTATCAACTACTTGAAAGTGTATGATAATTGGCTTGGAAGACAAGTATTGGTAGCTTGCGTTGATGATGGCATGGTTTTGATGTGGTACTCCACTACCATTATAGAGCAAATCAGCAAACATCGTCAAAGATTTCGTGGAACCGCCAACTTAGAAGATATGAGAACCACCATTTACTCGGTGAAAATCAAGCCTGATTTTGAGATCAGGTTGAGGGATCCGGCTTGGGGAGTTGATTTGCTGACTTATAAGGATGACCACGGGGATATACACCATGTGGTTGTTGCATCTGATAACTCGCGAACAATCACCGTCTTGTACTATCATGTTGGTGACGACCAGTTCTACAGCGTTGCGAACAGCATGTTACTGCATAACATTCCCGAAGTGTCGTTTGTCCGCATTGTTTATGACGACGGCATTCATTGTGCAGTAGTTGCCGCTGCCTCTATTTCCTCGGAACTTGTCACTCTATCGTTCATGTTCTATCTTGCTCATGGCCCACTTTCGCACGCCCATAACGAGCTTTCAGGCAAACCCCACATTGCCAATATTCAGCCAAACTTCCGCTTTCTCGGTGATGTGACTGCACCGGTAACCCAGCAGATAGAGTCGAAGTTGGACAGGCTCTATCTATTGGCTATAGTTGTGACCAATCGCACTGAATTGCCCGAAGATTGCTGGACGGTCAAAGTGGCAGATCCACTGTGTTTCTTACCAGTTCAGTCCCTCAGGGCGATGACAGGTGATCCCTCCCTTAATGAGGAGATGGAGATTACTCGAATCATGAACGAATCGCGGGTTTTGAAAGGTCAATGTGATCCCGTGCAGACAAGCTTCCTTGGACTTGCTGCGGAGTGCCAATTTTACGAAGCCCCTGTCGTCAATATCGAAGGCAAGGACTCAGATGAGGATGATAGCGACGACGAGGATGTTGAAGTCTGCGGGATCGATGAAGAATGCCGACGGATGAGCAAGAGCGTAGAGCACTTTTATGAGTACGGCGAAAAACCGGTGGAATCGCTCAACGGAAACAGGTATCACAAACTTCTGACGTTTGCCCGAACGCCTATGCTTGCAGTTACCACCGAGCACAGAGCTTGTCTCTTTCTGAGCCAGACCATGTTCTGCTTCAGCGGCACAAAAAAAATATTCAAGCTCACAGCGAGGGGCCAGGTCGACCTTCCCTCGGCCAGATTGTCGATTTCTCATATCATTCCAGAACTTCTGTGTTTCATTGTGATATCACAGCAGGGTCTTGCGTCTATCTTCAGGCTCTGCCAGCACCGCGGGGTTTACGGCATGCGCCAAGAACACATTCTTCCCAGCGCTCGAAGTCTTCTGGAAATATACGCCGGAGGTAAGACTATCTGCGGGTTGGCGGTTAGACGAGCTAGCGCAGTGCTTGAGGACCCTCGGTACTTTCTCTACATCACTTATACTGACGGGTTGGTTATTAGTTATGAAATTCGTGCGGAGCTGCCAGTGAGCACCGTTGATGTTTAGCGAAGTTCGCAGCCTTTCGAGCCAAATTCGCAGCCAAATTCGCGGCCATTCCGCAGCACTTTCGCAGCGAGCATTTCGCAGCCATTTGGCCAATTTCGCAGCCGAATCTCGTGTACTGCATACGTCCCGGTGTGACGCACCGCGTTTTGTGTCACGCATTTCTTGTTTATTTGTTTCACAGCGTGCCGGTGTATCACCTATTTTTCATCAGCTATTCTTCCGCCTTTGTGGCTCATCGCGTCATATGGATTTGTTGAGCCTAGGCGCTCGCTCTCGTAAGACGGGCTTGACTCCCAAGGAGAACTTGAAACGTGATAAATATGATATGGAAGATGTGGATGCGTTCTTTGAAGATGACGATAAGGGTGTAGATACGGGTTCTGTCAAGCGCAACTCGATTAACTCGCAAATGCTGCACCGATCTATCTCGTCAGGCTCGTCTGTGCTTTCAGAGACTCCGAAACAGAGGGACAGCTTTAATAATGTTGCACGAAAGATAGACTTCACGGAAGCTGAAGCAGAGCGATTTCGTTTGTCTGTAGTGTCCATGTCAGATCGTTCTGGCAAGAAGCCCAATAAACATGTGCCGCTTCGATCGCCGCTACAGGAGGCCACGAAGGGCCGTTCCACTGAGTTCGGCCTTCACAACTACCCCGATTACGAGACTGATAATTTTGATTTTAATAACGAACAAGAAGCAACTTTATCGCCAATACCGATTCCAGATATAGACTCCCCCCCTGTGGGCTCCCCTGTTACCCAAAAGCCTGCGAGACAATCAAAAGCTCCAGCAACTTCGAACACACGACGCACCTCCAAGAAAGCTGCATCGTTGACCAAGCAGATGGCACTCGGTCTGAAGCCAACCAACGATAACCAGAAATGGATCAATCTGGAGTTTTCACTCTCTGACCTTGACTCGGAACCATCAGCAGAAATCTTATCTCCACCACCCACAGCAAAGAAAAACTCCCAGCGTCAGGTTGAGACAATTGTGAGGCCGTCTCCGCTTCCGTCGCCCCCGCCAGACGGTTTGAGGCGCTCGAAGCGGACTAAAATTGCTCCTCTTGCATTCTGGAGGAATGAACGTATCGTTTATACTCGTGCCGATGAATTGGAGGAGAAAGACAGCAAGCTTGCAGATGATATCCATAATATACCATTGCGGGAAATCAAAGAGGTGGTTCACATTCCAGAGCGTGGTAATGCCCAAAGTCGTTCACGAAGGCCACTGAGGCAGCGCAATTCCAGAGTAAACAAGTCCCGAAATAATAGAAGGCCCACACCAGCAGAGCTTAGTGGGCGATTTGCTGGCTCTGAATGGATCAAAGACAAATACCTTTCTCTCGATGTTTTCGAAACCCCAGACTCAAATTCTCGTCAAGAAAGGCGCATAGCTTGGGCACCCGATTCAGTAACATACACAGATCACCTTATAGAATCTTCAGATCCTGATGTTGCTGAAAACTTTAAAGTGGCTACCCTCTTCAATGAAGATCGCGACTTCATTGCTTGTGCTATGCTCCAGCTTCCGGTCGATGGCTTCAAACTTCTGCGTTCATCGGCAGGCAGTGTATATATATTCCATGTTGTGGAAGGCGATGTGGAAGTAACCTTGAATGATCTGACTTTTGTCGTCACGAGAGGCTGCTCATTTGAAGTTCCTCGTGGTAACATTTATGGTTTCAAAAATGTGGGAGCCGAGGCAGCAACGTTATTTTTCGTTCAAAGCCAACCGCATTTAGGAGAAGCACGAAGTGACACTGATGATTCCGAGTAATCAAGGGTTCGCTACGTATTAATTAAGTATACTTTATTATACATGACATTACGATCTAATTTTGGTCTACCTTCGTAACTTGGCTATCTTCGCTGTCGAAATAAGCAACGAGCTCTGGCTTGAATTCCGAGGCTGCGACACCGAATTGCTTCAACAACAATGCTTGTCTAACATCCAAGGTGTCACCTTTACGACACACCACGTATGGCTCACTCAAAGTAATTTTTCCCGACTTGATTCTGGTAGGAACCTTCAACTTGTTACGCAATGTTTCTTCAACAGAGTGAGACATAGGGACATCCTCTTCAATAGGGATTTGACCACCTCTCGAGTAAACGATTCCCTCGGGAATAACGAAGTCAATGGGGGCCTTTGTCTTAGCACGAGAGTAATCTTGTTTGGAATATGCTGAGAAGTAAGCCTTCACAGTCTCTGGAGTCTCATCAGTGAAAAGTAACCCACTGACACCAGTGCATGCTTTCGAAAGTTTGTGCAAATTATCTTTATACTCATCTTCGGGCTTTTCTCCCAATGCTTTTTCCAATACTTTTCTCTTTCCCATCAACAATTTGGACCCAGTCCAGTCACTTCTTATGTCCTGCAACACTGGGGTACGAACATCATCAAGACGGATCACCCAAACGAAACGAAACTCATCCAAGGCAGACCTTACTTCATCAAAGATCCTTATTTTATTTTCTTTTCCCTTTCTATCGGTTTGAGCTAAAGTCACAAGCTTGGACCTCTTTGATCTGGGCATGATGAGATGAGAAGTAAGTGCGATGCCTTCTGAAAAATAGCGATGAGGTGCCGAAAAAAGATATCCTGCGTGTAACACCACTTGAAGCTGAAAGCCTACTTAAACAAAGCTTCTCCAAGCTGCACCCCTTGTAGGATGGGGGGATTAATTTCATAGTGCCCTAAATCGCAATAAGTATCAAGGATCTTATAGATGGGGGAGAAATAATTGGCAAGTAAATCGATTTGAATAGCGAGTGGAATCTGGCGCCGGTTTATGAGCAAATCGGCTGCGAAATGATAAAATTGGTTTGCTTCGACAAGTGCTTCTGTATTGTTCCCTGTTGTGGTATCATACACCACAACTGGTAGTATTTGTAGAAGGGCCCTTAAGTTCTTATACGCTAGTGAGTGCGCTTTATTAGAGTACGGGTCGAATACAAGCTCGTCTCGCACTCTGTCTTTATGAAGTGACATATGGTCTTTCATGATTCGGATCATTTCAAAGCTCTTGATGTCGGATCTCTCATTCGATTGAAAGTAGGTTAAGCAGATCTGTAAAAACGTTTCCTCGTATGCGGCTACATCAAGTGCACAAATTACCCTCCCGAACGAATGAAGGACAATGTGACTGGACGGCGAGTTGTCGTCGAAGAAAGCGTAATGAATCAAAGATCTGAAATACTCCTCCAACACCCTGCTTTCTATCTCGCTGTCTTCCGAATATAAAACGTAATCCACGGTCATATCCAACAAAGCAGCATATTCGGGCAACGACGACACGGCTGTTGTGAATAGAGTAAGCAAGTTAGCCCCAGTGGTGTTTCGAATGATGCCTACAGCTGCCGAAACATCCTCATTTTTGCCAATGTAGTCAATTTTGCAAAGGAGCGATAACACTCCAACAGCTGTTTTCAAGTCCTGTCCACGAAGAACATGGTGAATCAAGTCAATTGCCAGCGCATGAACCTCCGAGTTATTTAGACGGGACATCAGCTTCAAGAAAACTATTGTATCTTCAATGTATGGATCTGAGAGGGTATCAGTGCCAGCCACATATTGCAGCTTTGTTCGTCTTCTTTTCCTGGTTGTTATCGAACTCAAACTTGGTTCCATCTGCTCTCGAAACTCGTTGTTGCCTTCATCATCATAAATCTCTAATATGTCAGAGTAAGGCTCATTCGTCTCCTCCGGTTCACAGGGCTCTTGGCATACCTCAATATCTTCACTGGCGATATTCGGGGCCAGAGAGACTTGAGCCTTGAAAGCGGCGGTCAAGATTTGGATGCCCAGTGCATATTTGTTCCATTGACTAACAATCAGGGGCTCCCTGGGTGGAAACTGAGACAGGACTTGGGGTTCTGACTTCTTCTCGAGTGCTTTACTCGCTGGAGGTTTCTGGGTCCATCTCAAGAGACAATTGCACCCAAGCACTACACAAACCAAAATGGATAATGCCGTGACCCACCGGTCTGAATCAACAATTCTCTGCAAATTTCGCTGTACCACAATGTTTACCGTTTGCTTGTAGGCAGCAAAACAGTTGTTTCTTTCTTCATAGGCATACGAAGGTATCAGTCGCAATTTGGGCGTTTGCTTGGGAGCACCAATAGTTCTAACAACGTTTCCATAAGCTCTTCTGGTTAGGGATTGCAACATAATTCGCGTCATATGGTTCAATAACTCGGTCACGAACGAAATCAAACCCATTTGGTGGTTCTGTGACAGTAAGAATACGATGCGGTTATTTCGCAGCCACCAGTAAAAGTGTGAGCGATCGCTTTACAGAGAGAGGATTTGAAAAAATTGAAAGATGAAACGTTATCGGTGCACTCCTCTTACGTGGCGCTAAAGGTACTTCAACCCGGTTACAAATCATACATTTGATTCATGCTATGTTTACACAAAGTCGGTGCACCATGGAACTTACATTGGCTGATCGTCCTGTCAGAATACAATCTGGCTATTCACCAGCTTCTCAGGTCAGCTGCAACTGAAAGGTTAGCTAAATACCCATAGCGCAGGATAATGTGGAGAAATCACCAATCTCCGGGAACGACTTCCTCCTTGGCCAACGGGATGTTTCTTTGGTATTTCGTTCCACCTGGACGGCAAGGGGGGATATAAGGGTCAGGATGCTTCCACTCTGCCAATTTGGCCTCAGCTTTGCGAATGATTTTCTCTAATTCATCGGGGTTATTCACTGTCTTGTTGGCATCGAACTGAGCTCTAATTTTCAAGGTCTCTTGTCTGTATGCATCGAACTTCAATGAGCTGTCGAAAGCAGTTCTCAATGCTTTTCTGAACAAAGACGCTACTCTGCGCGAGTTGGCTTCCGTGAAAGGCATGATGGGGCCCGACATGGCTAATAGCGTACTAGGTGTAAGTGAATTTTTGTGCAGTTTTCATTGGTCGTGATTGACTTATATGTAGGATGATCTGTATGCAGTATTTGACAGAGATTGGAACCACTGATAAGTTTAATCGTACAAATTGTATATAGAGTCACCAATTTCCAGAGACATTAAACAAGCTGATCACCCGTCCAACCATTTCACTCAGGCTGAGAAATTATTCAAAAGTTGATACTCGGACACAATTAGATATGACAATTAGAAAGACCCAAAGGGCACCAGAATCTTGTTATCAATGCTATACTAGTAAAGTCAAATGCAACAAGCGTACTCCATGTGACCGATGTACATCAAGAGGGATAGCAGATCGATGCTTTAAAGAAAAGGTGTACGTACATGGAAAGGTTTTCAATTCACAGCTTAACGAAGTTGAGGTCTTGCGGCAAGAGAACAAGATTTTGCGCCAGAAGCTTCAACAACTAGAGTCCGAAAAACAAGAGAGTGTAGTTGCTCGTAAATCGTTCGATCTATATGGAACGGGGATTCATATATTACTTCGCAACCTAGTACAGAATGACGACACCACACCAAGCGCATCTTACCATGATTTTGAAGCCTTATCTGCGATTGACCTGCGAATATCAAAGCTACTAGTGGAATTCCATTTACATCATTACATATTCCTTCACTGTGCTATCCACGGAGATTCGTTTCTAGGGGAGCACGAAAAATTCTGGAATGCTTCAGGTTCTCATCACTTGGACCTTGATACCGAGAGGACTACAGAGGAGTATTTATGGATGTCTTTGTGGTATGCGGTCCTAAGCTCCTCATTGTACATGTTGAGTGAAGAACTACAAATTGAAACCGGATTTTCGCATAACAAGTGCTTTGAACTAGCCAAATTAACTGTGGCTGCTAGCTTAGAGTGTTTAAGTAGAGGAAAGTATCTTTCCTCTCCTAACACGAGGACTGTGCAATGTTTCTGCGTCTTAGCATCATGTTTTCATGGGTTTTCTGGTGTTCATCTTCAAAATTCTTTACTCGCTTCCATTATATATATTGCGGAAACATTGAATTTGAATCATTTAAATGACCCTTCCAAGCTTCCAGCATTAGACTTCGAAATTGGATGCAGAGTATGGTGGGTTCTTGTCATAATAGATTGGTTAGAATCTTACGGGAGACGACGAATCATTACTCCAATGGACTTCACCTCCCTCATTCCCCGAAACATACCAGATGATCAATTAACAGAATTTCATCCCGAAGAAACAGAGACCTGGGAAAACATTACTTACAACAGAATCATCCTCGAATTGGCAGTGTTCAAAAATAAGTTATATTACGATAATGAAATTGACACGAGTGCTGTGAATGTTGCAGACTTGGAAACAGCTTTGGTTGGTATTTCTGATATCTATAACCGGGCGAGGAAAATGTACCCGACAACAATTAGCTCTGCAAAGATGAAACTCCAGCGATTCTTGCTTGAATTAAAATTCAATTATGAACTACTAGGGCTTCACAGAACTGCGTTAAGCTTAAAGAAGAGAGATCGGTGGTTAATCGAGAATCGCCCTAAACTAATTAATCATGCAATAACTTTACTAGGTCTATGCTCAGATCTGGAGATTCCTTTTTACTTCAAAAAGTACTGGTTCACTCCGGAATTCAGTATAACAGCGTCAACTGTTTTGTTGCTTGATCAGTTGGCAATGTCGGATTCTAATCCTACTTGGATGCAAATGATTAGAAATCAAATTCCGCTTCTCGAAAGCTTAAAGTCAACTCACCTAGCAGCAGGCGCTGGTCTCCCACTCATAGATCTACTAATGGGCTTCGTTAAAGCAAAAAAAGGCGAGTCAGACTTAGACAGCGGAAACTTGATGATTAATATGGTAGGTGATCTCAAGAGGTTGCCAAGGATCTATTCTTCAGCAGGTTCTTATTATGATATTCTAGCTGGAGAAACCCTATTTGACTTTTTAAAAGACGACGAGTGGAGTAGCTTACTAGATTCATCATCGCATGAAAATTAATTGAATCCTACTAAACCTAAAACTTTGCTATTTAAAGGTGGTAGTTGCAGTGGCCGAGTTCTGCTGTTAGGATCAGCTGTGCCATCTTCGTTGTAGACAATATTCGGTCTGCATCGGATATTGTCGTGTGCCCAATGGGACGTTGACAACCATGCTTGGAATGCTTTTTTTCTGTGTTCCAAGATATCGGGGTTGGCAAACTTTCTGGGACTGTAAGAGACGTATACCACTGTCCTGATTACATCACTTGTAGGCTCTGGTTCCTTTCCCCAATGAATGGTTCTGGAATCCCACAATATCATATCACCAGGTTCACAACAAATTTTGATTTTTTCGCATCCACGTTTGATGAACCAATTCAACTGATCTTGGCTAAAACTATACACATCAAGTGTATCCCACTTATCTTTTGGAACCTGGGTCTCAAAAAATTCTTCAAAGAGCTTCGATGTTGATTTGTAAACAACTAATCCTCCATCATTAGGGCCATGTTCACTCAAGGATACAATACCTTGAACGCACTGAAGCCCGTTCTTAAATGGAGACTGATCGACATGTGGCCATCCCTTAATCGGTGGTCTATCCTCACGACCTGGAAATGTGATGTTCAAGGAATCGAATGATACTAATAAATCGTCAGTTCCATATAAATCTGTGAATGGTTTGATAACTTCTTCCTCTGTTCTTATCTCCCACATAAACTTCTCATGTGCCACAGCATTACTGAAAAAAACATTTATATCGGAAATAGGTGGGATATTCTTAGTTACCCAAGTTTTCGGGTTGTTTATGTCCAAATCAGTCCCAAATGAAGTTGCCCAATTGAAAGCTTTTTTTTGGTATTCTTTAGCCTTTTCCTTAGGTAAGACTCCCTTTATAACAGCATATCCATCCTTGGTGAAATCATCCCTCCAATCATCGTATTTTTTCGAAAAAATTTCTTTCTCGGTGGTTTCAAAAATGCTCGCGGGAACTGGAGTTGGGTTTGGTCCAAAAGTAAACCCGAAATGTTGAGACGTGTCAATTCCTTTAAGAATTGCTTCTGGATCAAATTCTGAGTACGAAATTGTCATTGCCAAGACCAGATTGTGCAAAAGTCCCGTTCTTATATTTTTTGCAACCATTTCAAATCTCGGCCGAGCTAGGCCGAGATAAGCGCGCAAATTCGCACCGAGTGAGGTCGAGATTAGTTGCAAATTCTGCTCTCCATTGTAATATGATAAGAAATATGTTATAAAGACAGTGCTTTGACTTCGGAATCATTGGGATGCACGAGAACTACAAAATTCCTTTCTACGTGCCCAAAAGCTCTTTAGCGATTACCTGTTTGGTAATTGCAACTGCAATTATACATCCTACCGTTTTAGGATATGATTCGATGATGATGGGATCTATTCTAAACCTTGAGCTGTACACAGACTATTTTGACCTCACAACTGTGACGATAGGGTTGAATACTGCCGGATCTTGGATGGGTCAAATTTTGTCTTGCATCACTGTCAGTAGTTATTTGGGCGACTGGGTTGGAAGAAGATTTGCGATTCACCTTGGCTTGACGTTGAACTTTATTGGGGTTATTTTACAAAGCAGCTCACAGAACATTGCTATGTTTGTTATAGCGAGAATGATACTTGGAGCTGGAACTTCAATAGCACATGTTTCCGCGGCATCGTTAATTACGGAACTAGTCCGTCCAAAGGTTCGAGGATTTGTTATGGGAATCTGCTTTGCATGTTTTGGGCTTGGAAGTATATTTGCCTCTGTGGTCACATTTGGAACTCGGAATTTACAAGGAAACTGGTCTTGGAGAGTTCCTTCGATAATACAAGGAGTTTTTGCACTTATTGCTCTAATTTCACTTCAATTCACCCCTGAGTCACCACATTATCTTTTGTCCAAAGGTAACAGAGCTGCTGCCGTCGAGGTCATAATAAGGAGCCAAAATGTGGATTTTGAAGAAGCTTGCAAGCTTGCAGATTTATATTCTGTTCAATTTGTCGAGACCCAGAGATTTTTCCTCTACCCGTGGCTTGAATATTTGAAAGGAAGTGGAAACAGGCGCCGGCTATTCATATTTCTTTCTCAAGCTTTTATCACCGAACTTGGGGGCTCTTCCGTTGGCTCATATTTCTTCTCGATTCTACTTGCGCTGGCGGGTGTCACCGGTACAACTGAAAAGCTTCAAGTGACCATTGTAATGGGAGTTTGGACTCTCTTGGTATCATGTTTAGGGGCTTACTTTTTTGATCGCATCGGTCGCAGAACTCAAGCGCTCATTTCCATGATCGGAATGAGCGCTTCCTTCTTCGTTCTTGGAGGTCTTATCAAGAAATTCGGTTCTGGTTATTCCAAAAGTGGCCTGTATGGAGCAGTGGCTGTTATTTTTATCTTTACTGGGTTTTATTCTTTCACCTTTACGCCACTAACTATGGCCTATCCCGGAGAAATTAGTCGGCCAGAATCAAGATGTTCTGGAGTTTCACTATTCACCTTCATGAATTCATCATTTGGCTTGGTATCCAGTTTCGTCTTGCCAATTGCTATGAGTAATATTGGCTGGAAATTCTACATGGTTAACGCCGGATACAACATAATATTTATTCCTATCATTTACTTTGTCTGGGTTGAGACAAAGAAATTAAGCTTGATTGAGATTGAAGCAATTTTTGATGGCGTACGTGACCTGCCCGAAAGCACCGATGACCTGTCGGAAGTTGAAGAAATTATAGGAACAGTTGAACAGAAGAATATAGACTAATTTCGCTAGCTGGTTCATCAGGAAATACACGACAAGTAAAGGCTTCAGAAAACATATCAATGATGCGAAGTGCAATTTGGATCCCAGCATGGAGGAGTCAAATATTCGAAGAGTCTTAGAAGCCTTGAATCCAGTGAACCATAGTTATTAAAGTTCAGAAGGCATTTACTCCTCGGAGACTCAGTATTGTAAAAAACTTCATGACGGCACAGCTCTTATATAAGACATAAAAAAATTGTTGATAATTCCGGAATAAAGATAAAGATAACTCTCATCAATATTTTAAAATTCAATTGCTTAACTTGTATGGATTAACATCTGAGTGCTTCCCAACTCAAAAATCGAATTCAAGTCATCCACTTTCCAAGTAGAGTTTACCTTACTGGAAACGTACTTTCAGGCTATATTACACTCAATTATCCGACCAAATAACGAGACCATGAACTCTGGTAATTGCATTTTTGGGATAAGATATGTTTGCATTCTGGCAATACTGGTTTCTAATGTCAAAAAGACAATATATCGGTCACTTTTATTGGTAAGAAATGCGACCCTCGAGTGGTCACTGTAGCATCTCGTACATCTACAATGCCAGTATGATAATCAGGAGCGTGAAAATGATGGAGCCCCACATGGCTAGTAGCATACTAGGTGTAAAGGAATCTTTATGCAGTTTTCATCGGTCGCGAACTGTTTGTATGCAGTGCAGGCGTCTCTGGGAAGGCTGAAGTGGATATATAGATTGGCTCAAATATAGAACGACTGAAGTCGACATTGAGAATACGCAGTTTTAATTGTACATATGGTAAATAATCGACTCAGTTGTCGATGCACATCAAACTTCCGACAAACGAAAGAATTAATCTTGCTCTGCATTCGATGATATCCTCTGGAACCAACCAAATAAGAGCTCCCAACTTTCTTGCAATCGAGATTGCCAACTTGGCGTTTGCGTACTTTTCTTCGTCGCTCAAGTTACTACCTTGATAGACTAAGTTGTAGTCAACATAACCCGGCTTGAGTCCATTCAACACGTTCAACAAGAAGACACCACTGCTGACAGAAGAGTCCTTAAAGGAGCGAATTGTTGACGACTTTCCTCCTTTCTGAACCTTCTCGTTGGCCCATTTCAAAATGTCAGAATCGCTGACATTGTGGTCTCCTGACCTAAGCAGTGCCAAAGTGTTGATGATATTCCGTCTCATCAATTGCCATACCAAACCCAAGGTAAGTAATTTGTTAGCGTCGACAATGTCAGAACCTTCAATACCCACCAAGGAAAAGTTGCTAGCCTTTCCAACTTCAACCGCATAATTGGTGTTCTCGAGGGCCTTGAATCTGGAAATTGGAGCTCCACTTGCTGGTCGTTGATTGGCATGTTTTAGTGATACACTTCCAGGCAATACTTTGTCGAAAGCTTGCAAGAGAATTAAACCATCTCTCAAATCCTCGAAAAGAGATACAACTGGAGGATCAACATCTAACGAGTTCAACCAGAGGGTGAACACTCTAGCCTCTCTCTCTCCATCCGCATCAAAGTCTTCGATCTCTGGCTTTTCGCTTTCCTCAATAGGATCTAAGCCAGGGTAGGTATTGAATAAGTGAGCAACGAAGGCCAAGTTCAACTTTGGATTACCAGCAACTAATGAGGTTGGGGTCAAGTATTTTCTGCAACCAATCTTGTCAGCATTTTGCAAGATCTTTTCAGCTCGCTGCAAAAGGTCAGACGTCTTCAATGGAGATAAATCACAATGTTCTGGTTGCAACTGGTTGAGCAAGACTGTGTAATTCTCACCGTCACTGATATCCTTGGAGAAGTTGGTCACTCTTCTTTCCGAACCAGCGTTCTTCAAATGGTAGTTGAACCATCTCAACAAAATTTGCTCTGGTGGAAGTCTCAAGAACTGCTCCAAGGTTTCGTCGTCTTCAAGTAATCGATACAATTCTGGGTGAAGTTTTATATCGACCTTGGATAAAAGACCACGGCGAATAATTTGCCAAATCAAGCCCAATATCAAATGTTCCTTTCCGTCAATAATATCGTCAGTGTGCACATTGACGACAACACATCCTATAGCCTTGGCAGAGTTGATAACAATGTTGGCATTTTCTGACATTTGAAAGTTGTTCAAAACCTTCTTCTTGGCAGAAGGCACATTGAGCACTCTTGTATCAATGGTGTCAGGCACTGAGTCATTGATCAACTTGGATAACACGAGACCATCACGACATTCGTCAAACACCTGGAATGTTTCTGTGTCGAAGGGAAGTCTGTCTCCAATATGGGGATCGCCTGCCAAGACCGAATTGATGTGTCTAGTAAACTCAATTCTTTCTTCGTCATTGATCGTATGGGTTGTTCCTGAGGTCTTGCCCCCAATATACTTCTTCTTGGCAGCACCAGCAGGCGACTTTGGAGTAGGGGAAGTGGCAAATCCATCTCCACCAGTGGATGGTCTTGGGGAGGTAGGAATTGGCGCAGCGCTCGGTTTCAAGCCACCAGACGTCTCCTCCTTAAGTTTTGCCATCAATTGCACGTAATCTTCAAGTTCAACGTGTCCGGAAGCATCAACATCCACTTCTTTCAATGTCTCTCGAGCCTCATCATAGGTATAGTTGCCCCTTTTGGAAACAGCATTGATGACGTCTTTCTTCTCAGCCCAGCCTTTCTCTTCAATATCAATATTGCGGAAATCCTCAATAATCCCAAACAACTCCGATTGATCTAGAACTGGATACTTTTTTTGCAACTTCAACACATTCATTGTAGATGTTTACTCCGCCCTTGGTTCCAAAGTTGAACTTCGTGACTGCTTAGTCATTCCTTATATAAACACTTGCTAAATAATATTTGGTGAAACTACCGTCAGTTTCGTTATTTTGTGTTGGTAGACTCAGCTCAGAGAGTCGAAGGCCTAGTGCAAAGAGGGTGCTGGCCTCTTTACGACCATGACCAACTTCTTCCACAAATGTATCTTCCTGCATGTAGTGAACATAGAATCGTATTGAGACCCGTACGCCTTATATTCACATTAGCAGTAGCTAATTGTCTTGTGTTTGTTTATGATAGAGTACCCTTTGCAACAGAATGTCTTCGACTTCCAATAAGCCAATTGAATTGGCAGTGAAAGACCAAAGCCCGACGTTTTCTCTTGAACCCGTGCATCTACAATTCGACCTAAACGGAACATTACGAAAGGTCTTAGTACAAAATAATATTTTGTATCTAATTCGAACTAATGTCGTATCACGAATAGATTTATCTCGACCTTCGGCTGTCGGTAATTGCCCGCTTCCCCAGACAAAGTCAAAATTAAGAGATAGCTGGCTACACCCCAACGGAAAGCACCTTATCGTTTCATTCGAGGACTTGACATATTGGTATCTACATATTTCGTATCAGAAGTTTAAGCCTTTAACTAAGTTGAAAGGCTTGCGTGTTGCACAGTTGATATTTTTGAGTTCCAAAGAAGATTCAACGAATGATGCCAGTCTGCTCTTGCTCACATGCAACGATGGAGCAGTTCATCTCGGCCATATCAAAGCTCATGGAAGTTCACAAGAGGGAAAACGTGATGATAAGCATCTAAAGCAAGTCTATAAAAGGTCCGAGACATATCTTGGGATTAGCATATCAAATAATGGGACCAGAATCACAGTCTTGACGACGCTGCAGGTTTTATATTGGGATTGTTTCGAGTTGACCTTCCCAGAATTATTGAGCGTGTTCAAATTAGCACCTGTATCTCAAAGCCTACCTTTTGATGTGAGTTTACGTTCTGTGTTCAGGGATTCTTCCGAGGGATGGGTGATTATAGATCCTGGATCCAATAGTTTGTTGTACCCCGCGGGAAGTGGTACTCAGACTGATCAGCTTCCTATTACAAAAGAGGACTTAAGCTTTGATCAGAGCACGATAACTATATCAAAGCATCATTTGTTGATCTTGAATGAGAAGAAACTTCAAATCAACGTCATAAACAGACTCACAAGTAAAGTCACCACTAACATAAGCCTCGAAGATATCTGGCTAGATGCGGAACCTGTCATTGGTATTGCTCTGGACTTTCTCTGCTCCACTTTTTGGGTATATACTGCAAACAGTTTACTTGAAATTGTGGTCGCAAATGAATCAATCTCGGTGTGGTACGACTACTATAAACTAGGTGATTTTGATCAAGCATTAAAGTGTATAAACCCAAGCGACCCTACTGCCAAGATTAAGATTGACTTTATTCATATCAAGCAGGGATATGACCTTCTCCAAAAAGGCCTCTTTGGTTCACCTGTCCTGAATGAATACCCGAATACCGATGCAATTAATTTGCAGATTAAAGGGATAAGAAAGCTAGGAGATCTGAATGAGCCCTTTGAGAAGGTATGTTTGATGCTATTGAACTTACAGGATCCCCACAATTCAGCTAACTTTCGTGCCTTAAATTTGTCCAATACCTTGCTCATCGAGTATCTATTAACGAAGTTCAAAGCTGCTAAACAACAGTCCAACATGGTAAGACTAACAGTGCTTTCAACCTGGATTGTCGAGTTGATGCTGAGACAATTGTACACTACGGAAGCCGCTAAAAATATTGCGGAGTCGCCCACAACGGGAGTTTCGGATATCAACAGTTTGAATAAGGAACTCGAGAGAATTACAGAGCAGTTTCACACCTTTTTGAGAAATAATGAAAAGTTTCTTGATCTGAGTAGTGTTTACCAGATTCTTAAGGACTTGTGTTTATCGGAACAACTAGTCTACTTTGCCGAGTTAAAGCAAGATTTCGAATTTTTGGTTCACTATCATATAGAAATGTCAGACTGGGATAATGCTCTAAAAAATTTGGTGAACCTTTACATTTCCGATAAAAAAGTGGCGCAGAAGTGTGTTTATGATACGTCAACAATCTTGTTAATCAATAGTTCAAAGAAAACTGTTGATACCTGGCTTAAGTTCGATGAGTTGAAGTTTGAGGACCTACTTCCCGCCATAATGGTGTACAACAAGAACAACCAGAGCATGGACTACAGTGAGAATCAAACCTTGAAGTACATGCAGAAGCTTATTATAGAGAGAGGTCGTAATGACTCACTTGTCAATAATTCCCTTTTGAGTCTCCTTATCACTTATCCAAAACGGCTGAATGAATCGGAGCTTTTGCTCACCAAGCAATTGGTACGTTTACTCAACCAATTCAAGTCTGATGATCACAGCTCTGTTTCGTTCGACACTGACTTGATTTTAAGGCTATGTTTAGCAAATTCCCGGTATGAGGCCGCAATAATTGTCCTAATCAATGAGAAGAAGCTCTATTTTGATGCAATGCAATTGGCTCTCAGCGTGAAGTCTCTCGAGATGTCAGAGCTTATTTTAAGAAAGTTCGAGGATACTACAGACTCAGATGAAGACTTTGAAAAACCTAAAGATTCACAGGAGAATATTGACCGTATTGGCTTGGAATACAACAGCCACGTAATTAAGAGGGATCTTTGGTTACAATACGCAAAGTACTTGATTCAGGAGGATGGTGATCGAAAATTATACAAGGAAATCGTAACACGAAGCTCCGCCTCGCAGGAATCTCAGCCAGATAAAAGAGATTTTAAAGACGACAGCGATGAGTTGCGCTTGAAGCAAATTCTCAAGTACTTGCTCGAACTTTCATCCAGAACTGACAAGATAAAGGTTCTCACGATCAAGGACCTCTTACCTTTGTTCCCCAAGACGATTTTGGTAAATAACTTCAAGGAGGAGATCGTGGAGTCTTTGAATGAGTACAACCTGAAGATAAGTACCTTAACAACCGAGTTAGATTCGTCGTTGATCACGTCAAAGAAATTACGATCGCAGGTTAAGGATGCCTTATTGGAAACCAAGAAGGGCACCATACATACTATCATCGAACCAGGAGAGCCTTGTCGTTTGTGCAACAACTTATTGGTCAATAAGAACTTTGTCTGCTTTCCCAACTGTCACCATGCTTTTCATAAGGATTGCATAGCTAGGTACTTTTTGCAACTGCGCGGAGATTATCAGTTCAAGCGTATTTTCCTGGAATTCAAAAAGAATTCTTCGCTGGCCAATCGCGAAGAGCTTGACTCCTTGATGACTGCGGAGTGTATCTTGTGCAATTCATCCATCATAGATTCCATCGATAACGATTTACTAGCTGATTCCCCAAATGTGGGGTTGAACTGGGATTTGTGATCACGTGCAGTCTGAAGATTTTCCCTGGCGACCTCATCGCATCGCATCGCATTTAGAACTTGAGGCGTAATGGGGAAGACACAGAAGAAGAATAGCAAGGGTCGTTTAGATAAGTACTATTTCTTAGCTAAGGAGAAGGGTTATAGAGCTCGTTCGTCCTTCAAAATTATTCAAATTAATGAGAAATATGGACACTTTCTCGAAAAGTCCAAAGTAGTCATTGACTTGTGTGCCGCTCCTGGGTCATGGTGTCAAGTGGCGTCGAATTTATGCCCTATAAACTCGTTAATCATAGGTGTTGACATTGTTCCCATCAAGCCATTACCTAATTGCATTACCTTTCAGTCAGATATCACAACTGAAGATTGTCGTTCCCGGTTGCGGGGACATATGAAGACATGGAAAGCTGACACTGTTTTGCACGATGGAGCTCCAAACGTTGGTTTGGGTTGGGTTCAGGATGCATTTACTCAATCCCAATTGACATTGCAAGCATTAAAGTTGGCCGTCGAAAATTTAACACTTGGTGGAACCTTTGTGACAAAGATTTTCCGGTCCAGAGATTACAATAATCTTATGTGGGTCTTTCAACAATTATTCGAAAAGGTAGAGGCCACAAAGCCTCCAGCATCTCGTAACGTGTCTGCTGAAATTTTTGTCGTTTGTAAAGGATTTAAGGCTCCAAAAAAACTTGATCCCCGGTTGTTAGACCCGAAGGAGGTGTTCGAGGAGTTGGCCGATGGACCCCAAAACAACGAAGCAAAAATCTACAATCCTGAGAAAAAAGTCAGGAGAAGACAGGGGTACGAAGAGGGTGATTATCTCTTATATCATGAACTTCCGATTCTTGACTTTATCAAAGATGAGGACCCCATCAATACATTGGCCACGCTCAATAAGTTGACTTTACCGGACAAAGATAATCATGAATGGAAGATTGTCAAAAAGCTAAAATCATTCACTCCAGAGCTAGTCGAGTGTTTCACTGATTTGAAGGTCTTGGGCAAGAAAGAATTCAAACATATATTGAAGTTCAGAAAGCAATCCAGAGAACTCTTGGGTATTGATGTGCCTGAAGAGACCAAGCCCGAAATAGAGGTTGAAGAGCTCACGGAAGATCAAAAGATAGATAAGGAGCTCCAGGAAATGACGGAGAAGCAAAGACAGAAAGCGAAAAGGATCAAGAAAAACGCCAATGAGTTGAAACAGAAAGAAATTCAACGTATGCAGATGAACATGTTGACAGATATGAATGTCGGAATTGACGCTGCCAAGATAGGGTCTGAGTCACTTTTCAATTTAAGCACCGCAGAGAAGACGGGAGAACTTGATAAGTTGGCGAAGGGTAAAAAACAAATGGTATTCAGCAATGAAGACATTATCAAGGACAACGATATCTACGTTGACGAAGAGGCACCGCAAGAGACTGATGATGAGCTAGATGCCCTTGAAGCACAGTTGGATGATATGTATAGTGCTTATCAGAATCGGAAGGCCGAACGGGATGCAAAATACAGAGCTAAGCAGAGGCGTGGCGACGATGACGATGTGCCTTGGGAAGGACTTCAGTCTGACAAAGAAGAATCAGATGTCGAAATGGCTGACAACGATGATGAACCCAGCTCTGATTCTGACGACGATGAGCATATATCCACGCTCATTGCGGAACAGAAGGCCAAGAATGGGTTGTCTCGTCAAGCGAGTCTGTTCTTTGCTTCAGATCCAATTTTCAATGCTTTCGATGATGATGAATTATTGGCAGAGATGGGCAATGAAGAGTCCAAGCCCAATGCAAGCTCGACTAAAGTACAACAAGCTGCTGTTTCCAAAACAAAAGATAACGCTGATTCCAGTGATGATTCTGACGACGATCAAGGATTCGAGATTGTGAAATCCAATAATGACGACGACGAGATCGATATCAGTTCGTCATCGGATGAGGAGTCTGGCAGCAAGAAAAATCACCTGCGTGATGTCGACCTTGCAACAGTAGAGGCCATGACCATGGCTCACCAGTTGGCTTTGGGACAGAAGTCTAAGAACGATTTGGTGAATGAAGGAATTAATAAGTACTCGTTCCGGGACCAGGACGGCTTACCAGATTGGTTTGTTGACGAAGAAAAGAAGCACTCGAAGATTACAAAATCGATAACCAAGGAGGCGGCCGCTGCTATCAAAGAGAAGCAAAGGCAACTCAATGCTCGTCCGATTAAGAAGGTTTTGGAGGCTCAGGGCCGGAAGAAGATGAGGGCCTTGAAGAGGCTCGAAAAATTGAAGAAGAAGTCTGACTTGATTAATGAAGATAGTGCGAAGTCCGAGGCAGATAAGGCGGACGAGATCCAGAAGCTTATGAGAAAGATGACGAAGAAACAAGCCAGAAGACCAAAGGCCACAGTCGTGGTTGCGAGAGGGTCTAATAAGGGTTTGAGCGGCAGACCTAAGGGTGTCAAAGGAAAATACAAGATGGTTGACGGTGTTTTGAAGAATGAACAAAGAGCATTACGGAGAATTGCAAAGAAGCATCGCAAGTAAACATTACTGGACTGCGCCTAGGCAATAATCAAGTGACTATTTAAAAGACAGAGACGACCTTATGCACTGTTACATAAGCTGGGGTATTCTGAACGTGTTGGGAATCTATTTTGGGAAATAATGTGCAGCAATTTCTATAGCGCGGTATGTTTAGACGATCTTGAAGGATATGCAGGATTTATAGAGTACGAAGACGTGAATAAAAAGCGCCATACTAGGACAAAGTTTTCTTACATTCGTTCAAAAAAACTGTGACGTCTAGTACACCTACAAGCAGCCAGATCTGGCCATTCTCAGCTGCTATCTGCGCGAACAGGGCTTGATCTTCATTGCCTAGTTTTCAATTTTACAATGAACGAGGACCCGCATATGCATGCATTAAAAAGGGCAATGTGCCGGATATTCCGGGCTATAATGATCATGCACAGAACATGGTGCATCCTAGGTGCATAATGTGGGCGATCCCTGTCCTATCGGCTTGTTACTCGCGCCTCATTAAAAGTTCTTCCTCCTTACTTTGCAGGTTTTGAGTTTCACGTCTTTTCTGCTTCCCAGTTGGCCGCCCCATAGAGTGGTGAAACCATCGTTTCAGACGCGCCGCTCCTGCATCGTATAAGTCGTCTCAGTATCAAAAGGCTGCTCCACCTCTGTTTAAAGAGGAAAAAACGACAGCAAAGACGCCGGCTTTCGACGTTCCGTCTTTTACTACTTGCTTGAAGGAGACGGGTGAATACTCTGCTCTGTGGCTACCGTACGGTTAGTTTTGGCCCCCTGCTTTCTTTGAATAGCGTCCATTCCTTTTGGTTTTTATTTCACTCACTTTGTTCAACTTTTTTGCCGCCTACGTTCGTTCTTTATTTTGCTAGTATCAGACCATCACAGCTATCACATCCCCAGTGTGTTCCCTAATCCAAACTACAAACAGCTACACTTCATCTTCTCCTCGGTCATCGTGCTAGTGTCTCGTCGTTCACCATGTCGTCATTGCCAATCCCATCGCATATGAGCAGTGGGGGCGGAAGAATGCACCGCCATCGTCGCTCAGGTGCTATCTCGGGTGACTTCGATGCCATGGGCTTGGGACTATTTTCTTCGCCTCCTTTTGCTCTGTCCGCGTCGTCAAACCAAGGCTTGGCCTTATCCGACGACTTGGATAGGCACTTCCAATTTGATAACGAGAGGGACTTTACTAATAAACCAATCCCGTCTAGCTTTGCCTTCCCATCTAAAAGCCCAGACCCCTCATATCCAGCGTCTCCACAGCATAGTTGCGCGTCTCCAGTTAGACGCCCTCGCCCATCTTCAGTGCTTAACTCCCCCATCAAAATGGCATCGCAAACTCGTCCCCTGTCACAAGTTAACTCTCCGCTGACGAAGTTCTTCATGACCGAAGAGACTAGCTTAGATGCTCAAAATGTGCCTGACCCTCTCATTGACTTGGATGATGTACTTCATTCAAATTTGCATATCGGTGATCAGTCTGCCATTGGAACGCCGCATGATGACTTCTTGGCATCACCATTTATCAAAACAAATGCGAGTCCCTTCGTATCATCCCCTCTTTCAGCTCAGAATACGACCCTCTTCCACCAGCCTATACACGAAACAACTGCCGATGATATTGCTGAAGAGCTCGAAGACAAAAAAGGCACAGGAGTTTCCGATGAGGATTGTGAGATCTTTGCTCATGCACCAAACAGGCTTACAGATTTTTATTACAATGGCTCTTGCAACTCTTCAACTTCGAGCTTGAGAAGCTTTTCCAACTCAAACAAGGGAACCAATCAGATGATGGAAAAGACCATCTCAAATGGGTCTAAGGACTCCTATAACTCCTCTCAGAACCAGCTTAGTTCAATTAATACTCCCCCGTCTAAGAGGTCGGGGGCAATGGCTAATCGTTATCAATCATTTTACGATCAGTCGTATAAGATCTCGAATGCTTTGAAAGTCTCCTCTACAGAGAGTGTGAATTTGACTGTAACTACTAGCAATGATGTGACTAGTAACGAACTGAGAGAACGAACTCTTGGACACCTGAAGAGTTTGCAGAGTTTGAAGACAGCTTCCATGAAACGTAAGGTTGCCAAAGGAACACTAAGATTTCAAGATGCAAGAGTACATTACAACCCACAATTGGCCATGGAGTCTACCAGTATGGAGCGCCCTTCGGTGATGCTAAGGTTGAGCGCGAAATCAGGACTGAATTCTGAGAAGCCTTTGGCTCCTAAACCCTATGCCGAACCTGTGGAGCAAACTCTCCGCGCTCATACGGAACCCTTACTTGCTTCCGCCAAGATGTCGTCGAACAGCCCCAGTAGCTTAAAATCTGAGACGTCATCGACCATCTTATCTGCGAATAGTACAGTTCAGTCAACCGATCATTCATCATTATTGTCTGGAGGAGAGTATAACAAGGCGAAATCGTGGACGTCACTAAATGAAGAGAAGCCAAACAAAGCACCATCCATAGTAGTGAGCACTGATTGTGAGCAGGCTTCTTCCCCATCTACTGGCTCAACGTGTCAACAATTTCCACCTAATGTGGAAGATGAACTTGAAGTCTCGTCGCGAGCTTCTATAATACTTGCTCCGTCTGTAGAACAGACCTCCCCTAAGAAGAGTCCGAGACGAGAGGCCTCGCCTATTGAACAGTCATTTTTACGAAGTACTCAAATACCCAAATATTCCGCAAAAGATCTGGCTACGCGAAGTCAGAAAATAGGGCATCGAAAATCAAAGTCAATGTCGCTATTATTACATCGCTCATTTTCGGCCATTTCAAACTCGTCCGAGGTGATAGCCCTGGTGTCACCCGAGAAGCGGCACAGGAGATTTCGTGACTGGTTCAAGAAGTATAACGATTAGAGTTGGTGTAATGGTGGCGTGTATAGTGATTTAATATGAGCCAATAAATATAGCATCTACATTAATCATGGATTATAATCTCGATGAAAAGTTTCTTGAGGACTTGACCACCACATTTGACGCTGCTGTTGCGAGTGGAGCTGTAGTGTACAATGGCTCTGGCACAAGCAAAGTCATCCAGAGAGAATTGAACGGTACCACAGTAAACTTTCAGATTACCGAGCTAGCAAACTTGACCCACCGACCAGACAATATGTCTGGTAAACCGGCTAATAATCCGTTCGAAAACCCAGAGCCTGAATTGACTGTGCGGTCCACATATGGTGAGCAAGGTGAATTCAAAGTAGTCTTGAACAAATTTCCCGTCATTCCACATCATTTTTTGCTTGTTACCAAAAAGTATGAATCACAGAACAGTCCTTTGTCTCCCACTCAGCTCTTTGACACGATGCGTATACTCATACACTTGAAGAAATCCTCTACTAAAAACTGGTTTGCTTTCTACAATTGTGGCCCAGAAAGTGGAGCGTCTCAACCACATAAGCATATTCAATTCTTGACCTTTCCAGAAAATTTCGTCTCATATCCTGAAAAGATGATATCCACAGCGACTCCATTCATTCCAGACTCCAAGAGTGAACCACTTCAGGATGCCAACTTGCCTTTTGCTCATTTCGTGGCTAAATTCCCACCTATTGAGAAACTTGACAAAGAGACGATTTCAATGTATTTTGCCTCCTTGTTGCAAGCAGTCTTAAACATTCAGAGCCGTAATGACTCATCTCATATATCCTACAACTTTATACTCACGACGGAGTACATAATGCTTGTTCCACGTTCTCACGCGAAATATGAAAGCTTGGGTGTCAACTCGTGTGGAGTTTTGGGATTGTTCTTATGCAAGAACTCGCAATTAGCGGACATGATCGAAAAGGTCACTCCTGAAAAGATATTGCTCGAGTGTGGCTACCCAAACAGCGTAGATTTAAAATTTACTGAGTACGACTACTAAAGAATATACACTTATTGCCTAATTTGGCAATCTAGAACAACCAATGAAACTGGTGCGAATTTTCTTTTGAGTGCACAATCGTTGATATACCTACTGTCCAAAATGGCATCTATGACATCTATAGTAAAAACGGCCGACTACATCTTGTCGAGGCCAACTTTGTCTAAGATCATCACCCCAGTTGCCAAGGCATTTGTTTCCTATGCTGGATACAGGGAGATGGGTTTAAAATTCAATGATTTGCTCATTGAAGAGACCCCAGTCATGCAAAAGGCCATTTCCAGATTGCCCGAAGATGAACTGTACGCTAGAGTTTACAGAATGATAACCGCCCATCAGTTGTCCTTGTCCCATCAACTTCTTCCTCCTAACAAGGCGGTTAAGCCGGAAGAAGACACTCACTATTTGGTGCCATACATCTTGGAAGCAGAGAAGGAAGCATTCGAGAGAGTAGAATTGGACAACATTGATGTCACCAAATAGATATAACGCTAATGCATAAGTTCGGAGATTTCTCGTTACATGTGAACTGTAAGTATCTATATTGTCTATTAATCCTCTATACGGCATGTAATGTATGTAATAGTCACATCAGTTCCACATTCCGACCCTAAACTTCCTCAATTGCTCCAATACCAAGAACGTGACAATCGTGTGAGGTCCGAGTCTAATGAAAGATGGGAGCCATCCACGGAACATGAAAGCAACACCCTCATTTTTCACTGCACTTGTCAATATCGAAAAAGCGCTGCCCCCTTGTCCCTTGGCGTTCATGATCCTAGTCTTAACGACATCTGCTGGCGAGCAAACTGTCGTAGCCACGAGACCTGCAAGCAACGAAGCGCTAAAATGTGTTGATTTCTTTGATGGATCCAAATGCAAAGAATCTACTAAAAGCTTCTTTGCAATATCGTACGTCACTACTTGTGACGCTGTCATTAAAACTCCACGAATAAGGTTGGGAGTCAAGCCCCGAAACAACGACAGAGTGCTCTCCTCCTTAATTATTCGGTAGATACCATCAAAGGCATTCCTATAGTTACGCCTTTGTTCCTTGGGTAATGTCGAGTCATTTTGCATCCTTATGTTAACAACGTCCGAGGGATTCCCAACAAGTCCACCTAAGGCACCTGAAACCATCGACATGGGTAATAAAACCGCGGTCGTAGGAGTTGCTTTATAACGGTCAACGTAAGTCTCTTTCAAAAACTCATACACCCCAAAACGAGCCGTTGAGTAAGTAGCTTGACGAAGGAGCGAAGCGGTCAATCCCGAGTAAATCTTGAAGAAACCTTCATTCTTTATGATTTGGTACACCATTGACCCTAAAGATTGTCCTCTTTGAGATGCGGTTTGAAGTCTTACCTTGGCGAGATCAAGCGGATGGGTCACTAAGCACGCCGCCATACTAGCAGCTCCGCCATACCAAAATCTGTTGTTAGTATAGGTTCATAATATTTTAGAAAGATTTACATACGGATAATTAACCTTAGTTGTAGAAGACATAGGTAACTTGTTAATAGGTTTATGGCAAGTACGTTCCTGAATGAAGAAAATTGGTTTTGTGTCGCTGATCGGAGATGCGCGATTGGGGGGAGTTCACGTATCGCAATCTAGGTGGTCTAGGAGCGTCAATGTTTCTCAACTAGTTCGCCACGAATTATGAGTCAAAATGTTGACTCTGTGCTCAAATTTGATCAATAAATGAGGGGTGGGGTTGCGGAAAAACTAGGAGGCCAGCTCCGAGAATTGGAACCCCACTTCAGCCTCACGCAGACCCGGCGTCAACCGGGTTACGTAATAATTGTTGAATTGGTCAATTTACGTATAGTGTTAAAGTGTTCAAATTATGTTTATGAGAGTTCCTCTAAGCCCGCTTATGGCTGATTGATGTAGTTTAAAGCTGACGGGAACACACTCATTTTTCTCAAACAGATCTCAGCTTAAATACGATCATGGCCACATTATTACGTCTCAGTTGACATTATTTCGTGAATTTGCAAAACTCCGCCAATTTACATAAAGCCACACTTGGTACTAAATGGCGAAATCAAAACTCGAAATGAATTCACCTTCACTATTAAGTACCCTATTCAAACGTTCAGCTTATGCTCTACAAGCGCCTTGGAATCCAGAGCCAAACTAAAGCGATCAGAATCTTGCATCGTATCCTCATAGTTAATTTCACGGACTGTCAAAGTCTTATGGAACCTTTCAGGACCCAAAAATATGAAGATGATCATGTAGGCGAAAACTGCGCCACAAAATATCGCCATCACCTTACCATAGTCGTAAGCGTCCGTAGCTCCCTCGAGCTTGACGGGGAATCGAGTGCCAATTTCTGCCTCAATAGTGGATGATGCGGATGATGCCAAGTTTCCAAGCTGGTAAGTGAGACCCGAGAGAAACGTCCTGTGCGTCGTGTTCACTAGCTCCAAAAGATGTACAGGAGCGACTCCCCAGGCACCCATCACCCCAAAGTTCAAGAAGAAATATCCACCAATTATGCCACCAACATCACTGGAGAAGAAAGATGGGTACAAAAAGGCGCCGCTAAATATGCAGCAAATTATAATCGTGAGTCGCCTTCCGAGCAACTCTGTAAGTTGACCGAAGAAAAGACCACCGCAGATGGCCCCCAAGTTCACCACGACCATAATAACAGTCTTTGCATCTTTTCCAATCCCATGCTGTTTCACCAATAATGTGATGAACAAATCCTGAGACCCATGGGACATAAAATTGAAGCCAGACATCAAGAATACCAAGTAGACGAACATTAGCCATTCTGTTTTCATTGTTGTGAGAATACTTCGGTCAAACCACAGGTCTACCACACCCAGCTTTGCTGCGAGCGCTTTTTTCTCCTTCTTCATATTGATAAACGTCCTAGATTCAGGGAAACATAACCTCCAAACAATAAGAATAACAGGAAGTCCAGCAGAGAACCAGAAAAGGGCTCTCCATCCTTGATCCCCTTTGTAGGTATCTCCGAAAGCTCTAAAAAACACGACTGCAAACAAATATCCTAAGTTGTATCCAGGGAGAAAAAGGCCAGAGAGTATAGAACGTGCTTTGGCAGGCTGGTCTTCAAGGGCTGTACATGATGCAACCCCATACATTGCACCCATAGCAATCCCAAATAAAGCTCGTACTGCTAAAAATTGAGAATATGTCTGAACAAAGCCAGTTCCTATCTCTAACACGACAAATAACCCACATATGAAAATGTAAGGGTACTTTCTTCCGAAATAATCGGACATTATACCGAAAATAAAGGCACCAACAGACCTGAGCATCAAAACAAGTGTCACCCCCCATGTGATTTCTGTAATGTCCACTTGCAAAGTATTGGCAATCTCTGGAGCACTTGCTGAGACGCAAAAGAAGTCCATAGAATCTACTGTCCATGCAAGGAAACCGAGGAAATAAAAATTCCAATTGGAAGCGTTCATCAATTTCAAGCCTGGTAATGGGTTCAATACCTGCCAAACAGTCAGCTCCGTCTTGCGAATGGGGATGTCGAACAAAGTCGTGATTCTAGTGGCCAAGTATTTCTTGATCGCCGTTTTTGATAAATCGGGCTTTTCATTGTAAAGATCTTCTTCCCTTGCTTCATGGATAGATATGGAACTATTCGAAGAATTGAGTGGCGGACTATCTACCTTACTCATTATTTCACTAGTCTGATACACAGTTTGAAAAAATGAAGTGGGGGGCACCTTTTTATTATTGTTCAGGGTGCGGGTTACTGAAAGAGTTCTCGTGGTGGGGTACTCCGCTATAGTGGTAGGTGTCGTACGTCAACCGGCATATAACCTGACGAAAAGTGTGGGGAAGTGGGGGATCACACCCGTGAAACTTTCCCTTTCTGACTTCAAGAAGACAGTTAGTGCGTAACTTCTGAGAACGACACCAGCAAAGCATTTTGCGCACACGTGGTTGAGATCTCACTAATGCAGATGGGCGCTTTTCCACTTGCTTACATCGTGAAACTTACCAAGATCGGAGTTCATAGGATTGCTCCGACCGTGCGGCTCCGGACTTTTGGTGCCAAGAGAAAGTAGCGACCGATCCCCCAATCAACAGTGTTAGACTTGCACTCAATGGTGCGATTCTTCTTGTCACTTCCTAACTGAGCCACCCGTTTCCCTTTCAGGTCACCCACTTCCCAGGAAACCTCGATCTCGCGAGGACTATATTGCGTTTTTACACAGGTGAAGAACAGACTTCACAGGGGCAGCTATCCAACTTCACGCGTGAAACATTCATGATGTCTTCAAAGAATTCGTAGAATGTCATACCGTGTCTTCTCATCTCGATTTCGCGCGGATTTTCACAAAGGTGGAGAAAAGAATTCGCTGGGGGAGCTACTGTATAGGCGATGGCGGCCTCGTATTCTGTACAGAGCATCTTCATACTGATAGCAGCATGATGTGGCAGTTAGGCATTTTGGTCTCGCCTACTGAGCGAATAGCTTTCACAACCATAGATTGCGACTCCTTCTTATCTTTCTGTCATTTACGCACGGCCCTCGAATATCGTCGTGCATGGTCTCCAGACATCGGTAGTTAGGAATGCGGGACAGGTACGCCGGCAAGCAAACGTTGGACCCGACACATGTGTTCCAAAGTCCCGTTGCGACCTCTCGCCATAAAATCTTTGCAATCTCAAATCAAAAAAAGTGTCGCTTGATTACACAGCCATCGACCACCGACGCAGAGCGGGGATACAGTCCGCGGACCTTCTATTTCACAGTCATTTGGGGCCCAGGATCTATAGTGAGTTACAAGGTAAACGCCCTGGTGTCAATGCGCAGCAAGAGGCTGAAAAAGCGTATCAAAAGCGCATCAATTTTTTTAACACCTGGGCTTCTACTCCCGCTAACAACTCACTACAAATCCTGGTCGGTCTAACCGAATCTGACTCCAATGCAACTTGAACAGTAACTAAAAACTAACCACAAGGAGGCTATAATTAATTAATTAATGGGGTGTTCTCAGTATTAGCCTTAAGCGAGGCAATGGCAATGAACCTGAGGAGATCGGAGCACAAGCACACCGATGAACAGAAAGCCGCGTGAAGGGCCTGGAAATTGGAGATTTACTTATTTCAAAGTGTAGATTAGGCTGTGATGCATCCTGGATACTGGGAATACCACAAGGGGACCTAGGGGCATAAAGTGAAAGACGTCTATGATAATAGTATCGAAAGTGAGGACGTGGGAGGCAAACGTGAATGGCGAGCAGCCAATAGGTGTGTTTCCATAAAAAACATATCTGCAAGCATTGGCAGCTGCGTGCAAATTTACATGTAGCCTAACGCGCTGGTGCTCGGTCAACATATGCTGCAAGCAAACTATAGCGACATATTGTAAATTTAGCTATATCGAATGGTTTTACAGAGCTGACTATCTTAGAACATGAGATTAGCCCTTTTGCTAGCGAGAGCGAAGTTCTCAGTGCAACGATTATGCACGATTAGCGAAACGAAATGACTTTCATGAACGTGTCCAAGTGCACTGAGTTCGAAACACACTGACTTCAAACATACTGCTTGAAGGTAAACTATTACCACCATAACCAAAGGGCTTTGGACAGAGCAAGCAAATTATCATCAAGCGACGTAAACTTGGCTGAATGGTGAAGCGGGTCCTTTTTTTTTTTAAGTCGCTATATCTACTGTCATTCTAAGTTGGTTCATGTCATTCTCGAATCCAAACTAAACACGTCTGCTCGACAGAGCTTCTTCAAGTTCTTCCACGCTTCCCATGTCTGATTTCGCGTCATCGAAATCATCCGTGATTAAGTCATCTCTCTCCATTCCCATATCCGCACCACGGTTTTCTGGACCGATGAACGTAATGAGAATGACGTATGCGAAGACAGCTCCCATAAAAATGGCCATAACCTTTGCATAATCAAATACGCTTTCTTCCCCTTTGATATGAAGTGGAAACCTCTCACCTATAGTTGTCTCAATCGTTGAGCTAGCGCTTGAGCATAAGTTACCCAACTGATAAGATATACCAGTTACAAATGCACGATACTGAGGTGGGGCCAACTCAGAGAGATGAATAGGAATCACACCCCACGCTCCTTGGACGCCAGTTTGGAGAAAGAATGCACCCGCGTTAATACCCGAGCCTTTGATAAATGCCCAAGGATAAATCATAGCACCACCAATTATAGAAGCAATTATGATTGCAAAGCGACGTCCAATAAATGTGGACAAATGCCCAAATACTATTCCACCGAAGATTGCACCCAAATTAGCAACTGAGTTCGTCACTGTTGATCTGTCTGAACCATATCCGTATTGTACGGTCAATAAGGTAGGATAAAGATCCTGGGAACCATGGGACATGAAATTGAATCCTGACATTAGCAAAACGGAGTAGATCATGACAAGCCAATATTTCTTTACTGCCTGCTTAGCCTGAGAATTGAATTGAAGCAATTTTGAAGGTTCCTTCTCGCTTGCGGCCCTTCTTCTATCAAGCTGGCGAAGAAACGTATCTGTTTCAGGCATTGTCAATCTCCAGATTACAAAAATGAGAGCAGGGCCAGCCGAGAACCAGAATAAAGATCGCCAGCCCTTCGCTGTCGTGTCCGTTATTGCTCTTTGAAATACAACGACCAAGAGGTATCCCAAAGCGTACCCTTCTTGAAACATTCCACTAACAATACCTCTGGCCCTCACAGGACAATCATCAAGAGCACAAGCGGCACAGTTTCCGAACATTCCTCCCATAGCAATACCAAATATAGCTCTCACACCCAAGAACTGCTTGTATGTCTGAACGAAACCTGTTCCAATCTGTAAGATGATCAAAAGAATCAAGTTAACAACATAGGGCCATTTACGCCCATATCTATCACCCCACAAGCCAAAAATGACAGCACCAACTGAACGTAACATGAGAACTAACGTGATTCCCCAGGTGATGTCTTTCACTGACCTATCTAAATCCTTTGCTATGTTGTTAACATTCAAAGACACTGCAAAAAAATCGAACGCATCCCAAGTCCAGCCGGCCAAGCCCACCAAGAAAAAATTCCATTGGCGAGGCGACAATTCGCCAATCGAAGTGAATGGATTGAGAATCTCATTCCATGAGTACTGGCTCCGCTCTTCCTGAGTAGGAATTAGCGTCGTAAATCTTGTCTTCACATATTTGATTATGGACCTCGAAGTAAACAGTGGAGGTTGCATAATATGCTTATTATGCTCTTGCATAACCGTGGAGTGAATGGACGACATCTTCTAGTTGCTGATTTTTGGGGAGATATAATTTTTGTGCCCAACCTTAAAGCGCGAAATTTGACAGGTTTGACAGGCTTGACAGGTACGAATATTGAGTCAACGAGAGTCACCTTGATGAGTCACTTCCGAACAAAATTTTTTTTCGACAAACGTCAGAAATAGGCAGTAAGGATAAAGAAAAGTTGCAATACGAAGACTATAAGTCGACAACCAAGTTCCCCTTATATGATAACGAAACTCCGAGTGGGGTAGCTTTGGGGAAAGCGGGGTAAATCTGGGAATGATGCGGCTCAACATGCATGATAAAGAACCGAGATTTTTCCCACAATAGATTTCAAAAGTAAATTATCTACTTCCCTTTTAATACATTCTTGCCTGAACCATCAGAAATCGTTCAGTATATAATATAGACAGATTCATTTGATACATCAGGAATAGTTTAAACATGATTAGATAAGCAGAAAAATTCAATGTCTACCGACATAGACAATCAAGGCATGATTGACCGGCCAGGATGGCGATAAAGATTTGAAATGAAATTGAAACTCAAATGTGGTACCTATCTACTGTACTCCGACGCTCTACGTCTTTGGACGCTAATACCGCGTTAAACATGAATTTTTTCAGGTACAAGATTATGGCCATTGTATTACAGCGCCACCTTCATGGAGAATAGACGAAAAATCGCTACAGTTCGACAGTCTCAGGAAGACCGAAACATACCCATAGAATACACAAATAAGGAAAATCGTACCCAATCGTAAATAGTTGCCGATATAGAGCAGTAAAAAGGTAGAATGAATTTGAAACTCTTACGAAATTATCGTATATTGGTCGTTTCCATCAAATAGCAATTAAAAAACATGACGCACAATCTTTAAAGAACACCGATGCCTCTTCTTTGCGAAAAATTCATTCCTTTCAACACAAGCTATCCAAACCACTATACTTCTCCGAGCAGTCATCAAAGCAAGAATATGTAACTGTATATAAAGAAGACGGCAACAAGCGCTTTAGCATTACGGCCAGTGAAATTTGCAAAACAACTATAAGCTAGCAGCTCTTCCCTGCTAGCGTTTTCTCGGCGTTGAACAGAATCTGAATATTGCCATTTCCGGCTCTTGGCAATACTGCTCCCACAAACCAAAATGATTCTATGGCCAGGAACACTAAGGAAATAATAGATCATATATAACCGTGAAATGAACCCTCCATAGTCAGAAATACAATATGTATCCAGTGCTATCGACAAAAGATACTTCATTCCGCCCACGTTTTCTATCATCCCACTTACTGAGGACGAGATCGCAGGACTGCAAAGATTGAAAAGTAGCCAAATTAAACTTCCTACAACTATTGTAAACGCACAAGCACATGAATAACTTTAGGGTTTTGCGAAACCTAGGGACTGAACGCTGAAAAAGCCTTCGGGAAAAGTTTTAAATTGACCAAGTATATCGACATTGCTCCCCGCTACGTCCACATCGCAAATTTTTTTAACACTCATCTGTTATCGTAATGTATATCACGTTCAACTGACCACGCCTATGTTGATGAGATGACAAGAATATTGTAGTGCCGTCGATGATTAAACCTGGCTTCCTCTAGCAATTGCCACCTAATTGTGAGTCCACGCTCATCACTCAAACCATATCTCCCTTCAACATAAGAGTAATCCACAACCATTGTAATCAAAGGCAGATGTGTAAGCCCATCACCAATTCCTTCTTGTGCTGGCTCTCTTATATCAACTATTAATTTTTCTAAGGTGGTTCGATCAGAAGTGCATGGCGCTGACTGCTGGGCCGTCTTCTCAATTTGGGCCTGAAATTTCGCTAAATATTGTACATTTCTTTTCTAGATTGTTACTTGGTGACTTCGGTTCCTATATAAGTTTTTACGTTTTTCAACTCAGTACTCTGAGGCTTCCTTTGCCATTACGCTTATGTCGTAATGTTTTATTACTCCATGCACTTGTTAACGTTACCTCTATATGTCTCTTCATGAGCACTACTTTCATTTAAGGTTTCACAGCTGGTTTTTCTTGTTATGACATATCTTTAGTAAGGTTCACCGAGTCCACGATGAGAACCACGCATGCTGTTTTGTGTGTAGTCGTTGTAATACGATTGTTGTTGATATTAAAGCCAAGCAGGTCGTAGAAGGCTATTCGTTCAAAGTTGATGTGAAATGTGAGGGCGAGAATGACGCTCGAGTGACGCTTCAAATCAAGGGTATAATGCTACCCAATCCGTTATTCCTTCTTTGCGATGTGTGTTTGTTGTGTGGTCGTCATAACCTTTGTTCAGGCTGTATTTAGTCATTGTAGCTGACTATGGTACCACTAATTCGAATCCCAATTCCACGCTAATAGAATCCTTTAAGTGGTAATGACAACTAGTAATACTTTGCGTCACCGGCTGTTACAAATTAGCACAAATTTGTACTACTCTCGTATTACAGCCCACGAATATATTGGGTTTCCTTCCTCGATGCCACTGTCAAGTCTGGTGAATATTGGGGAGTATTTCATTTAACGGTTGTCTATAGAATATATATACAATAGTACAACGTTTCCGGTAGTTTATAGCTAGATCCTCGGCCATACCTCCAGATTCGAAAAGTCAAGTCTCATTACTTTAAAGGGAACTAGCGAGGCATGCCCCAACAAGAGTCGCTACCCACGTATCACCTCTCAGCAGATACCACTTACCATTGGTTGTTCAGCTCGACAACCGCATTTATTCATCCTATGGCAGGCGGAGTTGTCTACGTGGTATATTTTGGAAGTTCAAACATTTGTCACGCATAGTATGGTATAGTATGATATGCAAGTTCTGAACAGGAGTTCTTTCCAGCTTGGTTATTCACCCTAAATGTAAACCTGGATGGCTCACGACAGTTTTAATTGAGCACAACCTGAACTTCTACTCTTAGGTCTATATCGACTATTTTGTGGCTATGATAACAGATTTAATATACAATCTTAGCAATGTTACAGAAGACTTATGAAGCGTCAAGTATTCGCAACTCGAGCCCCCCCTTCCACGTAACACCTGAACATGCTCAGCACTTTTCGAAAAAATTTCATATGTCTAACGAAGCGTAGAATGCAATATTCTAATATAGAAAAAAGTGACATCCGGAATGAAGTCGCTCGTGCGCTGTATTTTGACCGGGTTTAAACGTCTGCGAAGCATAGAAACTCTTTTGTTACATGCCTCCGAGTGCCAGCTGTGATGGGTTTTGTTCTTCCCGCAGTAACAAGTATATAGTCATGACTGAGCTGATTTGTAACATTCCAAGATTACCTCTTCTTTCTCGAACTTCTGACAAGGGCTTTTAAAGCCATGTAATGCTGGTGATTAGATATCACAGAGCACGCAACTCTCCTGGAATGAATAACATTGTCGCGTTCGATCGGTGGGTTCCGAGCTAGTTACTGGCTTGGACCAAAATGGCCAGAATGGATGGCAGTTTAGGACCAATCAACATTCCTTTGTTGTCTGATACCAAGCAGACTCTGACGAAAGACTATGGTGCGATCTTGGAAGAAGCGGTTGTTGCTCTCAAAGGTATCATCTTGATTGACCCCAAGGAATCTCAGAGTTCGTCAGGATTTAGGCTTGTCCAAGCACAGAACAAAAGTTTTCAGGACGGCTTCCTTCATCCTTTGGCAGTATGAAACCGGTTACAACGTATATGTTATCACCAACTCTCCATGCATTTTCTACGTCCTTATGCCGTAATTGTCAAGCATCTCCAACGACTACTTGGCCCGTCTCTGTATGGCAACAAGGGGCATAATATGTAGTTCCCTGCTTCGTAGGAAACTATAACTTGATGTAGTCTTTGATGATATGATTATGAATTTGTAAAGTAAAAACTCCATCCTGAAGACCCACCTATAATGTCTCTCTTCAGGCCCTGAAGATTTCAAGGCGACTTCAAGAGCCTTGGATGTATATCCCGGTAATGACATGTACAATTTGGTGGAAACCTTGGCAACACTGCTTGACATAGTGTTTGATCAAGCTAAAGTCCGTCGGTAGATGATGAGCTGAGCTGAGTAATTCATCTTCTGATGGAAGAGATACGATAGGTAATATGGTTATTTGATATACTCCTTGGAGAAGCTCGTCTATTGGGGAGGCTTTATCAAATCCCGTATGATAACGTAAAAAGCTCTTTCATACATTCCACTATCTGTGGTCACTTATTGGACTTGGTAGTCGAAGGCATTGTTCCTCTTAGTTCACTCCATGCGATAATCAAAAATGTATGGTTAATCGGCAGGAAAAGTATAATGTGATAGTTTTCAAATTTCCATGATTTCGCACAACTTGTATTTCAACAAAGTTCTCACCTTGAAACGTTGCGAATAATCTTCGAACTAGTAGAGGACCATTATTGAGTTATATGAAATGGATACGTGTGTCATCGGGCTTACATTTAAACAGCCTAAAATCGTAGATTGAAAATTTAAGCAAATAACGAAATAATACACAAGAAAAATAAACCTTAAACGACCAAATCCCTAATTGGCAGCAGATGAGTATTTAGTAATGGTTCTAGTAGCTTCAGAAACAGCATGCTTAGCCAACTCACCAGGTAAGATTAATCTCACGGCAGTTTGAATCTCTCTAGCAGAGATGGTTGACTTCTTGTTGTAGGCCGCCAATTTGGAAGCTTCGGAAGCGACTCTCTCAAAGATGTCATTTACGAAAGAGTTCATGATAGACATAGCCTTCTGGGAAATACCAGTGTCTGGGTGTGTTTGCTTCAAGACCTTGTATATGTACGAGGAGTATGTTTCCTTTCTTGTCTTGGTCCTCTTCTTGGAGTCGGTCGAGGCAGTCTTTTTGGCGGCTGGCTTCTTCTCAGCTGGAGCCTTGGAAGCGGGTTTCTTTTCTGCTTTGGGAGCCATTTTATATGATCAAATTATTGGGTTGGAAATCAAAAGTTATCCGCATCTCCATGAATGCTCACTTCTATATATACTACTGCACGAATGATACCAAAACAAACAAGCTGCAGCTACGAAGTGCGCGACAAGTAGCGTGATCCAAAATACGCAGCATTAGTTAAGGATGGAATTTCGCATTCGCGGTGTAAACGCAGGAACGATACTCAGTGTGAAGCCGGAGCATATTTACTAACCGTCCGTTTGATTTGCGCATTAGTATAAAAGCGTCTTGTTGGCACATTTCGTGAATCCAATCTATTAAATTTATTACAAATATGTCTGGTAAAGGTAAATCTGCAGGCGCTGATAAAGCATCCACATCAAGATCCGCTAAGGCCGGATTGACATTCCCCGTTGGTAGAATCCACAGATTGTTGAGAAAGGGCAATTACGCACAAAGAGTTGGTTCTGGTGCACCCGTTTACTTGACCTCTGTCTTGGAATACTTGACCGCTGAAATTTTGGAGTTGGCCGGTAACGCTGCAAGAGACAACAAAAAGTCGAGAATCATTCCAAGACACTTGCAATTGGCCATTAGAAATGATGAGGAATTAAACAAATTATTGGGCCACGTTACCATTGCTCAAGGTGGTGTCTTGCCAAACATCCACCAGAACTTATTGCCTAAGAAGTCCGGCAAGGGCGACAAGGCATCTCAAGAATTATAAGCTTATTGAAGGTGGTTTTAATTCTTTGTGTATTATAATATCTAAATTAAATGCTAGGGATAATTTATGGAATTGTAAATGAATCACTGCTTTCTTCATAGAGGAAAACTGGTCACTTCATTACATAATCAAATGAGTTGATATCACAGGAGAAAGATAATCTCTTCCATTAATGGCGCTACAACTTAAGAATCGGACACGCCGGAACTGGCGGTTGCCTTTAACCACAGGTGCCGTAGTATTGGGTATTGGACTACTTGCTTTCAAGACCTTTCCACACTTAAAAGACTCCCTTTCACAGTACCTCACTGGAGAAGCTACAACCGAGGATGAAAATGAACCCATAGAAGTTGAGAATGTCGATCTGGAAGAGAATGTGACTAAGACAGCATCATCCTCAAAACCTGAGAATTCTGAAAACTCCGATGTCTCCCAGTGGTCAGAGAGGGAATTGAAAGGATGGCTCCATGAAGTAAGTATTAGTGGACGTCACTCGATTAAAAGTATACTAACTTTAGAAAGAAATCAGTCCTCCAGCGGGTGCTACTCGTAGTGACCTTGCTTCCCTTATTAAGTCAATCCAGGAGAATTCTCGCTAGTTATAATATTGTGGTTTCAGCTACCGTGTTCGAGTTTTTCATGAAGCTTTTTGCAGCTTTCACGAGGATACTCCAAAGGTAACATTTTATTTATGTCTCCATATATATACATCACTTCTCGAGCACGAATTTATTGTCTCAGAGCATTCTTCTTTTTCCAGCTTTCAATACCTTTCTCGAATTTCCTCCGAGTCAAACCTATGCTTTCATCATCAAGGTGTACGAAAGTACAATTAATTGACTTCACGTCGCTATTCCGATACTCATCATCAAACAACACAAACCCTCCCTGTTTCAACTCGTTGACCATTCCTAATTCTTTTGCAGCTTTCGATATATGTTTAATCTTAGAACCTTGTCCCCATTGAAGCGAGTAAAAGTATTTGATCGCAGGCTTTTCGCCAATATGAAGAAGAGACAAAAGTTCTTGTGCTACTCTCGGGGTTGCTGTTCTACTTGCTCCTACTATTATAACTCCTTGGGCCTCCAACTCAAGAAAAATCAGCTCGACGTCCTTATAAAAGGCAATCTCTGTGCCGTAACGGTCTAAAACCTTTCTCTTAGTTTGAGCTTTCAAGGGCATGCTAATATGAGTATCGCACCAAAGTGGCCATAGTGTATAATCTAGATCGAAAACTACAACGCTGGGATATTCGAAAGGTGCCATTGAATTACGGCACTCAATTTTACGCATTCTTTGGTAGCAATTGTGCAGGAAGATAAGAGGGGTCAGATATGAAATCGCGGGGCAACAGGAAATACATATTGTTGCCACTCTGGTTAAATCATATAGTTTAGTGAGCTGTAAGTAATCATGACAGACTCAGTGACTATTTTGATAGAACGTACCAAGACAGGTTTTTCTCAACCACTCGTGGAGGAATTTAGTCTCATATTAGAAAAATCAGAATTATCAGCAATCAAAGATAAACTTGCCTTGACTTCTTTGATCATGTCGAAAGGTTTCTTGAAAGATGTCAATCCACTGAAATTGTCTTATAAACGGAAGTCGAAGAAGAGCAAGCGCTATGTTGCATTAGAGACACCCGAGGATTTCAAAACTCTTGGGAGGAGCTTGAAAGTCAAAAGTCTTGTTAGATTGCAGTTGAGAGATGGCACTACTCCATCGGCTGAGCCGACAGGCACGGATCAACAGTTCCCTGTTGATTTTGGCAAGATGGCTAATGCTTTAGTTGAAGCCGCTATTGAGCACTTCAAGGAAATTGTACAAGAGTTGTCTACTTCCCATGTACAACCACTTGATAAGGCTGACTCGCCACCATCGCTGATTGTACACGAGTCAGCATCTTGCGACAGGTGTAGTCCAATTGCTTATAAGCCTATCAGAGGTGTGCGCTTCAGATGTTTAGTATGTGCTGATTTCGATTTATGTGGCGAATGCGAAGCCGAAGTGCAAAGCCTGAAGGAGTGTGTTGGTGGCCACAAACCTGATCACACTATGGCTAAAATCATTAAACCAGAAGGAAGATTTGAGGTACCATCTAGTTCAAACCACCCATCAATTCTTGATTTGCAGTTGAACAATTTCGGTCCTGAAGACAAGGATGTTATTCAAACGTTCCTTGCGAATGAAGATGCAAGGGAAATAATGTCAAACTTTCTGCAAATATTGCGTCATTCAAGGAGATATGAGGAGCTTCTTCGTCTCATATCAAGTGATACATCAGAAGACAATGAGTTGCAACATGCAAAATTGTTATCTTTGCTCGAACACGCATTGTCAAAAAACAGTCAAGCGAATGACACATCAGCGGACGTACAATTCAAAAAGAAAGAGTTTGCTTCAAATTCCGGTCTTTTATCAGTGTTACTCACCAACAGTTCAAATGTTCCAGTTGGGGGTGGCGATCTTGAATTCAGATTCTCAGGAGAGCCCAAAGCGAGGAAAAGCTTTTGGGTAAATAACACATTGCCAATTCAACCTGGACGCAAGAAGAGGTTCAATTTACCATCTTTACCCTCAGACTTCACTAACGTGGCTGATATTCAGCTTTCAATTTGGGCGGACTCCGTAAAGATTTTAGAGTGCCCATTTCTTTTGGAAGACACTCCCAACTTTGAATTAGCACCTAGTTTGGTCGTTGAAAGTAACCGCTCATCAGATTTGACCCCGAAGAAAGAAGAAGTTCTTGTGGCTAAGATCTTTCCTATCTCAGCGGGCATGGCCACAGTACACCTTTCAAATTTGACTTCAAGCGAATTTGATTGCGGCAACATTACGTTCCAGGTGATGAACTGTTTTGGCCGGACGATATGTGATACCTCGATACGCAAACAGCATGGAATTAAGCCAGAAAGATCTGCCAAATTCAATATCCCCCTCCGTAGTGGCCATATGAAGTTCCCTTTCAAATTACTAATCTCTAATGGCGCAATTACTGCAGTTTGGGAGTTGAACTCAAAGCAATTGTCTGGAGTCTTCAGGATTTCCGGAGAAGGGATTGGCAACACGAAGGATGATCAAGAGTCGACAGGTTTCGTGGACGACGGTAAGGAAATGGAGGATATTGAAGGTCCGTCGGCTTCACTGTCTTTAGAGAAGAGTAAGAGGATTTCTCAGTCGAGCCAAGTGATACTTCCTAATCTCCCTCGAGAGAGCTTGAACAACTCAAAAATATCAAGCTCGGAATATGAAGATGCAGAATCTTCCTTGATTGCTGCAGAACAAGAAAGTCATACGGATGATATTTCTGACTACGATATCATTAGCGTTGATGGCGATATAGTTGATGAAGATGAAGCGACTTCGGATTTTGAGGTATTGTCTACAGTGACCAGCGAGCTGTGACGGTGATGCAGCTACTAGTCTAAGTTTTTGATGTTTTACGAGTTATTATTACATGGATTGATATATGCAGAGTGTAGCCTACTCGCGACTTTCCTCAAGAGAGTCGTGTGGTCGACAATTATACTGAGCCTATTCCCTTACAGCCATCGAAAGATGAAAACCTCAATGGCACTTGATAAGAAGCCTGACGCAGAAGGTAAGTACGATACACCCACTGTCTGATTATACGAAATCTAACATTGCAGAACAACGTCTTCGACGCAAATGTCATGAATTGAGGAAGCGAATAAGTGAAGTGGACGAAAGTAATCAAATTGCTACTTTAGCTTTATCGAGGACGAAGGCGTTCATCAGAAGATTGAGGTTGGAATATGTAATCCTTTTGGAGAGATTGGAGAATCAAAGTGCTGGTGACAAGGGTGCCGTAGTCGATATGACATCGATCCCGCCATCTCCAACTTTGTTGACTGAATCTTTAAATTACAACAACGCTAAGAGCTATGAAACGCAGACGGCAAGGACATCCTTGACAAGCAAGAACCCAAATACATTTCCTGATGCCCCATCCACCGGAACACAGCGCCTTCGGGATCCCGAATTACCAAAAAGACCCTCCAACGCGTACTTGATATATTGTGAAATAGAAAAGGAGAGAGTCAGACAGGAGTTGGAGGAAGATCCGACAAGTGCACCAAACGACCTTTCTAAAACCCTTACCGAAGAATGGAAAAATTTAGATGACGAATCAAGAAAGCCATACTATAAACTTTACGAAGATGACAGAGAGAGATATCATAGGGAGATGTCCATTTATAATCAAAGAAAGCTGGTAGCCGAGGACGAAGTCAATCATATTGCCGAGCAAGGGAACATCAAAAGGCTAAAGATAAACATGGAAGATGAAATCAAGAATGAGGGGCAGATCAAAGAGTAAGTTGAGTATAATGACTTAAGAATTTTTATCTAAAAGTAAGAGGCTAATTATGGACGACTTTATATAAGTGTTTTCAGACACCTGCCCGCCTTCTCTTTGGTTTATAATAGCCATTCTCATCTTTTTCATGCTTTCTCTTTTCTCTAAACCTCTCGTGTTTCCTTAACTTTCGTTTTGCATAGGCATCAGGTGCAATGATGGCAGTTTGAGCCCTTTTAACCTTTCTATCTTGTCTTCGTTGACTGATAATATTTTGCACCCTAGCATAAACTGCAGTATAATCGGACACTCCAAGACGATTTTCAATCACTTCCAAGCATTCCTGCGAAAGGTAGCGAAGCGAATCATCAGACCCATTAGTGCTCAATAAATCGATCAAGCTAACAAGTGCGAGAATGATGGTTTCCGACTGTTCTAACAAGTATTTCACACTCACTTTCTCACTTAAAACCTTCAACAACTTTAAGGAAATCTTCTTTGAAGTTTCAAAATCATGCTGGTTAGCATCCTGACGCAAAAGTCCACAAAGTCTAGCGATCACAAAGTCGGTGGCCAAAGCATACCTTGTTTCGCCAACTCGTTCCTCTTGTATCTCGTAGGGAGTTGAGTTATCTTGCCATTGACGTGTTATGAGTAGAAGATTGTTCATTGCGTATTCGCCAAGCTCTTCCGTGATAGATGGTGCAGAGAGCTGTCTCAACAACCTGTACGCTATAGTTTGGGTCTCGTAGTTTGTCAAGTTGAATTCTGCTTCATCTCTTCGTGCGAGGTACACCCCCACTAAGCGAGAAGCGACCAAACGAACCCATGAATGAGGATATAGAAGCATAGAAAACACATTCTTCCACAAGCCCATAAACCTCTTCGTAAGGATGCCTTTAGAATTACTCTGAGCAATGGATGAAAATGAAATCAACAGTGAGTAAATATCGTCCCACTCCGCTTGCTGAGTCGAGACTCCTTCTTTATTTTCGCCCTCTTTCAAAAGTTTGTCAATGTTGGCAATGGCTAAATTATCCAATTGGGCATTAAAGTTGAATCCAAACTCATCAATGTAGATATTATAAATGTTGAGACCGCAGCGCAAAAGCATAGTATTCGACTTTTGGCTCATCCATGCGGAACAATACGTTTCAAGGGTTTGCAAGGTCTCTTTGCTGGCTTTACCGAATAGGTTCTTCAAAATTGATGCGGCCATCTCTCGACACAACCGCGATTCGTCGTTAATCGTTACATTTGATAGAACGACGAAAAACGAGGAGGCGACACTGTCTATCAAGACGGTGCCAGCTTTGATCACAATCGAATTCAAAAGTTCCATCACTGACTGACGTCCCTCCTCTGTAGGGTAGCCCAAATTATTGACCAAAAACTTGAATTCCTTTTGAAGTTTACCCTTACCTTGGTCATACTCCATCAAGAACAGAAGATAAACGCTTCGAGCCATGTTTCTGACATCTCGATGGTGATTGACAACCATGATCTTGGATATATTATCCATAATATCGTATACCTCAGGAATTAAAATGTGCTGTGCCACCACTGCCTTTACGAAGTTAAATGCATTACCTTGAGCACTTGTCTCCTCCAAACTTGGAAGTATCCTAGTTAAGAGATAGCCAATGGTGTTGTCCTTGACTTGAATTTCGGGCCTATGTCTTACAATGGATGCCAAATATCGAAGACAGACTTGCGATAGTTCTGAAGTGATGGTTGGACTGTTCTTGATATTGGCAATGGCTTTCCTGAACGCCAACTTCAAAATATCGAGTTCTTCTTGATCAAACGGAAGCCGGACGAGTAGCATCAAAATTTTGAAAGCGGAAATAGCAGATTGGTCGCTACTGAACGAAACAGCGTGCTTCAAGTAAGGAAGAAATCCCCTAACATTACCAACCGTCCTTAATTCTTCATTTCGTGTTACCGCAGTGCGGAACATCTCCAAGGCAAGCCTTTGCATGGTGGAAACAAAGAAGGTGCGATCTACCTCCATTTTCTTGGAGTTTTTATCTAGGTTTACCATAAAGTGACTCTGCGATTGGGTCACCGCTTTTGTCACCAGATCGACTTGTTCAAGGGACTGGCTGAAAATTTCATAGGATAAAAGAAGCACGTTTTTTGAGTTTGCCTCTTGGTTGTGGTTGAGGCCCAAAGCATACCTTCTTAACAATTCATCAATCTTTTTTTGGACGTTGAGGGAAGCATTCTCTCTCAATATCAACTTTACAGGTTCAAGAATGGTATCAAACTGATTCAAACTCACGAATGATGCCAAAATCTCCGCTGTATCAAAGCTCTTCTTATGCTTAACTTCCTTCATCTTACTGTGGTATCCCTCAGCATCCTTTTCCTGTCCTGCAGCGCCGAATATATCTTCCATTATAATCTCAACGATTATCTTACAAGACTCATCCAAGCTCCCAGGCAGGAGATGAGAGGACAATGAAGTGATTAGGAAATGCAACGTGAAGCTTAGAACATGAATCTGAGACCCTCTTGACAACGCGGTTTTCAATTCCTTGCAGAAAAATAAAAGGTAGTCGCTCCCCAACTGGACCAAAATACGACCCAAGGACTTACGCACAGCATCTCGCAACTCCTCAGACCGGGACCGGAGGACTTGGCACAAACTTGTTAATGCACTTGTGAGATGCATGTTTCGCAAACTGTCAGAAATACACATCAGCAAATTAACAACCGCTTCTCCTAGTTGAATTCTGGAAACTATGGTCTCATCGTTACGCGTTGACAAAACCTTGATAATAACTGGAAGCACATCTGTAGAAAAGCTGCTATCAATGACTTCCTGAGAAGGAATATTAGCAAACGTATCGGTCAAAATACCAGATTTAAAATTTTCAATTGCACCTAACGCAGCCTCCGAGAGAGCCACAACTAAACTGACATGAACTCCCAATAGCTCCTCTTTCCTGCTCTTTAGCAATGAGAGGTATCGAGAAAGGACAGCACGGAACTGAGTCCAGCTAAGTCTTCGAGCAAGTAAACTTATTGTCTTGATACTCTCGTTTGAGACATTTCTCAATTTCTCATCATCAGTAACGGAGTAGTATTCAATCAATGGCATGATATAGTGTGCAATACTAGAACTGGTCAATTGCTCGCGATAATCTCTGATCCTCATAATAGCCCTCTGACGACGATGGATCTGAATGTGATTTATGTTTCTGAAAAAGTTTGCTTCTTCATCATTGTTGAACAAGAGCACTTTCATGTCGTCCAAGTCCGAGTAATGACGTGAATTTTCAATCAAGTATGCCAAAAAAGTTACATGCTCAGACTGTACGTCAGCATTACGATGGCGGAGACCACTTCTGATGTGTGGCAAAATCACATCCTTCAAAACATGAACGTATGGGTTCGATTCCTCAACAGAACTTTTCTTAGAAAAGCAGTCGACAAAACGACACAACACAAACGAGCCATTCGTTCTCATTGTAAGTTCAGATTCGTCGTTGATGTAAAAAAGAGCACAATAAATGAAAGGCATCCATTGTCTCACGTTGAGGTCAGGATATAAAACTTCATTCACCTGACGAAAAGCCAGAAGTCGTTGATCGAAATCAGGCTCATTTCTTGTAGCTTTGAATGCATTCATCTTCTTCAATAGTTCAGTAGTTAGCGTGACATCGTCCAATTTGCATCCAATTTCAACGAAAATATTCAGGAGAACCTCTCGTTGGTCCCGTTCCTTGGTAGATCTCAAACGTTTGCAGCATATATCATAGACGCTCCATAGTTCAGATTCTTCTAATCCTGATGCTTCGAGAATCGAAGACATGGCCTGAAGAACTAGCAAGGTCTGGCCATTTCCCAAAGTGGAACGGTCTAAAGCGTGTTTTAATGAGTCTAGTAAGGACGACCGAACTGAGATATCATCAACATAATTGCCCTGAATCAAATGCAATAGAAGCTGTACTGACCTTTCAATAACTTCTTCACTTTCCGATTCCAGAATTAACCTGGGTAGGTTGCGAAGGATGCCCTCTACCAAAATAGCTAGGAAAGTGAATAGCCTATCATCATCAACAGAATTCACCGATAACGACTTGAAGCAAAAGTCAAGTATTGCTAGAATGACTGAGCCCTTGACAAACTTATTGGAAAGAAGTGAGACAATGGCCCTGCAAAGATGAAAGTCGTCATGATACAAAAGGGCCCTCGAAGACAGATAATCAACCAAGCCAGTAAACACGCTTAGAAGGGCAGAAGGTTGCTGCAAATTTTCTTGAGAAAAGGTTGCTAATCTTGGTTCAAACACCTTTGAGAACAAAACTGCGCTATAGTTCTGCCACGGCGCCGCCTCGCCAAGGAACTTGACAATTGAAGCAAAGCATCTCAAGCCTGTCAGTCTAACCTGCTTAGCAATTTTGAACTCGACCTCGTTCTTGTCATCTCCTTCAGTGAGATATGTTTGTGCCAATACTAAACCGTAGATTATCGGCTCTATTATCAGAAGAAATGATGATCGCTTAGAAGGATTAATCACTTCCACCAACTCATTAATAAGATTGTAGAAGCCAAGGCACTTTCTTAGTTCGGCTTGCGTTATCTTGCAACCATTTGAAATATTGGCATAAGACTTGTAATCTAAACGACTGGAGCCAATTTGAAGAAAGAGAGTAATCTCAGGCTCCTCTAGATTTCCAAGCGCTTGAAATACAGCATTCTTTTTGCCCATACTACTATTGCTTTTGTAGGTCCTTTGAGCTCTGCCAAACAAAATATGCAAGGCGATGTTAATCACTTGTGGAAAGTCTGGGGTCTCGATAAGAGAAGTAGAATCTGGCGACAAGAACGTGACGACCTCATCTCTAAAGAGGGAATCATCTAGAAGATTGTTGAAATGGTCCTTATACTTGTTGATAGATTGATCTTGAAAGTTGAAAATTATGTCTAATGCCAACTTCTGCCCTTCGCTTTGTCTACTAGACAAAAGCTTGAGTATATGGGCATGTAATCTTTCCTTATCTTCGAGTTTCTTTAAGTGTTTCGTCTTAGCGATAATTCCAATGAATAGGTTTCTCTCCTTCATAGTCCAAGGTGATCCCATTGAAGAATCGAAGTCGTTGTCCTCACCGTCAATTATTTTGCAGGTCATTGACGCTAATACGCGCAAGTGTTCTTGCGAAAAGGACGGTATTGCACTTAAAACCTTTATTGCTTGAGTCCGCATCAACGAAGAATATTCCTCTTCGTTTCCTTCCCTTATTGAGTGTATAATAGCATTCAGGGGAGTCAAATAAGGCGATATGTGATTATCGAAAATAGCCTTAAAATTACTCTTCAATCTCTGATCGTCAGCGAACCACAGTTCGTCAGCCGCTGAAAGATCATCAAGTAAATGGCCTCTCTCTGCTTGCGATGGGTAAGACTTGCTGATGAACTCAATCGACCCCTCCCATAAGCCAGAATACAACTTATTATACACTGAAGGGATGCACTCGATTACAGCATCCCAACACGGTTGAAATTTGTTGGATAGAAGACCGAACGTATAGTTAAACATAATTTGTGAATCAAGCTCAGACACGTCCACTGCTTGTTGAAAGGCAGAATAAAGATTTCTTATTTTCAAAGTTATATCCCTGGAGGATTCCACAGTCAATGGGGTCTGTTCAATATTCTCTACCTGTGAGATGATGGAGCTAGGGCTCTCAATGAAGCCCAAAATCATCATTATCAAATGAGCAGACCTTTCTCTGCATCCACGATTGGGCAACCTCAAGTTTTTCACTAGGTTAGAGCAAATGTTGCGAGTCTCAACTTGAGATGTTTGAAAAGTAGGGTACGCATTGATGAAGTCAACAAAAGCTTCCAAAAAAGAGGGATATGTTCTATAGTTGTCGAAGTTGCCACATATTTGGCTGAAAACACCGGCTAGAGCAACTTCACCCAAATGGCCCTTGTTGGTTGAGATGATGCTAATGATCAACGATGCAGCATATGCCCGCTCAGGAGTGACATTGTTGTAACTCCAAATCTTCTCCAACTTTTCACACAAGACTTGCAATACATCGGATCCTACTGTCATGTGTCTAATGACTGTTAGTGCAGAGCATGAAACGGGCAATTCATCATCATGATTCTCGACTGCATCTATGCTTTGTAACGCCATATGAGATATATTTTTGGGTATTGTTAAGGTGTTTGACAAACCTTCATTGTGATCGTTCATAAGAAAATATGACAACGAAAATACCACGTTAGAATCCTCACTTAACGCTAAGAACTCTTGAATTTGCTTGGTCACCTGCAAAGATGTTAATGTATCATGTGCTAGCGCATAGCCACCTTCGATGAGCGCAAAGAAATATTTCCCGCTGTCCAAATATGAGCCACCAGACATCAATTTCTTAAAATGCTTCATCAACTCGTTTGCTGGCGTGTTACGAAGCATCACACAGTAGAGGTAGATCAAGGAATCATGTAGCGTTTGCGACTTCTCTTCATTGGAGTTTACAATTTTTGTAATTCTGTCTGTATGACTGAAAATTTCATTCCACAGAGTATTTTTCTTACCAGAATCCGCAAACGACAAGGACAAAAGAAATTGCACCGAAGTGATCAATTCTAAATGCAGGGGATTCTGATCAAGACGATCCAGTAATAACAGAAGCGTGGTCTTATAGACTTTATTGCTGTTTTCGACACTGCCAAAATTAATGAGTAGGAGGATTAATTTTGAGACCACCAGAGTTGCGAATTCTCTGTTCTCTTCAATAGTGAGTGTTAATTTTATGAGACTTTCTAAGGTGTTCATGGATCTTGAGTGCAATGCACCTTCAGTACCTTTCATTGCTTCTCCGTATAATACCACTAATGCCTCACGGTAAACCACATTTGATCTTAGTTCGTGGCCATGATGAACAAAGGTATGATGTATTGTCTTTTGTAAATTCTCGGTAGGCTGTTTTCGTATCAAATACGACATAGCTTCTGCACTAAACCGAGAAAGATATGATTTTTTGATGGAGACCAAGAGAGGTAATAATGCGTCAAATGTAGTGGTGAGGTCACTCACCAATGATTTGGAAAGGTATTTGAATGCGAATGCCAAACAGTTGAAGCACCACTCTAAAACATTCGAAGAGTTTCTATTATTTTGTGATTCATTCGGTTCTATTTTTAGGATGGTCTCTGTGATCAATGTAAGTGCTTCGGAGTAGTAGACCATGAAATCGGGTCCGAGATCATGAATGAATTGGGATAGTAATTCAAGAAGCGGTTCGAGCGAAAATGGATCCACAATTTGGATGTGCTTGACCAAAGTTTCGAATATACGCTTCTGGTGATGTATCAACTGAGGAAGAGATTGACAGTATGCATCGATTTGATCAAAGAACTCGGTAAAGTTGCCACTGAGGTTCACTTCAGCCCAATGTTCCAATGTAGAACGAAAATGGGAAGTCTCAACTTCATCGTATGGCCTCACCAGTAAGTTCAAGTTAGGTTCTATCTTAGTAGCTTCAATCCTTTCCTTGAAGGAAGAGAAATTGTGCCTTCTTGACGACTTTGAGCTCTTCACAATTCTTTTGCTCATCGCTACAAGAGGTTGTACTGTGCGCTGCGATGCTCATCTTACAAAAAGATTTATGCCGAGACACGACATTCTCAATGCGTAGACGCTTATGGCGAGCACTGTCCGAATGATCATACAGAAAAGATGGCTGATGGGGACAGTGACTCAACGCCATTGCTCAAGAACCGAGCATCCGAGAACCCAATGTACCTACCTCCTAACAAGAGCCACACCACAGCACTGAATGGTTCAGGGCAACAGCGACATAACTTCCGGGTTGCTCAATCACCAAAAATAGGGCTACAGCGAACCAGCAGAACATCTCAAAAGCTCAAACTTCTTCCGGAAGCCCCAGAGAATTTGGAGGAGGATACGGGGGTTGCAGGGGTCTACTCACAAGTCACACGCATCAAAGATACCCCGGCTAGAAAGGATGCAGAGTCTCTTGGAAAGCTGCACAGGGATCTTCTCCCCAGAGTGACCGCTTACTGTACATCAGGAACTTATAAGATGAAAGATTTGCTTCGGTGGCTCAAAGATAGAAAACGAATTCACAATACAAATCCCAAGCTCTTCGATGAATGTCTTTACACTCCCTTCACGTACAAAGATTGGAGAAGCGATCATACCTATCAAGAAGAACAGCATCAGCTGATCAGACTCGCAGATGAGGGCGGAGAGATAGATATAGGCCGCAACAGTGATATCTTTATCTTTGAGTATGGTGTGGTTGTCTTATGGGGATTCAGCAGGAAAGAGGAACTGGCCTTCTTGGAAGATCTAGCAAAGTTCGAGAGCGAAAAGTTGTCCTCCGAAGACATTCAGGTCGAAGAATTCAATTACTATATCACCAAGTCATACCAACCGCGAATTTACAATGACTTCATTACATTGCGTGATGATTCGAACTATATGCTCAAGTTGTCCATCTCGCATGCACTTTCTCAGTCGGTGAAGATATCCCTTTTCGAAGAATTGGTAGACAATACGATTGAGGACACTCAGGATATACCACAGCAGGTGGCACAGACCGGAAAGGTCGAAATGAACAGGGACGAGATCATGAAGTCAATCGGAGAATTGTTCATACTTCGAATCAACATTAATCTTCATGGATCTGTCCTTGATCTGCCCGAGCTTATGTGGGCTGAACCGCATCTAGAACCAATCTACCAGGCCACACGAGGATATTTGGAGATAAATCAGAGAGTCGAATTACTTAATCAAAGGCTAGAAGTGATCTCGGACTTACTACAAATGCTCAAGGAACAATTGGGCCACTCTCGTGAAGAAAACTTGGAGTACATTGTGGTCGTCCTAGTTTGTGTGGAAGTTTTGGTGAGCATTGTTAACATCATAGTTGATATTCTCAATTACAAGGCTTGATAGTTGCCGGCAACTAAAGACCTATGGCCTACATATAACCACAAAGTACGCTGCCTACAGCGGGCTCCTACCCACTTACGAGGTCGTGTACGATAGTCGAGTAAAGATCAGCATGTCTCACTATGTCTCACTTGCTTAGACAGAGAAGACATAGGTGAAATTCAACAAAATTTATAGGCTGAAGTCAATTAGTAGTTCATTGGGGTTCCCAGTACGATTTAGTCCTCATTTATCTGATAACTCTCTCACCACTTACAATGGTCTCTTCAATTTAGTAGCTTGCTTTCTTGCTATCTTACGTGAAACAAATGATGTCATCGCCCAAAGAAGCAATCGGACAGCCACACGACTTAATTCGCCTCGTGGCAAATTTTGCGAAGCTCGCTTCAGTTGTGGCCAGTGCGTAGAATTTGCGTGCCCCAGTGCAAGAAAGCAAAGTGACATCCTTTTTTCGAATAGTAGTTTTTCTTATACCGAAATACTACCAAGCGGGTTGGTAATAACACTTCTATTACACCATACAATTCAGAAAGCATCCTTGTGTGAACACCGTTCACGGTGCTTGAAAACAGAACGTTTTATTGATCACCCCACTAGCCACTTTCGTTCGTACGACTGATTGATTATATTTTACGAGCAGCCAGTACAGGACTATAGCGTAGGTTCCGGGTCATATAGTACGTCCTACCTTTTGCAAGGGGTTCAATTTGCAATGCAACTATTGAACGGGAAGCACAAGCATTCTAATACCGGTGACAATAATGGAGGCCTAGTACGAACGTCAACCATTAAGCAAGGTTTTTCTCCTCACGATGATTCGGTTAGCCAACCCATCCGCTTGACTTTACTTCAAAACTTGGATTCCATGATTCACGGATGGTCAGATACCGAAAAATCATCGGGAAGGCGGTTAGTAAAGTTTACCTTTACTTATACCCTGACCAACGAAATCCGGATAGACTTCAAAGCTGTTTCGAGAGAAAAATACGTTTCCGGAGAGCCCATTATATCATGCATCTTCTGGGAGGAACGTGGCCAATATATCGTAACATCAGTTGATATCATCTTACTCCTCGAACACATCGTCAAAGACTCCTTTGGTGTCAAGGAGAAAAACAGAATAAGAAGAAACTTACAGTCACTCAAACCACAGACCGTTTCACGATCTAACCGTCTGATTCAACGGTTTTTCAACTTGCTCATGGGAATGGAAAACCCAAGACCCCGGAACATAGAAAAGGACTTAAAAGTTTTCAAGTGGACGGACCTCTTTAAAGCCTTGACAAAGGTGATGTCGAAATATTCCCGCAACTCCAGCGAGTCTGCCGATACCATGGAGACCCAGACGTCACAACAAACCACCAATTCAGTCGCTCCCTCATATCTTGTGAATGGATATCAATTTGACATAACAAACGCGTCGAAGAAGGAGGTCCCTGGCCAATTTCTCGCACGTAATGGTACTGATTCACTGACCTCGAGCGATGTTCCTACATCAGGATTAAATGACATCAACAGTAAATCAAGCGTGGTAAATGGTGATGAATCTGGCCTGTACACAGAATCGAGTTCATTATCCGAATCAGAGACCCATAATGGCGGTAGCAATTCTAAATCAGCGGAGTCCCTTCAGGCGTACAGTTCTAGTGTTCCATCTTTCACAATGACACCATATCACAATTCCTCAACCAGTATTACCTCAAATGCTCAATCCAGCGACAACAGTCGCAGCGATTCTCAAGAATTAGAAGCATCAACTCCTGGTAGATCTAAGAAGAAGAAAAGAAGACGGATGAAGGACAAAAAGAACAAAAAGAGAGCTATTACCACATATATCCAGGATCAAAGCGATCGTATACTAGGAACACCCCCAGCCAAGAATGATAACACCATGAATGCTGGCTCGAATGGAAACTACTTCAGGTATCCAGCAACTTCACAGTTGTATATAAATATGAATGGGGTCACTCCGAATCTCAAGCCGGATATTACAAGAAATAACATGTATCATCCACATACGCAACTGCTTAATGATATTTCAGTTGAAGGAAAGGTACAACTCCCACCAATACTGAGTAATCACTATAAGACCATGGGATCCAATTATAGAAGTATGGATAGTTCAGTGGATGCTGTTCAGAAACGTTCATTGAACAAAGCCTTCGCTAACATCACAAATGACGAACACTCCCATCTGCATACGAGCTGAAAAAAGTTAAAGAGGTGCGCAGGCGATCTAGGTCTAGAGTGTAATATATATTTTAACGAATTTATTGACAAGTGTACCCCAAACTTATTGCTGTCACACAATCATCGTCTCCTGCGGAAGTCGGGAGTGCTCTCAATCTTGGTTCCATTTTTATCAACAGTGACATAGTTCAAAAAGTCAGCAGTAGTGTCTGTTGGAGCTATGCTTGATTGAGAGTATTGATCAGAGGGTGCTCGATTGAGTAGATTAGATTGAGGGACACCAGATTGCAAAAGTAAATCTCTTGGTCCTGTCACGACGACGAGATCTTCAGTGCCGTCGATGTAGCGGACCGATCTTGAGAGAGAATCCTTTAAGAAGTTAAGAGTACTCAACGACATCATCTGTAAGTATAGCAAGAAATTAGAGAAGGATTCAAATGGGTGGATTTTTCTCTTGTCTGCGGCATCCCTTAAGTCGATCAGATTCAGCGTCGAGCGAAACCGAAATATCGAATTTTGTATATCATGAGGACCATTTACAGTAAGCCCTAAGAGGTTGTTTTTGCTAACCACAGCTTGTTCTCCATCCTCCAAGCGGACATTATAGATATTTCCACTTCCAACTAATGCAACTGTACCTCTCCCACTCAAAAGCGTGTAGCCAGGTCTGAACCATTTGAACAAACCTGTGTTAGTTGAGGTGGGAAGGCCGCTAGCCTTGGAAAATCTCTTGGAGATCCTTCTTGGAATAAGGTGGAGTCTTCGGATAAGTGAGCTTCCAAAGTAAGCATGAATAGCGTTGTTATTTATGATAGCCCAATCCAGAGTACCTTGGAGATTCATTACCGCAAACGTCTTCTGACTCAGGTTACCGAAAAGCTTTTTTGAATTCGTGGTTATGAGGAGCGAAAATGGAGATGTGGATACAATTCTCTGGTAGGCACTGTTATGATTCCCCATAAAGAAGCTTCTTAATGGAGCAAAGAGTGAGAGCCGAGAACTGACATTGTCTAATAATGCACCTTGTACACCGTATATGGACATTATGCTGCCTCTTTTCACATATAAAGGGACAGATGGCGTGCCATGAGCCGCAAGAACTGATGGAGGCTGCCCAACTGCTTCGAATTGTGGCAGCTTGAGTTCGTCAATTTGATCCAATTTGGTGGTGAATTCTGTTTTTGAAGCGTTTGAATCAATTGCCAGCGACCCTATAGCCAGTGTAGGTATGATCAGTATAAACCTCCTAAGCATGTGCCCATGGCTCCGTATAGATATATTCATGCTAGGCGCCATTCTCACTTTTCAACTTTCACTAAACTTGTTTGCGAGCGCGGTTTCTGGTGCAACTCTATTGGTGAGGTCAAATATTTGTTGCACACCATTCATCAAAGACCTGAGCCCTACATGCTGCTATTCATACAAGTTACAAATGACTTATGTTCATTGAATGATCGGATAAGTGGCGAATAGATTGATAGAAAAGTAATGAAAGCAAATGAATACGGCAAGCAGAAGTAAATGACTCGCGATTCTAAAATTGAACGCAAGAAGCATAGCCTACCCGAGTAAGTAAACTAATCCAATTTTGTTTTCGCCTTAGTGGTTCCGTTCTGAATGAATGCGAAGAACCGGTCGCCATATTCCAGAGCAGGAACTGCCGAAATTGTCAACCTAGGATGCCTCATTGACCGCCAGAAGGTCTCTAACCTTTTGCGAAATGAGTAGTTAGTTAAATAATCGATGATACCGAGATAGTATATTTCCTGAAGTGGTTCGTTATCCTCGTTCGTGGCTCGAATACCACCATCATGGCCGTAGAAGACGTACTTGGACCTTCCAGGATACACGTTCGAGGGTAAATCGGCAGTCCTGTCCAAGTTACGAGGATTCGTGTTGATCAACTCGTACTTACTGGTGGACTTTGGATCAAAAACAGTAAGTTTTCTAGTGGACGCCACTGTGTTTCCCTTTTTCACATCATGTAAGCCTATGAGAAGAGAATAATCCATCACGTTGATTCTTTTGAGAAGCTCTACATCAGCTTTCAATTGCGTGAAGAAAACTTTTCGCTTCTCTGGTCCAAACTTAATCTTCTCGTGTCTCTCAAGCCAGTTAAGATCCTTGAGTGTTAGTTGTGATAAGTCTCCAGTACGCAAACATTCTTCAGGAATTCGGGTTATCCTGCCCCATGTTGACCCCTTAAGATCATACTTTAGGTGGATATTTCTATGAGGAGGGAACAAGTTGTTCATGACGACAAAATGAACTTTGCGGTAACCACTTCCAAATGACATCTTGACCCTATGAAGCCCATAAAATTGCGAAATAAGGGTATTGGGATTCTCCTTTACGTGATTGTAATACTCGTGGAGAACTTTCCGCAATTGCTTATGTTCCGAATGATGAACAGTCTTAATGATGAAACGATAGTCTCGCGAGAAGTAAAAAAACGAACCACTTTTACCTGGCGATCCTAGCTCAGATAAAATATACTTGCCGGTGATGGAAACGAGGTAGTCTGCAGGGTCAATGCCGAACATTGTTCGAAGTTCCCTAAACACCGCGGGATTATAATCCTTGAACTTAAAATCGTACTTCGAGGACGGAGTTAGTTCACTTCCGTCCATGTTGAACGTAAGCTTCGTAGTTTTTTTGAAGTCAGATTCATCGAGCTTCTTCATTACCCCGGCATTGCGCGACACCGCAACACGTATACCTGTCAACATATTGTACGCCATGACAAAATTTTCGTGTCCTTCACTGATTTTGTTACCCACAAGAACTTCATCATCCAATGCAAGTTCTAGGTCCCTTTTCTTCTTCTTTCTTTTGGACAGGAGTGCATCTCGCATTTTGGAAAGTTCTGATTGAACAAAATCGGGACGATGCTGCTCTTTTGAATCTTTGGTGAAAGATGGGAAGGTTGCTCGAATCACTGGTCGAGCATCTTTGTTATCTAGCGAGCGCTTCGGTTGCACCTGGGTATGGTCGTTCGAATGCAAGCTTTTAGGATATGGGGTGGTATGGCGCCTCAGTATGATCGGCGTGGATTTGGAGGAAACAGAATGCAATGGTTTGGACTGCGGATGTGAAGATGAATGGAGCATATGAGGTTCATCAGTAATCGTTAGTGGATCGATATCCTCAGAAAGTCTCGTCTCCTTATTGACCAGCGAGTCGATAATTCGGGGCTCTTCAAACAGAGAAGGTGATGTGTCTTTGGAGAGCTCAGAGGCATCGACGTCGGACCGTGAACCTCGGCCTGAAACTGGACTCGAGGCCGAAGGATCCAAAGCTTTCGATATTTTGGCCTTCTCCTTCAAATGCGACGTAGACAGCATGACACCATCATTCTTGTCATCAAAAAGCAGAGGTTCCGCCACTGGTGCCAAGACTACTGTCTCTGTCATCAGAACGCTGGTTCGTAGACTGACAGTAGTACGGTTTGGTAACGGGTGGTAGAAAGGCGGCTCGTGATTTCAGGCAGTACCAGAAAAGTGTAGCTGCGGAAAATACACTAAACGCGTCTTTATGAGGATATGCAATATAAAAGACCTCGCGACCAAGTTTTAAAGAATCGTCTAGGGTCACCTGCCGCATCTGTGGAAATTTATTATAGTCGTGCACAAACCACATCCGAAACATTTGTTCGTTCTATAAGGCTTTTGCGGACATAGAGGTATGCATGCGCCACGGCAAGCTGCCTTTTAATTTTCCTGCTTCGTCGAAAGGGAAAATGGGAAAAGGAAAATCGAAAAACTTTAAAAATGGCGAGGCTAGTATGTACGTGCTCGTCTATTACCATCATTACATAATCACATTAGCCGTTTCTATGCATCGAATCATTTTACCGCGCCTTATATTGGATGTTATGAGCCAACCACATTGCAGACAATTGAGAACCAGAAGTGTCCAGGACTGTTCTGCAGACTCACCTACCTCCGCCAAATCCAAGGTTTTTCTTTCGAAACTTGGATTTGTATACTTTGTCTCAGAAGTGGGCCACAAATTGTTGCAGCCATTTCGCCTCATTCCCCGAATAGTATTCTGAGAGCATTACATACATGGTCTCGCTATATAAGCGTGGCGGAAACCATGGACAACAACTGGAAAGTCGCAAGCACCTCTTGTCGCGTACATTGCTCTTGTAAGCGCAAGCCCCATTCGAAGATTTGTACATCCTGCACACGGCCCGACTCCGGTCCGTTTCCGACGTAGATTATTTAGATAAGTGCCACACCGAAATTTTACATTCATTACCTCGATGAACATCGCAAAGAGTCTATTTCGCAAACTGGACAACACTGAAGCATTGGTGAAGTCGAAAGGCTTTGACGTATCAGAATGTGCTGAAGAGTGTTCTGGATGTCCTACGAAGTATCCATCATCGGTGAAAATAGAGTATGATGGTTCATTGTGGGATCTGACGAAGCCGTTTGGACTACACATGGTCGTCACTACGGGAAAGACCGACTGGCCACATGACGCCTGCCTGACCAAGCACACAGTGGCACACGAAACTCTGAATTGGGCGGACAGTGCCAAGTTGACTGGATTGGGACCTGAATCAGATCCTTCAAACACCATCAAGGTGTCTACGTCCTCAATGTTCCTGCTTAATCATGAAAAGAGTTCGGACTATGATACAAACAAAATTGCCGATATACTCATCTTACCGTTATTTGTGTGGATTAGAGATGTTCATGAATCAAACGCAAAAGACGTTTTATCAACAGTTGTTCCTGACCTCTTGGAGGCACATGCCTCGAAAAGCAAGGACCCATTCAAGAAGGAGTACCCCGAGTTTGCTGGCATCAGTGTCGTTCCAGATCCCCTGAAAGCTCATGTCTTCTTATGTTCCCACAGAACTAGAGATAAACGGTGTGGAATTACGGCGCCTATAATGAAGAAAGAGATGGACATACACTTGCGTGATTTGGGTCTTTTAAGGGACTTTGGGGAAGATCGCCCTGGAGGGGTTCACGTCTCCTTCATAAACCATGTTGGCGGTCATAAGTATGCCGCAAATGTTATCATTTATTTGAAAGAGTCGGGAAAGAATATCTGGCTTGCACGCTGTACTCCGCCCAACGCGGTTCCCATAATCGATGAATGCATTGTCAACGATGGAAAGGTGTGGCCTGACAAGGTACGCATTTTACAAAAGTTCAAGCCAGTCGAATGGTGAGATTTTGCCCACTAATAGAATATGCCAAATAGATTTTAGATATATATGAAATTGAAAATCAGCTCAAGAATTCCTTGAGCACGTTCAGCATAAGCTGAATACCTTCGTTAGAGTCGACATTACTTTCAAGTCGTTGAAATTCAGCTTCAAACTGGTCGTAGTTTCCATTCATGGCTTGTATGGTCAAATGCTGGTAGTATGGAAGCATGCGTGTATCCACACTTCCTAATTCTGCTGTCATGGCCCGAATATCACTCAAAATGGACATTCCAATGGCAACTTTGTCGTTTTGAGAAACCAAGGTTCTAACTTTTTCTCGAAGTTCAGGAAGAACACCTGCTTCACTTGTCAATGCTCCTTCATTCGTTCGCGGAATACCTGTGACCCCGTTGATATAGTTGTTGAAGGCAGATACATCAAAGCGGCCAGAATACAATTCCGGAGCCTTCAATCCCTCTTCATTGACATTTTTCGGATCAAAAAGCAAAATGACCGGCGCAGAAGTTATGGAAAACTGTTCTTGAATTTTGTCGCTGTTCTTATCGAGATCAATTTCGGCAAACTGAATTATTTGTTTATCTCTTGCGTACCAGGAGGCTAGGGTTTCAAAGTCTGCTCGTATGCGAGTGCAGCTTTTACAATGAGACGAAGTGAATAAGACTAAAGTCTTCGATGATGAACGAAGCACCTGGTCTTCGATGGTATCATCTGATATACGCTTCAACTTCGATATTGTATCTGCTTGTTCACTTTCACCACCTAAGCGAATATTAGACATTTGCTGGATAAAGTTGCTGATCGAAATTTCATCACGTCCTCCGTTATACTCTACTGGATCATTGTCCCCATGAAAGAACATCATGGTTGGATAGCCTTGAAGAACATATTTCTTTGACATCTTGCGACCATCCTTATCTCCATTGACCTTTACTATTTGAACTTGAGGTTCATTGCCAAACATGCTAGCTACAGTGTCCAAGACTGGTGAAAGCTTCCCACAGTGGCGGCACCAGTCGGCGTAGAACTCCACAAATGTGTACTTATTGGAGCCATGAACCACGTCTTTGAAGGTCTTGTCATTTGCTAGAACCACTTGCGCTCCTAGAACATACAGGAGAAGAAAGGGGATTAAATACAAGGCCCTTAGCATTGTGAACAGCAATTACCGTTTTTAAAGCTGGGTTCAACCAAACCGGTTATACTGCATATGGGCCGCACACCGTTAAGGTGCAAAAATAGCAGTTGGTGAAATTTAAGATGCTAAGAGCAGCTACACACTTTGCTCATAATGCACAAGTTTTACGAGTCTGCAGGCGCTACCAAACGACATTGACATTTTTCACAAAAGACACTTGCATGTTGTGCACCAATGCGAAAGGAATTTTGCAGGAAACTTTACAACTGCCTGAGCTTCAAAATACTCCAATTGAATTGAAAACTGTAGATATCATGAAGAAAGAGAATGCCCAATGGTTTGATGTCTATTGCTACGATGTACCCGTACTTCATGTGGACCGTCCTGGCCAGGCGAAACCTGTCAAGTTCATGCACTACTTTGACAAAAAGAAGTTGACGGAAGAATTCTTGAAGGGGGAAAAACGGATATAAGCAAGATAACACTCGACGCCAAATCGTATCCTTATGGGCAAAACGTATACGGGGTTTACGAATAGGCGCTTATAAATCGACACGTGACAGACGGAGATACCGATAGTCCATATAACGGGTCACTACGGTGGCGAAAAAAGACAGCAGCATGTCTCCAGCTAGGAAGAAGGTTGCTTTGGTCACCGGAGGATCCTCAGGCATTGGTTATGCCACTGCAATTGAGCTCGCTAAGCGTGGATATAAAGTGTACGCAGCTGCTCGCAGGCTCGAACCTATGAATGAATTGAAGAGACACGGAATTATTCCCGTGAAACTTGATGTAGTGGACTTGGAGGATATCAAGCACATAAAGGAGCTCATTGAGCGTGAAAACGACGGCTACCTCGACCTTTTGTTCAATAATGCAGGACAAGTATGCAACTCTATGGCAATTGATGTTCCAGACGAGTGGATGAAGCAGTGCTTTGAAGTTAATGTCTACGGTCCAATACGGGTCACCCGTGAATTGGCTCCCTTGTTCATCAAGGCGAAGGGAACTGTGGCATTCACTGGCTCAGTGGCGGGTATAATCCCTTTTATACGAGCTTCTATGTACTCTGCGTCTAAGGCTGCGATAAGCTCGTACTGTGAAATTCTCGAAATTGAATTGAAGCCTCTTGGGGTGAAGGTTGTGCACTTTTATACGGGAGCAGTGCAAACCGCTATAGCAGACAATAGAACCCCTCCGCAGGATTCCTATTATAACGTTCCCGAAATGGTGCAATCCGAGGAAGAGAGAAAAGATGCTTTCAGAAAAATGCCTGTCGAGGTATATGCGAAGAAAACCATTGATGATATTGAGAGTCAGACCTTGGGTGGAAATCCACACAGGTATCGTGGTAAGTCAGCTTCATTTGCTTGGATCTTATCAGCCGTACTTCCTTGGAGCCTTATTGAGTATGTGATGATTAGAAACCTCAAATTGGATGCAGCGTTCAAAGCTGTTGAAAAGAAGTACAAGTCCCTAAAGTACGATTGATGTGATTTCCCAGGCTGTTAATTTTTCTAGCCTGAAGCATATTGAAGTAGCGATGTTTCATGCCTTTGTTGACCACAGTAATATATGCCTATTCAAGCCAGCCAAATCTATCGATGACCATTTTTAAACGATCGGCCACTCTATGGGGCGGGTATAGAGACAATAAACCATAGTCAAAGCACCATGCGCGGCACGGAAGAAACGGAATGTTAATCCGCTACTGATCCCCCACGCGGGTTTGATGTATTACCCCACACTGATTCTGCATACGCATCATTTGTGGTGCGTCTCGGACGCACGTTTGGCACATTTCCACATCCACAAATTGCATCAGTTCCAAGGTCTCACATGCACATCCCAATCCCCATGGCCTCTTTCTCCGAGATCCGAATCGACCGCCCTTCTTTGAAATTGCTCGAGCTGGGAATCTTGTCGGCCAATTTACGAGCCTATCCTCCGCAAACCGCAACAATAGGTTATGAATTTTCCACCCGGAAAAAATACCTTCTCGGTCTTTTTTCGACCCAGATGAGCATTAAATGCACGGGTGTCATAACCTCTGCGTTCGCGGAGTAACGGCACGGCTTCTTTGAATGGGGTACTTTCCAATGCCGCTAGGACTTACCGCTCGGAATTCATAGGTCTTTCGCCTATAAAAGCCCAAGCGGAAAAAGGATTTCCACAATGATTTCTTCAGCGATCCTTGCGAGTCTTCTTACTTTGGCTCATGCTCTTCCTGCCAGCGAAATACTGGTAGAAGTTAGCCCAAGTTACGTTTATTCTCAGTTCACGTTTCCTCCGAATGCTGCTCCAACTTATGCGAAAGGTCTCCCAAAGCCCTCCACGGTTACCAATTATGGGCCTCATTACACAGAAGTGTCTCACTTGCTTGGAGACTTGAAGACAACAACCTGGGGAAACTGGAACCCAAACGCTACTGCCACCGCTACTGACAAAGATGATCCATACGGCCAGTACGCTTGGACTCAATTGTGGGAAAATGTTTCGCTAAAAAATTTCACCAGCACCGGAATATACTCTACTACCGTGGACCCCACTCCTGTTCCTTCAGAGTCTCTTGTGCTTCCTCCACCAGATGTCTTCAGTTTTGACGATAATTTTAATTTTCCACTGGATTTTGTTTTCGGAGTTGCTGGCTCGGCAGCGCAAATCGAAGGTGCAATTGCTATGGAAGGAAGATCTCCAACCATTATGGAGGTCCTTGTTCCTGATAGTCGCCCCAAAGACTATGTTACAAACGAAAACTACTATTTGTACAAGCAGGATATACTTCGATTGGCACAAATGGGTGTGAAAACTTATTCATTCTCAATTCCTTGGACAAGAATTCTTCCGTTTGTGATGCCGGGGACTCCTGTGAACAAACAAGGCATAGACCACTACGATGACCTCATAAATTACTGTGTGGAGTTAGGTATTCAGCCCATGGTCACCCTTACCCATTTTGATTCTCCACTTCAATTTTTGGGTGACAAGGAGCCTAATGATACTGACTACCCTCTTAATTTCTATGCTGGATATGCTAACGATTCCTTTGTTGAAGCGTTTGTCAACTACGGAAAAATTGTCATGTCTCACTTTGCTGATCGAGTGGGTCTTTTTGTCACTTTCAACGAGCCATATTTGTATGCTGGCTACCCATTGGGAGTCAAGAACGTGGTTACGGCTCACGCTGCCTTGTATGACTTTTATCATAATGAACTCAAAGGATGTGGAAAAGTTGGTCTCAAGTTCAACGACAATTTTGGAGTGCCTAAAAATGCTACAGATCCAGATGACGTTGCGGCTGCCAACAGGTTCCAGGATTTCCAGCTTGGGAGTTTCTGCAATCCTTTGTTCCTTGGCCAGGATTACCCAGAATCGTGGAAGAATACCTTTTCGAACGAGACTAAAATTTTCTTCTCTGCCGAAGAACTTAAAAATGTCAGTAAGAAAGCGGACTTTCTTGGTATTGATCCATATACTTACACGGTGGTTACTCCTCCAGAAGGAGGCATTGCAGCTTGTCAGGCAAACACCAGTCATTCGCTTTGGCCACTTTGTGTGAACGAAACGCAGACGAGAGAAGATGGATGGAAAATGGGGTATCGTTCGGAGTCTTACGTTTACACCACGCCAGTCGAATTTCGCCAGTATCTCAACTATCTCTGGGACACTTTCAAGGCGCCAGTTTTTGTGACAGAATACGGATTCCCCGAGTGGAAAGAGACCGAAAAAGAACTCGGAGATCAGTTGTTCGACCAGGCGAGGTCGATCTACTACAGACTGTATTTGGATGCCATGTTGAAAGCTATCCATGAGGATAAAGTGGAGGTGATGGGCTCGTTGGCGTGGTCGTTCCAGGATAACTGGGAGTTTGGCAGTGCTGACCAATTGTTTGGAATGCAAGTTGTCAATACCACCACCCAGGAACGGTACTTCAAGAAGAGTTTCTTTGACTATGTGAAGTTTTACCAAGATAGAAGTTAACAACTAGGTTAACGACCTGTGGCCGTCCATCTGGGTTGGAAAGAGTAAATAGGATCAACGAGTCTAGTTACAACCGCTCTCGTAGTGGCCTCATGCGAGGTCGTTAGCACATTTTGGTCCGAAGTTACTCCGATTGATGTGCAATGGGGGGCAGTCTGCATCATCGTTTTGGAGGTTGTCTCTGTCAGTCGATGTCTATCTACTTGAAAGAGAACACATACTTCTCCGTTACGTTTTCTTATGACTGCAAAAACGTCTAGCCTGCATGCTATTGTCCGCAGGCCGTTATTCCCCACACTCTTCGTGCATGTGCGAGTTTCGGGTATACAAAGGACCAATTCAAATTTTTATTCGTAAATGTCTAACTCAGCACAAAAGAAAGTGGTATTGGTAACCGGGGCTTCGTCCGGAATCGGCTATGCGACGTCAATTGAGTTTGCTAAAAGGGGATACAAAGTTTATGCTGGCGCAAGAAGACTTGAACTGATGGAGCCGTTGAAAAAGTATGGGATCATCCCTATCAGGCTTGATGTTTCTTCCTTAGATAGTGTTAAGGAGATAAAGGCGTTATTGCAGCGTGAGAATGACGGAAAGCTCGACTATTTGTTTAACAATGCCGGCCAGCTGTGTACGTTTCCCGCAATCGACACTACTGATGAGTGGTTTAAACAGTGCTATGAGGTCAATGTCTTTGGTCCCATGCGTTTGACCAGAGAACTAGCCCCCTTGCTCATCAACGCAAAGGGAACCGTTGGGTTCACTGGATCTCTTAGTGGCCTTGCTCCATTCCCTTTCTCATGTACCTACTCTTCTACCAAGGCGGCTATACATGCTTATGCCAGTACCCTCCGTCTTGAGATGAAACCATTTGACGTTAAAGTTATCAATTTTATAACTGGTGGTGTCAAGACCGACATCGCCGACACACGGCCATTGCCGGAGTCTTCTCTCTACAATGTACCAGAAATGAAGGAAGCACTCGTTGAGAGACAACAAATGGCTGCGAGAAACAATCCTATGCCAGCAGAAAAGTATGCTTACAAAGTGGTCAACGACTTTGAAGCTCTGAGTGTCAGTGGTCCCTTGAACAAGTACCGCGGCACAGGCGCTAGTTTTCTACATTACGTATTCTTGCTCATGCCTCGATTCCTCGTCGAGTTGGCGTTCATCAGAAAGTTCAAACTTGCCGGAGTGTTCAAGTCAATGAGAGAAAAATATTCCAAAACGAAGTTGGACTGAACCATAGGTATCTGAATATGCAATATATGATTTGAAAAAGCTAAACATCATAAATAGTACAGCATAGGGGAGGTATATCATCGGAGGTCTATGTCAGGCACATACTGGGGCATGCCAGTTCTGCTCGACTCCAAGATTGCGTCAACGCAAAGTAAGGCTCTCATAGCATCCTCACCGGTGCACTTGACCTCTGATTCGCGGCCAGTGATAAGGTTTGCAAAATGTTCGAGTTGTAACTCGAATGGCACTGGCTGCTTTTGTCCAATGTGATGGATGGGACTATCCTTGTCATTGGGAGATGCGGAAGGGGTAGGAAGACCATAATTCATTTGTGCTCCGCCTCCATCGAAGTCCTGAAGCGACTGGTAGGAAAGATCTAGCTTTTCGGACGATACGGGGTTCAACCAGTGACGTTTTTCGTAAGGCAAGTTATTTTGGTGATGTAACGTAAAGTCCGGAATGGAGAGAGTACCATCACTACCGAACAAACGATAAAAACCCGCGGCATTCTCGCTATGAGGAACGGTGGGGTTTTCACCTGTGCCCGATTCAAAAGAGTATGGTGAGATTACATTGTCAGCACACACAAACGTACCGCAACAGCCGTTCGCAAACCTCAACGTCAACACTGCCCCTTCATCCACAGCATTTTCACTGTGGTTTCCCGCTCTCTGTTTGATCAACAACTCAGAGTACACTTTGACGACTGGGCCCAATAAATATTGAAGCAAATCAATGTCATGAATTAAGTTGATTAGCATGGTTCCGCCTCCGAGCTCGATCGACGACCGCCAAGGCTTTTCCGAAAAGTATGTGTCCGGTTTTTTCAACGCCCACGTTCCTTGAATTGCCACCGGACGGCCCACTTTGTCCATGTTTTGCTTGGCAGAAATAATGTACGGGTTGAACCTGCGGTGGTGTCCAACAAGAAGATGAACGCCCAGATATCGACATTGAGCAATCAATGCTTTGCAATCCGCCACGGTGGGTGCCAATGGCTTTTCCATCAACATGTGTATTCCTCGTGCCGCCAACTTACTGCCAATGGGAACATGGGTGTGATTCGGGGTGGCTACAATTGCTCCGTCAGGAACCCTCAACCCTCTCTCGTCACAGAAATCTAACATCTCGTCAACAGAGCGAAACAAAAGCGTATTAAACTGGCTGGCAACTCCGGGGCCCTTGGCTGAGTGATCAATGATGGCAAAAAGTTCACAATCAGGACGCTCGTGTACATGCTGAGCATGTCTAGGACCAATGAGGCCGGCACCAATCACCACGAGTTGGATTTTTTGATTCATTTGAACTTGAACTAAAGAATTGAACGCGTCACCACATCTTTCTTGATCCATACTTTAGTAAAAAACAGTGGGCCGCAAACTCAAATCTTATCTACTGATAAGAAAGTGACACAAAAGAGAGACGCATTCGGCCACGTGCGATTTGTGTGGGTGCGTGGGTGTTTCGCTTGCATAATTCCTGTGTCCGGGGTTGCAACCACTTGCAGCCGTTTACATCTTCGGCTTCAATGGCATTTCGGTGAAGAGCTCGTTGCACAAATGGTCGATTACACCCCAGCCGTATCCATTGGCAAACCGGCGGCGCACCACGATGTTGTTGTGGGCATCAGGTGGTAGACTCACCAATACTTTTCTCCAATTGAGATCTGGTTGGTGATACTTTCTCGCTATTTCCACCTGCTTACCCAATTTCCAGTCGCTATAGTGGAAAAGGAGACGAGGAAGTGGAATCCGGTATTTGTTGGACTCCTCCTTGTGCTCGGGCAAGTTTTCGAAGCGGTAAAACTTGTCATGGAAAATTACTGGTCTTCTGGTTTCGGGATCCAAAATGTACCTCACTGTCGGTTTGGGTGCAATTAAGGTTAAGACTGCCGACTCAATTACGGATGCTTTTGGGGGGACTTTAAACTTTGAAGGCGAATCAGACGAGTCGTCGGCCTGGTCGCTTCTTTGAAGTTCGTAATCGTCTTCCCCACCTTCTTCATCGTCGTCTGCATTATTGATGGACTGTGCCAAGTCGCTTCCTTTCGCCGTAATTCTCATCAACGTCCGTTGTTTTCTGGAAGGCTTGCTCTTCTTGGTCACTCCAAACGAGAAAAGATCTTTGTACTTTGGTTTCTTTTCTTTCCGCAAGTCATCCACAGCGTTGCCGTACTCGTTGTCTGACGGCACTTCTCCCACAGTATCTTCAGAAACGTTGGTATTAAGTGAATGATTGTCGTGCCCTGCAACTTCCTGGTGCTCTGGGTCCACCGGCTTGTGGTTTTTCAAGTCGTCCACATCTCCGAGTGCCTCATAATCCAAATACAACAAGGCAGAAGTTCTTAGAGGCACAATGCCATCATTTATAGCATTTGCATAAAGCGTGAGGTGGACAAATTTGGCCAAGAACGTCTTAAGAGGGTCATTTGGTAACACCTCTAACAATGGGCGAAATGCTTCTCCGCCGCGCTCTTTATTCTTGAAGCTGGGAAGTTTCTTCAGGAGCGTAAGATCACGGCCAGTTTTACCTAATGTTCCAAGGTCAAGGAACCACGATATCCAAAGACTCATCTCGCTGAGAACACCTAGCAAGGGACTGGCCATACACACAAGGTTATACGGCTGAATTCCTCGATCCTCAAAGTACGAGATTCCTTTCGTGAGAAGGATATTTTTGATGGCATAGAGCTGGACCGGCCCCCCTAATGAGTGCCCAATAAACGATATTCGGCTAATTTTGTGGCCCTGTGCAAGTAAGCTAGCGATGAGCTCGGTAATATAGTGGGAAACACCCAATCCTAGTCGCTTAATTCCCTTCTCCGTTCGCCCAGCGTTTCCTTCGAATCCCTTCACCAAAAGATTATCCAGCGAGGCCTGGAGTATTCGGTCTTTGAGGTACATCATGTCTGCCGTGACATTGGAGAATAGACCATGGGTAATAATTACCAAATGTATGGGTTTTGTTGGATCCTCGGGAAGCTCGGGCCATAGAGCCTTGGTGTCGAGTTTCTCCACACTGAGCTGTGGGTTTGTCAGGACGCCCAATTGTTCCTGGGAATTGTCTGCTTTGATGGTGCCAGTAGTAGGTGATATTAGGCCCGTCAACGAGTTCAGGAATGGACCATGGTTGAGACTCTTCATTTGCTCAAAATCTTCCCCAACCATGAGATCGTAATAAATACGGGCATTTCGAGAGATGACTATCTGTGACACCACATCAGCCGTCCACATGTACATGGGATGTCCCTCGAGAGACTTTCCATAGTAAGAATTGCTGTTCAACTTTAACTTGACATTGAATGTTTGGCCTGGTTTGAGCTGGTTTTTGAACACAACTTCGTTGTTGTCATCCGGGTTTTCGGGTACAAACTGGGTCTCGTGCTTATAGTTGCAAGGAATAACATGGCAATAAAGAATGAACGGTCCATTCAAAATATGCACCGCTCGAATTGGCGCTCGCTCGTCGTTTTTTAGCCTAAAGAAAATTTGCTTTCTTGTATCGTCAACGCATGTATAAACAAGCTTGTATCTGCATATGCCTCCTATCTTTAAATTATCCCTGTCTCGATACCATAGAAAAGGATTCGGCATAACCAACAACAAAGTTTGATATTTCAGCTCGGTTATGTGGGGAACGCTCCTGCAGGCAGCTGGCTACCGATGCCGATGATAATTACAATCAAGTTACTAAATGTTATTTTTCTTTTCAATAAATCACTATACCTAAGCTTGGAAAGCATCCTCTAAGAACTTTTCTTCTTCTGCATTGTGCATACCCTTGGATCCCGCAGCAACAGATGCAGATGGATCACGACCACAATAACGCAACGTCAAGTCCTTGTACTTGTCGGTCTCCTGCAAGGTGGTGGCGAACCGTGGGGAGACATAAGACCATGAACCCATGTTCAATGGCTCTTCTTGACACCATGCGATATCCTCAAGGTTAGGGTAGGAGTTTAAGGTATCACGCAACTGGGCGAATGGGAATGGGTGCAATTGCTCCACCTTCACGATAGCTGTGGACTTGTCTTCAATGCTTGCTCTCTTTTTGTGTAATGCGGTGTAGACCTGACCGGTACACAAGATCACCCGTTTTATGTCCTCCTTGGCAGAAATGCTCTTGCCCAATTCGACATCATCAATGATCCATTGGAAATGCGAGTCGCCAGTGAAGTCAGACAACTGGGATCTTGCAAGAGGATGACGCAACAAAGACTTGGAGAAGAAAAGAGCCAATGGCTTACGGAATTGACGGTGCATCTGTCTTCTCAACAAGTGGAACAAGTTAGCAGGAGTGGTTGGGTATGCAACTTGCATGTTGGCGTCTTGGTGTTGGCGCTCCAACTTTTCTGGGGCAGGGAAGTAACGTGGGTCTTCATTACAAAGTTGCAAGTAACGCTCAATACGTCCTGAAGAATGCTCGGGACCTTGACCGTCGTAACCGTGAGGAAGAGAGAGAACCAATCCTGAACGTTGCTTCCACTTGGATTCGGCAGCGGCAATGAACTGGTCAATGACAACTTGAGCAGTGTTGGCAAAGTCACCAAACTGAGCCTCCCACATTACCAAAGCATCTGGCGAGGTCAAGGAGTAACCATACTCGAAACCCATGACACCGTACTCAGACAAAGACGAGTTGGAAATGACGAAAGCAGCCTGGTCGTCACTGAGGTGGTTCAATGGTGTGTAAGTTTGTTCAGACGATTGGTCGTGAAGCACCGCATGACGTTGAGAGAATGTTCCTCTCTCGACATCCTGTCCGGAAACACGAACGTGGTATCCTTCCAAGACCAATGATCCAAAAGCCAAAGCTTCACCAGTGGACCAGTCGATTCCTTCACCAGTTTCAACAGACTTCTTTCTGGTATTCAAGATTCTCTTCAAGTTTCTGTGAATCTCAAAGCCCTTTGGTGCATCAGAAATGACTTCACCGATCTTCTTGAGGGTGTCCTCCTCGACAGCGGTAGGTAAGTGAGGAAGGACTTCAGTGGCCAATTCCTTAGGAGACTTGAAGTCTTCCCATGGAGTGGTCAACCATTCTCTTGAAGTGGGTTGGTAATCCTTGGATTTCTTGAAGGATTCCTCCAACATTCCCCAACACCATTTCTTGTGCTCCTCGATATCCTCCTTGGTGAAAGTCTTTTCCTTGATCAATTGGTCGGTATAGTAGTCAAGAACAGACTTCTTCTCAGCGATCTTTCTGTACATCAAAGGTTGAGTGAAGGATGGTTGATCGGTCTCGTTATGACCGTATTTACGGTAACCCACCACATCGATAAGAACATCAGAGTGGAAAGTGGCACGCCATTCAGCAGCCAAGTTGAAGACGAACACCATAGCCTCGACATCATCTGCGTTAACGTGGAAGATAGGGGCATTGATGGCCTTTGCGATGTCAGAAGGATACAACGTGGAACGAGCAAATCTGGGATCCGTAGTGAAACCAATTTGGTTATTGACAATGACATGAATAGTACCACCGGTAGAGTAGGCAGGAAGGTTTTCGAAACCCATGGTTTCGTACACAACACCTTGGGCCGAAAAAGCGGCATCACCATGCATCAAGATAGGCATTGCCTTCTTGAAAGTGCCAATGTCATGTTTGTAGTGCTGAATGGCACGAGTCTTACCAAGAACAACACCATCCTCGGCTTCTAAGTGCGAAGGGTTGGCAACAATAGATAAGTTAACGTGCTTACCAGAAGTGGTTGGTCTGGCGTAGTTCATACCAAGATGGTACTTGACGTCTCCCGAACCTTCATCGAACTCCTTGGAGCCGGTGAATTCGAAAAAGATGGACTCGTTGGGTTTACGCACCACATTGGACAACATATTCAATCTACCTCTGTGGGGCATACCAATGACGATATCTTCCACGCCGTACTCGACGGAGGTATCGATCAAGGCCTTGATACCAGGCACCGAAGACTCAGCACCTTCGAGACCGAAACGCTTGTCGTTGGGGAACTTGGATGACAAGAAGGACTCGAAAGAGCAAGCCCATATTAACCGGTCAAGAATTTGGCGTTTTTCATCGGGAGAAAAGCTGTATGGTTGTGGGATTTCGATACGTTCACGCAACCAGTCGCACTGCTCCTTCGAAGGGATGTGAATGTACTCCACACCGTACGAAGAGCAGTACAAACGCTCACAAGTATCAACGATCTCACGAAGCGACATGGTCTTCTTGCCCGACTCGGCAAATCTGGGCAAAATACCTGGACCCAAGGTGATCTGCTTGTCAAGGTCGGCCTCGGTGAAGCCATAGTAGTCCAAGGACAACTCTTTTGGCAAGTCTTCGGTGTCACCATATGAGATGCCCAAGGGATCAATCTTGGCCTTTTGGTGACCTCTAACTTGGTAGGCTCTAACCAACAACTGCACTTTCAAGTGAGTGACGACGTCGGGCGACGAGGAAGAGCTGGGGTCGAAACTAGCAGCACCTCCAGCTGGGGTGGGGACGATGGTGGGAGGAGCCTGGAACGCCAGCGATGGGGATCCCGTGGTCTCAATGTTCTTGAAGTAAGCATTCCAAGACACATGGACACTGGACGGGTCCTGGCGCCAAGCATTGTACATTTCATCCACGTAGTTAGCGTTATTGCCCTGAAGAAACGAATCGGTAGCAAGGGTTCTAGCAAGCGTAAGTCTTGGAGGCAGCAATTTCGCTGCCATCCGGTGCAACAAACGTGCCCTTGTGTTTACTCTAAGCATTTTGAGATTGCGAGTTCTACTAGGATACTCCACTGGGAAAACAAAATTTCAGTGGGGTCCTTATTAGTGTTGGTGTAAGTGAGATATTTTCGGGGTTTTTATTTGCCGACGGTTTTGTGTCACTTTTGGCCGCGGCTTCCGACATGGCCGGGATGGCTCTGATCTCGATCGGAACGTGAAAAATGAGGTTGTAAAAAAATTAGAAGAGTGGACGTAAAGCAGCGGTGTTGGCTCCGGATGCGTTTTGAGACTCATCACAGCCATAAAACACCTACGGGAACCATTTTTGTGGAGTTCGTGTTGCAGCCCAACCGGCTGGGTGTGCGGGTGTATCGGAGTAGCCTCCGGGGTAATGACCCAAAGAAGCTTTTTGGCAGTCCGAGGCCCGGTGGATTTCCGGATACACTCAATTTACTAGTCTACTCTATTTCTTTTTTGTCCGGGATGTCGTAAGGCAAGCAGCCAAATCTGTGTAGGATCCTCTCTATACCATCCATTCCCTTGACCAATTGGCCGATTTCAGGGCCGTAACTAATTCTCACGTAGTTGTACCAGATTACGTCTTCCAATCTGGACAAGTTTTGTGGATTGATCAAGAAAAAGAACCCCGGAACCACGATGACTTTTTCGTGGAGACACTCATGGAAGAATCCCAAACTGTTGGAGAGCTTTCCCGGTAAATGTGACAAGTGAAGCCAGAGGTAGAAGGTGGAGTTCGGGGTATTTCTCTCGGTGAACTCGAACCCCATTCTCGTCAACCGCTCGATGATATAATCCCGTTTCATTTTAAAGTGCGTTTGCAATGCCTTCATCTCGCTTAGAACCTTGGTAGGCTCGAGGAAGTCCACGGCAGCGTACTGGAATGGAGCATTGGAGCCTCCATCCAAGAACGAACCGGCACTGCTCAACGCATTGATGTAATCCTCCGGTCCCACGATCCAGCATATTCTCCAACCTGGCAATCTGAACGCCTTGGTGAGTCCGTTGAGGATCAAGACTGGATCACGGTTGACGTCCAAAACGTATTCAGCGCTCGAGATCGAACTGCCGGAACAGTGGTCGTCATAGTAATAGTGCGAGTAAAATTCGTCCATGATCAAAAGGCACTTTTCTCTACATAGCTGGTGGAGCGTGGCCAACTGCGCTCTAGTCATGCATCTGCCGGTGGGGTTTCTAGGGTTCAGGGTAAGAAGAGCACTTACCCCACGTGCCAATTCGTTTCGAATCATCTCCAAGTGAATGTCGTAATTGTCTGCCTCGCTGAGAGGGACCGGAATGGGGGAGAAGTTTTTGAACAAAGAAAGCATTTCGGCGTAGGCAGTGTAGTCTGGAAGGAAGAAGGACAAGTAGCAGTCACTGATGATGGAAGCAATTCTGGTGAGACCGGCTCTTCCACCAGGAACAATACAGACGTTCTTGTAGGTGTACTTGGAGTTCTGGTTCTTACGGTAGGTTACATTGTAGTAGTTCGCAACCGCCTCCCGCAATTCCTTGATTCCGGCTGTAGGAGCATATTCTTTGGCATGGTCAGGCACGGGGATCAGTTCCGGGCGCTTGAACGAACCGGGAACGGTGTCGCCGTGCTCGGGTGCGCCCTGGCCCAAATTGGCCCAGGAGTCCTGGCCCTCGTAGCCGTACTCGCCTGCTCTTTCGGTGACCCAGAGAACACCAGTCGAAGACTGCGATGTGTTCATGGCCGGCTTGTGGATTTCCTCGTTGAACTTTGGTCTGGGAACAGGAATTGGCGACGAGTCTCTGCCATTTTCCGACTTGGATAGCTTGTTCAAAAGATGGTTCTTGAGCGTGTTGTTCTGTGGCACGTGGTTGGGTGTCCGTGAAGAAGGCACCCCGGTGTCGACAAACCGATTGTCTCGAACCGACGTCTGACTCAGGTTACCGTGGGAGAAAATTTCAAGAAGCGAAGAAGCGGAACGCTTGAGTGGGGCTGGAAGCGTGGACTCCAAGCGCTCAAACTCGTACACGCTGCCTTCGTCGGATTCGTTTGACATGCTGAGATGAGTCAATTGGAGTTTAGAAGCGAATTAAATTGCACCGGTCCGGGTCAGCGGCTTAGTCCCCCGGTATGGGTGTGTGGGTGAGACACAGCGCCGACGAGCGGCTGCGATTCCGGGTGCAATAGTTACTCCACACTGCGAGGCCGAGCCATTTGGGCAATTATGGGATACAGGTGGGTAATGGCCTTGGTGGGTTAGGGCGTTTACCACGCTATGTATTTTCAACAGTAGCACAAAAAAGAAATAATCACATATGCGCAAGTGGCTATAATATATGCAATTGCAACTATATAGCCCTCCCAGCATTCACCATCTTCCCTCTACACAATGGCGACGCCAGCCCCCATGTCTCGTTATTTCTTTTCGCTCCCTCGTTTTTTTGCCGCTTCCCCTCGAGGCTCGGACTGTGGGGTGCGTGTTCGGCATTTTGATGACTTGCGTGCCGGAACTGAGCATCACCTACATATATTTTTTAACCCGGGAGATTTACCACATTTTACTGTTTATAACGCTGTTTGAAAGCACTTTTTTTCCTCTTACAAGTTGAAAAGACCCACCAAACTTCCCGGTAGTGTTTTTTACCTATAAACCTTCAGCAGCAGCCATCGTAGCTGCGCTTTCCCTGGAGCCAAACTTGCACAACTTTTGCACCTCCTGAGCCCACTGTCCCCATACCTAGTATCCATCGCCGGTGCAATGCTAAACAAACTCAGATTTAAGCATGTCAACATAAACAGCATTTTGGAGCGTGAAAAGTCCTCAAATCCACACGATGAGTTCGGCTCCGATGGGGGAATTGATCCTCCTCGTGACTCTTCTCCGGGTCCGCTGTCGTTTTTCCTTTCGCCAATCACTTCTAATGAATCTGCATCCACAACCATCGTCGAACAAGACCCGCTAGACGAACCAAAGCTCCCCGAGTCTTACTCACCATTGCTTTCCCTCCCGGTGGAAATTCTTCATCGCATCATCGAATTGGTATACTACGACGACAACACCAACTCCATCAACGCAAACCTCGAGACGTTTTCCAAAACTATCCCCCTCCTCCTGAAGACCGTCAATGCATTATCCTTGAGATTTCTTTACAAATATGCGGTTTTTAATCGACCACATTCTTTTGACAAATTTCTTCGTAACCTCATAACCCATCCCGACCTCGGGCGTTACGTCGAGTTCATTGACTTCCAAACATTCACATCTATCGGGTTGGGGCGCACTGGTAGGATGAACCAGGAAATCCAGATGGTGACGTCTGAAACCATTGCCCATGCACTCACGTTGATCCCCAACTTGATCGAATTCCTTGCAAGTGAAAATATCCAGGATGATTTGGGTGTCGCTGTGCTTGACAACCTCTTCAACCACCAGCCCAAATTGCAAGCCCTTGATTTTTGTGGGGCAAGTAGCGAGAGTTTTGCTAGGGCGTTCCAACAACTAGAGATTGAACTTCCTCAAACTGAGATTATTGCCGGCCAGGTGGTCGAGCGACGCAAATTGGAGAATTTATTCAAAATCTCCTTCCACGATTGTTCTAATCTTCATGTCGACATTTTCGCAAAGATCCTTCCCCATTTGCAAAATTTGAGGCGCTTGGATCTCACTCATACGTCAATAAATTCAACCACTCTTGTCGCCAGCGTCCCTGCGACTTCGAGGCTCACTCATTTATCGTTGGCCAGGTGTTCCAGACTCACAACCAAAGACCTCATTAATTTCCTAGTAAACCATCCCTCTGTCGCTGACCATCTGTTGCGTTGGCTCAATCTTCAAATCGACTCCAATGTGGTTTCTCCACTTTCCGATGTCTACTTGCATTACACCTTACAGAACTTGAAGGCTAATGATTTGCGCTACCTCAATCTTGGTGGACTCCCGGTCAACACCCGCATCCTTCGCACAATAAGAAAGAGGTTTGTAAACTTGGAAAGCTTGATATTGTCCCATAGTGGTTTGGAGACCGCTGATATCATGGAGTATTTGGAGGGCAACACGACCATCAAGTTCCTTGACCTTACTGGATGTAAAAAAATCACCAGGTTCAATCTTACAAGCATTCTCAAAGCAAATTTTGGGTCGAGTTTGTTGGCACTTGAATATGATTTCAAGCCACTCATGGAGATGACAGGAGGAGACTACTCCAAAATAGCACCAGCCACCTCATCGTTGTCCTTGGTAGACCAGTCCATGGTGCAACCAGATATCTGGAAATTTTATGATAACGAGGGCCGCAGAGCTTGGATCTACAAAGTCGGGCAAAACGACCCGGCTTATAAATCCATACTTGCGGGAAACTATAACAGCTACAAGCTCCTGTCGAGTCTTACCTTCTACGATTTGGAAACAGGTAAGAAGATAACGCAAAAGATAACCAAGCCTGATTTCCTCCGGTACGCATCGCGGAAAATCAACTGTCTGATCGGCTATTACCAGCTCAACGATTGCAAGAAGAAAAGCTATATAAAGAATGATGGTGATTATCAGGAGGATATCTGGCCGGTAGCCTTTAGTCAAAGAGGCATCTACAATTATTACTCGCTCAATGTGAAGTAAGGTTTTACGGCCCATGGTGTATGAGAATACAGCAGTTTGCATGAAAGTTTCGATCATATATTATGAAAACATATATAATACATAATACTAATGAAATGCATAAGAACTGAAACTGGACAGTAGCATCAGAGTAATGAGATCGCCGAAAGCACCACAAGCATGCCGGTGAGGGACAAAGGCGTGGTTTTCGAGAGAGCATCTGAGTAATCCAACGTTTTGAATGTACCGTTAGAGATGTTCAGAGATGGCTTTTGTCTCATATACTCCACAAGTTTTTTGTTCACAATGCCATTTGAAGTAGAATTGTCAATACTAGTTGCATTGAATTCCACTTCCGACCGCTTCTCCAAATCCGAAACCATGGCTTTCGTATCCAAGTACTTCCTGGCTTCACGTCCAGAAACGTTTTGAATCGTAGCACAGGCAAAACGGGTATTATTTGCAAAGTGAAACACCACCGAGCGGCCCCCAATGTAGGACTGAGATTTGGGGTTCAAAGAAAGATAAGGATCGGTATACTTGGTTTCGAAGCAAGTTGTATTAATGAACCCATGCTTTCCCGAAAGGTCACCCACTTCACAGTACGAGTTAGAAGGAAGAGAATCACAATCAGCAGGAGCATTGAATGGGTTAAAGTGATCACCAACCGCATCACAATTTCCATCTGCGGGAACGGGGTGTTCATGAATATGATAGTAGAAGGGTCCTCCTTCCTGGGGCAAGCCAGTCAGATCAACATGGACGAGTACAGGATCGTTGCTCTTGGCTGAGAACACAATATTCGCTCTCACTGATTGGGACATACCTTGTGGAAAACTAGCCACAGCAACCGTTTCGGCCCGAGGCTGTAAAGCCCGTGGTGCACGGAAACAGGCTACGTTTGTAGATAGAGCCAATATGGCCAAAAAACTAGTCATTTGGAAACTGAATTGCATTTCGAGTTGAAAGCGAAGAATGAAATCGGTTGCAAATGAGTCGCACGAACATGGCACACAAACAGGATGGGTACAAACACAATGCACACAATGACGACACAGACGCACACAAACAGGAAAAACCAAAAGTGCATGAAACTTATATTATTGTTCTAGTTTATGTTCTTCTTCACAACTTCGTCGCTATGGCCGATGTTGCAGCCGTTCCCAATGAGGAAGGTGTCAAACTCTACCCTGGGTTATGTAATCCGATGTTTGTGTTTATGTAATGTCGACGGTCTGAGGTGCACGGGCTTCCCCAGAAAATCACCGAGGGATGAAATGTGGGGAACAAATTATAGGTTAGCGAGACACAAGTATGGTGGTTGACGTTACAGAAATAAGAAGTCCGTTTGATTTCAACGGTTTGGAATCCTTGCTCAAAAATCTCGATAGGAACTCCAATGGCATCAGCTTAGGAGCCAACGGAGTGCCCAGTTTCCAACAACCGTTTGAGTACAAGCAGTTCAAATTTGGTCAGTCGAATCCAACGTATATGATCACTGATGCCAGTGGCAGGCGGTTTGTCTTAAGAAGGAAACCGCTGCCCAATAACAAATTGGTTTCGAAATCCGCCCATGCTATTGAACGGGAATTTTTCATGTTGTATGGTATCAATGTGTGCAACAAAGATGCTGCTCCCCACCGAGTGGTTCCAGTTCCAGAAGTTTATTTGTTGTGTGAGGATGAGTCGAACATTGGCTTTGTCTTCTACTTGATGGAATATATCGATGGAAGACAGATCAAGAACCCGAGTATGCCTGGCATGAACCAAGAGGAAAGTCGGGCCCACTGGCAAGCCATCATGCAAACTATTACGGCAATTCACTCAATTGACGCTAAGAAGCTCGTGAGTGGACTCCCAGCCAAACATTTTCCCCAGTTTCAACCTGACAAATTGGCGAAACCGCTGACATCTACTTATTTCCAGAGACAAATCAGGACGCTTTCTGCAGTGGCTGCGGGCCAATCCAAGGTGGTCAAGCCCATTCCTCATTTTGAGAAACTCTGCCAGTGGCTCTTGAAGAATGCTCCAAACGATCCTCTGAAACTCACGTTGATTCACGGCGATTTCAAGATTGACAATGTCTTGTTCTACCCGAATGAACCTAAAGTTGCTGCTGTATTGGACTGGGAATTGTGCACATTTGGCCATCCGTCGTTCGATTTGGCAAACTTCTTGCAGCCTTTCCAACTTCCGAACGAGCTCAATCAGCTTCTCTTCAAGCCCGATAAAACTGACATGGGAAGAGAGACCCCAGGCTCACTAGACAGTGTTTACGACAAATTGGCTCTCTACCAGAAAACGTTGGGGTACAATTGGAACGACGAGGATCCTAGAAATAATCCAGTCGACCTGTGGAACGTTGGTTTTGTGTTTGGGTTGGTTAGGTTGTGCGTAATCTCGCAAGGTATCGCAATGAGAGTTGCGAAAGGAAATGCCAGTTCTGGAGAGGCAAGTGGCTACGCAAATTTGTATCCATACCTTGCAAAGTTGGCAGTCGAAACCATTGAAAAACCACCTGAGTCAAAAATTTGATTCGAAGTTATTTATTTTTTTAGAGAGCTCGGCCGGTATACTACCCCAGGTTTTACCATTTTGGCAGAATTCGCATTTGATTTTTCATCATGAAATTTGTAGAATACCCCGAGGTAGATGGCCCTCAAATACGCCCATCCATACTACGCTGTCCGTTCTCCCAGTGTAATGCACGCATAATATCATCCGATAATCTCAGTCGAGTCAATGTACAAAACTCTCCTTCACTCGTCAACGTACTGAAAGATCAAGTTCATGATATATTCTATATGATAAATGACGTTTGGGACTTTGATAACATAGGGGTGCTGCGGCCTACTGCTGATATACAGCAGCCGATAATAGAAGGTGACGATTCAAATTTGGACATAAAAATCGAAAGGTTACTTATCTGTAGCGAATGTGACAAGGGACCTCTTGGGTTTGCTGGGTTTGAAGGAAATGAAACCGACGTTAAAAAACTAAAGTATTTTTTGAGTTGCCGAAGCGTCTTATATCAATTACAATAAATGATTTCCATATACGTTCATAGCTTAATTATAACTTGCTCTGTGGTTCTAAGTCGTCAGCAATGCCCAGTGCAATCCGACGGGCAATAGTCATGGTGGTAACCATTGGATTGGCTCCGCTTGCCGTAGGCATTGCACTCGCATCCGCAACGTAGATGTTAGGGCACTCGTACAATCTACCTCTGATATCGCAAGCTCCATCGGAAGGCCCCTTGCCAGACATACGGCAACTACTCATTTGATGAGCAGATCCAAACGATGGACCCTCGGCACTCAAGGGGATACTAAGCAATTTCTTTCTCCATTCCTGGTAATCTTTGTCGTTGATCAGACGTTCAGACATTGGCTTTGTACTCGTGAACGTAGGACTCCAAGCCTGAGGAGGTAATATGCGCTCGACTCCCTTGATGTACAACATGTCGGCAGTAACAGCCATAGCTTCCATCAACGCTTGACGGTCAAACTTGTTGATGGAGTAGTCAATAATAAGAGCATCTGGCCGAGCAGGATCGTTACGAATGGTACCAGACGAAGTGTCCCTGGTGATAAGTAACATGGAACAGGTGTTGTTGTAACCAAGCAAGTCCTTACGAACCTCGTCGCTTCCTCTCCAAGCAAGAAATGCGGCCTCCATGTGGGGGGTGTGAAGCAAGGTCTCAATCTTTGCACCATGGGCTTTGCCGTCCAAGTCGTCAACTTCAGTACAAACAGCTGTCATGATAGGCTTGTGGAAAGGGTTGAATCTTTGGTTGGGAAATTGTCCGGTGAGAACTGTGACGGGGTGTAACTTCAAGTTACGACCAATGTGCTTGTTCTTGAACCCGGAGTTTTGCAACACCACCGGGGTGTTCAACGAACCACCACTCATAATGATCTTCTTGGGACCAGTGATTTTAAATTTTCTTCCGTCAACATCTTGGCACAAAACTCCATACGCCTTTCCACGCTTGTGAAGCACCTGTGTGACTTTAACTTGGTCCATGAATTGGGTACCGTTTTTGGCAGCGTCACGGAACCAACATGCGGCACTCCCCTGCTTGATGTTGTGCTTACAACCCAAGAAGCAGAAGCCACAGTCGTGCCTTGGGTGACCACCGTTGTTTTGGGGAACAGCAGCAACATTGTAGCCCAACTTGGCACCACCGTCAATAATGACTTCGTTGGAGTAGGAATGGTCAATGTTCTCGTTCGATGCTTGCATTTTTCTCAACACGTATTCCATATCTTTGTCGTACTTGTCGGTCGCTGCCCATTCAAGCTTGTGGTCCTCGTACCACTCCATACGCACCTTGAATGGAGTCTTAAGACAAGCCGACCAGTTGACGGTGCTTCCACCACCAAAAGTCGAGCCGGCAAGAAGAAAGAGCTGCTGGTTGGTTGTGGCCACCACACCGTTGTTTTCGTACAAGTTATGCACTCCCTCTTTCACTTTGAAATTGTATTCGGAAGGATGGTAGTATTTTCCCTTTTCCAACACCACGCACTTGAATCCCCGGTTCGACAAAGTCTCTGCCACGACGCCTGCGCCCGACCCGGAGCCAACAATCAAGGCATCTACCGGGAGATAGAGCTCGCTTCCATCGGCGGGATGCTCCATCATGGTGTACCTGAACTCATCGGGCACAAATTCTTCATAAAGCTTTTCGCGCTTTTCACCATTGGGGAACCCCACGGCCTCGTTGTGAAGCTCATCAACACAGTGGATGAACGTGGTCACAGTCAAGCCATAGATAAGCTTGAAGAGACGGCGCTTCTGCGGAATGTTGGAGTCTCTCCACGACATGAGCAATGCCTCACGTTCTTCGTAATCCATGTCTCTGATCAACTTGAAAGTACCTGTGAATGCCGGGGCAAGGATTCTCGAGTCCAATGCGTTCATAAGCAAAATAAACAGCTTGGTTCCCTGGGTGTGGGTCAGCATGACATTGTACTTGATTCTGTCCCGAAATTCTTGCATATCCGACGGTTTTGTAATCTTACTACAATACAAGTCGATCTTGTCTTCTGGAAAAGAGGGATCCAAATAAGGTCTAATGTTTTCTGGCGTGGTCTCGTGGACCACCCCGTCCGCAAGACGGCAGAACATGTCGATGTGCTTGTCCTCGACTACGTCAAACATTTTTTTTCTTGCTGCTGGAACGTTGTCCAATTCGCTTCCTTTTAAGGTGCATGCGCGCCTGTGATTTAGCGATTGTGGGGACTATCAAGCAATCACATGAAAATTTTACATCACGCCACCAAGCGTTCGTAGCTGGCTCTATTTTTGGCTGTTTGACCACGACGGTTTGGGAGTCGTATTACAGGCTGTGTTAGCGTCTAACAAGGGCGATTGTAGGATTTTTTGCTGGTATTTTGCAGCCATTGAACGTAATATTTCATTTAAAAAATTTCACGACACAGGTTTTGGGGCACAGATTTACGAAAATGAGCCCCGAAAGTTGGGGTCCCATTGAGCCCCAAATACCCCAGGATTACACACCTCTCCGTGGGTAAAGGGTTCCCCGAAAAAGGAGGGGTGCGGCCAGCAGCGGCTAACCGAGTAGTATGCATTCCTTCTCCGCGCTGTGCCTGCATACCTCCGCAGCAGCATACGGCCGAGAACTCCATCGCATCTCCCATCCTGCACCTACCTCGGCGTCGGTTCCGCAGACCTCATCGCATGGACCTGATCGCCGGATACAGCTCCGACACTTCTGACGCCAGTGACAACGAGTCCGACACCCAATTGCCCTCTCCCGACTTCTCGCCATTCCTGGAGAACTATCTTGGCAACAACAACATGGCCGGAATATTTCTTCACATTCCATGGAATCCGCCCATCCAGGTTGCAAATCAGCTCAAGACAATTGCGTACGACGCACTCCGGCATTTGCGCCAGCACCACCCCGAGTATGTGCTGAGTTATGTCTGGAACGCCGTGGGCGAGCGCACGAGACTGGTTCATGGGCGTTTCAGCATTAGCAATAAAACCATGGTTCGCACGCACCACATCTCACTCTGTTCAAACATCAGTGGAAAACCACAAAACATTGACAATTTCATTAGAGATTTTGAAGCTGAAGTCCCGAAGTTGGGGATACCGCCGCTGATGATCCAGCCAGACAAGACCGAGCAGGAAAGAGCCAAGTCACTCAATGCCGTTCTCTTTCGCGACCGGTCTCCACCACCCAAAACCGCTCGAAAGTATATTAGTCTTCGTCTTCGACCCGAATTGCGAATTTTCCGCAGCATCTCCTCCGGGAACATCTTCTTGGCTGCAGTTCTTGATTTCTCGGCGCCAGAGCAACAATTTTTTTTTCGGCAAATATGGGACACCATCGTAGCCAACGTCGACCGCCATGGCATTGAGTTCGATACATTTCGCAGCAGCAAAGACTTTAAGGCCCCGATGCTCCATGTTTCGTTGCTATACGGAGAGTTGAACGTGCCAGCAGAACCACAATTCCAAGGGGATGTCAATGAAAGTCTCGGGCACTTGCCGTACGATGAGCTCAAAGATGTCCAAGTGTGTGTCGACAAAGTTGCGATTTCAAAACTTGCCAAAGTCAACACTACCACACAAATCCCATTCGTTATCAAAGAAAATGCATAGATCCGTCAAACTTTTCACCACGTCTTTCTTCCCTCCATTTTATTCCCCATCGCTGGCCCGCCATGACACATCCATACACCACGGTGTCCGCTAGTCCCGCGAAACCTACTTCGCCCTGTTCCTTCAGCATGTCGAAAAGACACCAGAAAAATGTGGAGCGCCAGCTCATCGAGATTGTCAATTTGGCCGGCAACGACAACAAGTGTGGCGAGTGTGGAGCTGGGTACCCCACCTGGGCCTCGTGGAACTTGGGCATCCTTCTCTGCGGCCGGTGCGCTTCCGTGCATAGAAGGGTCTTGTCAGCCGACGTTTCCAAGGTAAAATCGTTGACGTTGGACACCTGGAGCAACGAGCAGATCGAGCGGTTGCGCCGCATCGGAAACCGCCGTGCCCGCAAGCGGTGGAACCCGAAAAGGGTGCCATTTCCCCATAGCGATGATGACGACTTGGGTCCCATCGAGCAGTATGTCAGAGACAAATATCTCGACGGGCGCTTCCGTGACGACGCCATCGACGATGGCGAGTACAATGACCGGGACGACTATGAGCCTTCGACCAGTCGCAGCAGACTGAACCTGGCGCTTGTGAATTCTCGTCCTCGGTCTCGGGCTCGGTCCACTGGAGGACAATTGCCCGTGTTGACACACCGCAAGATGACAACGTTCGAAAACAGCCAATACTCTGCTCAGACAGGTAAAATGTTGGGGTTTGGGTACAAAAATCGAGACTCGGTGGTGGAGGCATTGATTTTGGCAGACGGTGATATCGAGACCGCACTAGACATATTGGACAATGACGCCCGAGTCAACCCCGAGGGTCAGGAGCAGGCTCCCAAACTCCCTTCGCGGCCCTCGTCGTCGAGACCTGCCGCTACTTCTGTGCTGGAAACCAACCCCATGAGCCAGCTACTCCAGCCACCACAAAACGATTGGTGGAGCGGAACCAGTGCGTCTGCGCCAGCCTCGACCACGGCCACTGGACCCCAGATCTACCAGTATACCGACCCCATCACGGGCCAAGTGTCGTATATCGATGCCAATGGACAGCAGTATCTCGACACCAACAACCCGCAGCATCAGCAGCTCTTGGCCCAACAGACAAACCCACAGCTCATTGCTCAGCAAACAAACAAGCAGAACATCTTGTCCTTGTACAACCAGCCCACAAACGTTGGAGATCCAAGCCAATTGCAGCAGCAACAAATTCAACAGCAGCAATTGCAACAACAACAATTGCAACAACAACAATTGCAACAACAGCAGTTACAACAACAGTACCAGCAACAACAAATGTACCAGCAGTATCCCCAGCAAACCGGTTTCATGCAGCAATCGCAGGCGTTTCCGCAGGCCACTGGCCAGTTTCAGTATCGCCAATAAAAGGGTAGATAGATGTATTTAGGCTGACGTATCTGAGGATACTCCATCAAATCAAACTTAAATCTACAACTTTAAATTGCAAGTTTTACAAAATTCAAGATTATTGCATTTGCAGCTATCCACTACTGATACAACTTGTCACTCGTTGACGTCTTTCCTATTTACATTTTACTGCTAGATTCTTGTCGACTCCCGTCGACTCCCGTCGATCCCCGTCACTCGTCTCGATCTAGTAATTGCATCTAGATCCTCATCCAGTACTTCCGCTAATCACCCCATCTATCCGCATCTGGCAGGTTCCAGAACCGTCTCGAATCTACCACGGATCGGTGGGCGCACGACCACATCGAATGGCTGCAATATAAAGCAATCTACCCATTGGTTGATCGTCACTGTCATTATGGAAGAAACACAGTTTACTGACAATGCATTGAACATCATAACCAATGCCACCCAGATAGCCAAGGAGGGGAGCCATGCTCAATTGATGCCTTTGCATCTCTTGGCAGCAATGGTTCCTTCCGACAATGAAACTTCAACTCCATACTTGAAGACGTTGATAACGAAGGCTAGGTATGAATGGCCGGATTTTGAAAGAATAGTCAACCGCCGGGTGGTGAGACTTCCTTCGCAGAACCCACCTCCGGACACTCCGGCACCCAGTTATGCTACGGGACAGGTTTTGCAAAAAGCTGCAAAATTCAAGACCCAGCAAAAGGACAATTATATTGCTCAGGATCACATATTATTGGCATTACTTGAGGATTCAAGTATCAAGGAAATCTTCAAGGAAGCCGGAATCAACACCGAGGCCATACTGAGCGAAGTCATGGAGATGAGAAAGGGCCAGAGAATCGACAGTCGGACGGCCGACTCGTCGCAAACGTTTGAGTTTTTGAGCAAGTACTGCGAAGACTTGACGGAAAAGGCTCGCGAGGGAAGAATTGACCCTGTCATTGGCCGTGAAGAGGAGATCAGGAGGGTCATCAGAGTTTTGGCCAGAAGAACAAAGTCCAACTCGGTGCTCATTGGTGAGGCCGGTGTTGGTAAGACTTCGATTGTCGAAGGTGTGGCCCAGAGAATTGTTGACGGAGACGTGCCTAATGTGTTATCCCAAGCACGCTTATTCGCTCTCGACCTCGGCGCTTTGACCGCTGGTGCCAAGTACAAGGGTGAATTCGAAGAGAGAATCAAAGGAGTGTTGAAAGATATCGAAAACTCGAAAGACATGATTATTCTTTTCATCGACGAAATCCACATGTTAATGGGCGATGGAAAGTCTGACGCTGCTAACTTGTTGAAACCCATGTTGGCCAGAGGCTCACTTCACTGTATTGGTGCTACCACTTTCAGTGAATATCAAAAGTTCATTGCTAAGGATGGTGCCTTCGAGAGAAGATTCCAGAAAATTGACGTTCCTGCCGCTACCGTCAATGAGACGGTGGCTATTTTGAGAGGATTGCAACCAAGATACGAAATCCACCACGGAGTTCGGATTTTGGATAGTGCTCTTGTCACAGCAGCTCAATTGGCTTCTCGTTACTTGACCTACAGAAGCTTGCCAGATTCTGCAGTGGACCTCATTGATGAAAGTGCAGCAACTGTAGCTGTCGCTCGTGACTCCAAGCCCGAAGAGTTGGACAACTTGGAGCGTGAGCTTCACTTGGTTGAGGTGGAGATCAACGCTCTTGAGAGAGATGTGGACGCAGATTCTGCCTCCAAGGATCGTCTTGAGATCGCCAAGAGAAAGCAAGCTGAATTGATTGAAAAGTTGAACCCATTGAGAGAACAATTCAACCAAGAGCGGGCAGGCCACGAGGAGTTGATTGCAGCCAAGAGAAAGTTGGATGAGCTTGAAATCAAAGCTCATGATGCTGAAAGACGGCACGAAACTGCCAAGGCTGCAGACTTGAGATACTTTGCAATTCCCGATGTTCAGAAACACATACAAGAGCTTGAAATTAAGGTAGCTGAAGAAGAGGCTCAAGAAGGACTGCAAGCCTTATTGAGAAACGTGGTCGGTTCGGAGCAAGTTTCTGAAACTGCCGCCAAGCTCACAGGAATCCCAGTGACCAAGTTGACTCGTGCTGAGAATTCCAAGTTGATCAATATGGAGAAGGAATTGGCCTCCGAGGTTGTCGGACAGCCAGAAGCAGTCAAGGCAGTTTCGAATGCTATCAGATTGTCTCGTTCGGGACTTGCCAATCCAAACCAACCAGCTTCTTTTATGTTCCTCGGTTTATCTGGTTCAGGTAAGACCGAATTGGCCAAGAAGTTAGCAGGTTTCTTGTTCGCCGACGAAAGGGCCATGATTAGAATCGACTGTTCTGAGTTAGGCGACAAGTGGTCCGCTTCCAAATTATTGGGTGCTGCTCCCGGATACGTTGGTTATGAAGAGGGTGGTATTCTTACAGAGGCCTTGATTCGTCGTCCATACTCTGTGGTTTTGTTTGATGAAGTTGAGAAGGCAGCTCCTGAGGTTTTGACGGTTTTGTTGCAGGTGTTGGATGATGGTAGAGTGACATCGTCTCAAGGAAAAGTTGTCAATTGCGCCAATGCAATCTTCATTATGACATCTAACCTTGGTGCCCAATTCATCAACAACTCGCTGCACTCCAAGATCGATGCTCAAACGAAGGAATTGGTCATGAACGCTGTCAGAAACCACTTTAGACCTGAATTCTTGAACCGTATTTCAGGTATGATTGTGTTCAACCGGTTGTCTAGAAAGGCCATCGCCAAGATTGTCAAGATCCGGTTGAACGAAATACAGAAGAGATTTGCAGCCAATGGCAAGGCGTTTACCTTGTCGTTGGACGATGCAGCATTGGAGTACTTGTGCAAGAACGGATACTCCTCGGATCTCGGAGCGCGTCCATTGAACCGTCTTATCCAAAACGAGATCTTGAATAAGTTGGCCATTCTCCTTTTGAAGGGACAAATCAAGGACAAGGAGACTGCTAGAGTTACCCTTGGCCCTAAAGGTCTCGAGGTTATACCTAACCACGAAGTCGAAGACATGGACATGGGAGATGCAGATGATGAGAGCTGGTGGGACGTTGATGACGATGATGATGACGACGTTGTTGAAACACTCGATTGAACTGATGATACGAAATGAGTAATGTTTACGAAATAGGAAATATACTATATAATATAAAAAACAACTTGTAGGTCTTCTTAGCCATCCACTTAAGCATACAGAGCACATAACTTTTGTGCCCACTACGTACTATCTACGTACTATCTACGCACTACCTTACTCCATTTTGTATCTGCACCCAATTCGTTTTTCGCAGCCCTCATCGCGAAAATTTCAAATTCTCATAAACTCATTGCCATCACAATCTAGCAAGTATGGCCACTAGAACTCAGTTTGAAAACTCGAACGAGGTAGGTGTGTTTGCAAAACTCACCAACTCGTACGCCCTTGTAGCCGTCGGAGGCTCCGAAAACTTCTACTCTGCTTTTGAAGCCGAGCTTGGAGATGTCATCCCTATCGTTCACACCACCATTGCTGGTACTCGTATAGTTGGACGTATGACTGCTGGAAACCGAAGAGGATTGTTGGTTCCCACCCAGACTACAGACCAAGAGTTGATGCACTTGCGTAACTCTCTCCCCGATAGCGTGAAGATTCAAAGAGTTGAGGAAAGATTATCAGCATTAGGAAATGTGATTTGTTGTAACGACTACGTTGCATTGGTGCATCCAGATATCGAAAGAGAGACCGAGGAGCTCATTGCAGATGTGCTTGGTGTCGAAGTATTTCGTCAGACCATTGCTGGAAATGTGTTGGTGGGTTCATACTGTGCCCTTTCTAACCAAGGTGGTATAGTACATCCTCAAACCTCGATTCAAGACCAAGAAGAATTGTCATCTTTGTTACAGGTACCCTTGGTGGCAGGGACAGTCAACCGAGGTTCCTCGGTGGTCGGAGCTGGAATGGTGGTAAACGACTGGTTGTCGGTAGCAGGCTTGGATACGACTGCACCCGAATTATCTGTGATTGAGTCTATATTCAGACTTCAAGATGCTCAACCTGATTCTATTTCGGGTAACTTGAGAGACACCTTGATCGAGACATACTCGTGAATTGCATTGTAGAATAGATTAATGTACGACACCGTCGAGAAGGACAGAAAAAAGACCAAGTAGCGAAAAAGTGAAGATGAATGGAAGAAATGAACGAAAGAGAAACGAATCAGTGTTGAAAGAGAATGAAAATCGAAATATGCACATCTCTACAAAGTTTCTTTCGCAACCAGTTTAGGAAAGTGATGTCCCACCACAAACATTCAAAATTGCCGCTGAGGGATCTAAGCATTGTAATATCAACAAATAGCCTTCTACGTATTCTCCTCTTTACCGATTCCATATTCTAGCCGCTTTCCCCAACTTTGTAGCATCTTTCCATATGACGGTGTCTTGGTGCTTCCCCACTCGCATGTGGAAATTGTAGGCGACAGCAAGAAGCCAGTATTGTTTCAACTTTCAATTGAGCACTAAAATCCTGGAATATGGACTTTTTCGGGATACCCCGTGGGAGTATACGCTCTGCCGCCTTCGACAAGTTGGCGGCGTTGGGCAGTGACCTCGGCAAGTCCGATCATTTTGCAAAATTGATCAGTGAAACTTCTGTGTCAAATGATTCCAATTCGGGCAAAGACCAGTTGTCTGACATTGAAATCTCGATCAGAGAGTATGAAGTACTTCTCTCGTTGTGTAAAAACACCAAGCTCCTCAGTGCCAGTGCTGAACCTCTGGGAAATTTTGGAAAATTGACAAACGCTGATGTCCTCTTCAGCAAACTAAAACAGTACCTCCTCGAATTACCAACGCAAAAGTTTGCCCACTCGATCACTTCCAGACGCGGACATCCTCCGCCATGGTTCGAGGCCGCCTCATCAATCAGTGCTGCGTTGGCCGACTTGCTGGTCGTACCTGGCTTTTTCGACCATGTTGTTCAGACGTTGTTTGACTTCACGGGAAAACTTTTTCAAACCAACAATCAGCTCGAGCTTTGCAATTACTTGACTATTTTGGGTTTCTTAGACGGGTTGACCAAGAGAGCCTTCATTTTGGCCAAATCGGAACAGTCGTTCAAGATCTTTTTGACGTTGGATGCTTGTATCGACAACTTTGAATTTCTCAGCGAGGTGGAAGAATACTCAAATACCATCTATTCACAGACAGATAACGAGTACGGTGCTTTTATGGACAGCGAATTGGTATCGGACCTATCACCAGTTTTATTTATTGAGCGGTTGAGTAACTTGATGTGCGCCATTATCAGTTCGATCTTGGGCAATAAGGACTTGCCATTGCTTGAATACGTGTTGCAGAAATCCAGCAATGTGGAGGACTCAACTGAGTCAAATAAAGCCAATGGAGCTGTTAGTGAGTCTGATATTTCTGATATCTCGAACGACCATATGGCCATTATCAAGAAGCTCACTAGTATAGCTGTCTCCAAGATGGGATTCTTGGACCGTGGAGAATCCTACATTGTGTACTCTACGCTCAACAGATTGAAAATTGGGTACTCGGCGAAGGGACTTAACTTGCAAGTCATTGGGTGTGGAATGTTCACCGATAACATAGACTTATCTATTGCTTACCGTCTCTTCAAGAGTTGCTTGTCTATCTATGATGTGATGCTAGATACCAGATTGGGTCCTTCCGTAATGCAATTTGGTTCTCTTTTGGTGTTCAAGGACGAAAATATCGGGTCGTCCTTGACTAGAGCTTTCACTTCGCTTGTTTCCAATCCTCATTTGAATTACGATTACTGCGTTAAAGTCTCCCACTGTGTGGGTTTGGCAGGTAAAGTGCTTTCGCAAGATGCGGTAGTTACCACTATCTATGCCCTAACGAATTTGATCTTCTCCGATGAGGATGGGGTCCAAGTACGCAGCTCTATTAGAAGAAACACAGGCTTGAGTCGTGTTGATTCCTTCTCAACGAAAGACTTGGCCAACATGTCATTGTCACGTCGTTCGTCCAGGCCAGGCTCGATTATCTCCAGCCATCAGGGCAAACGACCAGGTAAGTTTGTCAACGAGAAACAGAACAACGGCAAGGGTTATGATCTCAACAACAAAGACCATATCAAGGTTTGCAAAAATGCGGTTGCGGCTATCAGTAACATTGTCGAGGCCTGTGAGGACGAAGTCGTAAGCACCCTTGCGGTGACTTTATTGGCGCAGAAGACAAACAAGCTCAGCTCGTCCATTGGACCGATTTTGTTGAGAGGACTTGTTGCTTGTGCCCCATACTTACCAGAGCGTGAGTTTGTTATCTTGGTCGAATTGTTTGACAGATTGACCATCGATGCTTTCGATCAAAAAAACAACCACCTTCTTGGAGATCTCACCGATGCTAGATCTCAACTTGGAAAGAAGCTCAAGACTTCAAACAATCTTTATCAAGTCTACTTGCACTCTCTTTTACATGCTATTATTAGCAAGGGTGACGTCGAAGAGCTTGAACACCACAGATCGCACTCTGAAATCAGTAGCGTCGGCGAGGTGATCGGTACTTATTTGCAGCCTTTGGCACTGTTGTTACCAGATCCTAACACGGACGACCAACCATTGAAACTCGAAGATACAGAGACCATCAACTTGTTTAGAAACATTTGGTTCAACATGGTGGTGCACGGATATTCCATCAACTCCAAAAGTGCCAAGGCTTACTCCGCAGAGTTGATGAGAATTGCATACAATTCTCCTCCGCTCGCCTCAGAGCTTTCCTGGGATCGTACGGAAACGTCACTCGAGTTGAACACAGTGTTGAGAAGAGGCTCTTCTAACCATAATGTGAAAGACCACAAACATATTCTCGGTGATGTGTTTGAGGTTCACCGTACTATGTCTTACCCAAAGATGATGTTTTTGGCGGCAAGTATCTTTGTGGAATCTCTTCGAGTGAAAACTGGAAACTGCTACCGTACTCTCGAGTACTTTACTGACCCATCTATGAGAAACAGTGGTGTGGAGAAATACCTTGGGCACATTGCTTTCAAGGTGATGAAAGATTATATCTATCTCATCAATTGCGGCGCCCACAAGCTGTTTAGTGCTCTGAACAGTGCTGAACTGCTCTCGCAAATCTTGATTTACAGCTGCCATAGAATTGAAGAATTGCAAGATGCAGCTTTGCAATGCTGTGACTTGTTGATCCATAAAGTGCCTTCATCCTTGTGCCATCGTCGGAGTTTGTTTGCCCTTTTTGATTTGCTTTCGATGCTCTGCGACAGTGTTATTGACTCTGAAGTCAACCAATATCTGCCTACAACAACCTACACCGCGTCACGTTCAGGTATTCAGCTTCGGTTATCGGACTCTCTCAAATGGCGTTCGTCGACTTTTGAACGCTTGCGGGAGAAGGCTACGCAGTGGCTCAAGTTGGTCTTGGTCAAGCTGCCCGTGGATGTCAAAAGTCTAATTCAATCTTACGTTTCCGTTCAAGATAAGATTGCAAGCTCGAGGATACAATATGGCGACTCTTTTGCGATGGAAATGGGAGGAAGTGTCTCAACTAGTGATCGTGAGTTGAGCTCAATTTCGAGAATAAGCACCAATAATTTGACCACGTTGCCCTCTCTCGTGGTGCAACTCGGGTGGAGAAGTAACATGGTAAGTGATTTGATGGACAAGGTCTCTTTGCATTCGCGTAGCGACGTTGAAGCTGCTTTCAATAAATTGCGTGAGAAGATGGATAAACTTCGAGCCAGAATCATCAACAAAAAGCAGCACGTTAGCGCACAGGAGGTTACTGATGTCCTTGGTGATTGCGCTGCTTTGACAATCATGACTGAAAGCAATTCGGCTGAAATGATCAGGTATTTGGTTGGCATCCCGTTCTTGATTTTTGAGCCAGCGATCATGAACTCCGCCATTGATATCTGGTTTACCGTTATGAAGGACCATCCTCAACTCTCTACGTTATTGTTGTCTGAAATTGCAAAGAAATGGGAAGTTTCAATTGACACAAAGCAGGGTATCTTCTCGCGTGAGTACGACATCAAAGATCCCGAGTTCACCCTCATGGAGTATGCTCCCAGCAACGATAAAGTATTAAAGTTGGCCGAGCTGGCGAGAAAAAAGTTTGAACCACATCTGCAAATCATTCGACTTTTTTCGTCGAGTTTCACAGCTACCTTGAATCAAAGTGACCATATTCTCAAAATGTTCACCAGGTTCGTTGAATACGGTATAACCAGACTTCCTGAAGCGAGCTCTCACCCATTAGCGAGATTTACTTGGTTCGAGCTTATTAGGTTTGGATTTGATGTCTTGAACTACCACTCGAAATTGGGTTCTAGATGTGTCAGGAGGTTGACCAAACACCTCTTGGATGCAGCACTTTCGTGGTTCTCACATAGAGCTAAATATCCATTCGGGTCAAACCAGATCAGATTAAAGGCAGAAAATGGCTTATTGACAGAGGTGGCTCAACTCTTTTCCAGAATTGAAACTTTCCACAGAAACGATTTAGAGTCTCAAAAGACCATTTTGATGTTCTTCCTTGATGATGAGATCACCAAGATTAACGTATGGTTGAATCCAACCGCTCACAAGGACCCCAAGGGTGCACTTATTTCCAATCAAATCTCTGGACAGCACATTACTCGTGCCTACGAGATCAACGCAATGCTAGCAGTTAACTTGGCATTGAGGTACAAGATCAAAAACTTGGACGAAATTCTTCAAAACCTCATTAAGAAGGATCCTCTAGCCGCTATTTCGTACCCAGATGCCGTGCAATACTTGATTGGAATTGATGCTGGCAAGAATAATCCCAGCCATCATCTCTTGTTTTGGCAAACTTTATCACCAGTTGATTGTATCACCTTGTTCTTACCACCTTTTGGAAGCAATCCGTTTGTTCTTCAATTTTCTATGAGATCCTTGGAACAACACGACGTGAATCTTACCTTCTTCTACGTCCCTCAAATTGTGCAATCTCTTCGATTTGACGCTAAAGGATACGTTGAACGTTTCATTGTCGAAACAGCCAAGGTGTCCCAATTGTTTGCCCACCAAATTATCTGGAACATGTTGGCAAACAGTTACAAGGACTTGGATTCCACTGACCCTGACTCGTTAAAGCCATCGTTGGACAGAATCCAAGAGGAAATGCTTCAATCAGTCAGCGAAGAAGACTTGGAATTCTACCATAAAGAGTTCGGTTTCTTCAACGAAGTCACTGGTATTTCTGGAAAGTTAATGCCGTACGTGAAGAAAACCAAAGCCGAAAAGAAGGTTAAGATTGATGAAGAAATGGCCAAGATCGAAGTCAAACCTGGAGTATACTTACCAAGTAACCCAGACGGTGTTGTTGTTGATATCAGTCGAAAGTCAGGACGCCCCTTGCAATCCCATGCAAAGACACCATTCATGGCAACGTTCAAAATCAAAAAGACCGTCGAAGAAGCTACGGAGGACGGAGAAATCAAATCTTACGAGATTGAAAAATGGCAAAGTGCCATTTTCAAAGTTGGTGATGATGTTCGCCAGGATGTTCTTGCCTTACAATTGATCTCGGTGTTCAGGACCATATGGGCCAACGCAGGGTTGGACTTGTATGTGTATCCAAACCGAGTTACTGCTACCGCTCCTGGGTGTGGAGTTATCGATGTCTTGCCAAACTCTGTTTCTAGAGATATGCTAGGAAGAGAGGCTGTTAACGGACTATATGAGTATTTTATCAACAAGTTTGGACCAGAGAACAGCATTGAGTTTGAACAAGCGAGAAACAACTTGATACGTTCGTTGGCTGCCTATTCCATCATCTCGTTCTTGTTGCAATTCAAAGATCGTCACAATGGTAACATCATGTACGATGACCAGGGCCACATTCTTCACATCGATTTTGGCTTCTGCTTCGATATTGTGCCTGGAGGTGTCAAGTTCGAAGTGGCACCTTTCAAATTGACCCACGAAATGATCTTGATCTTGGGTGGTCGTCACGATACTCAGGCATTCCAATGGTTCGAAGAATTGTGTGTGAAGGGCTACTTGGCGTGCCGGCCATACATGGAGACGATAGTGAGATGTGTTACGCCCATGTTGGAGAGCGGATTGCCATGCTTTAAAGACACTACGATTAAAAAGCTCCGCTCGAGATTCGTTCCTGGCAAGAGCGAACGTGAAGCATCTATCTACTTCCGTGGTCTTATCAAGAAGTCCATGGAAAGTTTCTACACCAAGGGTTACGACGAGTTCCAAAGGCTCACCAATGGAATTCCTTACTGAATATACATTTTACCCACTTTGCATAGTAATCTCGTTGCGCCGTGGGCTGCGGCTCGACATTCTTGCCTCGGAAGATTCCACACGTGATCTCCAGCCGATGTAAGTCCACGATGGCTGTGCTACAAATATAAATAGGTTTCCGCCATCTATACAGCCTCCTGCGAAACATAAATATTCGTGCTGAAACAGGACACGCCAAGGCTTGGCTCTTGTCCAGCCAGCTCGTTCAGTATTCGCACTGCCTGCAAACACCTGGAGAACGTCGAAAGCGCGCTTGTACCTGCATAGATCGCTCTAAAAATAAGCCAAGCCCCAAAAAACGGACCAAGGAAAACCAAGGCAGTGATTTATCTTACCCTTTATTTGACAACTGATAGTACATTTTCAAGCCTAGCGTCGTGTTTCCGTTCGGTGAGAATCAATAAGCATTCTTAGTAGAGTTTTCAAAGTCCATCGCTCGTTCAAAGATCAGGGATCCTGATTTTGCTAAGACAAAGAAAGAAGAACTCCAGCTATCCCAGCTTATTTTAGTCTTCCTACCACATAAACTGCAGCTGAAAATAGTACCATGAAGTTGTTCTTTCCTATATTTTTGGTGTTTGCCCACTTGACTTGCATTGTTCACGCAGCCCAATACTTGGGAACTTCGTCCCTTTTGACATGTATGGACAACTCTCAGTTCACCGCTTCACATTTCGACGTCAAGTATTTCCGTCACAACCGAACAGTCGTGTTTGATGTCTCCGCTATCAGTAATATTAACGCCAAGATTGGCGCCAATATTAACTTGATAGCTTATGGTCTCAATATTGTGCAAAGGAACATGAGTTTCTGTGACCTTGATTACGCTCCTGTTTGCCCTCTTACCACAGGTCACTTGGAGTTGTCTTCCTCGTACGTTATCAGTAAAGACATTGCAAAGCAAATTCCAGGTGTTGCTTACACCATCCCCGATCTCGATGCTAGAGTCAGAGTCGTCCTCTACGATTTGAATTCAGGCGAGAGTTTGGCATGTGTGGAGGCTTCGCTTACCAACGGAAAAACCGTGCAGACAAAGTACGCTGCTTGGCCCATTGCAGCGGTGTCTGGTTTGGGATTGATTACATCGGGTGTGGTCTCTGTCATTGGACATTCCAATACTGCTGCTCACATTGCTTCCAACTCGATGTCGCTTTTCGTTTACTTCCAATCGTTGGCCATCACCTCGATGATGGCAGTGGCTAAAGTGCCTCCAATCGCCGCCGCTTGGGCTCAAAATTTCCAGTGGTCGTTGGGTCTCATCAGGGTTGGTTTCGTCCAGAACATCGCCAACTGGTACGTCCAGGCTACAGGTGGTACCCCCACTGATATCATTCGTGCCCAGTATCTCTCCATTTCTGTCCAAAAGAAGATGAAGAGATCTGTCGAATACTTGAATCGCCTTGTGGATAAGACCAGGTTGAATAACCAAATGATATTGTTTGACAAAAGAGACGGCATCACCTTGGACTCTGACAACTTTGGTTTGTCCGATAACTTGGATCCTAGTTTATACACCACCAACGAGAAAGACGCTGATTTGAGTTCACGTATTCTTGTTCTTCGTGGTATTCAAAGGGTGGCATACTTGGCCAAAATTGAAATCACCGACCTCTTTATGACTGGTATCATGTTCACTATCTTCTTCGGATTCGTTATGGTGGTATGCTTGATGCTTTTCAAGGCTGTGATCGAAATTTGTATCAGATCCAAAATCATGAACGAGGGTAAATTTAACGAGTACAGACAACAATGGTCGTTTATCATCAAAGGTGCTTTGTACCGGTTGTTATTGGTTGCCTTCCCACAAATTGCAGTTCTTTGTCTTTGGGAATTCTACGAACATGACTCTGCAGGAACCATCATTGTCGCCGCGTTCATGTTGGCAGTGGCTCTTGTTCTTTTGTGTCTGGCCACAATTAGGGTGGCTATTCTCGGAAGGCAGTCTGTTAAGCAGTTCAAGAATCCCGCCTACTTACTTTTCGGTGATGGCGAATTCTTAAACAAGTTTGGTTTCATCTACGTTCAATACCGTGCTGATTGCTACTACTTTATCGGATTCACGTTGATTTACGTTTTCCTCAAATCCTTGTTCGTTGCCGTATTACAGACGCACGGAAAAGCACAGTCGCTTATCGTGTTTGTGATTGAATTGGTCTACTTGGTGGCAGTATGTGTCTTCCGTCCATTCATGGATAAAAGAACGAACGCCTTCAATATCACAATTGCAGTCATAAATACGATCAACGCCTTGTTTTTCGTGTTCTTTTCTTATGTGTTCAAGCAACCTCAAATCGTGGCCTCGGTCATGGCCGTTGTATACTTCATCATGAATGCGGTATTTGCGTTATTCTTGCTTTTGTTCACCATAATCACCTGCGTTTTAGCATTGCTATACAAGAACCCCGACACCCGTTACCAGCCAATGAAGGACGACCGTGTGTCGTTCATTCCAAGATTTGACCGTCCTCAAGGTGCCACCGATGGTAAGGTCCCCGAAAGGGAAGACGATATGGAATTGATGGCTTTGGGTGCAACCGCAATGAAGGGTCACGAGCATGGTGGAAAGCCTGGCCCATATGAAGATGAAAGCGTCTATGATGAGGATTCTTCCTACCATGATCAAACTAAAAACCATCAGAACCAATTCAATTCGAACGTTTATAATGACGACTCTTCGAACTCGAAGAGGGATTCGTATTATCTTGAGTCATTTGAGCCAACACAGCCCACTTCCACCATTGTTGGCAACCCCAACGCTGCCATGGGTGGATACAACAAGGCGTACGGTAACCCTTCGCAACAACGAGGAAATCGGGTGAACTTTATCTGAGCTACAACGACCGTGGTTGATCAAAATACTGTACTTTAGTGATTGTTTGTATTACAAAATAAGAAATTGATTTTATATTCCAACTCTATAGCCAGTGGAGTCATGTTGCTCGTTATATTTGTTTCCTCGGACGTAGTCTTCGAGGTCGAAGTCATTATCTCCATCCCTTGTGGCATCGGCAACCACATGAATTGGTCGAAATACTAGGTTTTTAGTAGATCGTATGGTAGACTCCTTTTTCTCTCTCACGCGATCCTTGATGTCTTCAATTCTATCTTCGAAGGCGCCAATCCGACTATCGATACTGCGATCAGCTTCTATCGCAAAGTCTAGAGGGTCTTCCACAATTTCTTCCATGGCCATTTGGGCAGTGTGTGCGACTTGCGCTACCTTTTCAATAAGCTGGTTGAACACCTGAGCATGAACGATGTTGTCAGCGTCGTTTTTCAAAAGCTCACCTTTTTGTTCACTTGAAGCAACTGAAGACGAATTGCGAAAAGCTTCAAGATGACCCATTGCTGCTAGATGTGCAGTATGATGGATATGTAGCGCACTAGCAGCGGAAAGAAGAAGCAGTATTGGCCTCATTTGTTTAGTAAAGTTAATTTTTGATTTGCAGCCACAAATGCAAATGCAACACAATCGCTCAAAGTGTGTAAACTAAGATTTTATTTCGACCTTCAACATTCATCTGCCCTTGAACTGGGTACATTTCGCCTTTTTCGTTAAGAATAAATTTTTGAAGCAGAAGTTCTTCTGGCTCAGGCATTGGCGGTATCCTGGATATTCTGGATTGGTTGCTTCCAACTTCTTGGTAGTCAAAGTTGATATCGTCCAACAAGTTGAGCTTGGAGATGTAGAGGGTTGTCAAGAACATCACGAGGTTTCCGATCCATAGAAAGGTGGATATTATTATGAAGGCTGTGATGGCTTTGCGAGTATCACACACGCTTGAAGATGGACACAGTTTCGATACCAACTGGGACATGGCTATGATGAACGAAACGATTGTGAGCAAGGTAGCAGCCAAGCAGTAGAAGCTTCCGTTTCGTTTCTCAAAGTTAATCACCTGGCATATGAATAGTAACGAAACTATCATCGCGATAGCTGCAGAAGCAATGAAATACCGATAGATGGCATTTGGAGTCGAATTGTCCTTTTGGAGCATAGTACTTGAGAGAATGATCAAGATCATCTCACATGTGATTTCGAAAACGTAGAGAAGCAAATTCAACGTGATGGTGATTTCTTTGTCAGAATCAGCCCTTGAGCCAACAAATTTACTAGCGGGTATAGATACCAACGGCTGGTTCATCACTTGCTTCACGAGATGCTGTTCCAACTCTTTTTTCCGAGAGTTGGTGCTTTGCAAGTCACTGGTTCCGCTTCCCATAACCGAGGTCTGGGTCAAGCCGTAGTAGTCTTTAGGCTCCAGAATGGGCGGAAGGTCCTTATTTCGATAGTCCACCCCGTCGGTAAGCGTATCGTTGGAGTTACGACTGGCATTGGGGACACTGGGAATGGCAAGAATTGGGTTGGAATTGGTCCCTGATAATGGATATGGTACGTCCCTATTTAAGTCTGCCGACACCTCCGAAGCATTCATGTAATCAGAGTAGATATCTGTTGGTAGATAAGGCTCAGAAGCGTTCAGATGCAGAATAAACCCATGGTCGTTACTGGGATTGTAGTCGCTGGAAGTTGGAGTTGGGTTTCGAGATCGGTTGCGAGGGACCATGGTTCCGAACTCAAACCGAGACATATCGCTCACCACCCTATCATCATGTAATTTGTGGGGGTCGAGGGTCATTGCTAAAAATCTAATCTGAAAATCAAAACGGTTTCGCCAATTTGCACCCAAGTCCCAAAACGGAACAAACGAAAACAGTGCTCGTGCGGACACATGCAGGACAACACTCACGGGGTCCCGGGGCGTCTGCCAATCACAGCGCTGACAACGAACACCCGGGGGTTCTTCCCGGAAACACCCATACACCACAAGTGGGTAACTCGGAGCAAGGCATCGGAAACGTATATAAGCATTCGTGATTTAAAAAAATTGTCAAGAGATGTTGTCCAGAAGTATAAAACGCAGCATGAGCCACCTTCCCCGCGCGGGGAACATGGCTAGAGTGTCCATGGCCCGTAATCTCACTTTGGGTGCCAAGTCTGGTCTTCGCCCTGCCGTGATCGCCGGGGTCCAATCTGGCTTCAAAGTCTCCACTCCCATGGGAATGTCATTCAAAAGATTTGCATCGCAAACCGTGAAGGTTCCTGAGATGGCCGAGTCGATCACCGAGGGTACTTTGGCTTCTTATAGCAAAAGCGTCGGAGACTATGTCGAACAGGATGAGACCATTGCTACCATTGAGACCGACAAAATTGATGTAGAGGTCAATGCTCCCGTTTCCGGAACTATTACCGAGCTTCTTGTTGATGTTGAGGCCACTGTGGAGGTTGGACAAGAGCTTTTGAAGATTGAAGAAGGTGCTGCACCTGAAGGCGGAGCCGCCAAGAAGGAGGAGCCAAAGGAAGAGAAGAAGGAGGAGCCTAAAGAAGAGAAGAAGGAGGAACCCAAGAAGGAATCGAAGCCCGAGCCCAAGAAGGAGCCAAAGAAGGAATCCAAGCCTGAGCCTAAGAAGGACTCCAAGCCCGAAGAATCCGTGTCGTTCACCAACTTTTCCAGACATGAGGAGAGAGTCAAGATGAACAGAATGAGATTGAGAATAGCCGAGCGTCTTAAGGAATCTCAAAACACTGCTGCTTCTTTGACCACTTTCAACGAAGTTGACATGTCCAACTTGATGGAAATGAGAAAATTATACAAGGATGAGTTCTTGGAAAAAACCGGAATAAAGCTTGGTTTCATGGGTGCATTTGCCAAGGCTTCGTGCTTGGCTGCCAAGGACGTTCCTGCCGTCAATGCTGCCATTGAAAATAACGATACCTTGGTGTTCAGAGACTACACTGATATCTCTGTTGCCGTGGCCACTCCAAAGGGTTTGGTTACCCCAGTTGTCAGAAACGCCGAGTCTTTATCCATCTTGGAGATTGAGCAAGAGATCGCAAAGTTGGGTAAAAAGGCTCGTGACAACAAGATCACCTTGGAGGACATGACCGGTGGTACCTTCACCATCTCCAACGGTGGTGTGTTTGGTTCTTTGTATGGTACTCCTATCATCAATATGCCTCAAACTGCCGTTTTAGGTTTGCATGGAGTCAAGGAAAGACCAGTAACTGTCAATGGTCAAATTGTTTCCAGACCAATGATGTACTTGGCTTTGACTTACGACCACAGAGTGTTGGACGGACGTGAAGCTGTCATTTTCTTGAGAACCATCAAGGAATTGATCGAGGACCCAAGAAAGATGTTGTTAATGCAATAGGAATCTTTAGATCAATAATTTAAATCTAGCTGTCATTAGCGTAGTTTCATCGGACCAGGATCCGGCCTGCACACAAGTGCACCATGCACGGTTAATTGACAGTGTTTACACTTGGCCGAAACAGGCAAGTCCAGTTTTCGCATCCTTTTCGCTGATTATGGTGCCGCTATTCTGCATTCATTTGCTTTTTCTTCTTCTTCATATCAATCCCTGAGATTCCAAATTTTGCTATCTTCAATTATATTTGCAAATAAGGCTACGCTCAATCTCGGCCCAAGTTTAATACCTAATCGGTGCCGATCATAGAACCTTTAAGCGTTTTGTTTAACTCGGAACCGATGGAACTGTTTGGGCAGTGGGAGGATCTACCCATGGATGCTAGGGCATCTAAGGCTCCGCTTCCTCACGAAGAATTTGACAACTATTTTGAAGCCTACAATGAGATCGACAATCTATTCAATGAGACATTGACTGGACTTCAAGACTTGGATGTTCCGTCTGGATTTATGAATGCCAATACCCGCAAAAACCACCAGGCAAAACACAGTCGCCAGATCAGTGGCACTGCTATCTTCGGGTTTGCTGAACACACTAGGGAGCTTTCATTAGGTGGTGGTATACTCGGTGACGTTCATCGCCCGAAACCATCCACTGATGTAAACAAGTACATTTCTCCAGGTGAGATTTTGAACTCACAACAGCGACCTGAAGACTCTCTACCTAGCGTGGCCAAGCCAATTCACTTGGCGGAACAAGATGAGATTGAATTTGAAAGCCAAAATCATAAGGAACTTGAAAAAAATAAGGAAAAGCTGGATTACCTCGTGACGAACAATAACCCCAAATCATACAAGTTTCCACCGTCACCACCTGCAGAAGCGCAAGCTCCAGTTTGCAGCAGCACTCCTTCTATGAACAGATTCTCTGCTAAATATTTGCAGGTAATTAACAGCAAGGATGACGAAAATTCAAAGCAGCAATATGTCGATGATATCGAGCCATTACTCTACGAGGCAAACTTTGAGGACCCTTCTCCATCTGAAAACGCATCTCCTTCCTACCAATACAGCCACAGATCACTGAGGAGCCCAGAACCTGTTTACAAATACGTTCCAATCCCAGCTCAGCAGCCTCAAGGCACCATTTCCAGACCTCATCAAATTGCCTTGAACAAGAACCAGAATTCACTTTTGCCTCCTCCTTCACCACCAACATTGTCCAATGGCTCACCAGAATGGCAATCTTCACCGGAACCACAATCACCCTCGCCATCGAGGTCTTATATGGCACCTGGAGGAAACAGCTTGTTTTCTTCACCAGTCCACCAACAATTGGGTTCCCACCGTCAACTTTACCAGCCACAGTTTTTCTCAGACAATGACTTGTTGTATCAAGAAGACAAGCAAAACTACAGCTCTCCTTATGCCAACCATACTGCCCATGCGTTCAACTCCTCACCATTGAGGAATAACATAAATATGTCACACAACATGACTCCCACAAGACATATGGCTGCAAATGATGACACCATAGACGCAAACGCTACCATATCCCAACTCACCCCCCTCAAAAACCAGTTCCCAATGACTCCAAGAAAGAAAGATAGAGTTGGACTAGAATGGAGTCCTGTGATTTCACCTCATCCTCGAGTGAATACCACACAAGGTGTTAAAGATGCAATCCAACAATCGTCACCCAAAAAGCGGGTAGCGAAAACTTCGTTGCTACCTCCAGGAGAGCTCGACCAGTATTGGGTGGGCCCAGATGAGGATAAGCAGTTTACTTGTACTTACCAAGATTGTGGAAAGAAATTTACCAGAAGATATAATGTTCGTTCTCATATTCAAACCCATTTGAGCGACCGACCTTTTGCATGTGCCTACTGTCCCAAGAAGTTTGTTAGACAGCACGACTTGAATCGTCATGTTAAAGCACACCTTGAAAATAGACATTGCAAGTGTCCTTGTGGTAAAGTGTTTTCTCGACTAGATGCTATGAGGAAACACCAGGCTCGAAATATATGCTCCGGTGGAATCTACAGTGATGACAATCACCATGTTCTGAAACCCAAGATTCACGGTCGACCCGAGGTGCTCGATGTACTTACGTCAGATCGTTTAACTGAAGAGATCAGTTCAGCACTTAAGCAGGACTACGCTTAGCGATCATATCTTATTGTCATAATTCATTTCTTGCGGTTCAAATTTGTTATTCCTGGTATTCGTTTAGTAATATACGTTCCTAGTAATTTGTCCCTTCTTCTTCGCCTATATTTTCAATTGCCTCCAACTTGTGGATTTTGAGATGCTGGTTGAGATTGTCACTTCTGCTAAACTTCTTGTGGCATATTTCGCAGTCAAATGGCTTTTCTTGTGTGTGAAGCGATCTGAAGTGACGCTTGAGATGTTCTTGACGCTTGAATCTTCGTGAGCAGTAGCTGCACACAAATATCTTGGATTCATCAACGAGATCCGCTTCCTTGTTCTCCTTGCGTCCTCTTATCCTGTATTTTGACTCGCCAGGTGTCAGAACAACTTCAGTATTATTCGGAAGTTTCAAATCTTTAAGATCAATCTCAACGTTTGCATCTTTGAAATCTGGTGTCTGGCGACGAACAGTGGTCTTTCGCTTAGACATGAGCTTGAGTCCTAAAATGCGTTTGGAAGCGCTTGCTATCCCCGTGCTATGCACTTCAGAGTCCTGAGTATCGTGAGATGACCTGGATATTTCACTGGCCAGCAGTAGACGGTCAGATCCAATGCTTAAATTACTGTTATCTGGGTTGTTTGAGTTGTTTGCGGCAAGTAGCTCTGCCAGATCTAGGGATGGTTCACGCTTAATTTTACTTTCCATAGAGCTGAGACTGTTGAAGCCACTTTCACCCTCAGATACTGGTTCCTGTTTTACCTTTGGTTGTTTCGCCTTTGTCTTGGTGACTCTTCGTTTTCCAACATTTTGAAACAAGGCAGCGTAGTTGGGCTCTCGTTGCACAAAACTAGGAGGAATACTTTCTTCCAGAGGTGCTTGTTCCATGGTTGGAGGCATAAAGTCGTAATAGTTTTCTTTAAACATTTGCTTCGCCTCCGTATCCATGTCACTTGCATCGGGATCAGGTTTGATTTCGCCGTTCTTCATATCTTGGTCTGGCCAAATGGCCCCGGGATCGACGGTTTCATTTTTGACCGGGGTCTTGAAGCGAGTAAATATACTCCTCTTGGACCGCTTCAGCTTCTTGTCGCCAAAATCCATTTCCCCAACTTCATCTTTGGGACTCATGATCAAAAACTCATTTATGTTGACGTCATTGGTACTCTCATCAAAGTCGCCTGTAGTTGTGTCGCCATCCTGGTTTGAGTTTAAATTAGAAGGAGCAGCGGACTTGAAGATGCTCCGAATAAGATGGCGAGATTGCTGGTCCTGATATGAAGATTTTTGTGCGGTGAACTTTTGTGGGGCCGGCGATGACGGCGATGGAGGTGTGGTAATTTTGGACAGAGAGTCCGAAGGTCGTTGGCGATCGTTCATGAACGGGATATAGTTGGAAATGGAGGTGGTGAAACTACTATAACGTCCATTTTGGCCACTTTCCCGGCGGCTCAACGGAGTAGACTGTTGACTGTCAAGTGACGGACGCAATGAATATATGTCCAAAGAAGGCCTATGCATTGTGCTAGGAGGTCCCTGGTCGACAGAATTGCCGTGTAAGAATTGGTGTGCCGAAAAAAACGACGGTTGGGTGGAATGAATCGAGCCCGCTGATGGGGTGAGCGAGTTGTTTGTGGTGAAGGGACTCAATTCGTTCATATATGTGCCATCATGGTAGTTTCCGCTGGTGCCATTAGCGAAGCCGCCCAGGGGGGGGCCATTGTAGCTGTCGACCGACTGATGCAGCGGGCTCGGTCCGTTGTCCCGACCAGACATGTTGCTATTGGAGGTATTCTGGGGAACGCCTTCGTGGTGTTGGTTTTGGTTTACGTCTAGCGAGAGACCCTGGAGCGCCGTGAACAGCTGCGGGTTCTCCTCGGGGCTGCTCAAGTGCATGGGAGACGGCCCGTCCAGGGCCGGAGCCAGCGCAAGCACCGATGACTTTGACGGAAATTCCGGCTGGGAAAACTTTGGGGGAAGAAACCCATCGTTGAGCGGTTTGCCTGCTGGCACAAACAGGTCTTCGAAGAACGCTCCGGGAACTCTAACGTGATTTTCCATCGGGTGATCAAAGTCTTGCATGTATGGCGGGTGTGGCGTAGAATTTTCTTCGTTCATAGCGGCGTCCTCACCCATGTCTCCGTAGAACCCGTTTTCGGGCACCCTGAACCCGTGCTCGTCTCCCATATCGTAGTCTGGGGCGGCGGATTTGACCTCGGGGTACGGCAGGTGGGACCATTGGTCTACAAAGCCATTGGACTCGTGGTTGGAAGGCTTTGAGGCTCCATAGGAGCCACGAGATTCCCCGCTGGTGCGCATGGTATCGGGATGTGATCGATCTCGCGACGGAAATTGGTATAACCGCTCCATGTTCCAAGCGTCTATACAACAACTTGTTTAGAATTTTGTTCCGAATTCGCAATGCGGCTATGATAACCAGATCTGCGGCCTGGGCCGTGTGCAGGGCCAAATCCGAACGGTTGCAAATTCGTCCTATAATACAGTATCGTACATACATTTCGTTGGCTCGTCACTGTCGTTCACGCTTCCTCGTGCTGCTTGGCCTCGTCCGAGGGAACCCGCTGCCGCATGTCTCCGTCCGCCGTGACATCGGGGTTCATCACCTTGAGCACCGACCGACGCTTGGAGCTCACCAACACTTGCACATCCATCATCTCGTCGAGCGAGTTATCGGAGTCGTAGCTGGTGTTGGCCTCCAGCTCCCCCGCGTTTTGCGACGACATCTCGTCGTCAAAGAGCCGGCCGCCGGTGGATATCAATGTATTTTCACTGGCCTTTTCTCGCAACGTTCGCGGCCCCGTCAAGTTCTTGGGCGCCAACATCATTCTCGGTGAACCCGGAGTGTTGGTGAACGAAAAGCTTCCTTTCACTTTGGAAACCGACCGGGCCATGACATTGCCTTGCAAAGGTGTGGGCAATGGCTTTTCCGGCAAGTCGTGTTCTTCGTTGTACTCACCGCTAGTCAACGTATCTTTGGACGTCCAATGGTCGTTGTGGAACTTGCTTCTTTTCTCTTCGTACTCTTGTCTTTTCCGAACCCACGAGTCTATCAGTGCACCGTCAAGAGTGCTGGAAGAGTCGGCGGCGACATTATTGTTGTATGGATGGGTTGCGCTCGTTTGATCATAAAACGTTCCAAAGTGGTAGTCGACGTCGTCGTCTTTGGGCTCCGCTGCCGATGCCTTGCGGCGCTTAATCACAAACAAGGATGCTGCGACGGCAGCCGCGATGGCAGCAACAGGAAGAATTGTCCCCAAAATGGCCTTTTTGGGCACCAGACTTGAGTCGCTGGTGGGTGCAAATTTGCTGGAATAATTGTCCTTGAGACTCGATACCTGCTTCAAGTTGTCGGTGTCGTAAAGCGTCACCTTGTAGCTGTCACCACGCTTCGTGGAGTCTTGGCTGACAACCAAAAGGGTGTTGAAAATGGATGCCGCTCCCAAAATCTGTTCGGGGTCGATATCCAAATCGAGTTGTTGCCATGCCCAACTAGCATCGTTGGTAGCCAACTTGGCCACAGATGGAGTCGACGGACTGTTCAAGGTTTGTCCTCCGATAAGTAGTACACTTTTTACCAGGAAGTGCAGCTGGATTTCTGCCACAGAATCGTTGGACAACGGATCGAATAACGGGAGTGCCAATGCAAACTTGCGAGAGTTTATCTTGTCATTTCCAGTCGCAACCGATTTGAAAGACCATCCAGAATCAAAGTTCCACGTGGCTAGCTGGTACATGTTGAGCCACCCTTTGTTTGTCTGTCCTCCTATCACCAATTGAGTCTGAGCGTCGGGTCCAAGAATATTGGAAGCACCGTAAAATGGCTGGGGTTTCGTGGATGTTGAAATGTTGGAAAACAGCTTTTTCTCAAAATCGAAAGATATGAGCCGGCTGGTGATCTCTGATGATGGTTGGCACAATCCTCCGTAAATGTAAAGAGTATCGTCTGCAGCCAAGTATGTTGCACTGTCATAGAACGAAGCATCATCGAGTTCATCGAATGCATTGGATGCCAACAACACCGAGTCCCACAGCCGAGCCGATTCATTATACGCTCTGAGGTCTAGTAGGCCATCTCCACAAACATCTTTTGACCTTGTCAGTGTCTTGGGTGGTGCTGAAATGAAACCAAACAATTCACCTTGGTGCAAAAAAATAGTCGAGTTGTTCGGAGCAGTACAGTATACTGGTAAGGAATCATCTGACTTTATGTCAGCCTTCAAGTCTCCATCGATAGCGAAATCAATCTTAATGATGTCGTTGTTTTGCAACTGGAGATATGCATGCCCTCCTTCTAAATCATAGACGGTGTTCCACGCAAATGCGACAGCCGCATGAATCGTAAGTAGGATGAAAATGTCCAGCCAGGACTTCCACCCGGTAAGCATGATTTGCACAGGTCAATTACACTATCGAAAAGTATCTTAATTCCCCACGGCGCCGCAAAGGATTAGTGTTTACCTTTATGCCATTACCGTATTAGGCCGAATCACGTGAAAAACTCACATCGACAGATTGAAGAAGATGGCTTGTGATGACAGGGTGTGGGTCCGTTATGCAGTGGACATGGCCACAAGCTCTCATTTTGCAATCACCCCATCGATGTGGGTGTGTAACTTGTGCAAACGAAGCCTTTTGCAGCCATTTCCATTGCTCAAAATATATATGATGGTGCCTCTAGAACCTCATAGGATACACAATTTGTGCTGTAGAAACCAACTACATACCCCAAAGTCGAAAAAAAACAAACCTTGGGCAGCAATTTTCAACCCTTCGTTGAACCCTTCATCAACCCATTCGCACCCAATGCACCAACTATTACTCACACTGAAAATTTACGCCGGCCTCACAGATCGAACCATGTCCACGTTTGGAAAAATATTCAGAGTGACCACCTATGGTGAGTCGCACTGCAAGTCGGTTGGATGTATCGTCGACGGATGCCCTCCCGGACTCAAATTGTCAGAAAGTGACATACAGCCCCAGTTGAGTAGAAGAAGGCCCGGCCAGTCCAAGTTATCGACACCAAGAAACGAGAAAGATCAGGTGCAAATTCAGTCCGGAACCGAGAATGGTATAACCTTAGGGTCGCCCATTGGTATGCTTGTGTTGAACGAGGACCACCGTCCGAATGACTACTCGGAAACTGACCTTTACCCACGCCCATCGCACGCCGATTGGACTTATATTCAAAAATACGGTGCCAAATCTTCTTCTGGAGGAGGCAGATCTTCAGCCAGAGAGACCATCGGCAGAGTGGCAGCTGGCGCGATTGCAGAAAAGGTTCTTTCGCTTGCCAACGGCGTGGAAATCGTGGCGTTTGTTTCCAGCATCGGATCTGTATCCATGGACAGAAACCCCTTGGATCCTACTTTCCAAAAGATCCTCAGTACTATAACCAGGGAAGAGGTCGACGGTGTGGGCCCCATTCGTTGCCCAGATGCGTCAGTTCGTGAGCAGATGGTGAAGGAGATTGAAAAGTACAGAGATGCCCAGGACTCGATTGGAGGAGTTGTCACCTGTGTGGTTAGAAACTGTCCCATTGGCTTGGGTGAGCCATGTTTCGACAAGTTGGAGGCCACTTTGGCTCATGCTATGCTTTCGTTGCCAGCAACCAAGGGCTTCGAAATTGGCTCTGGCTTCTTCGGTACCACCATCCCAGGCTCGAAACATAACGATCCGTTTGTCTTTGACGAGATCAACAAGAGATTGAAGACCAAAACCAACAACTCGGGCGGAACTCAAGGAGGAATCTCGAACGGAGAGAACATTTACTTTTCTGTTGCATTCAAATCGGCAGCTACAATTTCTCAAGAACAACAAACCCTGACATACGACGGAAAGAGCGGAGTGCTCGCGGCAAGGGGAAGACATGATCCAAGTGTCACTCCCCGTGCGGTGCCCATTGTGGAGGCCATGACTGCGTTGGTGTTGGTTGACCAGTTATTGATTCAAAAGTCTCGTGAGTACGGCAGATCTATCGTAGCCTCAAGTGACTAAGAACTAAATAGCGATTGATAATTGACCGTTTGCCGGCCACAAATATACCTAGATGTGAGTAATGTTTGTCTTCTAGTAGTACTTACAGTAGTACCGTTCTTCCTGTATATGACACTTTCGTACAGTACCAGACTCAACGTTTCGTGGTAAGAGTTTGTTCCGATGGATATAGTTCAGAAGGTCTTGATCACACTTTTGGTGGTTCTTGTCGCCACTTTGGTACTCTTCTATGTCCAGACAAACGGTATTGCCATCAAATCGTCTGGAGACTCCACTCACAGAGAACCTTCTTTCCTAATATTAGGTACGAATGGAGCAGGAAAAACCGCCTTTTACAATCGATTGATGAGCGAAGAAAAAGAGCCCAAATTCGAGCAGACGGTGTCATCGATAGAACCTACGTTCGGCCATATAAATTTGCCATTATCCAAGCATTCGATAGCCAAGACTTATCAGATCATCGACTACCCAGGGCATCTCAAGTACACCCAGCTTCTCAACAAGTTGATTCTCGAAGACATAACGCTCCAGAAAATCAAGGGCATTGTGTATGTGATCGACTCATCGGCAGCTGCCACCAATGGTCCCCGGTTGTTGGAAGTAGCTCATGGTTTATTCCTGCTCTTGTCACAGACTGAAAAATTGAACAATGGCATAGATATTCTCTTTGCCGTCAACAAGCAAGATCTATTCGACTCACGGCCCGTGTTCAAGGTGAAGGAGTTGTTGCAGCAAGAGGTCGACAAGCTTGTGAAGAACGAGCTTATGCAGAAAAGTCTGGCCGGCCATGAAGCGTCAGGTATTGACGAAGAGGATGACGAAACCAACCGTGAATCGCTCAAGGAGTTCTGGAGCTCGGTGGTGGGCCGTAATGGGCATTTCCTGTTCGATATGCTCGAGGGAAATATGGATTTCATTGGTGGGTCGGTGTTGAAGAACAAGACGGAAGACTGGGAAAATTGGTTTGACGAAAAAGTCATGAACCAGCTGTGATAAGTCAAGGCTTTCCAGTCGGTGCGGCAGGGAAGAAACCTGGCGTTTGCATTTCCTTTTGGCGCTTGGCTCGTACTCTTGCCAGTACATAATTTTGGATTCTCAGCTTATAAATGCCGTTATCAAGTTTATAATCCTTCACTTTCGTTTGCTTGAGCTGAGAAGCCACAGACTCCAACTCGGTGGTCAATGCCTTCTTCTCGTCTTCCAACTTGGCCAATTTGTCGGGTTCCTGCTTATCTTCCAGTGGTGGCTTTTTCCATCCACTCATGAATTTAGTCCATGCATACGGTTGAGCCTGCTCTATTTGTTTGGCCAAACCACGTATTTTGTTCTCCAACTCCAATTTCTTGGCATTGAGCTCCTTGTAGCTTTCAGGATACTCCGGGGTACAGAATGTGGAATCGCCAAGATGGGCCTCACAGGCATGGAAAAAGTCAACTTTATTGGCAGATAATAATACACAACTTGTGGGTTTGAAACATATAGTACATGCCTTCAGATCCAGCTCGGCTACTCGACGTAAAGTGTAATCATTGGGAAAGGGCACCGACATTGAGTCTTATCCTACCTAGGGTAAATGCTCGTTCTGCCAGCTCTAGCATCGCATTACCTAAGCACTTATTTGGATGGACCAAAACAGCATTGCTCGTCAAGAGGCAGGTGTCGGCACTGCCGAGCAAGCGCCGGCTAGCTTCTATGACGAGAAGCAAAAGGAAACAAAAGGAAACAGAGAAACAAAAACACTAAAAAAGAATTAAAAGAGAATTAGAATTGAATTAGAAGAATTAAAGAGAATTAAAAGAGCCAGATAGATCTTCAACACTTAGAACCACCACTCTATACCCATCAACTGCTCTCCAACCTCCATTCATCTCTGTATCTGGCTCGCCTCGTTCCACTGGCGCAACTCAAACCCCTTATCTAGGCGTTGGCCGGGTAACCCGCGCCTTAAAATTCTTCATGGGATTCTCAAAAATGGTTGGCGTGAAGGGATATAAACAAGGGCGAATCGGGATAACCGGTACCATATAAGTTTAATCAATCAACCGATACATTTCGGAGACTCTACATAGCGCGCAGACGTGATAGCAGTCGTCATTTACCCTACTTGCTTATTGGTATTTTTTCCTAGCGGCTAATTTTACCATACCCCTTGTGACGTGTCTTTGCAAGGTTGTGGACAAGACACCTATTCAAGCGTGAAGTCGACTTTAACCCCATTAAGTCGTATATTTCACCGCAAAACCTTTTCCGACGTGAGCGACATCTCTAGATTTTTCGTTTTTTGTTTTTGTTGATTGCCATCCCCGGTCGTGATTGGTGAGCATACGACGTCGCGAAAGTTGACCCTTGGCAATCGTCTTACATAAAACAGCAAGTTACAATGGCAGACCATCAGGAAGCAGACATCGACTCGATTGTCGATAGATTGTTGGAAGTCCGTGGTTCAAGACCCGGCAAACAGGTGACATTGATGGAACATGAAATTCGATACTTGTGCACCAAAGCAAGAGAAATCTTTATTCAACAACCAATTTTGTTAGAATTGGAAGCCCCCATCAAAATCTGTGGTGACATCCATGGTCAGTATTATGACTTGTTACGACTCTTTGAGTACGGAGGGTTCCCACCCGAGGCCAATTATTTGTTTTTGGGAGACTACGTCGACAGAGGTAAGCAATCGTTGGAGACCATTTGTTTGTTATTGGCGTATAAAATCAAATATCCAGAGAACTTTTTCATCTTGAGAGGTAACCATGAGTGTGCCTCTATCAACAGAATCTACGGATTCTATGACGAGTGCAAGAGAAGGTACAACATCAAATTATGGAAAACCTTTACAGATTGTTTCAACTGTTTGCCAATTGCTGCTATCATCGATGAAAAGATCTTCACTATGCATGGTGGTTTGTCTCCCGACTTGAACTCAATGGAACAAATCAGACGCGTGATGAGACCCACCGATATTCCTGACGTGGGTTTATTGTGCGATTTGTTGTGGTCGGATCCCGATAAGGACATCACAGGATGGTCGGAAAATGATCGTGGTGTATCCTTCACTTTTGGTCCTGATGTTGTATCTCGGTTCTTACAAAAACATGATATGGACTTGATTTGCAGAGCGCATCAAGTGGTGGAAGATGGTTACGAATTCTTCTCTAAGCGACAATTGGTCACATTGTTCTCGGCTCCCAACTATTGTGGTGAGTTTGACAATGCCGGCGCCATGATGTCTGTCGATGAAAGTTTGTTGTGCTCGTTCCAAATCTTGAAACCTGCCGATAAAAAACCACGCTATCCAGCCAACAATGTTGGGAACAACAGACCGGTAACTCCCCCAAGAAAGCCAAAGAGAGGTTCCAAATAGGCGCCCCTGTCTGCCGTAGATGACCATCTCACTGTTTATCCGACGTATAATTAAGACCATGGATTTGATCCCAGTCTTAAAATTTCTTGGTTAACGAAGATATCAGGAATGATGATGATGAGAAGGTACAGAAATGCATGTATAATAATGATATTCAAATTTCCCTTTCCTTGGTGTCAACCACATGGACACCATTTCCAAAGGCAATATTAAAAATGGGATATATATAGCTTTGTATATTTCACCACGATATATAGCCTTAACAACCCATACTACCGAAGAAAGAAGCTAGCAACATAGTTGCCTAGTGGCTGAGGAAATGTCTTGTTAGTGTGGGTATTTAGTATAATCAGTTTGAGTAGTAGTTTATCATGATAACGAATCTATGGTGAGGCAATGGGTGTCATTTGCAACCAATCTTTTTGGTGGGCAAAGTTTGATTTTTTGTTATATTAACTTGATATGTTTTATGTTTCCATAGTGTTTAAGTGTCAAAGTACCTATATGTTCAATAAAAGGTTCAAAATCACTAGTAGTCTTAAATACGGTTGACACCATAAAACAGTCACTATCCACGTGATCAACAATTACATAACATTTGGTCTGCATTACATAACCTCGGGTTTGTGTAACGTTAACTTGCACGCGGTGAAAAATTCTTGAAAATTCATCACTAATATAACAAAGAACAAGACAAGATGGTATGTAAATTTTGCCTCCGAGGCTCTCGTTTCCCACATAATTATGTTGCTTAGACACTAACTCCAGGTTTTAGTTCAAGATTTGTTAAACCCAAACCCAGCCTCTGAGGCCAAGAAGCACAAGTTGAAAACCTTGGTGCCCCAACCTAGATCATACTTCATGGATGTTAAATGCCAAGGATGTTTGAACATCACCACCGTGTTCTCGCACGCCCAAACTGCCGTTACCTGTGACAACTGCTCCACTGTGTTGTGTACCCCAACTGGAGGTAAGGCCAAATTGACCGAAGGTTGCTCTTTCAGAAGAAAGTAGAGCCAAAAAATTCTGTATATTTGTCAAAAGTAATACATGCATGGAAAATACAAAGTTGTAGAGATCATATTCGTCCTAAATAGTCTATAATTTGGGCTTGGAACAGAACCGCACCACCTCGTCGATGGCATCGGCTACTCGGTCAACGTTGTGTTCGTTCAAACCTGCGACTGATGCTCTACCCGAGCTCACCAAGTACACTCCGTGGTTCTTTTCAAGTCTGGAAACCATTTCTGGTGTCAATCCCGTGAACGAGAACATACCGCTTTGCGACACAATATGGTCCCAATTACCAGGAGTTTTCAAATCATTGGTCAACCGATTACGCAACTTGGACCTCATTTCGTTGATTCTGGAGCTCATGGTGGTCAAGTCCTCCTGCCATTGCTGTCTCAACTTGGAGTCTGTCAATATGGTTGCAACAATCTTGGCGCCGTACGCAGGAGGATTGGAGATTTCCGATCTAGTGAGTTTGTTGAGCTGCGATTGTATAGCACGGTTCAAGCCCTCGTCCTTCTCATGAGGAATGACGTGGATTGCACCCACTCTCTCACCATACATACCGCAGTTTTTCGCAAACGATTGGCAGATCACAATGGGGGTCTTAATACTGTCATCAGCCACTGCTTTCCTCACGGCAAACGCATCATTTTCCAAGTCTCCAGAAGCGAACCCTTGGTAGGCCGAGTCGAAGAGAAGAAGGTGATCTTTGGCAGACAATGCCTTCAAGATGCTATCCCATTGTTCCTTGGAAGGGTCCAAGCCGGTTGGGTTATGGGCACAGGCATGTAAGAGGAAGATGGAACCAGGTTCAGCAGAATTAATGGCAGACAAGAATCCGTCCAAATCCAATGACTTGGTCTCGGTGTTCCAGTATGGATAGGTCTTGACTTCCATACCCAACGACGTGAAGATTTGGTTGTGGTTGGCCCAGGTGGGTTTAGACACATAAATTGCATGAGTGTCCCCTTTCTTCTCAGGAGTGTAAAAGTCACGCAAGAAAGCACCGGCCAAGTGAAGGGCTCCGGTTCCGGAAAGAGATTGTTGAGATACTACTCGTTTCTGCTGGATTGCTGGAGAGTCTGTTCCCAAGATGACTTTGGCACTTTCTTCAAGAAATGGCCCGTAGCCGGAAATCCCCAAGTATTCGTGATTGTAGCCCTCGGATTCAACCAATTGCTTCTCGGCCGCTCTTACTGCTGGAAGAATCCATGGTTTTCCGTTATTATCACGGTAAGCGCCGATACCTAAATCGACCTTGTCTGATCTGGTATCATTATTGTAACGAGCCTTAAGCCCGAAAAGTGGATCTGGGGGGAGCTCCTTGATAGAAGCAAAGAATTTGGACATGGTTTGCGTATCTGGATTTATCAATTGTAGTTATGCTCTGCTTAAGTCCCTCAAATAAGTATCGTGAGCGGCACTGGAGAGGGGAAGTGTTATCTGCAGGACACCGACCAAAATTCCGAACATTATTGCCGGAAGTGTGGGCCGAGTCGAAAATGGGCAGATACGCCGAGATTTGGCAGCTGGCGGCGCGCGGAACTTTGCTCAATTTGGTGGGATAATCATGGAATCGTCGTGGAGATCAAATGCCGGCCGAGGACTGGGGCATCGGAGGACGCGGGTCCTGCGTCGGGTGTGCGGAAGCATGTGGGGTTTGCGGCGCCGGAGAGTTTGGTTGAAGGTGTTGGGGTCGCAAATACCTACCAAGAGCAGAGATGCCTGATCACGTGAACCAAAGATATTTATATATTCCTATACTATACAGATGGAGGCTTCACAAAACCCAACATCTCGTGGGCATTGTCATTTTCCTGCCAGAATCTCACCTTGCTCAACCATTGCGAGATGTTAGCCAATAGAACAGTCACCATGGCAAAAAAAATCATGGATGAGTCCAAGATGAACAAGTACTTTTCATCGCTGATGAGAGTTCCATTGTATCCTTGAAGGTACTCAATGACTCTGTAGACAGACCTTATCATAATAAACAGGGATGTCAAAGTCATTTCAAACAAAAGGAATTGCCAGCTTTGCCAAAACGACGAGCTGCATTCTTGAGCTTTTGCACCCTGGACAGGCCGCATGGAGCACCTAATGAAAAAGTTACCCATAACAGCAATGAAAAATGCAAAAAATGCAATCTGGACAAAAAGTCCGATAATGATCAATTTTTCACCAAGATGGAGCATTTCAAGAGTTCCGCCGCCCTGGATTCCGCCGCCCGCAGCTTGCAACAACAACGACACCACATCTCCAATGACGAATACTTTGGTCAAATACTTCACCGGGATGAAAGAGTGAGCCTCTGCCCCTAAAACTCTAATAACTTCACCCAAAACCATGTAAATCGTGGCAGCGTAGAACGCAGGGCCAATCAAGATGAAAATTGACTGAATAATGTATGGTCCCAATGCTTCCAAATCTTGAGCGGAAATCAACCGGCAAACATACCCCACACACTCCAAAGCGCTACCTACAATAAATGGTGCCATAAGTCCGGTGTAACGACGGAGTTTCTTTCTTTCAATTCTGCCATTGAATTTTCTGCGTGCATTCATTACTTGACAAATTCCAGCCACAACCAGAAGTCCGAAAAGAACTGTGAATTCAATGTTCACTCCTCGGTTGGGAGTATACTGGTACGCTTTCCATTGATAGCCAGAAGTGTCGGACATCTTCGATGAGCTATACAAAAGATGCAAAGAACAAGCAAGAGGGCGAAGTGATAGAAACAAGACCTGCATCGCGGAGGGGCTCTGACGCGGCAAGGTGCATTTGAAGGTGAGAGCGAGCAGTGTAACATGGTAATCTACAATTAACAATTTTGGACAACTCTGTAGTTAACCTTGTAATAATGGTGATTTGTCCTTAGGATTGATCAATGCCATTTAAAACGTCTAATTGTTATATTAATTGTAAAATGTTGTTATCCACAAATCTCACTTGCTTCTGTTTTATCATCGAGTACGGCTGATTCTAAGATAAGTACTTCTAATATTTTGGCAGCACGTAAGATCTTTTACGGATGAAAAGGCATGGAGAGTAAAATAGGTTGCTGGACAAGTCATGGAGATTATCTCTCTCGCATATACTTGCCTTTTATAATTAGAGGGTGAATCTATATTCGATTATGTGTAACTAGACAAGGTACCCTTGAGTAGGCTGAAGGACATTCAAGAAAAATCGCCACGCTTGAGTCTGGTTACAATTGCTCAAAAATTTTATATAGTGCTATGAATTTTGGCGTTTCTTATACCACGCTCTTCACCTCAAAGAACCGCTTCAAGTAGTAGATCTGGAAAAGCGAGTTGATGGCCACCACCGCAATCTGGAACACAGACCACCACTTGACCCGATCGTTCGTACTCTCGGCGGTATTACGGTGGGTTCTCTCTCTCATCACCAAGTAACTCTGTTCTGCGCGAACGTCATCGGTCAATTGTGACAACCTTTGGATGGCATAGTCCAAGGTATTGGATCTCGCGTCACTGGCATCGATATATTTGACCCCATGGACGTTGAAAGACACATCGACATCGACTCTACTGGACCTTTCATTGGAGAAACAGTAGTAGTATTTACCATTGGAATCAACCTTGATGAGTTCGTCTCCATGGTCGAGGTCGGTTCTCTTCAACACAACCTGGTTATTCGGGGTGGTAACATAGAAATCAATCATAAACTGCTCCAGATTCTTGGGATCACGAGACCCCACCTGGAAACTAACCGCCAACTCATCACCGGTACGCACCTCTTCAAAAAAACAGTGTTTCCCATGTGGAGGAAGGAGCACGTTGTGGGCCAGGACCGTGGCCAAAAATACAAAAAACAACGCTACTACCGACTTCATGATTGGAGTTGATGATGGAATATTGAACACGCGTTGAGTTTTGGCGGTGCGGGCACGAAGCAGGTGTCTGGGTGTTTTACAAGTGATATAGATGGTATGCTATGACTATAATGGTTTCATGATTTCTTCGTACAACAACTTCTTCAAGTCCTCAATGGTCAATTCGTCCTTGCGGCGGTCAAAGTCGAAAAAGTCGTCCGGGATCTTTTCCGCCAGCGGTTCGTCGGTAGGATCATGGTAGAGTTTTAAGTATGGGTGATCGAGAGCATCTTCCACGGTTATCCGCTTGGCTGGGTTGAAAATGAGGAGTTTTTCCAAGAGGTCGACGGCCAAGGGGTTGGCGTTGGCAAACAACTCATTGAACGGTATTTTTTTGCAAAAGGGAAGCGACCGAATATACTCACGGGCCCGCTTCAGTTTGATGTTATAATAGTCCTCCATGTTGGGGGTGCCCAAAACTTCCATGATGAGCCAGAGCTGGTTGTGATAGTCGCGGCCCGGGAACAACGGCCGGCCCGTCAACATTTCGGCGAGAATACACCCCACTGACCACACATCGATGGCGGTGGTATACTCCAGAAATGTGAGCATGATCTCCGGTGCCCGGTACCATCTGGTGGCCACGTACTCGGTCATGAACCCGAAATTGTCCTCTGTCAGCGCCACCGACCGCGCAAGGCCAAAATCACAGATCTTGAGATCACAGTTGGAATTCAAGAGTAGGTTACTTGGCTTGAGATCACGGTGAAGAACATTGGCCGAATGCATTGCTTTGAGAGCTCGGAGCGTCTGGTAGATGAAATACTGGACGTGGTCGTCCGAGAGCTTCTGGGTGCGAATCACCCGGTGTAAATCCGTCTCCATGAGTTCCTGAATAAAATATATTTCACGAAACGATTCATAATTGAGTGGAACTTGAATGGCAAGAACCGAGATGATGTTTTCATGGGAAAAGTGTTTGAGGAGCTTGAGCTCGCGGAGCGTCCGGAGACATAACATCGACCGTTCAAACGGCTCGATCTTTTTGATCGCTACCTTTTGGTTGGTGGGTTTGTGGATGGCCAGGCACACCACTCCATAGGCACCTTCGCCCACCACTTCCAAGATCTGGTAATGATCGGATACATTGAACGAGATCTGGCGTACCTGTGGCTGCTGTAACGGCTGGTCTTGGTCCATATGTGAATACCGGTGGACAACACAGAGGAATATGTATGGCAGCGGCACACAACGGCCGTTTCAGTGGGGAATGTGGGTCCATAGGTGTCCGGGTGTCTCGCGTCGCACCGCGCACACTACGAACAGACAAAAGGGTCGCTGCGATCAGCAAATGTGCACACCGCAAGTGCAGGAAGGGCACGTTGTCAACAACGAAATCTAAACGTAACATTACTATACATAGTCCTTCTACTTCTTTCTACCAAACAACCCCCTCTTCTTCTTTTTCTTGGTTTGGTCCTCCTTCAACGACGTAGCACTGTAATTTGCTTTTTGGTACATGGGCTGGTCATCAAAGTTGATCACCGGCCGTTCGTATCCCTGGTTCTGGTGCTCAGACGTGTCTCTTTGGCCGCTCAAATTGTAGTAGGGGAAATCCTCATGGAAGCCCCATCCAAGCCGTTGCGTTTCCAACTGGTCTCTGTAGGCATAGTCTCCAGTAATGGCATACTCAAACGCCCGGATCGTGTCCATGGGTCTTTCGTTCCGTGCCCGCGTGGGGTTGGACATGTCAGCCTGGCGAATAGGCTGGCCGAAAATGTCCTTCATTTCTGCCGAATCCTGAGAGAGGTACGAGGGTCTTCTCACATTGGTGTGATCGGCCGCTTGCTCAAAAGGTTGTGCCTCGTTCACGGCCGAGAGAATGGGGTCGTGGATGTTGGCGGTATGCATCTTTTCTTGGGACCGGGGTTGTTGTTGATAGTTGGCCTCCATTTTTGAGGATTTATTAGACCCAAAGATCGCCATATTTGCACGGTGTACGGGTGTCGGCGGGGCAGGGATCGCAACCGGTGGCTGTGGGGTGGGCGGAGCTTAACCAGGTGAGGGTATTAGACAATGCTAAACAACACTGGTAAATTGTAGAGGATTAATCCCGTGGGCAACGACTCCGGAATCTCGGATTGTAGTGTAGGCGCCGACTCTAGATGCGTGGCTGCTGGAGTTGCACTTTTGGCACCGCCTTCCTTGTTCGGTAAAGTAATTGATTGATCCGATAAGATCTGGGTTAGTCAAAAAGAATTGGAATTGAGGAATGCCAAAGAGTCAAGGAATCAAAGAGTCAAGGAAGCGAGGAAAGTAAACGAAATACTCGCAGAAACAGTTGCAAAATTTTACAACTTCTCATCAGTTTTGACCGTACTCTGATGCACGGCTCAGGACATCATCACACCATTTGTGGGGTTGACCATGGTGCATCGGACCACCCTACTCTAGCATCCTCTCCCAACCATTCCCACCGTCTCAATACCCCTCTCAATTCCTCTGAATTCTCCCGTAAACCTCTTTAAATTCTCTCCCATTTTCTCATACTTACTTTAAATGTGGATCGCTGCTGCGTGGTTAATATTTATACCGCACCATAAGCCACTGCAGGCGATAACCCCACTGGCTGCGCCCAGCCCTAGGCTGTAAAGCTGTGGTATTGGATGCGGAGCCTATGCGGACTTATGTGGATAAACGTGCGATATCGGCCGTATGCTAATTCGAGCATTACGCTAGCATTTCGATAGTTATGCCATATTGTTTTGCTGCTTAAAAGTGTCCCACGCCTTGTTGAGCACCACAAACACTCCCTGGCATATCATCTTGTCCTGTAGTTGTAGGTTCGAAAGCTTGTCTGGGTGTATGGCACTGATCACTTTCATGTAGTTGATTTTCACTTTCTTCGGTAACATCAAGTCCCCGAGCCCAATTTTCTTGTCACTCACAAATGAGAACCCAAGCCGCTCGGGAATTATATCTGGAAGCGTTGTAAGAAGAGTACGAATGTTATCCTCTTTCCCATTGCTCCATGCTTGCAATTGCTCGTGGACCTTGTCGTGAAGCTTGAACATTTCTTCCTCGCGGGCCTTGGCCTCGGCATTTTGTTTTTGGATCCTGGTGAGGTTGGAGGCAGGATTGCTTGGTTTTGGTGCTGCTGGTGCTTTTGTGGTTGCTTTTGGTGCTACTTTTGGGGTTGGTTTTGGCTTGGGGTTCACTATATCATTGACCCGCCGCTTACCGTCCATCACCTTCTTGTCGCTGACTCCGAGCCTGCTCACCAACTCCATGTAACATTCCAATGCCTCTGGAAACACCTCCAACATTTCCAAACTCTCGGCCTTCCTCATAAGCAATTTGGTATACCAGTGCTTGGCACTCTTGTCCATGATGGTCCATCCATTATCTATGCCTTTAACATCAAGAAGTCTTATGCCAATGTCGCAGTGGTTTTTGGCTTCTTTGTAGTTGCCCATCTTGACCAACGTCAAAGCAGCATTGGAGTTGATGACAATTCGATAATCGTGATTTTCAGGAAGAGATTCCATGCATCGAAGGTAACTTTGGTACGCCGAGTCATAGTCCCCATGGCTAAACGATACACTAGCTTTTTCTTTGTTGGTGTCGAAATCGGTCTGCTGGAACTCATTGAGTGGTGCAGCCGTCACACTTGTCAGAGAATTGAGTCCTAACAAATCTTCTTCTGGACTCTTGGAAGCAACTGCAACTGGGGATTTTGGCGTAGCAGCCTTTGTTCTGCGTGGTGGCCGTCGAGGAAGGTCGTCGCTTGAAGGCTGCAGTTGGGGTCGTATTGGCATATCGGGCTTTTTGGCGGGGGATGTTCTACCCAGCGCAGATTCAGGTCTACCAGAAACTCGATCCATGGCGTATTCTTTGATACCCTGTAGTCTCTTTTCCTTTCTCTCTTTATCTCTCTCCTGTTGTTTCCGCATAAACTGCTCAATTGCTTCCTTATCCAAGTTATCTTCGTCTGAACCGTAATCTTCGTAAGAACCACCATTGGCCTTGCGTTCCACCGCATCTTTCTTGTACTTTTCCTGGTTTGCCATCCACGAAGGCATTCCCGGTGACAGCAGCCGGTGAGCTATGTGCTGTTGTTGAAACTGATCGAGGTTCTTCATTACCGTTTTTTTGGACTTGTCGAAAAAGATCGACGCCTTGTTGAAAAAATCAGTAGAAAGGTCTGTCAATTTGGCCTGGAGGTCTTCAGGTCCATGGTGGGCCGGGTGCCTCTGAACCGGCGTCGGGGGCTGGCTGGTGGTTTCTGAGTTTCCTCCACTCATGATGTAGTTAACGCACTCTTGTAAATGGGGCCCTTTTCTTGCAATTGCGTCGTTGGCGGTGTCGACAGAAAAGCCAATGTCAACCAATTGAGCAAGCACAGAGTCATTTGGCGAAGAAGATGGCTCGGGTGAAAGTTTTGACGGCTGGATCTTAGACGACAGTCGCTCGGGAACGGCGTTTTCAGCGGGAATGGCAGCTTTTTCAGCAGGAAATGCATCAGAAAATTCGTCGTCCAAAAGCAAGGTCAGCTGGTCTGGAGCACCAATTGTGCTCTGGTGGGTCGGAGTGGGCTCGGCAAGTCCTGCAGCTGTCTTTGGTGGTTCTGGCTTGCCAAATATTGAAAATGGATCATCGTCGACCGCTGAGCTCACGGTATTATTACTGGACCCAGTCGGGGTATGCGAGCCTGAAAGAATGTCCAAGTTCGACCAGTGGTCGTGGGACCTGGAAACTGAAGAAGCTTGTAAATTGGACCCATTTAATGGACTTTGCTGGCGGTTTTGACGGTGCAGCATCGGCATGCGTTTTTCGTTCAAAGACGACGAGGACGAATTCGACGTTGCCGACAGAAAAAGGTCGGCAAATGCATCTGTTTTGGGCGGTGCCATGATTGCAATCAAAAACACGGTCTACACCCGAAATCAGCAACTGGTAATGTATTTGTGGTGAACACCAATAGTGGCCCTGCACACGGCGCCCGGCGGGTTCCTCTATATAACTTGGGCATCGGCGCACGACTCGCTGCCTTTCTCAACTTTTTTCACCTCATCTCCACCACTAGCCATGCATTTGATGTACACTTTGGGCCCTGACGGCAAGCGTATATACACGTTGAAGAAGATCACCGAGGACGGTGAAATCACCAAATCGGCTCACCCCGCCAGATTTTCGCCTGACGACAAGTACTCGAGACAGAGAGTGACGTTGAAGAAGAGATACGGCATGTTGCCCACCCAATCCCAAAACTAGAAGATGAATAGAGAGAAGGGTGTTGGGACAAAAGTAGGACAAGAGGACATTGTGCCCTTCGGTTCATTGACCACTTGGACATTGAGCACTGAGCTATCATTCATAGGTCCACCATGTTAAGCTTTATGTCATACCACGGCAAGGCATGTCATATCAAGCCATATCATATCTTGTCATACCTTGTCACCATATTACTCCGTATCCTCCATCTTTGTCTTCCATTGTCCATCCTAGCGCCTACTATCTCCTTCCCATCTATATTAATGTACAGTAGTTGAATATTTGTAGCTCATATTGGATCCTGTTTCTGACCCGTAGCCTCCAAGTTAAACTGGGAGTTTTTGGAGTAGTTTTCCCACATCTGTGACACCATTTCGGTGTCCATATTTGAACGGTTGATTTCTTGGAGTGAGTTGTTCATCGCCACAATACTCTCGTTAAGGTTTTCCTGGGTTAGAATATGCCTAATTGCGCTCGAGCGAGTACGTACCATATTGTTGATTATACGCGAAAGCAATGCATTTTGCACTTGTTCGTGTGGATTCTCCATAATGAAGTGAGCGTGTTTGTTTTGAGGGTTATGTGGGTGGTGGTATATGCAGGAGCCGACCCTGGGGAATAGACAAGACTAGCTGAAAATTCAAAACTGGATGAAAATCTCCAGAGAGACAGAATAAGCGAAAGAAGCAGGTTAGTACAGCTTGCGAAGTACTGGCCTACTATCAAAAGGGATACTCAAGTGCCGGGTTTTTCTCTCTTCTTTTCACCGACCTCCCAGTCCTGCACACCCACCCCAGGAATTTTTGCGATGCGATGAGCTTCTTCAGGTAGAACATGGCCAAGACTAGAAGTGCCGTTAAGGCTGCTGCCAAGGAGCCCGAGCATGATCTCCAGCTCCCACTGTCGAGTGAAGAGTCTGGGAGTGAAGGTGAGTCGGAAGAACTCTCCAGTAGTGAGGAATCGGGAGACGAAAGCGATGAAAATGAAGAAACCGAAAACAACAAACAGTCAGTTAAACCCACTGAAAAAGCTTCTAAAACGGGAAGCCATGTCGTGAACATACAAAAGACTAGCAATGAGGCACGAAAGACAGACAAGAGCAAAAACAAGCGAGGTGTGATCTATGTTGGTAGACTTCCACATGGACTTTACGAGAAGGAGATGCGTCAGTATTTCGACCAATTTGGTGAGATTTCCAGATTACGGATATCAAGAAACAAGAAGACAGGCAAGTCCAAGCATTATGGGTTCATCGAATTCCAAAATAAGGAGGTTGCCAAGATTGCATGTGAGGCTATGAACAACTATTTGGTATTTGGACACATGTTGCAAGTGCAAATGGTTGAAGAAGCCAATGTTCACGATGAGCTTTTCTCGGGCCACCATGTACAGTACAAACCATTGCCCCACAAGCTGATCAGTAGGCATAGACATGATGCGCCCAAGACCAAAGATCAATGGGAGAAACTTGAGGCTAAGCAGAAGCAGCGGAAAGAGATACGCAAGAAAAAGTTGGCAGCGGCGGGAATTGATTTTGAATAGGAGAATCAGTAGCTAGGAGAATCATACCTAGAGATTCAGACCTGGAGATTCAGACCTAGTGAATGAGACCTAGTGAATCAGACCTAGTGAATCAGACCTGAATCAGAGCTAATGGAGATTGATATAGACAACTAGAAATGAGTAGCTAAAGACACACACTCATCGAAAATGACCTAATGAACGTGAAATCATTTTGCCAAAATGGTACCTTCATCGTTTAGCTACTTATTTCTCGGCTCGTTTAGGTGCCGATATCGTACTAGCTTCGCAACAGCTCGCCTAATTAGGCAAAAGTTCCCAACACATGCCACGATAGTATGCATTCCCAACACATGCACGAGATGTATGCAGTAGCTTACTTTCGTCGTGGTTTGATTGGAGATAATCACATGGGACATAACATCAACCGATTTTTCTGATTTCAAGTTTTTTCGTTCGTTGTCGACTTTTGCAAACTTTATAAGTCACAATTTTTTTTTGCAGTATCGCTTTGTATAAATCGCGACTGTTGACGAACATTTCACATTTTTTTTCCCATTTGCACTAATAAACATGTCTGACGACTTGAAATTATACACGTTTGAGGAGGTTTCCAAACACAACACCATCAACGATTTGTGGGTGGTGTACAACCAAAAGGTCTACGATGTCACCAAGTACGTCGATGAGCATCCTGGTGGTGAAGAGGTGGTGGTTGACGTCGCTGGAACCGACGCCACGGAAGCGTTCGACGATATTGGACATTCGGAAGATGCCCATGAGATCATGGCTGGCTTGCTCGTTGGCCGTGTTGAGGGTGGTGTCAAGACTGACAAGACGGTTCCCGTGAGTGGAACCCAAGAGTCTGGACTTCCTGTGACCACCATTGCTGCTGTGGTTGTGTTGGTGGCCGCTGGCGCTTACTACTACCTTAACCAGTAGGGAAGAGAGTAAAGGATAGAAAGAACGGAAAAAAAGAAGGAGAAGAAAAGAAAAAAGAGTAAGGAGAGAGAAGGAGACGAGAAGAGAAACCCACAACCGACTGGGAAGTTGATTCGATTTTGATGGCTGCTTCTTGGTGCTTTCGTCCCATTCTTCATTCTTCACTTTCTTCGTATCCGTTCTGGCCATTAATAGCATAGAATAAATGTTTACTCACAATGGTGTACTGTACTCAGGCTGCGCAGTTATTGGTTCCGTTGCTCCATTCATCCGTTTCTTCACTCCGTTTCACCAAAATGACCCTTTCTGAGCTTCTAGGGCTTCGGATCCCAATTATTCAAGCGCCAATGGCCGGAATCTCCACCGTCAAGCTCGCAGCACAAGTGACAAATTATGGTGCCTTGGGCTCTATTCCGTTCGGAGGTTGCGATCTCACCAAATCGGTCGAACCTGTTCGCAAACAACTTCAAGAATTCACCACACTTACCCACTCCAACTGTGTCAATCTCAACTTTTTCTGTCACCCCAAGACCCATCAGCCTCCTCCTACAACTTCCCAAACAGAAAATTGGCAAAAGTTGTTTTCGAAAGCTACCCAGTCGGATGCAAAATCGGTAGTTGCTAGTCTTGAAAATGGGAATGTGTCGTTTAAACAGCTAGAAGACGACCCAAAGCAGCTCCTGTTGTTGCTCGATATCTTGAAAGAATTCAAGCCAAGAATCGTCAGTTTCCATTTCGGTTTGCCAGACAAACTCACCATTTCAAAGTTGCACGAATTGCAAATTCTCGTATTTGGGTGTATAACTTCTGTTGAGGAAGCCCGTCATGCCATTGACCACAATGTAGATGGCTTGGTTGTTCAAGGCTACGAGGCTGGAGGACATCGTGGAAATTTCTTGGTCGACCAGGACCATGATGAAAACTTGCCTACTAGTGAATTGTTCAAAGAGGTCACCAAATTGGTATCCTCTTGGGATAAAAAACCATACTTGGTGCCTGCTGGAGGAATTGTAGACGGAAAGACCGCCCGCAAGTACCTCGATGAAGGTGCTCTGTTGGTTTGTATGGGAACAGTCTTTGTGCCTACTCAAGAATCCAACTCCAACGATTTTGTTGCTACGCAAATTAAAACTCAAACTTCTCCAATGCCTACCGTGATGACTCGGCTTGTATCAGGGAAGCCGGCCCGGTGCCTTCGTACCCCATTTATTGATAATCTACTTGGCGAGTACGAAAAAGAACCTTGTTCACTTCCATCGTATGGCTACAGCTATTACGGTTACAAGACCCTCAATCTGGCTCTCAAGAAGAGAGAATACGGCTTCTATTTGGTGGGTGCCAACTATCATAAAATCGACCCTTCTTTGACCACCGTCGAAGTCCTCGAAAAGATAGAACTGGAACTAGCTGGTTAACGCTTGGTACAAGTCCTGCTTCAAATCTTCGACATCCTCCACACCAATACTCACACGAAGCAACGTAGTAGGACATGTAGCATCAGACAATGCACGCCATTCAATCAAACTCTCAACACCACCCAAAGAGGTAGCGTGGTAAAAGTAGTTCAATTTTCCTGGAAGATTTTTCGCAAACTCTTCCGAGTCCACCTCAATGGCAAAAACGGGACTGTGTCCACCAACGAGCTGCTTGGCTACAAAATCGTCCTTTTGCAATGATCCGTGGTAAATTTTCTTCAAGTGAGGAATGTCCTTTATGTTCTCTGCCAAAAACGAGACAATCTCAGTAGCACTTTGAGACTGTTTCGAAACACGCAATTCATACGTCTTCAAACTGCGGAGTAAGAGTGCACTCTCTAAGTTGGCAATGTTTGTGCCCAAGTGCAATCTATCAAGCACCAATTGATCTCTGGTTTTTTCATCTTTGACAAACAAGAGACCAGCCAACAAGTCACTATGGCCCCCAAAAAACTTGGTAGCAGAGTGCATAACCATGTCTGCTCCATGCTTAAAAGGGTCCTGCAAAGGAGGAGGACCAAAAGTAGCATCTACTAACAAAAAAGCACCTCTTTCGTGGGCTTTGCGACTCAAGGTGTCAAGGTCATAAACCGTTCCTAATGGATTGATTGGTGTTTCTACATGGACCAAGTCGCCCTTGCTGAGTTGCGAGAAGTCGTCTTCCAACGAGATCTGCTTCAAGCCATGGTTTCGTGTCCAAATGTCCGCAATTCCAGTGACGCCATGGTACCCATGGCCAATGGCAAGAACCTTGGGATTGAAGTGGGTGATAGCAGCATTGAAGGCACTAAGACCTGACGAGTAAGCTATCACGTACGATCCAACACGGGAAGCTATGGATTGCTCGACCATTTCAGAATTGGGATGGGAGAGCCGTGAATAAACCGGATGAGTACCCCATATCTTTGTGGCATCAGCAGCCTTAACCCATTGAGATTGATCTTCTGGATAAGTGAACGTGGTAGACACGTTGATAGGAGGAGCCACGTCTGGTACACGGACCAATTCGTCCGCACCATGAATCAATTTTGTTGCATTCCCCGGCATTAAGATCAAGCTGCGAAATGTGTGGCTAGAAAATGAGAAATGAGAACCTTAAAGTTGCGATAATACACAGGCACTGGAATGTGTGACTTATCTTCTAGAAAAATCTGTAGGAATGGAACGGATGTTAGACTGGTTCACATGTGATTCGGGTGTTAGGCATTGAGTTCAGATCACAACTACCGTTAGCTTTGTTTGTCAAGATTGATCTCATTTCGCGCCGCAGCGGTTACCAAGGAAGGCATAATTGGCGAGTTTCGCGCATATCGGCGATAGCGTTACGAGCTGTTCATTGAGTTAATCGTATCTGCTATCGATAAGAAACCGTTTGCCGTATGAGGCAGGCCCGCATGAATACTTTCCAAATCAGGCAGCCAAATACCTATGAGGACAAAATGGTTTGCAGCCGTTAGCCTTGGTTTATTTCTGTGGTATCTTTTGTACTATCTTGTCTTATTTTAGATCTTTCTTTTGTAGTGTCTGTGCTGTCTGTACTGTCTTCTATAGTCTATTCTGTCTGCCCTTTCTGTACCAACTTTTACTATTCGTACTATCTTTTACTGTCATATTCGGTACTTACTATCTTCTACACGGCTGTACTTCTGTCAAACTTAAGCCTCGTTGGCTTCTTCGTTCCTGGAAATTACCGCACTACATTCTCTGCCACGCCCCTAAGTTACCGGTCGTTACTACGCCCCACTACTAGCAATCTCACGAAATCATCGCGGCCCCATGCAACATCCGGTCCGTCGATAACGATTGCCTAATTGGTGTTTTCGCTGCCATATCTCGCATACAAAATCAATATTGAAATTTTGACATAACCATTCCCCCGCGCTTATGTCATCGTGCATATCCATGGCACGTTTCAACCCAATTCAACAATTAAATCCGCAACGCGAGTTTCCATGATACGGTGCATCGAGGTTCATATATAAACGCTCGCGTGAAACTATTCGCAACAATTTCACCATGGCCGAGAAAAATTTAGTACCGGCCGCTTCGGCGGTGACTACTGACTCCGATGTGACGTCTTTAGATATGCAGGGACTTGACGCGGGCGATGCCGCTCTCCACCAGAAAATCAAGCTTATCAATGATGCTATCGACGAAATTGGCTTCACGCCGTACCATTTCAAGTTGTTTTGTCTCAGTGGAATGGGATATGCTACTGATTCGCAATTGACATTCATTGAAAGTAGTGTCAGAACTTTTGTCAATTACCAATTTGGGTATACCTATCCAGTAAGTTCCCAATGTCTTTATTTCGGTATGCTTCTTGGTACATTATTTTGGGGTTTTGGCGCCGATCTTATTGGACGTAAGTTGGCGTTCAATTTGTCACTTTTGCTCTCGGCAGTTCTTACCATTTTGACCGGTGCAATGGGTACTTTCACCACCTACTGTCTTTTCATTATCCTCTCCTGCTTTGCGGCTGGCGGCAACTTGGTGTTGGATACTTGTGTGTTTTTGGAATACCTTCCTCACAAAGATCAATGGCTCTTGACTTTTTTCGCATTTTTCTGGGGTATTGGCCAAACTTTAGCTGTGCTTTTTGCATGGGCCTTTTTGCCAAAATATTCTTGTGCTTCAGAAGATTATTGTCCATCCCATATTAACCGTGGGTGGAGATACACCTACTACGTCAATGGCGCTTTTGTGCTTGTTATTGCGTTGCTCCGTATCTTTGTCGTCCGGTTAAAGGAAACACCAAAGTTCTTGGTGGCTAATAATCGTGACGCCGAAGCTGTCGAAACCCTCCAGAAGCTCGCTGCCAAATACAACCGCACATGCTCTTTGACGTTGGAGGCACTTGAAGACTGCGGAGAAATTACTGCTAACGACGATTTCCGTGTCAAAGCAAGTTTGATGAACACTTTCCGTTTATCTTTCAAGCATATCAAAATGTTGTTCAGCAATAGTAGAACGGCCCGTTCGACGTCTCTCTTGATAACTTCTTGGCTTCTTTTGGGTATTGCATACCCTCTTTACTCGGCTTTCCTTCCTCAGTACCTTGCTTCTCGTGGTGTCAATGTCAGTGCTGATACTACTTATGGTGTGTACCGAGACAACGTGATTAGCAATATTTGCAGTTGCTTCGGTCCTATCATTGCTGGGTTGTTGCTTTACTATGTCCCATGGTTGGGTCGTCGAGGTGTGATGGTGATTGGTGCCTTATCTACAATGGCGCTTTTATTCGGTTATACTCAGGTGAAAAATAGAGCTGGTAACGTGGGATTATCTTCGGCAGTGTACATTGCCATCTACATCTACTACGGGTGCTTATATGCTTACACTCCCGAGGTGATGCCCTCAGCAGCTCGTGGTACCGGTAATGCATTGTGTATTGCAGCAACCCGAATCACTGGTGTCATTGTCCCTGTTATTGCCTACTTTGCCGGAATCACTACTTCGGCACCAATTTGGATTTGTGGTGCTTTTGTCGGGGTTATTGGATGCCTAGCATTACTCTTCCCATACGAGCCTACTAAAATGCGGGTAGTGTAGACTAGTTAGGCTAGTTTTAGACAGTACATTCTTACGGGATACAATTCCTTTGGTAACCCTTTTTGTACATCACTGCCAATAAGTTTAAATCCAGCGGCAATGAATAATTCTCGAAATTTTTTATCAGTACGAGTAACCGAGGAGTCGGTCTCATCAAATATATCATCGACCGGGGCAATGTTTTCCTTGACAATCATAGTGCCATTCTCCATCAATGCTTCACCACACCGGCGCCAGAACTCAACAAGTTCTTTGTCAGGAAGCTGTCCAACACACCACTGGCACCATACGAGCCAATATCTTCCCTTTTTTTCTTCGTCACAAGCCCACTCTTGCATGCCAATGTCATATATGTCTCCCAACTTGCCCTTCTCGGCCACGGGCACCAATTCTCGGCGCATTTGTTCAACAAACGGTTTCACGGGTTCGAGAAGATCACATTTATCACTGACTTTCCAAAGCAAATCGCGAGTGATGCGTCCAATTCCTGCTCCCATGTCGATAGTCAACTTCTGTTGGCCCTCTGGGCATGGCATTCGGGTCAGAAGCTTCCTTAAAAACGTAGAAGACCCAATTATATCGGCCTTTGGCACCGGGGTCTGTTCACCAAAGCCGCCCAAAACCCCATTCACCGAAGCAGGAACAGAGCTCCAGTACTGTATGGCATCGTCGTAGTTTATACGAGTGTCGGCTACTGTTTCAGGGCCGGAGTTATCCTCGTCCTGAGCTAAAACTTCGAATGGCTTGAGTGGCATGCTCGATAGCTCATCGCACGCACTCAAGCGGTGATAGTGTTCCTGCACCAACAACGCGACTTCTTTCAAACCATAACTTAGCTCAGAACAACTTCATGTCGTACTACGATTTGGATGACATTCTAGCCGACGCGGAAAAGGTTCCGTGTAGGTTTAATATCCTGGTACCGGGTTTAGGGTACCTAGAAGGCCAGCCAGGGAAGGCCATACAAAAGGATACAAAGATCGAATTACCGCTCTGGTTAGCGGAGATTTTGGCCATTTGTGAGCTCCTGGAAGAGTCACAACAAAGTTTCATAGACTTATTACAGCCCGACTTCATCAGTCCCAAAGTCATCAATGCCATAAAGACGAGCCCAACGTCGGTGGACTTGCATGCTATTCTTCCCTACTATTACAGGCTAACCGAAAAATGGGCTTCTATGTTTTCGGATTCGGAGTTGGCCACAGTTGTTTCTGAAACGTTGAAGCAGAGGTCACTAGAGATATACAACCACGCGAACAGTGCCACCAAACAGCTCAATTTCATCTATTCGCTAGACGAATATGAAAAGGAGGTATTCAAGAAGACCAGTGAAAGTAGCCGAAGTATGCGACAATGGTTGAAATACTAGGTATTCCTCGATTTCTAAACTTATACATCATTAATATACACTAATCCTCTCCGTTGAACAAGTCGTCGTCCAAGCCATCATCACTATCCTCGATGACATCTTTGGAAAGAGCCTTGCGTTTGTTGGAGGGCACCACGTCGTCGTCTTCCTCTTCCGCTTTACGTTTTGTTGGAGAAGGGGCTTCGTCTTCTGACGCTGACGGCGTGGGAGGTGCTTGTTCCTCTTCACTGTCATCAATGAAGTTTTTCTTCTTTGTCTTTTTACCTTTCTTTCCTTTCTTAGCTGGCTTTTTCTTACCGCTCTCCTTGGCCTTAGCACTCTCTTCCTCGAAAAGATGGTCATCTTTGTCTTCCTCCACAAATGCCCGCGATTCCTCAACCCATTGCTGAGCCTGTTCTTGCAACTTGGCTCTCTCCTTGGCCAACTCCTCTTCAGCTTGCTTTTGTTTGATGATTCGATTCTGCTCCTCTTCTAATCGCTTAGCGGCTTCTTCTTGCCTCAACTTCTTGGCCTCTGCCAATTTGTTTTCCACTTTATTGATGTACTCTTCAGTTTCTTCCAAGCAGGTATTCAATCTGTTGGCCAAGGTGGTAGTACCTAAATTGGCTCTTGACTTCAACTCCAGCTTAGGATATGGAGGATGAGCCTCTTCATCGGAAGCTAACGAGTTTAATGTTTCGATGGCTTCGTTCAAGCCCTCTATCGCTCGTTTGATATCATCCACATTACGCTGTTCAACAGCAATCTTGGTAACAAACTCAGCAATTTGAAATTGTACATAGGCGATGTTGAAACGTAAAGACGCCTGTTGAGCGCCACTATGCTTTTGCGCCTCTCGAGCATAATCAAGTGCCTTTTTCAAATAGAACAAATCTTTCTCTGCGAGTCCACGCATATACCAAGCCCGGCCCAAGAACGACAATATCTTCGAGTCTGTTCCACTTGTGAACCTCACCAAAGCAATTTCGTAATTCTCAATGGATTTAGAATACTGCTTCAATTCAAGCAAGACGTGCCCCAAATTGAGATATACCGAAATGTCGTTCAACGAGTCCCTGATCTTCCGCAATATTTCCAATCCTTTTTGCGAATCTTTGTTTTCGATATAGACAATGGCTAACCCTTGGGCAGCGTAGACATTTTTGGAGTCCACCGAGATAACCTTGGTGAAAAGTTCGATGGCACGAATGTAGTACTTCTTTCTCTTCTCAGCGACTGCAGAGCCAGAACCTTTGACATCCCTTGCCATAATGCAGTAGATATTGGCCAAAGATAACAAGGCATACGAATCATGAGAGTCATATTCAACCAAGGTCTTCTTTTGATGTTCTGTATCTGCATCCTGTTTCATACCAATTTTTTTACCAAACGTTTTCGCAAACCAGCCATAGAAAGACCTGATCTCCAAATTTGCTGGGTTTTCTTCCAAGAGTTCCTCAATCCGCTCTCTTATTTGTTCCTTGGTTGAATCGTTTGTTGAAACACAATCCAAGAACAAGAGCCTCAAACTGGCAGAAAAGTAATTGGAGGATCTCTCTGTAATTGACTTATAAATCGAGATGGCCGCCTTCTCGTCAGACACCTCTTGCGACCGAGCCAAATTGTAGTCAATCGTAAGCGACAAGTCGTCGAATATTGGGTCTGGATTCTCTTCACTCTCCTTACGAGTATTTTGCACAGCAAACTCAAAGTTCTCCTTGGCTTCTTCCAAGTTGTTCTTGAAAAAGTTCATAACTCCCAAGTTATTATAGACCTCAATGGGCACAGAAAGACCCACTTGTGTCCTAGATTCGATAGCTTTACTCAAGTAGGTCAAGGATTGATTCAAATCCCTTCCCTCGTACAACTTAGAGAGGGTGAGAAGGGCATTCAACACTATTGGTTCCTTGCTTGATAATGACGACTCATTGTCGTCTTTCTTGCTGGCAGTAGGATTCAAGCCAAGGTTGTTAGAAAGTCGCAAATAACGTTCCAAAATCAGTATGGCAAGGTCTTGCTTCTTGCGACTCTTCAGCTTGGAATAAAATATCCCTAGAGAGTAGTTGACTTCCAAACATTTTGGATTCGTTTTCAACACCGATTCAAATGTAATTATCGCTTCTTCATTCGAACCTCTGTTTGCTTGAGAGAGCCCCAAACCCAACTTGGCAACCAAGTTGTTATCATCGAGCCGGATTGCTTCATGAAAACTCCTTTGCGATTGAGTGTAATCGCCCTTAGAAAAAAACACTCGTCCCAACCAGGAATTTGCTGTCGATAAAGCCTTTGATTGGTATGGTGTAATTTTGGACGAGTGTGCCTTCGATGAGCCGGAATACTTTTGGATAATATTATTGCAGATTTTTTCAACGATGTCATATTGTTCTTTGGAGTAAAAATAAGACACGAAGGCGAGAAGTATAGTAGTATCTTCTGTCAGTTGAGGAAGCTCTCTCAACTTGATCAAGCACTCCTTGTAGCTTGCGATAAAGCTTTCGTCGCTGAGGGATTTGTTGAAAGCGTCGTTGAACTGAGATAAAGTTATGAGAAGTTTTGCTGCTGTGTTCAGGGAGTCAATCTCCAAAGCTCTCTTCCACGAGTTAACGGCCATCTCTTGATCATTAAGCATCCAAGCACAAATACCGATTCCAATGCGAGGATCTGGCTTCATAATAGGGTTCAACAACAAAACCTGCTGATAGAGCCTGAGACCGCTTTTGTAGTTTTTCGTCTTGTTCAAGGCTATGTGGGCCTTTCCAAGTAATGCAAAGCAGTTTTTCGGATCGGCTTTATATATGCCATCATAAATTTCCCACGCCTGGTCAGCCATATCTTCGAGCCCGTAATAGGCAGCTTTTGCAAGCAAATTGTTGACATCAGAAGGTGTGTTTTTGAAATCTCTTTCAATGAGCTCATTAGCAGCCGATAAGTGCTTAGCTCTATCGATGCCTTGGCTGACATATTTTAAGTGGAGCCATTTGAAACTGGAATCGATACTCAATCTATCAGCTTCAGAAAACAGAGGCTGTTTGGAAGCTTGCGATAAAACCTCGGCAGCATCTTCAAGCTTTCCCGACGTCGAGTAAGCTCTAGCGACTGCAATCCAGTATTTTCTATCGCACTTCTCCTCATTTAAGAAACTTATCAACTCGTTGGGGTCGTCAGGAAGTTCTTCAACAAGGTTGATACTGACAATCTGGCCATTGCTCAACGTGACATCCAAGTTTCCGAGAGTGTCAGCAGCCTGGGACCCTATGTAATAGGAGATATCCGAATCGTCGTCCATGCTGCGGTCAGATGAAATGCCGATGCACTGGTAAGTCGTTGACCTGTTTGGATTGAAAATTCGATGTTGTTATCTGCAGGATGGACACCGGGATGTCTACGATGAAGAGTTATTAGCTAGGTATTAATTAGAAAGCTTCAGGAGAGAAGCTGGTTTGGTAAGCAGGATTTCGCAACTTGGCTGAGAATGCTCGCCAGGTCTGTGTTCCCCCGTAGTACAGTGGGTGCTGTTCTTACCAGTGTTGGATAGCTCTCGATGGAGCTGATAGGAACTGATACATGTATCATGGCCTTGGCTCTCAGACTCGTTTCGTAGTATCGCACGTTAATGGAACATGAATCAGGTTCATCAACGAATGCAACGGGATAACGAAGAGAGATCTTGTAGATATCTTGATCCAATTTCTTCAAGGCCGCCCAGCGCCTGTGGAGCACAGGAAAATCCGAGAGTTTTTTGATATCATCCGTTATGGACATAGCAAACTCTGCAACTCGCTTGTTGTAGAAACAATCAGACAGCTTCAATGCAAACTTCAAACCAGTTGACGATATTTGCACTGAATATGTTCCTTGGTAAATAAATCTTAACGAGTTTCCCTCGACCGCCTCAAATTCGAGGCCTGTTAATTTTTGAAGTAAATTATACTTCACCTCCAAAGTGGATATCTCCGAGATTCCATACGTCCTATTCTTATTGAGTATTGTCTCTGATTCAGCTAAAGACCCTCTCAACTCTGCGATTTTAGCTTCGTTTTCTGCAATTGTTAAATCAACAGCGTTCAGTTCGTCTTTTAGCATAGCGATCTTCAGCCGGCAAGCAGTGATTTTCGAGTACAATTCTACCAACTCATTTCGAAGGTTGCTGAATTTCAGGCTGTCGTGGATCAGAGGGTCGCTTATATCGCTCAACTGTGCCATGATAAGTTTTAGCCTGTTGAGCTTGTCCTTTGACTCCGAAAATAGAGATTCGGCAGCTGCCATTCTTTCATTCAAGATCCGTTCATCTTCCTGTACTTGCTCATATTTTACCAAAGTCAGGTCAAGCAAGTTTCTTATCATCGTTGTACGCCACGTATACCACGCGTCCATTGCTTGCTTGCGGCAATAGTCCTTGATAAGTTGAAATTCAGACTGCATGCCGAGTTGCTTCTCAAGTGGGCTGTAATAATACTGCTTGAACAATTTGGGGTTGGAGGCTTGTGTGGTGTAATTGAACTGCTCGAATAACTTTTTGCCGTCGTCTATATTCTTCCTCATCTCTTCGCAACTAAAGTAGAGGAGTTCCAAAAGCGGAAGTTTATTGGTAGCATTCACGTAGTCTTGAAGCGAATAATCGTTGGACCCATCGATGGCCTTGGGAAGCGAGATGCTGATTCTGCTTATTGAGGATGTTCCTATGTCCAAGTCATCATAAAACCTAATGCCAATATCCTTCATGAAATGCGTCAAAGAAACGGATTCGTAGTCTTCATCGTCGTATATGGAGTCAACGGAAATATCTGCAAGGGGAATTGTGGTTGTGTATGACAGTGGATGGTTACGCTTTGCAGGTGGAGATAACGAAGGCAGTCGTCTCTTTTGAGCCACTGAAGTACTTTCAGCTCGTATGAGGGATTTTTCGCTTGTTTGTAAGATTTCGATCTTGTCATCAGTTTGAGTGAGCTTCATAGGTTCCTGTGATGCATTATCAACCGAAATCTCCGTTTTGTCGGCTATCGGTTCTGAAGAAGCATTCGTGGAGTTCTGGTTTAATGTTATGCGTCCCACTGATTGTGTAAGTTCCATTTCACCTTCGACCTCGGTGACCTTGACTGGTGAGAGATTAGGGCTGTTGTTGAATTCTGGCTGAATCACTCCCACTTGTTGAGTAAATTCCATGGCGGTCTCGTCATGGCCATTACCTTCAGAAGCCTGAGAAGACTCTATATTGTCTTCCGAATTTTGAGGATGAGTTGTATCCTCCGTCACATTGGGGCCAGTTTCGTTTCCAGCCTGGAAAGCTTCGATTTTGGGAAACTGCTCTGTGAGTTCCATGGGCATTTCCTCCCACGGCTCTTGCGATTGCACCACTGGCAAATGAGGTACCGAAAACTGCGGAATTTGGCCTGTGAGCTCCATGGTTTGCTCGTCATTTCCTTCATTTATCACCTCTTCGTCAGAACTGTCAGCCAAGAGTTCGTGCCCCACGTCGGGCACCGATGGTTGCGACGATTGCGACGACGCATCATCAGACGAGTCTGAGACCTGGGAAGGGATAAATGCTATTGTCTCTCTCCTACGGCTCTGGCTTTGATATTGAGGCACAAAATCGATTTTATGAAGCGTTACTTCGGGTGCGAACGAAACACGCCGACGTTCATTTGTCCTTAAAGAATCTTCTTTTAATGGGATCATGGGTATTGGCATGGTCTGGCTGTCCAGATTCGACTTTAGGATGCTTTTTCCGGGGCGGTACGCCTCCTCGGATGGGAAGGTATTTTCCTTATCCATACGCGTTGTTGTTGTGAAGTCGCAAATTAGTTGATGGCCTGTGGTGTGTGTACTGCATACGCCGCGCAATAGAAGCCAGTGCCCAAACCGGTACCCAAACCGGTACCCAGACCGGTACCCCCGATATTACCCCACATATGTCAAGTTGAGTTCCGAGGGTGAAAAAATCAGTGTCAACAACGACGTTGACCAATGGTCACCAAACTGCCCTCTAGTAGCTGCACTGTCACCACTCGGTCCCCACTGTCACATGACGAGATCCGGGGAAGATGAGTCAGAGCTTACGTTTGTTTTTGCTCCTCCCCTCCACCCGAGACCCTCGGTTGTTCGTCCGGGGATTGGCTACTTAAACTTGTATAGTTTTCTATCATTACAGAAATGGTTGCCGATAGCATAATCTACCACCCTACTTTTGCCAAGTCGATTCGGTTTCTCGACTCCACTCCCAAGCGGGAAAAGTGCTTTAGACTTGTAGCCTACTTGTCCCGGTTCTTGTCGTACTACCTTCAAAGACAAGGATTTTCTGCTGATATTGTGAAAATATTCAAAGATTTGAAGGCCCATGTCACATTCATAAGAAAGGGATTGAGATTCTTGAAACCATTGAACCACTTGCAAACTGCCGCCGAGACGTTTGATAACAAATTGATGGACCCTATTTTACAGAACACCACTGTTATTCGTAATTTATGTTACGCTGGTTACCTTTCGTTGGATTCCATCACCTGGTTCAAGATGATGGGACTCATCGACCCTAAGAAATTGACCAACGTGCCTACTTATGCGTCGAGATTCTGGCTCTTCGGTTTGATTGCTGGTGTGATCAATTCCTTGAGAACCTACAAAATCAACAGAGCCAAGTTGGAGTCCGCCGATGAAAAGGTCGACGTTGAAGCCGTCAATGCCAAGCTCTACAAGGCCAAGAGAAAGTTGGTGTGGGACTTGTTGGACATGTTCATCGCATTGAACACTTTGAACTACTTGCACTTCACCGAGGGTGACGTTGGTTTGGCCGGTACTCTCACGTCGATAATGGGCTTGAGGGACATGTGGGCTGCCACTAAGTGATTATTCCTCCATATTTGTAATGTTACTCGATCCTTGATCCTGCAGTTCTCTGAAATAGTAGCCATCCCAGTACAGTTTCATCATCATATTCTTGATATCTTGCAAGAGCTCGGGAGAGTCAATTACCGCCTGGAGTCTCTCGGGAACCTCCACAACTAACGGAGGTGGGTATTGTTGTGCTGGCTCTTCAAGGTTCTTCTTTCCACCAAGCACCTGCCGTTCATATGCCTCTTTCAATTCTGCCCACGTCGCCTTGCAATTCATCGTCTGGAAATCAAGTTCCCCGGTTTGTGTGCACACCTCATCTCATCACCAAAATTTCCATATCGAGAATAGCGTATGTCAGAACTACCTGGCGCCCAACGCCTACGGTTGCGCATTGGAAATATCGCCACGGCCCTTGCCGAGAAGCCTGAGCTTCTTAGCTCGCGGATTGCCAAATTCGGCTCCATAATCGACAACTTGGACCTCCACACAAAGCCCACTCACGATCATTACTTTGCATTTATAACGGTTGAATTCCCCGATAATGGGTTCCAGAAGCTCAAAACATCGTTGGCAGGTGCTGTGTTTATGGGCCGCAAGCTCTCAGTAGATATAGCCAAACCAGACTATCACCAACGTTGGTTGAAAGACTGCCAGCGGCCGGACGAAAAGCACGATGCTAGACAACGCCAATTTCAAATTCACTTAGCACGTCAGGAACGCATAAAAGAGTCCCAAACCCCGTACCACATCAACCGTTTCGACAACTCGATTGTTCAGAAACCTCCTCCTACCTCCTACATGTTATCTCCCCATACATTTAACAACTTATCCGGAAATACCAAGCACCAACCGCCAAGTCAAACTCTTCGTGGAGACGATTCGTATGGAGTACTCACCAAGGGCAAACCCATTGTGGGGCTTCTGACGTCTCGTACTTCGGGAGGAGGGGAATTTTGCAAGGGAAGAATGAGAACTACGCGAAGATCGAAATCGGCTCTAAAGCTGCAAACCATGCGTATTTTGATTAATGGCAAGCCCACCCAGATTAAAGCCTTCAAGACCAAGCTTTGGGGGTATGAGAAGAACAAAACCGTCAACGATCTTACGTGGAATTACTCTGACGGGAAATGGATCAGTGGAGATAATCATGTACTTGAGCGGGTGGAGACAGTTCATCACAAAAATGAACCTACGGTGCAAACTGAAGGTACGACCTTGAAAGAAGAAATAGAAAAGAACACTTCGGTTTTGGCGTCATTTTTATCGGGGTACGATTTTGAGAAGCCTGTTGAGCTTTTGGAAGACAATGAAGAGGAAACAGTGAGCGGAATTTCAAAACAGGATATCACCGTTGATACGAAGGGACGCAAAAAAGTAACCCATTTTGACTATGAGATCGAGGGAAATCGGGATAATGACAATGGAGATGCCCTACCCACTTCTGCGGAAGCTCGTCGCCAGCTTGAGCTTTTCAAGGAATCCGCTGGAGGTCCCGTCAAAGAGCAATATTTTGATGAAGACGATGAGTCTGATTTTGATATAGAGGGTTTAAAGAAGACCGAGGAGCAAGATGAAGATCTAGAGATTGTTCCGGAGGGAAAAAATACCGAGGAGAATCCTCAGGTTGAGACCGCTGGTATTGACACCGAAAAATATTCAGAGCCTCCATCTGAAGCGCCTGCAGATTCTTCTTCTGAGGCCCCCGAACCTTCTCGTGGGTCCTCTATTGACCCTCAGCCCACGACAGAGGCATTGAGAACATTGCTCAATCCACAGAGTGAGAGCTCGGGGTTCAAACTTGCGTTATCTGAAGAGGATGAAGATGTTGACAGCGACCATATAATAGATTCCAGCGAACAAGCTCGACTCTTGGAGCGAATCAAGCAGAAACAACAGCAACTGAGAGAAAATGGTCATGCTGTCCATAGCAAGGTTCAGGGCCTTTTTTGGCCCCATTTCGATTCTCCATTCCTCCAGTCTCAATCGCAGCTCAGTAAGGTCGGGGTTCTGGCTGAGTCTGTGACACTTCTTGGAGAGAATGAGCCAGAAATTGAAGGCCGAGATGGAGAATCACCATTCGAAAAATGGTTCTGGAGTAAGCGTGGAGAAATCGGTAGAGAGTGTAAGCGGAGAAAGCGAGATGTGGCACGAGCATTTAAGAAAAGCTCCCGGGGAAGACCTGTTGATTAGCTTTGCAATAGCCTACATTAGTTGTGTTGGCCTGTTATATTGACCTACCTAGTGGTCTTCGCCTGATATAAATCATGCCATTTTTGCCTGTCACTGTTTGCTCTTCATATGCTTGCCAACCAGTTTCAATCATTGTGACATCGGTAGTATACAGCAGAACTTCATGATCACGCAGAGCTGTGGCTTTGCTATGCTCTAAGCACGTTCCCAAGAAATGGTCTCTTGCCGATTCAAAGTTGCCGTAAGGGCATATATCGACGAGGCAACTAACAAGCACATCACTTTTGGAACATAGGCAACTTATGGACTGCAATCCAGAGGGACATTCCTTGGCAGATTCTGCTATACAACTTAGAAAACATGCTGGAGGGGTAGCAAGTACAAAACTCGCTAACCAAGGGAATAATATAAAGTATTTCATGGTGAATTCCTGTTTGTGTCTGAGCGTCAAATTGACACAAATGGCCAAATTGGCTCACAAGCGCCAAAGACGAATACAGGTGGAGGATAAGTGAATAATCATGTGGTAGAGTAACAATAGATATATTACTGTCGTATTGTTAGTAGACTCACTGAAGCTGCAAAATTCTTCAATTTTGAAAAAATAGCAATTAACGATAATTAGCTGTACTTGGTCGCCTTTGACAGTAATTGGATTACAAGAAGCAAAAGAAGTCATCTCTAACTGAACTTAACACTTCTGTAATTGCCCGCCTGCTTTTGCAGCTTTTTAATGTTCATTCTCAATTCTTATCAACGTGCGGAAAATTTACTCTGAGATGGAAGAGACCCATGAACCGAAAAAGCTTCCTGAGAGCGAAGAAAGAGAGGATGGGCTAACCAGTAAGACCGAAGCACCACATCTTCCAGAATTCACCTTCAAAAATGTTTGCAATGATATAATAAACGGGGTAATTGCCTTGTTCATGGACCCATTTTGCAATGCAATCGTCATTCCAATTTTGGTGATTTTCACCTCTATTGCTTGCAAAATAGTCATAGCCAATGTCAAATATACGGAAATTGACTTCAAGACATATATGCAACAGATAGATATGATCAACGATGGGGAACTCGATTACAGCTTGATTGCTGGTGACACAGGTCCTATCGTTTATCCCGCCGGGTTTGTGCAAATCTACCAATGGCTTAGTTGGCTCAGTCTGGGAGGAGAGGACATATCCGTGGTACAATCCGTGTTTGGATATCTTTACACATTGACGGTTCTACTCACCTGTAGTGCCTATTCGTTGGTGGGTGATGTTCAGCCGTGGGCATATATGTTGATCGTGGCCAGCAAACGATTGATGTCCATTTATGTGTTGAGGCTCTTTAACGATTGCTTCACCACCGCCTGTATGGTTGGAGTGACTTTGATCTTACAGGCGGCATCATATTGGTTCGATACTTTGGGATCAACAGTAGTGTTTCTTTTAACACTTGTTGCAGCCGACTTGTATAGTATGGCTATCTCGATTAAGATGAATGCCTTACTTTTCATGCCTGCTTTCCTTATTGTGGTATATTTCTTGTGCAAGGAAAATATTTTAAAGTTGTTGGCTGCAGTTTTGGTGATGGTGTTGGTCCAGGTGATGGTGGGATGGAAATTCTTATTGGTGTTGTTTCACGATGAAGACGCAAACTACTTGCGCATGACATACTTACAAAGAGCATTTGACTTTAAGCGTTCGTTTCTATATGAATGGACTGTCAATTGGAGGTTCGTTCCCGAGGAATACTTCAATTCAACGGTATTTGCAAACTTGCTCTTGGTGGGCCATATTTCTGTGCTTGCCTTCTTTGCGGTTTCCAGATTTTTCAATTCGAGAATTACTGGAAAGTCCTTTGTTACTTTGGTCAAAGACGGTTTTAAACCTTTCAACACCATAACTTCCACCAATCTTTATGTGAACAAGAAACAAGGCCCTAAACTCATTTTGCTCACTTTTGCAACTACGAACACTATTGGGGTACTTTTCTCTCGCAGTCTTCATTACCAATTTCTCTCTTGGTACTGCTGGCATATGCCGTTCTTATTGTACTCGACTGGCTGGGGCCCCATCATTAGTTGTACATTGTGGGCCGTTCATGAATGGTGCTGGCTTACGTTTCCGTCAACGGTTCAAAGTTCAGCGATGTTGGTCACCGTCTTGTCGTTTACTTTGGCCACGGTATGGCATCGCGGTGAAAACTGGTATGGGTCTTAAACCTGTATTATTTTACATATGCCCCAATGGGCAGAGAATACGAAGTGAACATGTCTGGTTCTTATCTGGTAAATAGTTCAATTAAGAAACCTCCGGATGCACTGTAATTTTTCGACCAGATCCACTGGAATCTTCTATCACTTACAGCTCCGAGCCTTCAATGGCATCCACATTACCCCAGTTGAACCCTCCTATTCCATCATGCATGTTTGCATCGGCGCCGCCATCCAAAAACAGGTTGAAGTCGAAATCTATATCGTCAAGGCCACCTCCATTGGATCCTGCTCCAAACATGTGGGTGTCATTATTATTACTGCCACCCAAGATGGGGAACATTTGATCATTCGAGCCACCTTCGAAGTTAGGTTGTTGAGACCCATTGAACGTGCCCGCTTCTTTGTCCTTTTTCTCCGCTTTAGTATTCGTAGACGGTGCCGGTTGTTTCTTAGGAGATTCGGCTGCTTTCTTTTTCTTCTTTGTTGCAGGCTCATTTGGCGCTTCAGACGATGGAGTAAGCGGTGTGGTATATTCTTTCTTGAGGTTTGTCGCCAGGTTCAGTGCCAGAGGAGCATCTTGGGATGCACCCGAAGTACTGGGCTTGCGACCTCGTTTGACTGGCCGCTCTTTTTTCTTCTTTACTCCATTACTTCCTGGCGAAGGGGCCTTGGTGATGGAAGGTGACCCAGACCCGCCTGATATTCCCGGTGATGGCTTTTGCTGGGGACCTGAGTTGCCAGTATTAGGTGGTAGCATGTTCATGTTATTGACATTGTTCGACATGGAAACCAACGAGAAGTCGGAGGTGCCATTATTACGTGCAATATCCAACCGTTTTTTGTTTTGTTTCTCAAGGAGCATTAATTGCATTTGATAGTCCTGGAGGGCGTTGATATTCCTATTGGGACCACCGTTGGTTGCCCCGTTGGGCATCTCTCCAGCAGCCGTTCCATTAGGCATGGGTGGGCCCTGACCACCATTTGGGTGTGCACCATTTGCTTTGGGACCAGGCTGCGAATTCACAGGCTGAGCCATATGTTGTTGAAATGGCAGAATTGCATTCATGGATTGCTGACCATGCGGAACTTGAGGCGTGCCTTGGCTCAAGCGGTTCATAGTAGCGGGTGACCCTGCCTCTCCAGGTTGATACTGTTGTTGTGCTGCAACTGCGGCTTGATGACGAAGATTGTTCATCTGGGTCTGTGCGTGCTGCTGGATACGGTTTTGTGGTTGTGGCTGGAACTGCGACTGAGAACCAGGCATCTGGGGATATTGGCCCGGTTGAGAATGCTGCGCCAGTTGTTGTTGTTGTTGTTGTCCTGGTATCAGACCCTGCTGCTGTTGCTGTTGCTTTTGGAGGAACATCTGTTGCTGGAGTTGAGGACCTAGCATTTGCATTTGTTGGTCCAGCACTACTGGCATATTCTGTTGCTTCATCATCATTTGCATCATCATACGCTGCTGCTGTTGCGGATCTAGCTGCTGAGGCTGGCCCTGGGGCTGGCCCTGAGCATGAGCCTGACCCTGTGCTTGTGTCTGAGCTTGAGCTTGGGCTCCTACTCCATACATGTTGGGATGGGCATTCATTCCCGCCAACTCCTGTTGTTGTCTTTGCTTCATCATTTGTATCTGATAGTATTGCATCGCCATTTGCGAGGAGCCTCGATTGTTCTTGGCCTGGAAAACGTCCCAGAACACCAGCCACCATTCGAACAAAAATCCCTGCGGGGCATCCATCGCCATGGAAAGTTGAGGAAGATTATTGTCTTTTTGAAACTGGATATGGGGAGCTCTGGCCGACTGCCCATCACCTGGCGAGTTCGACGACGACGACGAGTTCTGAGATGTGGGCACATCGGCCTCGTTGACGAATATCCGGGCGGTTTGAGGTAACCGGCTCTTGATTAAAAAATCGTAGATATAGGCGTTTAGAAGCTGCTTTGAATTTGTGGCGTGGGCATCCAGAATAGACGACGACGAATCCAATCGAGGACTGGGCACTTTGCCTGACTTGGGCGTACCGGAATGACTCATGGACTGTTTCGAACTTGTCTCTCGATACTGTTATTAAATTCAGTGCCAACAATGGAAACGACAATTTTCAATCGATGTGATACAAAACTAGGATTTGGCCCTTACTACAGTGACCTTAGCCTGACCTATACGGTATTGTTCAACCTATCCGTCGTAAGTCACGGAGTAAAGATTTAAACGGGGTGTTTTAACCTCGAGGAGGTAATAAATGATGTAGTTCTGTTTTCAAACAACCTTTGCAAACACTATGTGGTTGACAGAAAATATATTCACACACCAGGCACTCACAAACTTGCTTGGTGATCTCTCTGGGGCTGCTGGACAATATAAGTGCTAATCCTTTCACACACCCTCCAGTGCTTGGTACCCTTTTCGCTGGGCGTGGCTCGGGGCAAATGGGGCTTACCTAAGCTTCCGACGGTGTATAAAAAATTATCGAAGTGGGCGTGTGACTTTCGGAGAGTACGCGGAACAAACGAGACGGATTGGGGTATTTCAAGGAATCCTCCGGTGGATATATCCGGTTTTTCCACTCACAACTTGAGCATTGAGCATTTCCCGTTACCCCAAGTAGGACCGCCCCCGTCTGGTCACGTGCACACACATCTTGAACCCCCCCGCTGTACGTAAGATAAGCTCACGTGAGGCTGGGTCATTGTAGGAGCGTATCGGCAGTTTGGCAGATTTCGGACCTGGACCCTTTCTACGATGTTGTAATGTCTTATGTACTGTCAGGCGTACATACAAACAATTTTTAAGTACGAACTCTCTGGATCGTCTGTATTCTCGTTCTATGCTATGCTACTTCTTCTTCTTTTGCTTGATCTCTTCGTCCTTGACTGGGTGTAATTTGATTATAATTGGGTAATCTGGACGGTTGCCCATGTGTCCCTGGGACCAGTCATAGCTCACAGCGTAGGCAAAGATCGAGCCATTGCAATTGAATCCGGTACATGAAATGGTACCGTTAACATTAGGGAACGATTTCAATTTTTGGTGGGCATCTTTGTCCCAGAAACTAAAGGTGCCATCGCTTCCGGCGGTGGAAAACGTACCGTAGATCGGGTGGAATTGAACCGCGTTGACAGCATAGATATCGGACTCACTGTTACTATTGGTGCGCAGCCCAATGGTTCCAGGAGGGTTGGTGACTTTTCTTTGACACTTGAATACAAACCCAAGCTCCTTTTGTTTGGCCTCGTCTATGTATTGGATGGCACACCTTCCCTCGAGCGAACCAATGGCAAAACCATCGGCCTGGGGGAAGCACTTGATCACGCGGGTCTGCCACTTCAATGGAGATGGATACGTCTTGAAAAGCTGCTGGGGGTTATTAAGGTCAACGATACAGATGTGACGGTCTGCGCAGCCTGCTACCAAGAGTTTTTGTCTGGTGTCCATCGAGTATACTCTCTCAGGAAGAGTGATGGTGGACACCGGCTGAGGAGCTCTCATGTCCCAGTATTTCAACGTCTTATCCCACGAGCCACTCACCACAACCTGTGCGTTGGTAGGCCCACACTCGACGTACCTCACCGAGCTGACCGGAGCATCATGAACACCGATTTGCTGAGCTTGCTGACTGGCCAAATCGAAAAGTTTCACCTGTTTATCAGCACCACCACTAATTACCCTGGCTCCGTCAATTGACCACTGCGCAGAAAAAACTGGAGCATCGTGCTCAAACATGGCCTTTCCCTGATTGTTTCCGCTGTAAGGATCAATGTCGTAGATTCGAACCTTCTTGTCCCAACTTGCAACTGCCAACATATCTTGTGTAGGAGAAAAAGACAAGTCGCTCACAGAATCCTCTGGAGGATTGTTCACAGTCACATCATTGAGTAGCTCCTTTCCCGTGGCCGCGGTGGCCGTGGTGGGTCCAGAAGATGTACCTAAAAAAGACATGAAGCGTCAACTCTGTTTTTCTCATCTGTGAATATGGCTCCACGTGACCGCGGTGGTGATTTTGGATGCGAAACTTGGCTCAATCTGCTGGTGTACACTATTAATTATAGACGTCGGAGACTAGTCTATACTGCCATAGAACCCTTATGGTGACGCTTACATTGCTTAATTTCTGGTGTACAGCTTATAATGTCATTTTCACAGCCCACCCTGGTAAAATTTCGATATACCGAAACTAATATACCCATAATTGAGAGTTCAACCCGCCAGAAACCGACCAAATTTCACCGAGATAATGTGCCCCGACATATCCAGGATAACAGTTTCATCGACTGGAGCCGAGAATCATACACAACGACTCCTACAATCACTTCTCGCAAATGGATCATCATCGTGTTGACAGGAATAATCGTAGGTTATGTCACTACCTTCCTTGATTTGACTTCGGCGTGGCTCAATGACTTGAAGAAAGGAATCTGCTACAGTAAGAGAGATCAGTGGTCGCTCCTCAACCCTTATCTGACATGTCCCGTTGATCAATGGCACAACTGGTCCGAGATAATGTTTGGAAGCAATGGCCCGATTACAGCAATTTTTGTTAACTTTCCCATTTTCCTCATCCTTGCCGCGTTATTGGTTGGAGGAGCAGCATATATTACCATCGAGCGCCTTCCCGTCATCAGACATTCTGGCATCTCAGAAATAAAGATCATCATATCTGGTTTCGAGTACAAGATTGACTCCTACTTGGGCTTGCCAGCTTTTTTGTACAAGACTCTTGGCTTGATATTGGTCGTGGGCTCGGGGGTCTGGCTTGGTAAAGAGGGACCTTTGGTACATGTTTCATGTTGTGTGGTCAACGTTCTTTACGAGCTGTTGGTAACTCCCTCTGACAGAAGCGAGGGACTCCGACGGGAGTTGTTAAGTGCAGCCGCAGCTACTGGAATAGCTGCTGCGTTCAACGCGCCAATTGGTGGAGTTCTTTTTGTTCTTGAATGCATGCCGACTTACTTTATGCCCACCAGGATCATGTGGAACTCGTTTGTGGCCACGACAGTGGCCGTGGTTGTGCTTACAGGCTCTAAAGTATTTACAGAGGGTCACAATTTTGACGAACAAGACTTGTTTCTGGTTGAATTTGGCAATTTCAGTTGGCTTTTCTTGGAGACAATTCCATTCGTCTTGCTCGGTGCTATTGGTGGAGTTTACGGCCACTATTTTGTGAAAGTGAACCGTGTGTTCTCGTCAGTCGACTTCAAAAGCAGAGTCCACTCCAAGCTTTTATCCATTTGCAAGATTTCAGACCCAAAGTATGGCAATTATATCGAGATTGTGTTGATTGCAATAATCACTAGCTTTGTCAACTTTCCATTACAGATCTCAAAACTCCCCTTGAACGCATACCTTAAAGCGCTCTTTTTAGACTGTCCTGTTTCCGAGGATCTAACCCAAAACTCGTCTAACTTCATGTGTCTGGCATCCTCTGGAGTTACTGTAATGAAACTTTTATTCATTGTCGTTCAGGGTTCCATCCTTGCAGCATATACTTATGGCGTATACTTACCTGGCGGAGTTCTCACGCCGTCTTTAGTTCTTGGTGCCACCACTGGCCGCTTACTAGGAATTATATCCCAGCTACTTCAACGAGCTCTTAGTTGGGATTCCTTGGCAACATGCACAAAAAACTCGTGCATAGTTTCTCCTTCATCGTATGCGGTTGTGGGGGCTGCAGCATTTGGAGCTGGAATCACCAAATTTACCATGAGTATTGTGGTGATCATGTTCGAGTTGACCGGCGCTCTCACCTATGTATTACCAATCATGTGTGCGGTAATGGTTCTGAAGTTTATCAACGATCTGTTGAGCAACTACAACATCTATGACTCGTGGTTGAAATCTACCTTCAACAGAGGTTTGGAATACATGGGTCCTGTCAACGAAGGGAAAGGCGACGGGATGTGTGATTTTACTAATGCCACTTCAAGGGTGAAACAAAAGCTTCCTGATGTACCCGTTTTATCGGTTATGGTTCAACCGAGACTGCTATACATTGTGCCTGATACCGACTATACCATTTCTCTGATTCTCGATTTTGTTAACGGCGACAATCATGAGGGGTATCCTCTTCTCTTGAGCACCCGCGAGCCTGTCAGCTTGGGCTATATCACCAAGGTGGACATAAGAGACGCAGTTTTGTCAATTGAACATGAACCCCACGATATGGTTATCAGTTTGCAAGTATCAGGATTGCCAGATATCGCTTTATCACAACAACTACACTACGAGAGAAATTTAGGTCAATTCATAAAGCTAGACATAGCTCCTGATGTTCCAAACGTGATTGTCAACGAAAGTTGCCGGTTGGTCCAGGTATTAGAAATGTTTGAAAAATTACATTTGAACTACTTGTTGGTGGTTTCGAGTAAAGATGATCATAGGATCTTACGCGGGTTTGTCGACAGATATATCTTGGCGGAGTTGATCCAGCGGGAGTTTACCGGCTTGTACGACTACTCAGACTATGAGCTTGACGACGTGGTTAGAGATAGACACAGCTTCGAGTTGGTTACATAAGACATACAATATTTTTTTGCAGCGCACCGAACAAGATCATTTTGATAAAATGGAGTGATGTCAAGGCCGCCTAATTCGACCATAGTGTTTCTCAATCTCCCTGTGCAAAGCTCTTCGTGGCTCATGGGAATAGATTTTCAATTTTTTAACTTGAATCGGGTTTTCAAAGGTATCAAACTGATTCCTGATGGGGCTCATTTATTGCACTATTCAGAAGCCCTGCCAGAACCAGATACATCTGACAAAGAAAACGCTGCTTCTAGCCTTAGGTATGGCCATTGGATCGAATGCAAAGAGGGGTTTGTACACATTTTTTTCTGGGATGAAGAATCACATCGTCTCGTTATGGTTGAACAAAACCTGTTGGATTATTCAAAGGGCATGGCACGCCTTGGCGACGACTACAAGTATATGGTATCCTACCCTGGAGATGCAGATGAATGGGCCAAATTGACGAATATGATTGACTTGGAGGTCATAGAGGAATATTTGCCTACAGAAAATGGGTCGGGACTCGTCAGCACCATCATGCCTTCCAGAGAGGAAAGGATTGCACTCACAGAGATACTTAATCGTAACCAACCTACCCCTGGGACCGCAGCCGTCAAGGAAGATGAAGAGGAAATCAACTATACGATAATTCAGCACGACAAACACAGAAAAGACAGAACGGGACAAGAGTTGACGGATGATCATTTCGATAAATCGTGGTACCTACAAGAGCTTTACGGCCACGATAACGAATTGCTCATTGCCGAGTTACAGTTGGCATTTGTCAGTTTTGTGGCGGTTGGTAGTTTTTGCTCCGGAATGCAATGGCTAAGTTTGGCCAAATTGGTTCTGACTAGCAAATCATTTTTGGATCGAAGCAGGAATTTTTTTCTCACGTTTCTAGGCACTTTGCATTTGCAACTTATCAAGCTTCCTCCCGAATTATTGGTAGACGAGCTCAACCTCCACAATCAGCTAAACATCAAAATCTACGTAGAAGTGATGGAAAATTTCAGCAATATCTTTGATAACATGAATGGTGATTGCTGTGGAAAAATGAAGCTTAATGGCAATTTGCAGAACATATGGCACAACATCGTGGCCACTAATCAGAAGTTTGGTATAGATTTGAAGCAATTGAAGCGCCTGGTGGATGAAGAGAACTTTGAGGTGTTTAACTTGGAAGACTACGACGAAAATGATGAAGACATGCCGGTCATCGTGTGAGAGAATTACAGTGATATCGTAATGTTTGTAATGCAACAATTATTTACAGAATTAATCTACTTTTTCTTTTTTTTTCTTGTGCGTTCAAGCTTTTCTTCCTTTGATACAATCTCTCCCTTGTAAATGTCCTTGCCCTGCTTGAGCAAATCCGCGTATTCTTGTCTATAATGTTCCTTGTCATCGACCGATAAAAGATTCCAATTGCTGGCAACAATTTTTCGTGCTTCTTTTGTGCCTAATTGCATATACTGCTTATGATGAGTTGCAAGGTAGTAATTCCACGCATGAGTAAATGATACTGCACCTGCACTCAGTATCTTCACACGAGGAGTGGGTTTGGACTTGACAGTTGGATCTGCTTGCCTTACCACATCTTCTCTTATCTGGCTCCGATAAAGTGCCTGGTCCTTTTGACGTTTGGCATCCGCTCTCGTCTTTTTTTCCACCTTTGGCTTTTCCTCTATATTTACAGTTTCTGCCCATTCGTCCACCAATTTCTGAAGGGATTCCAAGTCTCCCGCCTTTTCAGAATCTTCCAGGATGTTCTCTTCGATGACTTGATTGATGGCATTTGCGGTCCAACGAGGTGCATAATGTGTTTTTGGAACCAAAAACCAGCCATACTTAGAGTTTATGGCGTAGTTGTCTTGAGGTGTTCGCCATATTGACCTGAAATGTGTCTGGCAAAAAGTTCTAGCTTGGAGGCACCTACCAAGTAACATGAACCGAAGGCATTTTCTCGCAGCCAAAATCAGAAACCGGTGTATGGGTGCACAGGTGGAGCCACAGTAAAAGCGTGAACAAACATGCGGGTAGAGTCAATTGCAGAACGATGGTCATCCTGGAAGCCATGCAAGCATTTTTAGGCCAAGATATATCATTTTCCAGAAAAAAATTCCGGAGTCGAAGTATCGGTCAATTCGGACCGATGCGTCAATTTTCAGTGAGCCGCACTGCAACGGACCATCACGGGTTGGGCAAAAAATAGCAAGCTTGTGACAGATATCGAGCTGGACACTTACAGCACACATAGAGTAACCACCAATCACAAATCTTGACAACTCTCAAGCAATTTTCCTGATTTTCCGCCAACATGTACGTACTGAAATTTGCTTTCTTCACGTTATCGTCCTGCACATAACCAAGACTCATATCAATTGTAAAGGAGCCGATTTTCACCATCCCCAATGCAAGCACCCAAGTCTCCAATATTCCCGCCCCTGCGATTAACCTTCGCTGGAGATGCAGAGATGGAGCCCAGGAACCAGGTGTTACTTCCCCAGCTTCCGGAAAAACCAGTTTGTCTGACTTCAACGTTGCAAGTGTACATTATCCCAGCTGAAGATCGTCTTTTTTTGCAAGGGTTCGACTCCCAAGAGTATGCTGAAAGGCCTCCTACTTTGTTGAGAGGATGCCTCTGGTTGAGGGTTCTCAAGCCGACGAGAATACGTTCGCTAACTTTGCAATTTAAAGGAACTGAACGCACCGATTGGCCCGAAGGCATCCCGCCAAAACGAAATCAAACCGTTGAGACGAATGATATTATCTCTCACACCTGGCCGTTTTACCAGCTGGCCAACACAGCGATCACGCCCAATAACGGTGCTGATTTCTACAGAGAACTACCTCGACATGGAGATCACGATGTGTCTAGTCTTAACCTTGCCGAGACCATCTCAAGAGGCACATCTCCCGCCCCAGATCTTTCGTCAGCAGGGTTCTTGAACAGCAATCTTTCGCCTGTGAGACTTGTGAAGCGGGCAACGACAGATGCTGGCTCATCTTTCACTTCATTAGCTGACCTTTCTCCTATAAGCTCGATGAACGACGATTCATCCAAAGCAGGAAGCTTTGTAGCCGGCGACTATATCTACAATTTCGAGCACCCTATCCACCCGCTGCTTCCTGAAACCACGTCCGTGACGTTTGGGTCGGTGTTTTATCATTTGGAAGTGTCGGTGGCTCGATATGGTACATTCAAACCCACGTTGACAGGTAAAATTCCCATCGAAATTATACGAACCCCATCGGAAGAAAATCTCGAGGAAAACGAGCCAATTGTCATCACGCGAACCTGGGACGACCAGATCCAGTATGATATCGTGGTCGGGGCAAAGTCTGTCATTTTGAATACCTACCTTCCACTCGCATTCAGGTTTGTTCCCTTGTTCGGAAAAGTAGCGCTTCATCGAATTCGAGTTTATTTCACCGAACATCTCGAATACTACTGCCTCAACAAGAAGGTTCATAGAATGGAACCCGAGAAAAAATACCTCTTGCTTGAACACAAAGCCCCCAAGGGCCATTCGTTGCTCTCAGACAGTGCAGTGGATTCTGAAGAAGATGTTGAAATCTTACCACGAGAATTGGAGTTCCAAGTATATGTTCCACAAGTGCTCAACAGGTACCACAATCATATGTTACATCCAGATACTTCATTCACGAATATTCAGGCTCATCATTGGATCAAAATATGTCTTCGTCTTTCAAGAAATGACGAAAGTTTAGGCAAGCGCAAACACTACGAAATCTCAATTGACTCACCCATCCATGTCCTATCGCCTCAAGCTGCTCACGGCAACACATTGTTGCCAGCATACGAAACCGAAATGGCCATGCACGCTCCTCAAGCTATGTCTTCCCCACCATTGTCTCCCGACGTGACAGCGTTGTCCAGCAATAATGATCCAAATGACTTACTTGCCAGAGGATATCCTCTTCCCGTTGACAGACTGGGCTCGCCCTATAGAATCAGCTCTCCCATGAGCGAAGGAGAGCCAATTGAGCGTGATGCCGATATGCACTTGGAGGCCAATTTGTATCAACCAAATCCCGAAACCATTGATCCCAATCTCAGTGCGTCTCAGGCAAAACCAGACACAACTATACTGCCCTTGAACTCCCCAATGCAGCGCCCAATCCATGTGGTTAGAAGGCCATCTTTCAACCCTCCTACATTCGAAGCAGCTACTTCACCTCTCTTGTCGGGCGGTCCACCTCTCGAAGCAGGACCACCCCCAGCATACGAGGCTACTCAGTCTCTCTCGTTGTCGCCGCTCCGCATTGACGATTCTCAAGGTGCCAGTAAAGATTCGCCCATTGCGGCAGCTAGTCCATTCCCGCTGATCGTAGGGTCCGAGACTCCTATCAAAGAGATGCTCAGACAGCATTTGGGTTCAGACTATCACCTGGCAGGCGATTCAGATAGCAGATCGAACAGATCTCGCTCGTCAAAGGGTACTCAATCCAGTGGTTCATCGTTGACGGTCGGCCATAATGAGACTGATGTTACTGATACTCAACACTCGAGCATCAATCTGAAGCCAGAAAATGTGCCAGTCCTTAACCAGGAGAACCAAGGTACGTCCAAGTCGAGGCAGTCGTCATTCAGTTCGCAGGGCTCTACCTCGCTGGATCCACCAGTGGAGCAGACGCTCCCATTGCTTAGCCAGTCAACTTCTTCTTTGGATAATGTGCCGACTGAGAGCAGAAATTCGTCCACCAGTTCCTTCCATGATCACCGTGTGAGTAATGCCTTTGGTGCCCAACGAATTACAGAGTTTGTGAATGGTAACTTCATCGACGATTTGTACAAGTCAGGTAACTTATCACTGCTTCGAAACCCACGTCTAAAAAAGCATTACCAAGAGGAACAGAAAACGCCAGCCGTTCCAGATAAAGCAAGACAAAAAAGCTTTGGAATTGTAGATGCTTTAAACGGAGATGACTCAAGCTCTAATTCTACCGACAGCGGGTCCCGTCGAAGTACCAACGACAATACGTTCCTACCGGAGCATATCATCGAGGGGAAACGAGTTCCTGGCTTCAATGTCGACTACATAATGTAGTCTACACCTTATTTATATCTAGTCTTGTTGCAATATATACAATTTGCTACTAGTTATCCTTTTTATCGACAATAGTGCCGTCTGGCTGCTGCTTCAAGTCGCCCAACCATTCATACAACACCGCCAAATCACGGCTGGCTATGTCTTCTCTTTCGCAAGCCTTTTCATACCAGTGTCTACTAACGTCTCCCATGAACAAGAAACGGTCGTTGAACTTGGCAGCATCAGTAGCCAACACCAAATCCTTTTTGGTCAACTTGGTGATGAACCCACCGTTATAACCATCATCTACTGGCAACCGGTACTCGGCTGGATACACTCCTGGAATAGGACAATTGTCGACGGCGGCCCAGCATTTACCGGTGGAAACTGCCACCAATTTGGAGTATTTGACCAAGTCAAGGCCAAAAGAGTGTGCCAACCGGAACGAATCCGCAACCGCCAAGTTTGTAACTGCAAGAAGATAATTGTTGGACAATTTTGCAGCTAAACCGGCACCATGGTTGGCACCGCAAGGGAAGATATTCTTGCCCATTTTCTTAAGAAGAGAGTTCAAACTAGAGGATATAGACTCGTGGGTAGGACGAGAGAGCATGAACGAAAGCGTTCCTTTCCTGGCCCCGGCAACACCGCCCGACACTGGGGTGTCAATGAAGTCAAATTCTGGAATCTGTTCCTTGACATAATTATGTATTTCAATTGATGTGGGAATGTCAATGGTGGACGAATCAAGAATAGTGGTCTTGGAAGTGGGAGGAGCTCTCCGTTGGTGAGTTTCAATGAGCTCTTGTACAACCCCCTTTACATGTCTGCCCTCAGGCACCATGGTGATAATGTAATCCAACTGAGCATTGACTCCAGTGACAAAATCGGAGATTTTGTTCAATTGATGGAGACATTTTTTCCTATCCGGATAAGCACTGGTCACCGTGTTAACAAAGGTCTCGGTGGCATCCCGCAGAACATCATGAACGTAGAAAGAATCGTCAGGGTCCAACTGGTTGTAGATGTGTTTGGCCATGTGTTGGCCCATCTGCCCAAGCCCGATGAAGCCATAGTTGGCAAGAATCCGAGACGAGGTTGAAAGTTTCCTGACTGCTTTCATAGTGGTTTTTTTTAAGCCTGAAATCTGGTGGGCTCTTACTGTGGGGAAACCCCAGCTTATATAAGGTTACCCCAGATTTTCTGCGAACTCCACTTCTTTTCCGAGTAGCCGTGGTTGTACCGATGTACGGAAATCGAACTCCTTCTCGTGTATGGGCGCCGCAGAAGCGCCGTAGCTCCACCTTGTACAAGTACATGAATACCCCTGTAGGGAGAGTTTGCCATTGTGCAATTTATAGTTCATGAGTTTTCGAAAACTACTGTTCCATTCACACGTGCGGTTACGTGGTGCCGTCAATTGCCATTCCTAACCAGTCGCTGATTTCATCATGGGTAACGAAACCGGCGACTTCGCTTCCGGAGTACTTGAGAGTGCCTTTTTTCACCATCAATTCCAAATATTGAAACGAATCACGTATGGCGGTTTCGTCAATTTCGCTGACGGAGGCATCAAATTGCAAGATGACCTTGGAGACAACCGTCTTTCGATCCATTTCAAACCTTACCGTAAACCCATACTTTTCTGAGCGTAATTCATGGGTGAATTTGGGGGTATTTCCGTAAACCCACTCTCTAGTTGTCAACTGGGTTGCAAGCTCTGACACTTCAGATGGTAGCTCGGTTTCTTTAGTTATCTCAAAGATCTCGGGCTCTTCACCAGAAGAGCTTTTGAATGCGTTTATGACGACCTGGCGGAAGGCATCACTCAGAATCTCTACATTTTTCACCTTTGCTTTCACCGATGGAATTGAAGACATGGCGTCAACTTTGCCCAACTTGGATTCGTCTCGTGAAAGCAATTGGCCGAGGATATGGAGCCTCAGATTCAAGAGCATGGTTCCATGGTGATACGATCTGCCTTTGGCCAATTTGTAGGCCGAACCACTAACTTTGTAATTTATGCCATTGATGCTTTTGGTGACTATATCACCCCGTTTGTTCACTTCTAGGGGCACCAGAGGATTAGCATGATTGTTGACGGCTTCTGCAACAATATTTGCAAATTTGTGCCTGTCAAAAGCCTCCTTAGTGGTCATGTAGGAAAAGTTCACATTGCCCATATCATGGACGACGGTTCCACCACCAGAATTTCGTCTTACCAATGGAATATGCAATGAATTGAGCAATGGTAGGTTCGCTTCCTTCCATGGGTTCTGGTTTTTTCCGATGACAACGCAGGGTGTGTTTGTGTAGAACATGAGACGATCATAGTTATGCAATTTGTGGTTTGGTAACGGCATTTTTGTGAAAATGTAGTCTTCCCATGCCAAGTTTATATACGGATCATTGAGTCTCGAGACAACCACCAATGGTTTCTTTACCTCTATCTGGCTCAATATATCACCTGTGTCTTTCTTTTCGGTTATCTTGGTTGGATCAATGTGTTGAAAATCAGCCAAATTGAAGTCATCTGCGTCCACCTCGGTCAAGTCGCTCTCAAATGGAGGAGTTATGAAGGTTCTACGAAGGTAGGGCCCCACCGCACGACATTGTGTTGCAAACCGGATCATATTTCAACTTTTTCATCGCAGACTCTCATCGCGAAAAATCCCATCGATAACCGTTGATAATGAACAGAAAAGATCCCTTGGAACGACATTTGCTCACCAGGTGCTATGACTCCGAGTCCAGAATCCAGGAGCTCTTAGCTTCCAGATACTCGGTTTCTGGCGACCAGAAGCCTTCGCTCGTGTTGCTTCCTACAGGATTGGCGCCAGACTCAAATCGACCATCGTTAAATACAAGGACCAAAACAAGGGCTATGGATGCCATTCGTAAGCAGAAGACACGATACGTTGTCAGGGACTATATTAAGACTACACTCAATAATCAGAAGAAGCTCGTCAAAAAAATACAGGCACACAATCGTCGATACAAGAACGTTGAGGAAGCCAAGAAAAAGACATTTCCAATTGAAAGGATGCTTGAGAGGTACTCAATTCCCCGATATTCCGACTTCGTCGCTATGAACAATATGTGGCAGGACTACATTCAGACATTGCTCTTTCCCAACCCAGATTCTAGTACTCTTCCGGGAATTGGCACTATACTTCCGAAACTAGCTACGGCTGATTACCACGGATGTCTATTAACGGTGATAGATTCTAGCAACACGCTCTTGATAGGGGTCCGGGGTATAGTGGTTTTGGACACGCAGCATACTTTCATACTAGTGGTACCGCAAAATGAAGATGCCAAAGATGGTAATGATCATAAGAGTTCATTTTCACCTACAGAGCAAGTTGGTGGGCTCCGAGCAATTGCCAAGAAAGGAACCTTGTTCGGCTTTGATGTGCTAATACCCAAGGATAACGAAGAAGAATGTTTGGGGTTTACTATAGCAGGAACCAGGTTTGAATTTAGATCGCCTGATAGAGCTGCACGCAAGTTCAAAAATCACAAGGTGGATGATATCATATAGCATGCTACGACTCGAGATCCTTAATATCTCGTTGAAGTAGAAGATTGTCAGGGTTGGCACTTTCAGCCAACGATTTGATAAAGTCTTTATCCTTGGCGTGAGCAGGGTTTAATACCGCAGTGATTTCCGCTGTCAATTGAGCCGAATCAACATCTGCTGCTTCCTCCTTATCTGGGATGGCAACCATGCTAGCATTCGAGTCCAGATGACGATGTTTGTTGGTGATGTTCGACACCACCGAATTAAAATCAGCATTGAAAGTTTTCGATTCTGTGTTGATGAAACTCTTCAAATCACCAAGTATCTGTTCTACAGACTTGACATTTTCTGGCCTCTCTTTGCGTGAGTTTAGATTGGTGAGATCATCCAAAGCACTTTGTGCTGACTGGGTAGTGTTGACTATGCTCGACTTTGATACTCCATCGAGAATCTGACGCAACTTTATCAATTCATAGTAGTTGTCGTATATGATCGATTTCTTTGTCAGTTCTTGTGATAGAAGCTTGCCACTGACTCCATTACGGACTTTAAGTATATCATTGATAGACGCCAGTTGTAAAAATTGCTTGACGGCTTCGGCATCCTCAAAATCTACAGATGCAGAACCCGTTTCTCCTGCACTTTCACTTAGTTGGTGGGTTGTCTGTTCAGGCTCATTGGCTTTACTTTCTAGCGACTTTTCCGCATTTCGATTCTGGCCGTCTTCCGAAATTTTGTAGAAATCTTGTAAGGCTCGTCTTCGAGAAGATACCTTTCGAGAAGACACCCGCAGAGATTCTGCTAGAGGCTCTGAGCCCGTACCATCTCGCTTGCCCTGTTTAGATGGCTTTTTGTACGACAATTCCGGATTGTCCATTGTGGTTTAGATTGTTCAGCCTGTTGATCTATGGAATATGCAGAACCTACACAGGTTGCAAGAGACTAGCTGCAGGACCGGAGAGTGGTCTTGATGGAACCGGACAATTTGGACTAGAGAAAATGGGTCTAGTTAACGTGAAGGATGTGTAAACAGCCCAGTTATCCAAATTTGGTGTACTCCATAAAAAAGTTTTTGTTATATACCCACCTGTATACTGTCAAACTTCTCAATCAGCGGAAGGTAGGAGTACAGTTATAGTTGTAGAATGATAGGTCGTACAATGTTAGATGGACAGCATATACCGAGCAAGAAGAATATCCAACGTGAATGCTTTATACTCGTGCCTACACTTGCATATACAGCACCAGGAGTGCATCGTCATTCTTGTTTGTAACTGATGCAATCTGCGTTCTATATGCTGGTACTCTTTCAATTTTTACAACCACAATTGCGAACGAAGCGGTTCGCAAATCCTCAAACTTTGGCTGTATGCACCACTAACCATGCCGATCATCAACAACCACAACCTCCTCACAATGGGATTTCGCAGCCCGGTCTCAACCCTACAGGCTTAAGCGCGAAAAGACCAAATCGGCGGCTTGTGTGCAGGCGCCGATGAAAAAGGTGCTCCAATTCAGTGATGCCAGTGGGAACGTAAATCGTGAACGTAGCTGTAGAAAAGTAACGTAGAACTTGACCCCCGTTTTTCGGTAAAGTGCAACACCTCAGGTTTTGCTCCATTATGCTCGGACGACACCCTCGTGTCCTGCACAACAAATTTTCCCATCCGGGATCAAAAACGACCTCATTTGTTGAGTGCAAAAGTCAGATCCGCAACCTCAGAAGACGTTGTTGGAGAGATTAGTGTACAGAATTTGGCCAGATCGTTCACACCACTGTCACAAGTACCAGGACGAATTTGAGACATATTTTTCCTAGTCATCGTTGCACAAATCTGTCCTGCGCCTTCATAAGAGTCAGTGTCTTTTCCATCCTAATTTTTGACCATTTTACCACCCCTGGTAGCTGGTTATTCGGAACCCATTACCGCTTTGCTGAGTCAGTTACAGCTCTCGTCACGGTACCTCCCAGCTGCATTTTCACGCATTGGTAATGTCTGCTCGGTCAGCGTCAATTTCCACTCCGAAGGCTGATGTCGGCAATACCCAAGCTAAGAGAAACAACCAGGCACCTTCAGCCCGTTCGGTTTCACACGGGTCCAATTTTTTCACCAGAGAAGCTGGCGGAAGTGGCGGGCTTGGCAACGCCGAGTCACATGAAAACCAACCGGGTTCAAGGGTTGCTTCTGCCAATGGAGACATTGATATTGTGGGAGCATTGAACAGCCTTGATCTTGATTTCGAGCTTCCCAAGTCGACAGACTCGTCAGCCACTGGCATGCATGCTGCTACCAACGCATCCACTCCATTTCAATCTCAGTTTTATGAACAGTTTCAGAACCAGCTTTATGCATATCCCCAACCTGGATCGCTCACTCCTAACCCGCAGCCCATGGGCACTTTCGGGTCCGCTTACGGGAACACTCCCACCGGGACATGGAGCAATTTTGTTCCTGCCTCGGCTCCTCAACTTCCACTCTCACAAAATGTCAATGCCGACTTAATGTCTGTCAAACCTTTTGAGCTCCCAGAAGAAGGCGGACAGACAAAACCCGGAGACAACAACGGCCCGTCGTTGAATATGCCATTTTCAACCCCTCCACCACAACTTCAACTTGGTGGTGGTGGTGCTCCTTTTGGGGGAACATTGGAGTCGTTCGGGATAGGTGATCCTTTGCGAGTGGGAGATCAATTGGACAGCTTCAAGACCGAGGGTAGCTCTTCCGAGAGTGATGCTGACGGTTCAGTGGCCGAGAGAGTCACTTCTGGACCACACTCGGTGTCAAGGTCGTTTTCCACTAGTGGTACTCCTGGTGGTACGCCCGGCTCGATCCACGAGTTCCAGCCATTTGATCAGAAGACTTCTTATATCGACGCCGCGATGCCCCATTACTCGGAATTGCCCGTTGTTGGATCCATGATGCAACAAATGCAGGTTCCCATGGCTCAATTGGGTGGTTCTTGGCCTCACCAACAACCTCTCCAACAAGTACAACCACAGCATCAGCCCCACCACTCAGGCTACAGAAACGGCGGAGACCGTCACCAAAACTTCAACGGGCGATACAACTCTGGTAGCAACCGCAGAAATATGTATGAGGGTATGAATGTGCACCGGAAAATGAGCAGAAGAAGAGGTGACGATGCGGCGAAATATTCCAATGCCAAGTTGAGTGATTTCAGTGGTGAAATCTACAACCTTTGCAAAGACCAGCATGGATGCCGTTTTCTTCAGAGGCAACTAGATCAGGGAGGAAAGGAGAATAATGGACATGGGAAAGAGCAGAGCAGCGTGGTTGCGACTATGATATTTAACGAAATTTATCTCAAAATAGTGGACTTGATGGTGGACCCCTTTGGCAATTACTTGATTCAAAAGTTGTTTGAACATGTATCCACCGACCAGCGGGTCATCTTGGTCAAGAATGCTGCCCCAGAATTCATGAGAATTGCACTTGACTCTCATGGTACTAGAGCACTTCAAAAGCTCGTGGAATGCATTTCCACTGAAGAAGAATCGCAACTTCTTATCAAGTCGCTTTCACCACATATTGTTGCATTGTCAAGAGACTTGAACGGTAATCATGTCGTCCAAAAGTGTCTCCAAAGACTTTCGGCTGCCAACAGCCAGTTTATTTTCGATACCGCTGCGTTCCATTGTAACGAAATTGCTACCCATAGGCATGGATGTTGCGTGTTACAACGATGCTTAGACCATGGAACCATGGCCCAGAGAGCGCAATTGTCTTTGAAAGTTGCTCAGAACGCAACCAATCTTTCGTTCGACCCATTTGGAAATTACGTTGTTCAATACGTTTTGACCAGGGGAGATCCGAAATCTATCGAGATCGTCCTCAGCCATATCCGCAACAACATTGTGACGTTGTCGCTCCACAAATTTGGCTCCAATGTTATTGAAAAATCCCTTCGGATCAGTAGTTTGACTGACACCCTCATTGAGGTTTTACTAGCAAACCAAGCCAGATTCGCCGACATGCTAAACGATGCATATGGAAACTACGTACTTCAGACCAGTCTTGACGTAGCTAGCGTTGGAGACCTTCGGAAGCTTTCAGATGTGCTTCAGCCCTTGTTGCCCAGCATCAAAAACACCCCCCACGGAAGAAGAATCATGTCCAAAATTCAGAGCATTGCATAAACGGACATTTTGGACTCGAAATTTGTATTTTAGATTGTACATTATCCGCCTTCTGGGAAGTTGTATAATAAATCATATGTGATTTGCATCCACCGTAGGCACACGGTGTGTATATAGCGCAACCAGAGCTGCATAGGTTTTGATCTTATTTTGCAATGCAACAATCAATGGAAAACGGCAAACCGAAAATAAAGAAAAGGAAATATAGTAGAAACGGATGCAATGAATGCAAACGACGCAGACAGAAATGCGACGAGGGGAAACCAGCATGCCATCAATGCACAAGGTTGAATAAAATATGCATTTACGATCTCGGAAGACCACTTAGGTTTGAAAATCTGGGGTATACTCTAGCCGTGCAAGAGAAGGAAAAAGTACACACAATAGACACCGGAACCAAGACGACTGGACCGGCTCCTTCTGGAATGGTCCCAAAATTACCCCATATTTCTACCCTTACTACTCTGCCAATACCCTATCTGCTCACACCTCTTCTGCTACCAGACATGAATTTCACTGAGCCTATTGGAGGCTTCGACATACAGGCTGCAAAAGACCTCTTGGACGATGCAAGCTCGCTCGTTACCAATATTCACGATCTTGCAACACATGAATTGACATTGGACGACATCATAATCCCAGAGATAGCAGATATTCCGCATTTGTCCCCCGAGGGTTTGGCACCAGAAGCCATTTTGGGATCTGTGAATAATAGGAAACTAGCGAACGAGGTGATTGAAAAATATGATTTACAAGATTCAGACAAAGAGCTTCTAACAAGCGTATGTCTCGGTGCCAAGTCCTATCTAATATTTCCATTTGCATCATCGGTCGAGTCCAACCAGGTGATGACGATTCTACTCCAGCACCTGAAGTCTTGCCCATATCTTCTATACTCTCTTCTTGCAATCTCTGCTACATTTCAATTCAACCTTGGAAACCAACACTGCGATGTGATTTCCAGAACTCAAATTTCCACCTGTTTGAAGCTCCTCAGTGCAGCGTTTTCTCCAGACCTCAGCGAAAATGTCAACAAGACCATTTCGAATGACATTGAAGGTCTTCTTCTCACAGTCTTGGTGCTCACCACCAATTTTGCAGCAAGCTACAAGGTGAACAAAGTGGGCATATTGCACTCGTGGAGAACCCATCTTCGTGGTGCTAAAGACTTGCTTCTAAACTACACCCTCAACTACAAGCGACGCAATATTTCTCCTGGCCTAGCGCTTGCAAAGCTTTGGTACTTTGCTATCGAGGTGACAGCCGGCTTGAACTCTCCCCTTGGAGGTACCTTGAGCAAAGTTCGAAACCTGGCGAAACCACAGTTCAAGCCAGAAAACAAAGAAACAGTAGAACGAGCACAGGAAGATGAACTCTTGTTTTTGGATACTGGGTTCTTTGACGAACACAGCAATCCGGAATACTATCGAATATTGGTCCAGTCGCAGCTTGTGACCACTGGTGCACACCCATTTAACCTATTTCTAGGATTCACCATTGAGTATGTGAGAGCTGCCGAAGAGTTAGTACGGGGGCTAACATTTCTCCGAGAACATGCTGATAATCGATTGTCGACCAACCAAATTGCAAAAATCATCTCATTGATTTTCCAATCGCTCCAGGCGACGATTGTCCCCGGAGTGGATCTCAAAACGTTCGAAGTACCGGATACATTTCAGGCAGACATACCTGCTTCTCTTGCAATCTCCGAAGGAAAGCGAATATCCTGGTTTGATCTTTCCCAGCAAGTGCACGCCAATCACCTTTATCTCAAATTGCTCATAACTCCTGGGATGATGAATCTCCCCAAGACCCACTATCTTGTGAGAGAATTGGTGGGTACTCTAATTGGGAGTCTAGTAATGGTAAAGAAACGGAGTTCGGATGGCTCAGTCTATCTCGATCGCAACATTTTTGACAGCAGGGCCATGATGATTCAGTCACCAATTGTCCAGTGCATTGAGTTGATAGACAATCTTGAAGACCTCGAAAAGGCAAGTTTATATTTCAATGGCCTCGCTGAGCTTGGAACCGGTAGTGCAGCAGCCGCCTGCGAAAGAGTACAAAAGCATCGCATCAATTTGCAGCAATTGAAATTCAAGGATATTCCCTACCACGAGCCCGAGGTGGAAACACTTCCCTTTTCATGAAAATAGACAATGCAACATGGCGCAACAATTTCAATTCTAACCATTACTGCACACACTCGTATAGCGTATACGACTCCTACAGGGAATGTTTACGGTTCACGCACGAGCCGCATATATAGTACACGAGATCGGGCTGAAAACATTTCATATTTGCTATGTCGGAGCAAACTCCATTGGTGGATAATGACAGCTCAAGTGTCACGAAGACTGAACCCAAGCCGGGCTACCTTGCCCCAGATCAAATCGAATGGGAATTCGGTGGTCCTTTAGGAGCATTTGGAATGATGACTGGGTTCCCACTCTTGATGATTTATATGTGGATTAGCGCTCAATTCTACGGTGGATACCCAGCATGGCCTTCTGAAGGCCAAACCTGGCTGGATTTCTTGTGCAATGATTTCTGGGGATACTTTGTTAACTATGGAATCCCATCGTTCACCTCGTGGTTTGTGTTCACCAGTTTCATTTTGGTCCAGGGTTTCTTTTACTTGACTTTGCCAGGATTCTGGACCAAGGGCCAGCCATTGGCACACATGGGCAACAAGCAATTGCCTTACTACTGTAACGCCGTGTGGTCCTTCTACACTACCGTGGTCATTGCTCTCACTCTCCACTACACAGGTGTGTTCAAATTGACTTATCTTTTGGACAACTTTGGAGAGATCATGGTGACTGCCATCGCCTATGGACTTATCTTGCCCGTGGTGTTGTACGTGTTGTGTCTTACCCACTTCCACGACTACCACAGAATGACTGGTAATCACATCTACGACCTTTTCATGGGTGCTCCATTGAACCCAAGAATTGGCAAGTATTTGGACCTCAAGATGTTCTTCGAGGTGAGAATCCCATGGTTCATTTTGTTCCTCTTGTCGTTGGCTCTCGCTGTTAAGCAGTTCGATACCTACGGAAGAGTTACTCCCCAAGCTCTGTTCGTCTTGTTGGCCCATTGGCTCTACGCCAACGCTTGTGCCAAGGGAGAAGAGCTCATTGTGCCCACCTGGGACATGGCGTACGAGAAATTTGGATTTATGTTGTTGTTCTGGAACATTGCTGGTGTTCCTTTCACCTACTGCCACTGTACTCTCTACTTGGCATTCCACGAACCCGAGGAGTACCAATGGTCAACTTTATACAACACCACGTTGTTCGTGATCTTGCTTGTGGCCTACTACTTCTTTGACACCGGTAACCGTCAAAAGAACAGTTTTAGAAGAATCATGGCAGGGAACACTACGGTGCGTAAAACCTTCCCATATTTGCCCTACTCCGACTTGAAAAACCCAAAGTACATTAAGACCGAAAATGGCTCTTATTTGTTGACTGATGGCTGGTACGTGTATGCTCGTAAGATGCACTACACTGCTGACTACACCCAAGCATTAACCTGGGGCTTGATTTGTGGATTCAACTCACCATTCCCATGGTTCTTCCCAGTGTTCTTTTTCATCGTGTTGGTCCATAGAGGGTACCGTGACACTGCCAAGTGCCAAAAGAAATACGGAAAAGACTGGGACAGGTACGTGGAGGCATGCCCTTACATGTTCATTCCATATGTGTGGTAGAAGGCTCAGAAGGAAGTTGAGAAAGTAAAAGTTATTCGTGATTAGAAAAGTTCATTTAAAAAGTTCATCGTGCTTGAAACTCATCGTGTTTAAAAAGTTAGTCATGTTTTGCGTTTATGTAGAATCTAGTCCTGCTCTGCAATCGACACCAATCGTTCATCGATCTCGTCGGCAGATAAAATTCTAAATCCATCAGCAGTAGCTACTCCGATTTCGATGTCGTTCTTGCGGAAATCAGTTCCCAAGATAGAACTCAAGGAAATAATGGCAAACTCAACCGTCTCCTTCCAATCTCCCTTTACATGGTCGGTCTTTTTGAACTTTTTCTCCAAATATGTCGTAGCTTCTTGCTGCTTGGGTCCAGTGGCCACCGCCTTGACTCCAGTATAGTATCCAGCAGGATCGCACTTGAACAACTTGGGTCCCTTATCCTCGTCCTCCACGTCAACTTGGCAAAATGTAAGCGCCACTCCCAACGGTCTCATGTATGCTCTCTGGGTATATAACTGCGACAAGTTGGCCATTCTCTTAGCTAAACTTTCCACCGGCATCTCATATCCGTATTGGTAACGGAACTCGGCTGCCTCAGAACGGGCACGAAGTGCCTGAGCCCGGGCATCAGCTATGGATCCGGTGGCTACCAACCCAATGGATGGGGTAATTTTGAACATGTAAGAAACAGTCTTGGGATCTAATAACTTGTCGGGAATCTTCTTTTGTGAAATGAGAACGGCGCTGTCCTTGCCGGTGATTCCCAAACAGGTGATGTTGGCCGAATTGATCGCTTTGAACGCATATTCCACCTGGTACAATCTTCCCTCAGGAGAGAAAATGGTGATGTGTCTGTCAAAACCAGCAGATCCTGAGTTAGTATAGTTGCCAAGAAAGCCGAGCAGCGAATTGGGCGGCCATGTAACTTGAAATTTATCTAGTTTTTCTACTTACCAGACATGGTGATTGACGCCACTTGAGCGTTCAATCCAAACTATCCACCCGCGGGTCACGTGCGCGAACCACTTCAATTTTTGTGTCTTGCAAAACCAGCAGTGCCATCTTCATGTCGGTACCGGTCAGTGAAACGGATACGTTTCTGCCGGATAAAAAGACGGCTGAAAATACTCCGTTCTACGACTCCATATCGAAGCAGCTGAATGTTTCCTATCATTTCAATCCCGAGGTATCTCAGTACCATTTTGGACCGTACCATCCAATGAAGCCGTTTCGTCTCATGCTTACGGATCACTTGGTAATCTCCTACAAGTTGTACGAGAAGATGGACTTGTACCAGCCTCGCCGAGCCACCAAGGAAGAGCTTTTGGAGTTCCATTCTGATGATTACATTGATTTTTTGGCCAAGGTTACACCGGAAACCGTGACAAAATTACCTGAATCAACCCTTGCCCACTTTAATATAGGAGACGACTGTCCCGTGTTCGACGGAATGTACGAATACTCCACCATCTACGCTGGGGCGACGCTAGATGCCCTGCGGAAGCTTATAAGTGGCATGTCAGATATAGCGATAAATTGGTCTGGAGGACTTCACCATGCCAAAAAGTACGAACCTAGCGGGTTTTGCTACGTGAACGATATTGTTCTCAGTATTATCAATCTTTTGCGTGTCCATCCTCGAGTGATGTACATAGATATAGATTTGCACCATGGCGATGGTGTTCAAGAAGCGTTCTATGCCACAGATAGAGTGATGACGGTGTCGTTTCACAAGTATAACGGAGAATTCTTTCCAGGAACGGGGTCCATAGACGAGCGAGGAATGGATAAGGGCAAGAATTTCGCCATCAATGTGCCCTTGAAGGATGGTATTGATGACGAGAGTTACGTGCGATTATTCAAACTGATCATGGAACCGTTGATCACCAAGTTCCAACCGACATGTATCGTGCAACAATGTGGAGCAGACTCCTTAGGCTATGACCGCTTGGGGTGCTTCAATTTGAATATCAAGGCGCATGGCGAGTGTGTCAAGTTTATCAAATCATTCGAGCTTCCAATGATTGTTCTAGGTGGAGGAGGATACACTCCTCGTAATGTTTCTCGTCTTTGGTGTTACGAGACGTCTGTGCTCACAGACGTAGCATTGAACCATAAAATCCCCAATTATCTTCCATCGTACGACTGGTTTGGTCCTGACTTTTCACTCCATCCACAACTTGACGGCCGAATAGACAACAAAAACTCCAAGAAATACCTCGAGAGTGTGAAGCAAGATATCCTCGAGCAACTACGCTACTTGGCTTATGCCCCCAGTGTACAAATGCAAGAGATTCCCCCGGACATCACCGGGCTAACCGAGGACGAAGACCAAATAATAAAAGAGCTCAACGAAGAACAAGACGAAGCCAGGTCGACGCAAAACACAAAAGATGAAGCCAGGGTGGGCGAACTAAGAGATTAATCAAGTCGTATAATGCCAAACCGGCGTGTATTCTAGCTGTACCATATATCACTTACATAAGCAACAACTGTAACTATATCGGGTTTGATGAACTATTGTTAGCCAATTGACGGCTAGAAATATATCTGTTATTGTCACCACTATATGGACGTATCCAAGCTTTCCATCGAGAATGACCGTGTCACACACAAGAAAACCATCAACAACAGATATCGGATAATCCGCAAAGTTGGCGAGGGCCAATTTGGCAAGGTGCTTTTAGCGTTAGACACCACCAACAATGAGGATGTAGCTATCAAAACTATTAATCGAATAGACAAAAAGAAGCTAATTACCAAAACCTACCTCAACCAAGCAACGAAAATCAAACGTGAGATACAAATAATGAAAGAATGCTCCCATCCCAACGTGGTAAAACTCTTTTCTGTCATTGATGATTTGAAATACGATAAAATCCTTCTAGTTCTCGAATACTGCCAGTATGGGGAAATTGACTGGAAGCGATATAACCATTATAACGAAAAATACTTTAAAGAAGATGGGCTTACATTGAACCGCATACTACGTGATGTAGTCAACGGATTGGATTACCTTCACAATTACAAACGCATTATACACAGAGACCTCAAGCCTTCAAATCTACTCATAAGTAGAGACAGAACCATCAAGATCTCCGATTTTGGTGTCAGTTTAATCTTGGAGAACAACGCAAACGACCAAAAAGAGTTGGGCAAGACCATGGGAACGCCGGCGTTCTATGCACCCGAACTCTGTCAGTTTGTCAATAACAGACTCTCGATGATTGAGGATATCAGCAAGTCCAAAACCCTAATAGATCTGCGAATAGATATCTGGTCCTTGGGCGTTGTTTTGTACTGTCTTGAGTTCCATGAATTACCGTTCAATGGGTTCAATGAGTATGGATTGTTCAAAAACATAGTTAACAAGACCCTCACGTTTCCTCCCACCAAGCATGTGAAGCGCACCACCGACGGGGACGTAAAAGAACTCGACTACCTCAAAGACTTGATCACAAGACTTTTGATGAAAGATCCAAATAAAAGAATTACCATCGATGAGATCAAAGTGCACCCATTCATATTGTACGACTTGAGCCCGCAGCAGGCAGAGGAGTTCAAAAATTTCAATAGAAATACCGTCAAAAAGACATATGAAGGACTTACGAACAAGATTCGGAAGTTGTTCGTGGGCAAAGCTCCGGCAAGAATTGAAGATACCGAGTCATACATAGCCCAGGAGAATCTCGAACCAGTTGACGAGCTCTTGGATTCTTACTTGGACTCGTCGTCGGAAAGTGAGTATGAAGAAGAAGGAGAGCAGGTGGAATCAATCAAAAGGCTGCCTCCACCTTTGGAGCACATCCCACCTCCCACCTTTGGTGAGTCCAGGACGGGTCTGAGAAGCAACCGAAGCTCAAGTCTGAGCAATTCGTTTGCTTCGAGTCCAGTGACCGTGGGTGCAGCATCGCCGTCTTCACAGCTGTCCTTGTTCAGTCCTTCGAAGAGGTTTTTTTCGAGACGACAAAAAACCAAAAAAGTTGAGCCTCCCCAACCAACTATCAGTTCTCTTTCGAGTCCTACTTCCGACAACTACACTATGGAGCCGCCGGCAGTATTTGGATCGAACAATCTGTCTTCGTCTTGCTCCCGCAAAAACTCGATGATTTCCCAGCGGTCAGGAGGTGGCTTGAGTCGTATCACCAGCTCGAACTCGTCGTTGAATTTGAACATGTATTTGACCGACGACACATTGTCACTACACACATCGAGTGGTGGAAGCAGAGCGAGTAGAGCGAGCAGAGATAGTGGGGTGAGCAGAAACAGTGTTAGCGGAGCCGACGATACCATGAGCAACCACGACGACACTGTCACCTATGAAGATCGGTTGCCCGAGGTGGGTCGCCATTTCGACATGAGCCGGTACTTGGATCTGCTCGACGGAGGTATCAGCTAGAAAAAATATTATAGACATGAACACTCGACTCAAAAAATATTGAGTTTAAACATGACATTATACGACATCAAGCACTTCTAATTATAGTTATAGCATCGCTAGCTTCAATTACATTCCGCATCCACGTCAATTACTTCCACTCTCATGCCCATGCCGACATCAGACACATGCAATGACAAATCTCCCTTGTAGCCGGTAATACTTCCCAGATCATACAACAATAGTTCGCGTCCCACCCATTCCGGCACCCCGCCGCACGATAGGACGCACCACAGTTGTCATAAGGTGTGGTGAATATTGTGCTGCAAGGGCAGAACATTGCACAATGGCCGATTTGAATTGACGAGCAGATGATGAAATTGTTATAAGAGCCGTGCGTGGCTATTGTCATCGTTCATGTTCGGTGATGGCCGCGGTTACCTAATTCAGGTATGCGCATCCACCTCTTTCCACGCCGTGGAATCGCGCCGTTGAAACCCGGCAAAATTTCCACCACCGTGCTAATTACAGTTCAGGGCAAGCAAGTGTGGGAAAACCCGCATGGAAAATATACCCAAATCATCATTCACACAGACGGTTCCGGTCACCAAAATGGGGTCGTGCATGCCGATCCAGTATCTATATCTTCCCTTCCCTTCTCCTCTCATTGTTCCATCGTTTCACGTTTCTTCTGTCGCAGCTGATGCCTTCCTATTTGATCCGCATTGTAAATAAATACCGCGCACAAAAACGCGAAATTACATCTACGATGCGTGCGGGACAGCAACCGGAGCCCGCAATAGGAAACGGGACGAGGTTACATATAACCTAATTTTTACCCTCAAATCCCAGCGTGCTGTATTTCGTTCACTCACCCTCGTCACCTTGCACTCTTTTCCTTGGTGTCACTAAAGGTGTCATTGCTTGGATTATTGGTCCTTAACTAGTTGACGGGTATAAGAAATCCTCTATCCCTGATACCCTAATCCGTATTACCACCCTAAACCATTACATTCGTTTTCCCTTTTGCTCAGGCGCCGTCTATCACCTACTCCGCCAATACACTATTCCACCAAAGCCGCTCATTGTCCCACAGACTTTCCTGATTCCTGATTATCACCACTGGTTCCGCATTTCAGGACGGGGCAACAATACTGCAGGCTCATTTAGCACAGCCAATTTGTGAGCATTTGAACTTTGTGAGCATCTGAACAACTGAACGTTGCATTTGAGGTGCATATCAATACATTTGTGCCTCCGAACTCATTTCTGACACAAACGCAACTTGCAACTATTGCAAGTATGGACCTCAAAAGACCCTCTAACAAACGAGATCGCCCTTTGAGTAGCTGCTTCGAATCTCCTGCCACTCAGAAATGGAGTGAAAAGTCATTTATTCCCCGCTCTCCAAGTAAGGGAAACCCAGAAATCGCTGAAGTTGATGAGGCTGATGATGAAGAACTTTTCGCATCCCCAGTACGTCGCCGCAAACCTTTCAAGAATATCACCAACTTGGTCAATAGCTTCGAAACCTCGGTCCGGTCCAAACTCATGAGTGCCACAATGCCCTTCTTAACCAGGTCGTCGACTCTGGTGGAGCAGCATCTGTCGGCAGATAAAACTCCAGTGCAAAAACCTAGGGAACCAGCTAGACCTCCAATTGCGGTGTTGCAAGCACCTCCAGCCAATATCCGTCGTATCCATTCCATGTGCCAGACGTCTCGTGAAAAGGAAACTTGCTCCACCGAGAGTAATTCTCACTTACCGAGAACTAATATCTCTCATTTCAAAGTCGACAATGATTTATTCCCTCGAATCGAAGCCGATGAGCTCAAAAAAGTACTCGCCGGCGACTACGAAAACCAATTTGATGAAGTGGTTATTGTCGATTGTAGGTTCGAATACGAATTCAATGGAGGCCATATTGAAGGTGCGATAAACCTCATGACGCAAGAAGACCTTGAAAACTACTTTATGACTGGAAACCGTCTTGGTAGTAAAGCCAAACGCTTGTGCGTGTTTCACTGCGAGTTTAGTGTTTTCAGAGGTCCAACAATGGCTGGCCATTTGCGTAAATTGGATCGTATTGCAAACAGCGATTCCTACCCTCATTTGTCTTACCCAGACATCGTCATACTTGAAGGTGGTTACGAAAAGTTTTTCTCCAAGCATATTAGTCACTGTACCCCTCAGGCCTACGTGGAAATGAAAGATATCAACTATCAGCATACCTGTGAAGAGGAGATGAATAAAGTACGGAAGTCGACGAAACTCCCTCGAGCTAAATCATTTCATCAATTTGGTGCAAAGGCCACTCCGCCAAAACACTCGAGATCAAAGTCATATACTACCGTTACTTCTCATGCTGAAAACTTGAAAGTATTGAAGAGACACAGATCTTCATCAAAGATGAACAAACCCAACAGATCGGGTAGCTTGGATCTCAAACTTTCAAGGGCTTCCACTTTTTCTCACGCAGCTTCGGTATTCAACTCGTCACCAACAACCAGTCCCGTGATGACGGTGTTCAACAATATATTGGACGAAGATTTGCAACCACCCACTGCACTGTTCAAAGTGAGCTCACAGAGGCAGTCCACTGGCTCAAATTACTCCCTTTCTTGTTCGTCTATTAATTCATCCAATTCTTCCATTTCTTCCGAGCAAGTTTCTGCTTTTTCGTCTACAGACTCATTGTCTGACACCTTTACATCTCCAATTCTCGAAGCAAGCAGCTTCTTCGATACGAGTGCACTGTCTCCTTTCAACAAGCCTACTGGTAACAAGCATTCGGTATTAAGATCGGCCACGAAGAAACCTTCATGTCCCTTACCTAGTATTCCGAAAGTTCCAGTATCAGATATTCCTTTTGGGACTTCGATCAACCATAATTCTACCAACTTGCCTCTGACTAGTTTCACATTCCCAACTCAGAAGGCACCAAAACAAGTCCGACTGCAGAGCCTCAATCGCATACTGGTGACAAAGAACCCACAACCTGCGGCTACATCCTCTCCATTGATAAGCTCGCCTTTATCCACTTTTACACCCATGTCGACGATTCCCAACATGACATCGCCTAATCAAATAATTGATCCAATTAATGAATCGCCCGTGGACTTTTCGGTTCCGGTGACAAATTACAAGGGAAGCTATCTCCGGCGACTTTCAACTGAAGGCGGTTTGCACAAGTTTGTAACTTTGGATATCGATGAGGTTGACGAGGAGGATGATGGGAACGACACGACAGTGACGGATATCATCGACGAAAAGTCATCTAATGAATAGCATAATTTTTTTACAACAATAAATTGATAATAATTATTTTGTACTCTCTAACAACACGTTATTCATTAAAGAAATAAATACAACTAGATCTTCGCCTTGTCACCAAGTAACTTGATAGCAGCGTTGTTGATTGCAATGGTTCCTCTTTCAACAACGTGAGATTGGAAGATAACGGTATCGCCCTGCTTCCATGCAAAAACTCTCAAAGTTTCACCAGGGAAGACAATGCCAGTAAATCTTGCCTTAATCTCATTGAATGGGCCAAACTTGTCCAACAACACCTTGGCAGACAAACCGTAAGTGCACATTCCGTGCAAGATTGGTTTGTCAAACTTGGCGCCCTTTGCAAAATCTGGATCAATGTGCAATGGGTTTCTGTCACCGGTTAATCTGTACAAAGCAGCTTGATCTTCCGAGATTTTGATATCCTGGGTGAAGTCAGGCTCAGACTTTGGCGCAGTGAATTGAGCGGTAGCAAAGCTCTTTCTCTCACCGTATGTCTTGGTCTCGCCCTTACAGTTTCTGATGAAGTAAGTAGCTTCATTACTGAAGACTGGGGCACCAGTGTCGACATCGATGGATTTAGAACCATGGACAACAATGGTGTTGGTTCCCTTTTGAGTGACGGCCAATGGGTTGAACGAAGTCTTGATGGAAGCTTCCGTTGGAACGGGCCATTGTTCAATTTTGATGTAGTGCTCACCGTGCAACAACAACATGGGGTTGAAATTTTTCAACAACTTGGCAAAAGAAAGCTGGGACTTCGTCGAGTTGAAGGTTGGAATGTGTCCAAAGGTTGGGATAACTTGGAAGTCACTGTTGTTCTCATAGACGTAGTGGAGTTCCTTGGCGGTAGCACCGAGAGCAATGTTGTAGAGAATAACCTCCTTGTCACCGAAAGTGTAAACAGGGTCTTCTCCATCGTCGTCACTGTCATCCTCCTCCTCTTCCTCTTCCTCTTCTTCCTCGTCTCCTTCGACAGCACTCAAAATAGCCATAGAAGATTCAGTAGTGGACTTGGGGTTAGCAGTACCCTTGGAGAAGTCTGTAATTTCCTCCAAGTGGTCTCTAACAAACTCTGGGGTAACGTTAGCCTCCTTGCAAACAGCACCCTTGGCCCTTTGCCATCTGGTGTTACCAATCCAGCCCCCACCGACTTCAAACAACTCTCCAGTCACTGGAACATCGTCAGAAGCAAGGACAACCATCAATGGAGCAACTTGGTCTGGACTCCAAAGTTTGAGGTCATCTTCAGGGAAGATGGATTGGGTCATGGCGGTTGCAGCATGAGGAGCGATAACGTTAACCTTGATGTTACTACGAGCACCCTCGATAGCAATGGTTCTCGACAAACCGATAATAGCGGCCTTGGCAGAAGCGTAGTTGGCTTGACCGAAGTTACCGTAGATACCAGAGGTGGAGGTGACATTGATGACTCTACCAAACTTCTTTTCCAGGAAGTGGGGCCAAGCCAAACGGGTCAAGTTGTAAGTACCCAAAAGATGCACTTGTTGAACTTGATCCCATTCCTGTTGAGACATCTTGAGGAACGATTTGTCACGCAAAATACCGGCATTGTTGACCAAGATGTCAATGGTTCCGTATTTGCCAATAACATTGTCGATGATGGCCTGGGCGTCCTTGGCGACATCGTGGACATCGGCGTGGGCCTCACCACCAGCCTTCTTGATTTCGTCCACCACAGCAGAGGCATCTTTGAAATCATTGACAACAACCTTGGCACCGTACTTGGCGAAGAACTTGGCATAGTCACGTCCCAAACCGGCACCAGCACCAGTGATCAACACAACCTTGTCCTTCAAAGATACAGAGGCACCAGAGTTGTCGCTAGGGGGCAACTTGTTGGCCTCCTGGGTTAAGGTTCTGAAGTCATTGGGCATGAATGGATGCTGGGTCTGCAAGTATTCGGGCTTGGAACCGTTTTCAAAGTCAAAAATCTCGTCCCACTTCTTGACCACGGACTCAGCCTTGAACGACTCGTCTGGCTTGAAGAGTACACCACCAGAACGTTCCCACCGGATCTGAGCAAAGAAACCAGCAGCAACCTCAAAGATCTGTCCAGAGATCTGGGCGCTGTCGCTGGTCAAGTACAACACCAATGGGGCGATTTTTTCGGGCGACAATTGCTCCAAGATTTGAGGAGGCAACACACTCTCGGTCATTCTCGATCTTGCCAATGGAGCAATTACGTTGGCCTTGATGTTGTACTTGTCACCCTCCTTGGCCAAGGTCTCGGCAAAACCCACAAGACCCATCTTGGCGGCCGAGTAGTTGGCTTGACCAAAGTTTCCATACAAACCAGCAGGAGAAGCGGTGTTGATAATACGACCGTACTTCTGCTTGCGGAAGTGGGGCCATGCGGCCTGGGTCACCTTGAACGCACCGTTCAAGTGAACGTCCAAAACCAACTTGAAGTCCTTTTCTTGCATCTTTTTGAACGAAGCATCCCGCAAAATACCAGCGTTATTGATGATCACATGAACAGTGCCAAAGTTCTTGATGGCAGTGTCGACAATCTTGTCTCCGTCCAAAACGTTGTTGTAGTCGGCCACGGCAATTCCGCCAGCCTTCTTGATCTCTTCTACCACAACATCGGCAGCTTTGGAGTCACCTCCCTGACCAGAAAGCGATCCACCGAGGTCATTGACCACCACCTTGGCACCACGTTTGGCATACTCGAGACAGTAGTACTTACCGAGTCCACCGCCAGCACCGGTGACAATCACCACCTTATCTTTAAATGATATTTCCGACATGCTATATTCCCGAAATTCACTAGGGGCTGCAATTTTCACCACCTTTATATACGGTGACTTGCGGGGTCGGCCTGTGATCGAGGCCGAGGTACATGTCACGTGCGCACACCCACCGACACCGTGTGGATCATGGGGTCACACAATGCAATTGGGGTGAACGATGTGGCGAAAAGTTGTCAGTATGGCTACCGAAGCGGGCTGTTTCTTGTTGGACGGAGTTTTCAGTTTTTCACCATGTTCTTGTGCCCCGGCTTTGTGGGTCGGTTTCCGCGGATGTGCAATCCGAAGAACCGGGGTAACTGCACAGCTATTCTGCAGTACCTCCATCGGCCCCCACAAAAATCTGCGACACCGGCACCGCACAAATATGTCACAAACTGCCGCGCGGTAATCCTAGCAAGCCTCCAAGCGAATGCCATGCACCCACAGTTACCGCAAACAGCAAGAAATACTCAATTGACTTTTGTTATCTTGCTTTGGGCTTTGTGCTTTGTGCTTTTCTTCTTTTCTACTCTTCCTCGTCCTCTGCTTTTCTACCCGTTCCCTTGTGCCTTCCCTTCTCCCTCGGATGTCATGCACCGTATGCACGCCCCTTCATTGTCCTCAATCCATCGGAACCCTATCAATCTCCTCTTATGCAAACATTACGAGCGCTTACGTAAGCAGGCGTTTCTCGAGATCCCTCATCAAGTGACCATCAAAATCTGCATTAGCACCTTTATGAGTGATGCCGTTCTGTCGCTGAGCGACAAGGTCAAGCCGACCGTCAGCGAAAGCACTCGCAGTTCGTCTGAGCGCCACGAGGAGACCAAGAACAAGACCAATTATGTTCCGTTTCCCTGGTATAGAAACCTCTTCTACGACCTTCTATTATGGTTTTTGGCAACAATTGTCAACAATTTTTTTCGGGAAGTAAAAACCAGGGGCGCTTTCCGTGTGCCCAGGTCCGGGCCGGTGATCTTTGTCGCGGCTCCGCATGCCAATCAATTTGTGGATGGTGTGGTTCTCATGAACCAAGTGAAGCGGGAAGCTAATCGCCGAATCTCATTTTTGATCGCTGCCAAATCTTTCAAGCAAAACTTCATTGGCCATTTTGCTCGTATCCAGCAGTCGATTCCTGTTGTCAGAGCCCAGGATAATTTGAAGCCGGGGAAGGGGAAAATCAAGATTGATCTTGATAATGATCGCCTTCTCGTAATTGGTACCGGCACCAAGTTTACCGAAGATTGCTCGCCAAAGGGCATAATTGCGTTGCCGCAGTCGCTCGGGGCTTCGGAGGTGGTGGAAGTGCGCTCAGATACCGAACTTGTCATCAGAAAAGAATTCAAAGATACTCCTCACATTCGCACGCTCTTAACTAAGGGCACATCTTTTAAGTCTGCTCACAAGGTGGACCAAAAGGAAGTTTACCACCGAGTGTTCGAGCACCTCTCACACGGCAATTGTATCGGTATCTTCCCTGAGGGTGGTTCACACGACAGAACCGACCTTCTTCCTCTTAAAGCCGGAGTAGCTATTATGGCTCTTGGTGCAATGCAGCACGACCCCGGATGTAACGTTACAATCGTGCCCTGTGGTATGAACTACTTCAATGCCCACAAATTCAGATCCAGGGCAGTAGTTGAATTCGGCCATCCCATTGAGATCCCAAGAGAACTTGTGAAAAAGTATTCAAATCCGTCAACTAATCGTGAGTCGGTGAAAGAGCTTCTTGATATCATCACTACCGGCTTAAAGGCTGTCACGGTAACCTGTGAAGACTATGAAACCCTTATGATGGTCCAAGCAGCAAGACGTTTGTACGCTGGTAACTTTGCCCAGTACCTTCCTATTCCATTGGTCGTGGAAATGAACCGCCGGTTGGTTCTAGGATATCAGACTTATAAGAACGAGAAAACAATTCAAGACGTTAGAGAAAAGGTTATAAAGTATAACAAGCTTCTCTCCCTGTTATATCTTCCTGATCACCATGTTGAGGAGTGTGATGAGTCCAACAAGTTGCGAGTTTTGCCCATTTTCGTCTTTCGAATTTTCAAAATGATATTTTTATTTCTCCTTGCCTTGCCGGGTTCCGTTTTGTTTTCGCCGGTGTTTATTTGTTCAAAGATTGTTTCAAGTCGCAAGCGGGCCACTGCTCTTGCCAACTCGACAGTGAAAATCAGAGGTAGAGATGTCATTGCTACATGGAAGATCTTGATAGCCATGGGAGTTGCACCTCTCGTTTACAGTTTCTACGCCACTGTGGGAACCATCTACTGCTACTACTATGGCATTCTTCACTACAAACTTGTGTCCATTTGGTTTGCGTTGTATATGCTAGGCGTGTTGGTTACATACGCCGCTTTGCTTGTTGGCGAACAAGGTGTCGATTTGCTCAAGTCTATGCGACCACTTTACCTTTCGTTAACATCTGGATCATCCATTCGAGAATTAAAGATTATGCGCAAAGAGTTGGCAGAGGAGATCACTAACCTTGTTAACCATTACGGACCAGAGTTATTTCCAGATGACTTCAATTTGTTGCACATTCGTGACAAGTTGTACGCTAATGAAGGCTACGTCGATAGTGATGAAGAAGAAGAACGCAAGACGCAAGAGTTGCGTAATAGACGTATGCGCAATCGGAGGGCAGCAAAGAAGATTAAAGCTGCCGCTGCTGCAAAGACCATGGAACTCAAGAGCGAATCCTCCTCGTCTGTCAACGACACAGAGCTTTCGCTTCAGGATGAGGAAGTCTCTTCCATTTCCGATGGTATTTCTCATGTGAATTCTGAAAACTCTTTGAGTAATATTCCTTTGTTTTCAGATTATCACTTACATATGAACGCTTCGAACCCTGACTTACAACTTGAAGCTCAGTCCAACTTTCATCTGACCGCATCTATGGCTGATGATTACAACTTGAAGAACATGGATGATCGACCTGCCTACTCGAGAACTAATTCCCACCTCGAATTGAACTTTGCTAACAACACCAATCATCGTCGTGAACCCTCTGATTCGTTAAGAACAACACAGAAAATGAAGCTCAGTGACAAGATCAAGAACCAAGTTAGGAAAGGACGCACAGATGGCGAAGCCTAATAGTAATATAACCTACGTAATATGTAATTTAATCTAATTAATAAGTTCAATCGTTATGCATTAGACTGATTAGTTCATGTTTGCCTGCCTCTCATAGAATTCAGCAACTTCAGTGGAGCTTGTAGCGTCCTCGATCCCTTTATCGTCTCGAACTCTCAAGAATCTCGGAAAACGTAATGATATGCCTTTGCCATATTCTTGGTGAGCTGCTTTATAGATTGGACTCAACGATAAATCGGCAGTCAATACCTCAAATACCAACGATGGCTCAAACCAAACATCTGGCACGGCATTTGAATTCGTTGTATCGTAAACGTAGTAAGATTTTGGTTGCTTAATTTCAGTTGGTGAAAGTTTGGCATGGAGATCTGCCAAATCCTGCTCCGAAAAGCCTGTTCCAATCTTACATGTGGTCTCGTACTCACCGGTGTCTTGGTTATACGATGCCAAAAGGAACCCACCGTAACCACCTGTACGCTTACCTCGACCGATATACGCTCCAATTACTACCAAGTCCAAAGAATCTCCAACTCCAGCAAGATAATCTTTTTTTAACTTTAACCAATTACGAGATCTCTTGGAAGGTTCATAATACGAGTCGGGACCATGAAGCATTTTGACCATAAGCCCTTCACAAGCATCCTTCACCGACTGGTCAAGAAATGCTTGAAGCTCGTCAAGATTAGAAGAGTTTTTGGCTGTAGCGAATTGAAACTTACCCTCGATGGTATCGATATTTTTGTGCATGATCTCTCGTCTATCAGCAAGAGACTTTGTTATAAGCGGTTCCCCATTGTAATATAGTAAATCAAATGCAAACAAGCAAATATGCACTTTGATATCTTTTTCGTCAACATCTTTCCGCTTTCTGGTAGACAACACTTGAAATGGTAAAATCTTATTATTGACCCTATCCCATGCAACAGCCTCACAATCGAGTACCATTGAGGTGATTTTCGTTTCCTCTGCCTGAGTTTTCACAAAGTCTTTCAAAATGGAAATTAAATCAGGATACCTTTGTGACATGTCTTCGGAGTTTCTGGAGTAGATGCGAACTTCACCTGTTTCCAACAAGTGTACTTGAGCTCGCTCGCCATCGTATTTGTATTCACAGGTAAAATCTTCACCTTGGAATCTGTCGAGGACTTCACTTATAGATTTGGTGGGCTTTGCCAACATAGGCTTCAAGGGAATGCCCGGTGTGAGCTTGCAATGTTCAAGGAGATTAAACACTCCAAACTCTGCCGCTTTTTTGATTAGTACCTCGTAATTTGGAGTTCTAGAAAATGCTTCACGAACAATGTCTTCAGCAGATGTGAGCTTTTCCGGATTTATCTTCTTTCCACTGGAAGATAGTTCGTAGTTGACAAATGCCTGAGCAAGCGCAATTAATACTGTCTTTTCCGCTAATCCGATACGAAGTTTGCCTTCCAAAGATCGTATCAAAAATTTCGCCTCGTTGCTCTTGAGATCACACGCAGTAAGCATTTTGTTGATCATGCCAATCTTCTTTCCCTGTGAGTCCTTGCCTGAGAATTTTGCAATCTTGGTCAAGTTTTCAAACACCGTATCCACGTCCAATGAAGTGGGACGGAACATTGTGGGCTGACCCGATCTCGACTTTTGTGCAACAATTCCCAAATCCCCAACTTCGTGGTAATCCTTTTTGATCTTGGCCGGGGCTCTTCCATAACACTCACTGATCGCCTTGATGAGCAATGTCTCTCCCAAACCAAGCTCAAGGTCAGGCTCGTAATCTGGACCCAAACGGTTGATAAAGAGGTAAACGATCTTCACCAATTTATCAGGTGAGGATTGCTCCAATATTTCCTGGAAAAACTGAGAAACAATTGCGGTGATCGCCAATCTGGAAGACTCACCTTCGATTTTTTCAAACACTTCGGTGAGCTTAGCGTAAGGTATTTTCGGTCCCAATGTCTCATTAGTGTGCTTTTTGGCTTCGTTTTCAGTCATAGATATCAATTGGGATGCTTCCTTTTTCGTGGTTTTAAAAGGCACAGACTTTTCAGGGCTTTGGGGTCGTTCACCACTATCAGATGGCGATTTTATGTCCTCGAGAGCCCCATTTTTTGTATTAATAGTCGAATCTGTGTCTTCCCTCTTAGCTCGCTTCACATCTTTCTTTTCATCAAGATTGCGCTTGGTCACACTTGAGCCTCCAAAGAACCTAGCAATTGATTGTTGTTGTGGCATTAACCGGAAATATTGTCTGGGATTAAAGCAACGGATACTAGTCCGGAGCATACAAGAAGGAGAAATATGTGTTAGGTCGCGCCGTGAGACTGGTGAAATTTATTTCGCACCTTTCTACAACTTCTCAGATAATACATGAAATAGGCAATCTATAGCGCGGAGTCCCATATGGCTTGTGGACCCTTGTACTTATACATCTCTGAATCAACAAAAATCTCTCCTCCGTGGTTCGAATTTCCCCCGAATATTTGCTTGGCGTAGATTTCGGCACCGAGAAAGTAGACATCTTCCCACGATCCTCCACTCTCCTTTGGTAACTTCCATTCTGGAAAATATTCTGGGTGTTTTGCAAGCTTTATTGATCCAGGAACCTGAACAACATTGAAACCTTCATTAGAGTCGTTCACTTCTTCAGCTTGCTGGTAGGCCAAGATTGCCGAGTTGACATTCTTTGACTTTTCCTTGTTGGAAACGTCGTTTGCGGGCCGCACAAGATAGTCAGCAGTAAGTTTCATAAGCAAAGCATGCTTTAAGCCAGGGATCTTGAACGTGGAACCCACGAAAATCAAGTTATCGTAGCACTGTTGTCTCTTTTCAAGGTCGGGAATTGATAAGAGAGATGTGTAAATGGCATGGGCAATGGTGTTAATGAAGTTTTTACAGCCTTGAAACCTTTCCTTCCCAACGTAAATTTTTTCTTTTGTGTCCGGATCCAAGAAGAAGTTGGACTCGAGCTCCTTGTTCTTTTGTTTCGATGGCGCCTCAGCAGCCTCACCGTCTTGTTGTTCGCCATTGGCGACCGCAGCTGGTTCGGAAGAAGACTCGGTAACCAACTTGGCAATGTCAAAGTTGTCGTCGTCCTCATTCCCCTCGCTCACGCGGTTCAAGTCGGCAAACGAGTAGAACGAGTCTTCCTCGTCGTTCAACACCTCAAAGATTCCCGAAGTTTTGAGAGCTTCGATCTGGTTTGCGTTCAATTTGGGAAGAAGTGCCGCCAATTCTTCATTGACCAGCTTCCCACCCACATCGGCGATATACTTTCCAGCGTACTTGACACACTGGTTTCCCACCACCGGCATGATCTGAACGCTGTCTCGTCCAACATTGACCACACACGAACTAGTTGAAGAACCCATGGCGAAATTGGATGCCAAAGCAATATCGATCACATTGAAAGCATTGAATTCAAGAGTCTCCAAGACATACTTTGTTATATGTTCCACCTGGTACCTCGACCACGACAAAGATGGTGTTATTAAAAGGAGCGGTATTTGATTGATGGTGATAATGGGGTTTTGAGAAATCACACTCTGGAGGATAATATTTAATAAATATTGGAACGCTTCCAAGTCAACTATGCGACTTCCTTGAATAGGGTTTATCTCTTTATACTTGCCCTCTTCATTTTTCGAGTGATACTCTCCATTTTCTGCCTGGAAAACCACCGATGGAACTTTGTACTGAGGTGGTGATAATGAGTCCTGAAGTCCAAACAGGAAAATAGTATGTAGAGACCCTACGTGTACTATGAGAAAATTTTCCTCTCTAAACAAGGGCATGGTGAAGTGGCCTCGTGCTCAGTGGTATGGTAGGAATGGTTTATTGACGAAGTGGTCCAGTACTCGATTGTCAACAGAAACAGTTCACGAAATTCGGGCGTGCGAATACCAAAAGACATTTAAAATGGCTGCGAAAGACCAGTTGGGTGGATTAATTATGTACCGTATCTACGCCTAGTCGAAATCGTCATCTTGCACATTTGCGAGAAACTTGTTGTAGTTGGCCGTGGTACCCAAAATTGATTTTTTACTCATCATCGTATCCAGGCGACGAATGTCTGGAGCTCCAGCCATTTCCTCATGGGAGAGTAGTTTGACTTCGTTAATGAAAGGTAAGTCATCTGACACTGGCGGGAGGTTTTTGTGCTTATAGCTGGCTGAGTCGGCCAGCTCCTGGCTGGTGTTGGTCCGCGGCCGCATGAGCTCAAGCGACTGACTGGAATTTTGTCTACTTCTAGTGGAGATGATGCCGGCAGAATGTCTCCTCGAATACTGTCTTGGATCAGTGGTGAAGCCGCGGTTTAACTTTGGGGCGGTTTTCTTTTCGGTAGGAAGTTCAGGATTCGAGGCGTATTTGTCTCGAGGCGACGAATATTTGAACGGGGTAACGCGAGTCAAGGTATTTCTGCGGGTTTGCTTGGGAGGTATAGCTGCTGTTGCTTGGCCATGCAGTTCGTCCACGGCCACATCACTGTCGACACTTATCATGTCTTCTGAATCATATTCCGGACTCTCTTGCCTGGGCTGATTTGTGCTGGGCAGCGGACGCAAGTAGGAGGAAATGTTGCTGGCAAGCTGGCGTAGGGTGGAAGCGTCTTGTATCTTGATGAGCCCACAATACCAGCATATGACACCGGTAATTGTGCCCCATAACAAACCAAGCTTGGCAAACCCAAAGGCTATTACGGTGTAGTGAGCAAGAAGTGGCCAAACATGAACAAGGACAACCGATGAAACTGCGCCCAATATAAAGCTGGGAATGTGGAAATGAAGTCCAAGCATCGATTTGATCTGAACCACGGGCGGTGGCAGCTCGCATTCTATCGAGTGATCAGACGAAGTAGGCAGAACCGTCCTCTTTGAAGTCCCCTTTTTCACATTCAGGGTGAAAGCATTGGGATTCGCTGGTGAAGTGTGGCGGGTTTGTAGCGGAGGCTGCTTACTGATACCAGGTGAAGCCAGATCAACTGGCTTGTCATTAAGGTCCAGCTGCACTTCGTATGCACATCCTATGAGCTCATTGAGGTAGTCGTTAACACCTTTTTTTGCCGAATTGCCCCCGGCTGCTCCTTCTCCATCTTTATCGTCCACTTTCTTGAGACGGAATACGCCGTCAGGGCCCTGCTTGTACACAAGCTTCTTCTTTGACGCTGTGACTGTCGCCATTTTTCGAACCAAAACCGGCTTCCGAAGAGATTAACTATAAGCTTAGCCGATCGTTGGAATTCAAGGGTTCAAATTTCCTAAAACTCACAAGACCACCAAATTTCGTCTAGCCATGTGACGAAACCTTAAACCTCTGATAGAGATATAGTTGATCCTGGGATCGATAGTACTTATACGGACAGAATTTGTGCCCCTTAGCTCTCGTGTGTAAGAGAATGACTCGCTTGACGAACAAATCGGTGCCCAATAACCTGACCTAAAAAACTACACAATAGTATTGTCTGCCTGGTCATTGTATTGATTGTTAACCCAGAACGGAAGCTTACGTAAGTAGAGGATCGCGAGATTATGCACAAAAGAGCCGCCGCGTATACTTTAGTACCAGCTTATGTCAGCGGCGGCCGCACACGTTCACCTGGTTCTCCAGGCTACCACCATAAGCCTTATTGTCGCCTCATGTGTCACCACTGGCCCCTAATCCGGCGAGCAAGCTGGATGTCCTTTTGCATGATGGTCACACGCTTGGCGTGTATTGCACACAAATTTGTGTCTTCCAAAAGATGAACCAAGAACGCTTCGCATGCTTCCTGAAGTGCCAAAACGGCGTGGGACTGCCACCTGATTCCGTAGTTTGCCCCGATGAATTCCTCGGCGATTTCTTTGACTAGTCGAGCAAATGGAAGTTTCCGGATCAAGAGTTCTGTACTTTTTTGAAATTGTCTGATATCACGGAGAGCTTTCATTCCGGGACGATATCTACGCTTGCGTACAGTACTCTGTGTTGTCCGGGTGGGAGGATCACCGGGTTGGTTCCTGTAGAGTCCTAATTCTCTTTGTCTCTGGATTGGTCGCACGACAGGCGAAGATTGGCCGGAACGATTTTCATAATTGGGGCGTCTGACAAGACTCAGGCCTGGCCCGAGACGGTTTGTTGTGGGTACCCGAGCCATTGGCTATGCGAGGGTGGTTTGGTAGAAAAAAAGGGAAAGACCACTGGCAAGGGTTTTTCTTTGACGTGAATATTTCCTCATTAATTTTCCTAAATGGGCGACCAGCCACGTCTGTGTGCAGGCGATGACCCGAGTGGATCTGCAGCTCGCAGCCGAGTGAAGTCAACTGTGGTGTTAGAGATCATCAAATACTGCGTTCACCTTTGTTTTATCTTTGACACCCCTTTCTTACCTTTGTCTTACCTTCGTTCCCCACTATTCAATGTCATCGTACTTGCCCTCCAAAATGTCGTTAAGACCATTCTGGACAAGCTCACTCTCCTCATCCAATGGCATTTGTGCCAACTGCTTCTGCTTCTCGTAGCCCCCCATAACTGTTTTCATTCTCCAGCCAAATTCTTGAAACGTGGATACATCCATCATCCAGCAGGTTCCAAAAATGATCATGGAAGAAACACTACCGCACAAAATTGTACCTGTTCCCACGGCCACTGCTGCGTCAGTGGTAAAGTTGTAGCTAGTTGGAGGCTGGTGGTTTCCCTGGAAAAGAGTGGGAACATACTGGCGTGCCAAGGTCGACTTGAAAGCAAATCTAGCCGCAAAGATTGTGGCAGCACCGGACGCCATGAATAAAGCCATCTGGTACTTTCTGCGTTGTTTGTACTCTTCGGAAGCCAGCGCAAGCTTGAAGTTGTACTTTTGCAACAAATTCGACAATGACATTAGTGATTTTGTTCACTCTGGGTTTTCGCTTTTTACTGCAATTTTCACCAGATTTTCCTGCACGCTGCTCTGGTGCTTGACAAAGGTAACTTTCTCCACATCGTGCTCTGAATACCATATAGAAACGTCTTCATCATCTTCGGCGATGAGATTTCCTTCCAAGTTGCTGAAATTTGCCCAGTAGAAAGTCCCACAATCCTTATTCTGATACTTATTCTCACAAGTCCAAAAGTACTTTCCTCTAGCCTCCACTGTCTTGAAAGCTCTTCGTAATGTCATGGACATGTTACATTTACACTTGGGAATATTCTGGATAATTTCTTCTCTGTAGTGCCGGAATGTCAAGTTGAAACGGCCGTTTCCGCTGATAGGGTGCAGCTGGATCGATGCCCGCAACGCATTCACAGAATGTCTATATTCCTCTTGACACCCAGGATGCATGATTACCAAGCTATTGTGGGGCACCTGTATGGCATAGAGCTGTGAAGGAGGGTAGTTTTTCCTGACTCGAAACTCTCTCGTGGCACCAAGTGAAATCGATGCTATATAATTGTGGGGTCCAATATGAGATAGTCGGTCAGAATGCCAGTCCAAATTATTGGACATATGCTCATAGTAATTGACAACACAAACATCACAGGTCCATTTCTCCTTGCTCTGGAAAGGAAGCGGAGATGATGATGGTATGATTTTCTCGTTGATGAATTCATTGACAAAATTAGCGGCTCGACTCAATTCTTCGTCAAATTGGTTGATTTTAGTATGGCTCTTACCATTGTAGATTAACTGCTGATACTTTTCATCTTTATACTTGCGGTCATGGAACAAGCCCAGCGAATGGTTCGCAACACACCAGCTGTCGAATAGGAAAAATTTATTTGGAGCCAAACGGTCTCGTTTACTCATGAGATATTCCAAGATCAGATTGGATAAATCCAGCGGTAAGAAATTGCGATAGAGACTCACATAGGGTCCAAGATGCGCCGCGACGTCCTCTGGAGTATAAAGCTGTATGGCCTTATTATGTACAATTACACTTTCTGGCACTTTTGGTTTCCTTGTATTCTCACCTCCAAATATCGATGTAATAGAAGTCTGGTACTTTCCCAAACCGGTCTTTTTTCTCTTAGGAGCACTTCCAGAAAGCAATTCCATTACTTGATTGAGCGATCCACCACAAGCATCGTATATCTCCTTTAACACTGACTTTTCAAATTGCGGAAACCGTGCCTCTAGAGCTCGTAGTTTCTGATCATCAGACATGATCGCGAAGACGTAGATTACTAAGATTTGGTGTGGAGTGGGTTATGTCGCTCCTGCATACACGGCGGGAGACTCTACAAGGCCAAGTCAAAGGATTTGTGCAGACATTAACAAGCAGACTTTTTTGCGGCCAAATTTTCAGTCCTACACCTAGCTTGACAGGTTTTCATGCGCCGTTTTGTGCCAGCCGTGCAATAGTTTATGCAAGGAAAAACTGGCGCGCAAAGTGCATACATGGAACACTGGAGGAAGATCAGCTAAATGCTCAGTAAGACCACAGAAAAGGCTGAAATGTGTTGTACATGTGCATCGACCACCATTTGATCTTTGACATCAATTTCAGTAGCGTGGAGGTACTTTCGCTCCATCTCCCAGAAGGGGGTCTTCATACCCCTGCATAAGCCCTTCACGTCAATATGCATTCCGCCCATTACATGCGACGGAAAAAATCTAGATTCCATTGTCTATGGAGCAACAGTAAAGGGCCCTAAGTTGAACATCCCTGTCTTCTTCCAGCTCTTACTACAACTACCACACCCACTATAGACGCGCCACACAAACTTGATAAGCTGTCAAAAAAAACTTTAAAGTTTATTTCATACGTTAGATCGGCTTGTAACCACTGAATCCTTCGCTATCAGGAGTTTATCATATAACATTATCCACCACCATTATAGAGAGTCATGTCTGCACCAGAACTAAAGGTTACACCAAACACCCCAGCCCATGAAAAGCAAGATTTTGTTTCCAACGGGGAACAGTCGGGCTCAAACAACACAGTGTCTTCCGAACCAGCACCCAAAGAAGAGATGATGCTCGGGGATGGACTTCGTAAGTCAAACGATTCGGACACCACAAGCTTTGGTGAACAGAGTGGAAGACTCGATCCTGAAAACGAGTGCACGGAATTTTGCGTGGAATGCAGTGCCTGCTTTGGATTGTTTGACAGCTGCTGTCCCGCCGACGAAGAGGGATGCTTGACTACCGCTGCCACTTTCTGTGGAAATATCCTCTTTGGATGCTGCAAGGCAAGATAATATTATATAAGTCAGCTAGATCTATATCTCACAGGTTGCATTTGTACCTCTTAATTTCAGATTTTTTGCAGCGGTTACAAACACCACAAGAATGAACAACCCCGCCGATGACACTTCGGAACGTGTTCGGCCCAAGTCGATGTCTGCAATCACATCCTCCAATTTTTTCGATGCTGCTCGAAATTCGTTGCCAGACTTACACAGTCAGCCCTTCGACCGGGCAGCACTAGATCCTACTTTCGTCGAAAGCATTCACGGCAGCGACACCGATACTGTTATCAAACACCCCAAGCTGCCTCAGCTACACATAAACAAGGATGCAGCTTCGCCACAAATGGGAATCCCACGCCATATCAACGCTATTTCACCTGGTTCGTTGTCGCTTGACTCGGAACAAAATGGATCAAACAAGGGCCACAGCATCTCACCAGAGTCGGTGAATCCCCTCCTCGTGAGGCACAGTTCTGAAGACCCATCAAAATTGGAACAAAGGCAATCACTCGTTGCTGACCCAGTATCGAACAAGTCGATCCTTCTTGGTGCCTGTTTCGTCGCGGTTGTCTTCTTCATAGTACTCGTTATCCTTTCGGCATTGACCTTGAAAGCAAGTCGTAATAAGGTGAGGGATGTGATGCACGGACTAAACGATGATGAACGGCGCCAGGTAATTGATTTGTTGAGTACCATATACTGGAGCTCCAGGGTCCCGGTCGTCAATGGCAATGCAACATATAACGATATACTCCTAGAATAGAAGTTAGTGAATACAAAGGTTGTATAACAACCAGATCCAGGTTATCGAAAAGATACCAAATGCAATGGTAGAGTTGAGTATGACCCATAAATCAGGGTATTTTTCTGGTGGGATGACAAGGTAATCAATGACATGGAAGGCCGCCATCGAAGCATAAGAAAGGCCAATAACAACCTGCCAGAGTTTATTCCGTTTAGGAATCAAGAGGTTTTTCCTTATATCAAATGTAAACCCGCCCAACAACCAATTTGACAAGAGAGCATGAACAGTATACTGCAAGACCAAATTGTCTTTTTTCAACAAGGGCCACATACTGAAGAGTGCTGCATTGTTCACCCACGACACTATTGCGAACCAGTCAAGGTCATTGACCAAGTACAACAACGTAGTGGGGAGAAGAGGAACCAACACGGTTTTCTCGTGCACTTGAAACGAGAACAAATAAAAGCTCCAAGCAGTTGCAGCGAAACCAAGCAAAACTGGAACTGCCTGTGGTCTAGGGCTTGCTTTCTTGCTGTAGGACTCCTTGAAGATTCTTTTGAAGAATATGATTGCACAAGGAGGCAATAAAGATAATAAGGTTGTTGCAAGTGAAAGCCTCGTTAATTCTTGCACGGAAAAAATTGACTTATACTTGACCAACAAGTTGGTGACGCACCAAAAGTTTGCAACCTTGTCCTCGAATAATCCACGTTGGAAGGGGAAAATCCTAATGAATATCTGCTGTATAACTGGCCAGTGGTCTTTTTCAGGTCCAAAAATAAATGGCAGCAATATCACAAGCATGGTCCAGGCCACTGCCAATCCGATAGAGAGAATTTGTTTTAAATTTAAGCTACGAGCAACCTTCCAAATCAGCGGATTGGGGATGTCATAGTAGTTGGTGAAGCCACTGGCAAGCATGAAAGCGAAAATGAACGGAGCATAGTACAAACCCATTTGCTTGAAAAAAATGCAAATCACAAACCACACGGCTGAGAGTATGTAATTTTCCTTGAGCAAGTCCAATATGGAGAAGAGGAATGATCCCAACATGACGGAATTATACTGGAAGTGGCCATGATCAATTAGTACCAACGATGGTTGGCAGAGTATTATGCAAGTTATGACGATTTGGTCCATTCTCGAGACTCGAAGTTGCTTTCCAATAAGAGATATGACCCCGAAAAGTGCCGGTATGTACACCACCAATTCGCTGAGTAGACTGGAAATTCTCATGAACGTCTTGATTCCCCCATCCTCAATGCCTCTGCTACTGTCTAGGGCGAACCATTGAGGGTCGATGAACGAGCCCAACTTTCCAAAAATGTACAGATGGAATGCCGTCAAAGGCGGGTAGTCGAGCCCCCAGTATTCTAGGTCGTAAAAGTACCATTTACTCATCGGTAGATGAATAGTAAGTTCCATCCAATGTCTTTGAGCTTCGAAGTCACCATTGATGGGACCCTGTCCTTGGCCCAGAAATGACCCCAAGCCTATGGCGGCTCGGAGAATGATAGCCGTAAGCACTAGGATGTATCTAGCCGCCCATTGATGTGGAGCCTTTTCGAATTCATGAAGCATATCGTAGATTGGGGTGTCATGGTATATGCTAATGTTATTAGTGGAAGGAGTGGTTTTCTTCTTGCGCTTATGGGAAGCTTTTGAAGAAGCCTTAGCAGTGGCCTTAGGGGGCACTCTCGGGGATGAGGCTTTCTTGCCCGCTTTAGGAGAATTTTTTGCCATTGTGCAAGAACATATGTATCACCAATAACAACGACGATCGACTGCGAAAGTTTTGTTGGTCTAGGTCTTGTATTCTCTCTGTCGCTTTTTTATGATATATGGCAACTTGTCCGAGTGGTTAAGGAGAAAGATTAGAAATCTTTTGGGCTTTGCCCGCGCAGGTTCGAATCCTGCAGTTGTCGTCACTTTTTTTTATCGTTTCACAATTGAATCATGGACCATTTACAGGACTTGAAGAAGGCATTGACCGATGCCTATGCTCAGTCCAGCCTACAGAAGGCTCTCAAGACTTCGCAGTCGAAGAGTTTGGAGATATTGATTCGAAATCATCAGCAAGATCAACGATTGATCTCCACCATCCTCCACATGGCTGATGTTACCGACAATTATAACGACCCCAATGATATTGACTTGGCACTTGATACGATAAATTTGGCCAAGATCTATGAAGGGGTCGACGCTAGAGAAAAAGAGGGCACCAAGCTTGCGTATCAGGATCTTTTGGTCACAGAGTTGCTTCACTATTTCAAACATGATTTTTTCACTTGGGTCACCAAACCAAAATGTCCTCAATGCCACAACGATGGCGATAACATCGAGCCCAAGGGATCCAGCACACCGCCCACACCGAACCCTGACGAAATCAGTGTGGTGGAAAATTATCGATGTGTGGAATGTGGGGTAAATGTGGACTTTCCCCGAATAAATAAACCTGCCAAACTCTTGGTTACTAGACTGGGACGCTGTGGCGAGTGGGTCAATTGCTTTATGTTGCTCTTGAGAGCACTACTAGGCGCAGAGGGCCACATACGGTACGTGTGGAATAACGAAGATCATGTTTGGTGCGAATTCTACAGCGATAGTCAACAGCGATGGATCCATTTAGATCCCTGCGAGGATGTATTCGATGATCCTAACCTATACTGCCAGAACTGGGGCAAGAAAATGAGTTATTGTATTGGATTTGGTGATTCGTATGTCGTTGACTTGAGCGAAAAATACATCACCAACAAAGACAAGCAAATCGACAAAAAGTCAGTGGTTTCGGACTTGCAGCTTGTGCCCCAGCTCATTAAGCAGATCAATGCTCGAAAGCTACTCAAAACGTATGAGTCGTTTAGATATGAATCCACCGCACTTCAACGCATATATGACATTTTGGTGATGTTCAATAATGAACAAATGAAGATACTGACCCCAGTAGCATCAAAAACTGAAGCTGTTGGGCGCCAGTCGGGCACGGCAGAGTGGACTTCGTCTCGAGGGGAAGGTGGTTCTTAACTTCGTTTATCGAACTCTGCTTGAATACCCTTGGAATGTCTAAAGAGCTTGAGACCCACCCATGAACTTATGGCCCACCACCAAAGTACAACGTATATACCCCATGCTTTCAAAACTGAGCTCTCTATAACACGAAAAACCAGACTCAATTGCGAGTGTAGATGGTCAGTAGACGGTGATAAACTTAATGGATAAATAATATAATCCCAAATTCCAAGTAGACTACAAATGGTAACGATGAAAATGATCCACGTGGCTGCCAAAATCAAATATCCATACGTCTGCAAGCTGAAGAGCTGGTCTCCATCGTTGGAATAGAACTTTATTGGGTTCTGAGGCTTGAGAAGTGGTAGGGGCTTCACATTCTCCATATTCCAGTGCACTAAATTTCGTGAAACTTCGCACTGATATTTCGCGGCTTTCGCAGCCTGAAGTACTGTCAGTCAGATAAACTAAAGGCACATTTTTCACCCGAATGATTATACAAGTAAATGCGATTGATTATTGCTCTATAAATTTCTTTATAATTTTCATGGTAGCCTCTATTACTCTTCCTTGACGTTAATTTTTGAGGTTCCTAACAAGTGTGGTGCAATTTCTTGCAACCATGCAAGATCGATAACGGAACAGTTTCGAGCATAGCCCTTCGAAGTATAAACATACTCGAGGTACATTATTCCCAGCAAGTTGACTCGACCAAAAAGATTAGACGATGGGTGGATACTGATCAATTGACCTGTTGCCAAGGTCCGATAAGATCTATCGGGCATTCCCACAGCAGTATTGTGGATATAGCCTTTCAAAAATGACTTGAGAATTGAGTCTGTGTCCAAGATCAGAGCCTTGTAATTGTCTTCTGTATCTTCCAGTAGACTAGTCCGTAGATTTCGAAGTTGTTGTTGACGTTCGGTTTCGGCTATCAGTTGGTCTTGTCGAACCATAGCCAACAAGTATTCCAGTAGCTGTCTTCTCACTTTCAAAGCGCTTTGGAACCCTTTGAAGCTGAAATGTAATTCTTTGCACCATTCTTTAGCCGCAGACTTGTCTTTTGTTTCACAGAATACGTCAAAATACTCCTTCAATGCAATGAGATCTCCTAATTTGGATCCCAATGGACAGTAATTTCTTCTCTTGAAATTGACCTCGTCCCTCAATTCGCCGTCCCTCGAACCAACCGTCAATATAAGATTATCGACAGAAAGACAGGCGACTATGTCAATTACTGGCTGCAAAACCCCGTACTCGATAGCTCCCAACAACACAACTGAAAGCTGAGGAGGCAATGGTAAGACGGAAATCTTATGACCCAATGGTGTGATCTTCCCTTGCTCGTCCAAGGCTCCAAGTTGGTGTAAAGTATGCAATGCGCTTAATATAGCACTTCTTCCTGGATGCTCCAACCACGACCAGTTGAGCAAGTCATCGACGTCGAGTTTCTTCAAAGTAAGGATTGGGAAGATCACGTCGTTTCTTAAAATTTCTGACTCTTGTTGCTTTGGTAACTTGTTCAAGTAAAGATCTTCCAGGTACAACCGAAACACTTTTCCGGCGCTTTCTCTGCCTGCTCTACCTGCCCTTTGAACTGCCGATGCTTGTGATATGGGTGCAGTCAACAACGTCGAGAGCCCAAGGCTGTGTTTCCAAACCTTGACTTTCCGTAATCCAGAGTCAATCACATACTTGACTCCACTCACGGTGATGGAGGTCTCGGCAATGTTAGTGGCCAAGATGACCTTTCTCTTTCTTCCCTTGAGCTTGAGGAAAACTTTCAGTTGCTGGTTGGCAGATAACGCAGCATAAAGTGGAAATGGCTCTATTAGGGGCGTTTCTTTTGGAAGATGCGGCGCAATAGATTGTAATGTACTGACACAATTGTCGATTTCTTCTTGTCCGGGAAGAAAACATAGGATATCACCTTCAGGTTCAGTTGTGTTCACCTGAACAATTGCTCGAATTGTGGTATCGACGATATCGTCGGACTTGTCTCGAAGATAATATTTGGAAACAGGGTACATTTTACCCTCTATGAGTAAAATTGGTGCGTTGTTGAAGAACTTGCTGAAGAGGTCGGCATTCAAAGTGGCCGACATGACAATGACCTTCAAGTCCGGGCGTTCTTTATTAACGAGCAACTCTCTCAAGAAGCCAAGAATGAGATCCGTTAATATGGTTCTCTCGTGGGCCTCATCAATGACTATTATGGAGTACTTGGTAAGTTTCCTGTCAAGAATAACCTCCCGCAAGAGCATACCATCGGTCAAATATTTGAGCTTTGTTTTCTTTCCACTTGTCACATTGGAAAATCGAACTTGATATCCTACTTCTTCACCGAGTCTACAGCCATACTCTTGGCTTACTCTTGCTGCAAGAGAAGCTGCTGCAACTCTTCTAGGTTGAGTGACAGCGATTTGCTTGGATGCTGTTCCCATCAAAAATTGAGGGATTTGGGTAGACTTTCCCGATCCTGTTTCTCCGATAACAACAGTCACTTGGTTAGCATCAAAATAGCTCATAATCTCGTCCTTGTGTTGGTAAATAGGCAATGTTTTTCGAACTGCGAGTAATTCTTCACTGCGTTTGCGAAGTTCAAATCGACTGATATTCTTCGACTCAAAGAAGTTTCCTTTCTCGTCCTCGCCATCCTCTTCGTCGTCACTGTTATAGACTACCTTTTTAGGGCCGTTTTCGGACCGTGGTTCAGAGACATTTTTATGCAGTTTTTTGCCGTTTTGAAGCGTAGTATCAAATATCTTCTTAGGCTTTTTTCGTGGTGAGTCGTTTATGATTTCGGAGTTCTCTTCAGCTTGGCTTTTGTCATCTCTTATGGCGTTTCCATTCGCCATAGGCGGCAAATCATTCTCCAAGACCGGTTCTGGAATTTCTTCATCGTTGAATATTGTCTTTTTATTAGCAGATTGTCTGGTTTCTGTGTAACCCAGTATATTTTTGATGACCTGTTTTCCTTTGTTTCTTCTCCTCTTCCGTCCAGATCGCGCAACGTCTCCGTTCGTACTATTTTCAGCCTCTGTAACGCTCATGGAGATGGCTTCACTTCACTTTATCGCTCTCGAGATGCGACTTATGTGCACACCACGTCTCCATGAGAACTAGGAAAGTAACGCTATTGTCGCCTTCACCTGCACCAAAATGTCAAAAATAACACGGATTGGAGTACGCCAATCGAAGTTTCTTCTTCGCAGCACCGTACAGATACGAAACCAGTCACAGGCAGCGACGGTTGAAGCCCCTCCGGACACCATCCGGATCGTACCATCGCTCTCCGACCTCACGAAATCCGAGCGTTTCGACACCGATCTTCTGACCTCGTTGGTACGACATCTCCAGTCGAGATACCTCATCGAAGGAACAACCCACGACGAACTTTTCCATTTTAGTGAACCAGGCAAATCTGGCCAACTCAAGCTCTATTGTGGAGCAGACCCATCTGCGAAATCGCTTCACATTGGAAATCTTTTGCCATTCATGGTAATGCTCCACTTTAGATTGCGTGGATATGATGTGGTGGGACTCATAGGAGGAGCTACTGGTGCGGTAGGTGACCCGAGTGGGCGCAGCAAAGAAAGAACACAAATAGAGAGCGACGAGCGAGCTGACAATGTTGCGAGAATTGAGCTGCAAATCAGGCAGTTTTTGGACAATGGTGTGGAATATGCGAAGTCCCGTAATTATCCATTTCCCGGTGATATTGGCAAGTCTGTGGTTAGAAACAATGCCGACTGGTGGAAATCGATTGGGATGCTTGATTTCTTGGCAAAGTATGGAAGACATATTAGAGTCACCAATATGTTAGCGAGAGATTCTATCCAGTCTCGGTTATCCTCTCAGGGTGGCTTGGGGTTCAACGAGTTTACCTATCAAGTCTTGCAAGCGTATGACTTTTGGGAGTTGTACAAGACAGAAGGCGTCAATCTTCAGATTGGTGGAAACGATCAATGGGGGAATATAACTGCTGGTATTGATTTGATCTCTCGCTTGCACAAACTTGAACCTCAAACAAAGGAAAGAAAAGACAAAAATGCGTACGGCATTACTGTCCCACTCTTGACAACTCCTAGTGGTGAGAAGTTTGGCAAGTCAGCCGGTAATGCTGTGTTCATCGACCCTTCCATTACCACGCCTTACCAACTCTACCAGTACTTCATTCAAACACCTGATGAGATTGTTGGCAAGCTTCTAAAGGTTTTCACATTATTACCTTTACATTCTGTGGATGAGCACATTCTTCCTGACCACGAAAAGGACCCTGGTTCCCGAATTGCACAGCGGGTTTTGGCTAGAGAAGTCGTTGATTTGGTCCACGGTGTTGGAGTAGGCGATCAAATGGCGTATATTACCAGTTTTTTGTTCCCTACTCCCGATCAACCATTTGACGACGAAATTTCGGCCGCAAAGTTGATTGAGAATTTCAAAAGATCTGGTATTTTGGTGCATCTTGACAATACCCAAGTCAACTTCAACGACCTCAAGATGAGCACTTTGTTATCCAAGGTCATGAACAAGTCGAAGACTGAAACAAAAAACTTGATCAAAAATGGAGGCATATATCTCGGACTCGAAAGAGAACAATTACAGGATCCAGATGATGTGGTACTTTTCGACAAGGAGAATCACTTGATCGACAAGAAGCTTCTTCTTGTTCGGTCTGGAAAGCAAAATTATTATGTTGTTGTTATTGACGACAGCGACTAGTTGTATATATGTAAATAGTGGCCAAAGTTATTTTTTCAACACTTGCTTGACGGCATCAATTACTTGGGGAAACACCGCTTTGTTGGCGGCGATGACACCCTGTGAGTTCAAGTATCTTCCTTGACCAAAGTCAAGTTGTTTGCCTGTGATATCTCCAACTTGTCCACCACTTTCAGTGATCAATATATTTCCAGCAGCGTGATCCCAGATCTTCTCGCGATACGTTTCACTTATAGGCAAACGCAAATATATATCAGCCTGGCCCTTTGCCAAAACACAATACTTGACCTGAGAATCAAGATTGATAGTTTGTGCTTCAACGGAACCTTCTTGGAAACCAAGAAGCTTCTTGACTTGTGACTGCTCTGAATGAGAAGAATGGCCAGACTCAACACCTTCAGCAACCTTCAATTCACTAGGTGAAGTACTTTGCTTCATCTGAAGACGTTCCTGCTGGTCAAGCGGCTTTAATGGTTGGAACAAGCCAGTATAGTATGATCCAAGCCCTTTGATAGCGGAAAAAAGCCCACCCTTTTCACCGGACATGTTGGAGTTGGAGATGATAGTAGCAGGTAAATTGGGACATCCAATAACTCCAAGAACAACTTTCCCGTTCTCTACCAAAGCCAAGCACACGGCAAACTGGTCGCCCCTCAAGAAACCCTTGGTTCCATCAATGGGATCCAAAGCCCAGAATCGTCCACTAGACCCGCCTTTCGAGTTGCCGAGATCGATGCTATCGTATATCGAATCCAACAGAGTAAGCGAGCCGATTTTCTCGTCCAACTCGGTTGTCTCGTTCTGCACATCGTCAATGATCTGCTTGATACTTTCGCTTAACTTTTTGGCTTCGGCGGTATCATCTTTCAACCCATCGGAGTCTTCTTCTCCAACAATTTCATCACCAGGAAAATTCTTTTTTATTGCAAAATTGATGATTGCTTGGGCAGCATAGTCGCCCACCGTGACTGGCGACTTGTCCTCCTTTGTCAAAGTTCCCGATTTTCGGGTGGTCGCAATCGAATCACTCAACTTTTTCGTCAAAATGGAAGCTCTTTGCACCGCCAAGCTTGCTATTTCTATCTCGTGGGAGAATTTTGTCATGGTATGTATTGTACGGTTCAGCAAGATGTTCAATGCCTTGTAAGCAGCTCGCGGGGCTAGGTATGCACAGAGAATCACAACGACAAGTGAGATAGCAGTTCTGAACGATTTCTTCATTAACGGTGTGCGGGTGCCAAGCCCGTGAAAACCAGGCTTGGATGATGCTCCACCATACGCTTTTCTTTGCCGTAATATGCCATGGATACGTCTCTCATTGTGTTGTGGGCGTTCACGTGTGTATGCTTTGTGCTACAGTTGCTTCCTATAATGTCGGTACCTTTGACAGGAAAAGCGGTTGATTATAATCTTTTTCTTAGTGAGTTCAACGACCTCAAGTTTGGAGTGTTTGGAGTGTGTAATATCACCACAGACACTTGTTCCCTGCCCAAAATAGGCTACCCAGCCACGGTCAACAACTTGGATAGCTCCTCCTCTCCTAGCGGTGATGCCGGGTTTATACAACTTCCCTCCAGAACAAGATACACCGTTTCCAAATTGCTCATTGTCCATGTGGTTGGGTTCAGTTTCAGTGCCATACTATTCCTTATTCTGGGCGGACTAGTGTTAAACTCGCTTTGGCAAGATCGACAAAGACGCAAACTAAAACAATCTCGTCAACTATTATCACCACAAGCGCTGGTGCACCTGAAAAAACTGATTCCCCGAGCTAGGCCTCCCAAGAAGTGTGATGGTTTCCTTGTTCCCTACCTCACCATAAACTTAATGCTATCGCTTTTGTCGTTTCTTCTGACTTTGCTAGCGTTTCTCGTCGATATTCTCTTATTTGTTCCGCACCTAGGCTACGTTGGATGGCTTCAATTATGTCCCGTTGTAATCACCATGGTGATCGCCTGTATGCTATGTTTCATGAAACGGTCTATCGAGTCACGGCGACTCTACGATAGACCCTACGTTGTCGAGTTCGATGATATGAGGACAAAAAGAAGCAGTAATGACTTGAGCCGTTTCTCCACCTCCAGTGACGATGGATTTTTTGTCTACACCAATGGTTTCTACAGCTCCCAGAAACCAGAAACTGCTGTCCTGGACTCGGAGTTGCACGAACCACAGTGGGAATGGCATAACAGAAACGACCAGCCGTCGCCGGCTCCAACACCAAGTGACGAGGTCTTGGCGAATTCGCACCATCGACCATCGACTTAACTTATATACTTTCATATGCTGGCGTATGTACATTATGTTTTGGTCGCTACAGTAGAGAGCTCGTCTATAGCCTCTTTGTCAAGAGTTCCTGAGGCCTTCAAGCGTTCGATGAGGTTGGACACCTTCAACGAGCGGACCGCCAACGGTTGGTCTTTGGCCAATTGTATGGCCTTTAAGACTATATCCTTGCAGATTCTGCTCAAAACCTCGTCTGAAGATCTGCTCAACACTAGGTTGATAAACTGTTGCAAGTCGAACTCGGTCTTCACTATCTCATCCAAAATCCGTTTGGCATAAGCTGGTGTGACTCCCCGGTGAAACAATGCTGGCTTGAGTGGTTTCAATTCTCGCAACACCTTGGTATGCAATTGAGGATTCAGCGCCATAGGGCTGACATGCTTGAGATATGAGGAAAGGAAAAAGTCAAACGTCTCAACGCTCGGGGCAACTTTTCGCTCCTGAACTAGTATGTGTAGCATAGCTCTGGCTTCGTCAAAACTCGACGACATCGTGTGCAAATATGCAAGCCTGTCTAATGTAGCGGAGTCCACTTCTTTTAGCACCGTTTGTATGGTTGGGTTATTGCAAAAATTGAGCAAACCGTCGAGTTTGGCCCTGATATCAGATACATGGGTGTGATAGACCACATCCACAAGCTTGGTAACAAATGTTTTAGTACTCGCAGCCGTCACCTCGTGGATGTTTTGATCAATAAAGGCCAATAACTGCACTAGATTATGGCTACTTTCAACGCATTCTTCCGAGTGAAGAAAGTAGTTGGCCAAGGCGCCAAACGACAAGCTTTGTAAGCCATAGCCAATACTTGGGCCCTTAAGAAGAGTATCAAACAATTCTCCGAGTCCTTGTCTCGTAAATAACTCACATTTTAGTTCCCTTCTTCTAGTGCTAACAAGAGCATCGGTCCTGGCGTGTGTGTCCTTGTTGAAAAACGATAAACTTTCGACCTCATCCTCTATTTCTCTCAACTCTAGGATCTCATTGTTGAGTGCTTCGAACCACTGGGCTGCTGTAAGTGTGTAATAAAAGTTGATCACGGAATCTTCGCCGTTCATTATCACCATCTTGTGGTTACTGTTTCCTGTAAAAGGAGCGTTTTTTGCAAGTATTGTCGTAAAGAAGTCATTAAATTGTGGTCTGGAGAGAAAATCAGCGACATTTTCAGGACGGGGAATCTCGTGATGGTATTTGGGGAGATGATCGAAGTTTGGTCTTTGGGGTATAGCGGCTCTATTTTCTTCGGGAGTCAATCTTTCGCTCTCAAATTTGAATCTGTCGTCATTTGGGACAAACAGGAACGAATGCTTAGTTCCTAGGCGCCTGATACCCGTGGATCGTATTGCACCAATCATTGGTAGTATACTGAAAAATTCGAAAAGTTGATGAAGTTCCTGCAGGTGCGAAAGGACAAGTGCAGGTAGAAGAAGACAAGATGAATGAGTAGAAGCTCTCCAAATGACAAGAACATGGGTCCAGGATCGGAAAATTTTCTTCTTGTGTGGATATTGAGGGAATTTTTTCACTTTTGGCTGAAATTTTGGAAATTTGTGGAAAAGTGTCACAGCTGTGTTTCGAAGTTGCAGCCATTCTCTTCTGTCAAGATTTTAATATGGATTCCCAATTATCACGATGAAATATATCCTACGGCTATATGGCATGTCCATCTACGTAATAATCAGCTTATTTGTGTCAGCACACGATTTGGAGGATGTGGCTAGCTTTACGGCCGATGAACTTGATAGACTCTTGGAAGATCCACCTGGCTGTATTCAGCATGCTATGCTTCCGATTTTTGAGAGGTGTGTTTTGAATGGAATCCATGCGGTTGACCCAAAGGATAGACGTTCACTGGCTATCGAAATGTCAGTATGTGAGTTTGAAAGTGCTGGTGTCGAATACCCAGCAGAGTGTTCCGCGACCGAAAAAGACTATGATACATGTATTTGGAAACTTGGACTTGTACCTCAATATTGGACTACTTTTAGTGGAAACTTCCGAGACATCGGACTATTCTGTGAAGGTGTTTCTCGAAATCACGAAAAGGAACAACTAATTTCGTTGTACCTGAATATAACCAAGGTGTTTGCAGGGTTTCGAGATGGCTTTTACGAGTCCTATGCCAAGTCACAAGACATGAAAGATGAAATGGAACAAACTTTTTCCAAGTGGTCTACCGACTTTGATAAGGCCGAGGAGCAACATAATGCTTTTTTTGAATTCGTTGCGGAACAGCAAGAGCACGTCAAATTTGAGTTGATGAAAAATCAGGAATTCATCTTCGAGTCGCACCGCAAACAGAATGAGCAATTCGACTCTTATTCTGTCCATATTATGGATGGTTTGGGCTCAATGGCTGTGGATCTAGATTCCATTCTAGCCAAGTTGGCTGAGGATGGTATAATTGAGGAAATGCAAAATCAGAAAAGTAAGAGTCTAGATATCATGAAATCATACAGCCAGGATGCAGAACTCACACTATCGAGAATTGTTGGTGAGTTGGAGAGGGTAGGCCTTATACAACAGAACGGGGTGTCTTTAGTGGAAAACCTTAGTTCGGAGTTGGTGGATACGTCCAATAAAGTCAAGAACATGAACGAAAATTTTAAGGAATTAGACTCCCATTTTCAGCACACAAAGAAACTTATCGAGAGCGAGGTTTCCTTCCTCTTTGATAACCTTATTGGGGAATTGGAGACAAGGCTATCGCAGGCATTGGAGAATGTTGATGATAGGGTCGAATTACACCTTGTTTCACAATTGGAAAACTTGGATAAATCTCTAAATGAGACTTGGGAGGCTATAATTACGTTCAAACAGGACTGGCAAATGTTCACTCTGATGTTTGAAGAACTCAAAAACATTCCGAGAAAGATTGTGAGGCTTTTACGCGGTGGGGTTGACAAAACAAACGAAATACTCATACAAACCAGCTATTTCTGGTCTACATTCTTGAACATTCCGGTATCTTTGTTCTCACATATTCTTCGCTACACTTTGGCGGCTATTTGGGTCGCTATCTTGTTCATGTCGATTTCTTTGAAATATGGATTCACGAAACTGATTCTTTTGGTCGCCATTGTTTTGCTAGTGCTAATTTTCAATGCTCATCGGTGGGATTTTGCACCCTAGGGGCTTATCGCTCACGTGAGAATTTTGTGGGGTAAGTCATCTCCGAGATAACGATTATTTACCAAATGTTCCCCGGGTTCTACTTTTTGATTGGTATGGTGTACGCCATCAACATTGTTCCATTTCATGAATCCTCCCAACTACCCCAACCCATAGACAGAAACATATACAACAATATGTTCACATATGCTCACCTCATTGATATATCATATTGCATATCTAGGTTTGGGCGAATAGAAGAACCTTTCAAATGCGAATTGCAGTGTGAGGAAACCTTTCCCAACGTATCGTTGGTGTACCAGTGGTACTTTGATGACGCTGTATGTGGTTATATTGCAATTACATATTCCAACATCTTCAACTACTCGGCTCCACAAAACACATCGGAACCTAAGAAGACCATTATAGTTTCGCTACGAGGAACTCGGTCTATTTTCGACACAATTACCGACACAAAGATAGAAATGACGCCGTACAACGGCGGGAATAACTTTCTTCCTGATTGTGGTCCTTATTGCAAAGTTCACCGAGGATTCTACGCTGTCTACCGAAACACACTCTCAAAAATTGATCGTTACTTGTCGACAGAACTCGACTTCGAGGACAATTACGAACTCATCTTCTTGGGCCATTCCATGGGGGGGTCGGTTGCTCTTCTTCTAGCTCTACACTACTATGATTTGGGATGGGATGATTTATCTTTGATCACTATGGGCCAACCGTTAACTGGAAATGTGCACTTTACACGGTGGGTTGACTTGGTGATGGGAAGTTCAAACAGAGCAGCTCATGACTCGTTTTCCCGCAAGTTCTTACGGATAATTCACAAAGATGATGTGGTTACTACAATACCAAAGTCAACATCCATCTGGGAAACCTACCAACAATTCGACAATCAAATTTACCTCAATTGCAGCTCTTCTGTTGTTGAACCCACCCCAGACCAGGTCGTTGACTGCTTCAGTGCTGATAACGAGAACTGTATTCGTGGAGACTTTGGTTCTGGTCATCTATGGTCGCCGGTTGACTCATTGTATGAAAATCACAACACCTACTTTAGGCGCCTTGGTATGTGTGGAATTTCTATTTGAATATGCCTTAGTGGCGCCGAAATGTGAATCTCGGCTGGTCGTCGTCGTCGTCATCGTCGTCGTCATCGTCGTCGTCATCGTCGTCGTCATCGTCATCATCCTCAACCTTTGAGGTACTTGCAAAATTGGTATTTGTAGCTTGAGCAACCTGTGAGTCTTCCTCGCTCACAAAAAGAGTAGTACTGCTTTCAGGCTCTTGGTTTCGAAACGAGAACAGAGGAGCATCCTCCTCCATGTAGTATTGGTCCAAAATCCCTCGTGGTTCTACTCCCTTTACGGGTGGCATCTCCCCTGCAAAGTTTGCCACTTCCGGTATGCTGTTGTAATCGATACCCGTCTGGTGCTTTTCCGTAATTGTCGTCGCTGCAACGAGCTCCACTCTCAGACGGACCTTAACATTCAGAGCAATTTTTTTAAAGTTCTTAAAGTTTTTTCTACCCGAGTAGTCTGCTGGTGGTGTCTTTGTACCTTTCACTTTGGGCCTGATCAACGGTACGTATTCCACGACTGCGAGGTCTACCAATTGCAGAGAGATCTCATCTTCAACCGAGTCGAGACCCAAGTCCTTCTTGATGGACTCAGTCTGTTTCTCTTTGGTTCTTCTAACAGCTTCATGAAAGCTAACTGGAGGTAAAAACTTTCCTATTTTCTTATACTCATAATGTGTTGGTCCTACCGGATTTTCTGTTTTGGGTGTATCAGTTGGTTGTGCGGGTTCGGAGGCTTCTTGGTTAGGACTGTCAGATAGCATCATGGTATTGTCTTCTGGTGGTATCGTTTGAGATAGCTCTATCGCATTGGGTTTTAAATCTTTTTCAGCTTGGGTCTGCTCGTCGTTTTCCACTAAATTTGAAGCTTGCGTTCGTTCAGTGCTGGACGGCTCGATTTGTGATGGTGCAGGTGAAAAATTAAAGAACTCTGTTTTGCTAACTTTCTTTACCCGCCTTCGCTTGGACTGGCTCACTTGGGTGTCAGCCTTGCGTTTCAAATTTCGAAATTCGAATTGGTGTAGATTCAGAGTTGAGCAACTGCAAACACTTTCAAAAAGGTCGTCCAAAGTGATGGCTTTGGAGTCAACAAGTTCTGAGATAGCTGTGAAAACATCTCCTCCCGCTTTTGGATGCAAAAGATAGGTAGTCTGTTGACCCCAAATGTCCTTCTGCAGTTGCAATCTGGTGATAATTGTGCTGGTGTCTTCTGACTTCAAATCACTGAAATCAATATAGTGAACTTTTCCCCCTATGGAGCTCACTATAGTTTCGAGTTTCGCAGTTGGAGGTTCAAGAACGAGAACGACGCCATTGTGAAGAAGCCCTCCTCTTTTCAGGTTGGAGTAGAGATAATACTGCTCCTTTGTGCTGGCTGGTAATAAGTCAGGAGTATCAATGTGGAACCACGCTTCATAGTTGTCCTGGTTTTGCAACACAAAATCAATCCACTTTTCATTTACTATCGAGATTCCTCGCAGCAAAGATATACGTAGTCCATACGTAGGACTGTCATTAGCAGCAAGGTAGTGTGTAGCTTTCTCTGGATCCAGGGTTGTTCTCAAATCAATACCTTTATCAGCCATCTTTTTCAATTGTTCGACGACGGGATTTGCTTGAATGATACCTCCAATTTGAACTCTTTGTGGAAAATTGAGAACTAGGGGCATCCAATGGATCTTGATTCTTATTTTGTCTTCTCTGAACTGCATGTCCACTTCATCATTGGACTCTAGATCAATACCGTATGGCTCTTCCCCATTGGAAAGTCTCAATTTTTCTCCATTAATTCTCGTCATTGCTTTCGATTGTATGATCACTTTCAATGGAGTTCTGCCATTCGTGTTATCCATCTCTGTCACTTGGCCAACGAGTAATTGTAAGTGCTCTTTAGAAATGTATACTTCGTTAACACGAATGAAGTTGGGCCGTTCTACTTCGCTGCGATCTCGACCCAACTGGTAGGAAGTATTTGGATGAAGCCATCGGTTATTTACTGTGTTAGGCACCGCCTTTTGCTGTAATTAGCTAATCTACGTACCCTTTTCGTACTCATAATAGCTCAAAATCCACATCCTTTTCTATAACTGTGCTCGAGCTCTGCTTGTATAGCGGGTGTACGGGTTTTCAAACTTACCATGCATTATATCTACTAGTCCTATTTTTTGGATGACTTGGTCTTCTTAGAGGGCTTCGTGACCTTGGCGGGTTTTGGAGTCTTCTTTGTGCGTTCTTTCAGCACCGTTTGTCCCATTTTTTTACCGATCAATTTCGCAACCTCATCGGGGTCTCCCAACTCCAACAAACCCTTTTCGTAGGCTGACAATTTGACTCCAGTGGAATCTTCATCTTCGTTCTCCTCTGGTTCCTCCTTTTGGACATCCTCTTCGTCGAACAATTTTTCTGTTTCAAACAAAGGCAAAGCAGGAGAGGCCTCTGTCTTGAGTAGGATGCTCTTGAGGGAAGAAAGGTCAAACGAAGAAATTACATCGGAAATATTTGCAGCCACTTCCTCGTTGGAAAGAGGGCCAGCAAAGGAACCAACTTTAATGGAAATATTTACACCCACTGGAAGCAAGTAAGCGGTGCTCAGCAAGGCCTTTTCCAATTGGTTTTTGACGGTATCGAGGGATAAAGCCTTTGGGTTGGAAGTGGAGGTGACTCTAATAGGGATAGGCAATTTCAGATTACCCTTGCCGTAAAACGTCTTCCCCAATAAGGTAGGCATGAGGTTCATTAATGCGTCGTCGAAGAGAAACATGTCGTACTCAGAATAGAACTGGCGTCTTTTTTCAAAGTTCTTGTATTCTTTCTTTAGAGTATCCAACAGGACAATTTGGTGGAGCGATCGCAAATTAGCGTCTTCAACCTTCAGGAGTTGTTCCTCGGAGGTGATCAATTGATCACGCAATATCAAGCACACTTTGAAGTTGTTTTCGCCATCGTCGTGTATCAGGTGTGAGAGTTTTATTGTCTTGGGTTTAAAGTTGGGTTTTGATGCTTGAAACTTCTTGGTATTAATTTGCACAAACACCGACTTGTTTTCGTCATTATCATCGAATAATTGAGCCTTTCCGTTGCTCGATTCTTTTTCGGCGGCTTCACCAGCGACAAACTTGGCAAGTGCTTTCACGGCCTTCAAAATACGGGCCGAAGATAAATCATTCACTTTTGGTGCAGCTGGTTCCTTAGGCTTAGAAGCCTTTGGAGACGCCTTGGCTTCTGACTTTTTGGATTTGGCAATCTTCAGTACCTTGGGTGAGCTCATACCCTTTGTTAAGGGCGAAGAAGACCCCTTTTGAGACCTGGTCCGTGCCATGATTACTGTAGTGTAGTGCGATGCGATGCCCATCAGAAAAAAAACCACCGTGAGGCTTGTATGCAGTGCTAAGATAACTAGAGCTATGGATCAGTAGGAGGCATGGACGTCTTTGCGATAGTTCGTCCTTGCGTCTGTGGTTCCTCGCCCTTCTCCGCGGAGTCTAGGATAATTGCGGGAACCCCGTTATCTATATTTTCGAAAAGTAACATTGGCTCGAGATCGAGGTTGATCGGTGCGGCTTCTCCATGAAATTTCCGGACTGTGTTACTATCACGATTTCCCAAGCGTTCCCAAAGGAGATGCGAGAGCTCGTGAGGTGCGTAAACCGTCTGTTGATTTGGGCCTTCTTCGATCTTGTCCCAGTGGTCCCACTCGGCTGGAGGTGATAATGGGGGTGAAATAAGAAATCGTCTTGAACCAGATTCCAGTGGGAGTTCCAAGAAATCTTTGTCGTTGTTTGCATATTCCGGCCCGGCAGTTACTGCAAGAGCGACATCCTTTATGCTGTATGTGATGCTGAACGGGAACTGGTCGCTCAATATGGATGCTACTTTGGAGGACACTCTTGTATTCTCACATATGATCAATATCCGCTGGAACTTGGGCAATGCAATGAGTTCAACAACAAAGTTGTTGTTTGCAAGACATTGAATTACCGGTTGGGGCTCGAGCAACAATTGCGGATCGACCTTTGTGACTATTATGGTATTGGTCGGTTGACGTGACATTTGGAAAGAGATCCGTTGCTGCTGCGCATTTTGATATCCGAGTGTGCATGAGACCAGAACCGAGGACGCATGGAACCTGTCAAACACAGTTGAACAAGATCATATCGAGATGCAAATTAGATAGTATGTAGCAATTCCACTTTGAAAGTACAGATGTTCACATTAAGATTCCTCAATAGCTGTTCTCTACCTGATTCCAGTAGTGGCTCATGCTCCTATCGAAGAAATCCGTGCACCATTAGATGATCTCCTGCAGACCATTTCGAACACCTTTCCTTAGCAACCTTCGACTCAATGGCTGATAAGAGAGTTCCTGGTCGCAGAAGAACCTTAGGAAGCAACGAAGTGCAGTTGCTCTTTGTCAAGTCCAAGACATATTTGCATCCCACCACTGCCAAAAGCGACAATGTCAGTGGATTCTTAACCCTTACCAAAGGGTCTGGCGCCACCAATCGTGACGTAGTGCTATCATTTACCGCAGAAGACCAACTTTCAGCTTCGGATCGCAAAACATACGAGGCAGTCGACCTTCAAGATCTCAAAACCGGGGTGGAGTCGGAAATCGATTTTCCGGTTGTGTCAAAACCCCCGGTTCTGGTTTTGACAGGATACAGTTTCAGTATCCCCATTTCGTTCATCTATTCGGTCCAAGTTCGAACACCCACAGCCGGATGGTGGCATGGATCTGTTGTCATCAACTCGAGAGACGGAGAAAAGTTGCCAATTGTCTTCTTTCATGACAATGAATCCCCTTCGACAATTCGCAACCAAAAGGCCAAAAACCAGACCTTTGATCCGTTTGGAGAAAACGGAGAAATGTATTGGGGAGGACTTGATTTTATGAATGCTTTGAAGGCGTACGCCGTGGTTGAAAAGACAGCGTATGAACCATCAGTGTATTTGATCAACCCAGAAACCAAAGATTTGATCAATTTTGCACCCACTTCCAACAAAGATATCAGCGCCAAGACCACAGAAAAATTTCAATTGCCTGATGTCAACAAGTTTTTCGCCAACGCCAAGTGGAAGGTGCTTGAAACCGTTGCTACTTTCTCTGCTAAAACGAAAAACCAAGTGTTGGATTTGGTGGAAGAGCATGCACCGCTGCCCATTAGGCACCTTATTACGCAGCCCGAAGTTCAGCGCATAGGTAATGAATTTGAAGGCGCTCGAGTGTATTTGGCGAAATGGGCCGCTCAAGTAAAGGAAGAAGCCGAGCAGGCTAGACGCAACTTTAGCTTGGATGATGACATGTATGGGAAGATCAATAAAGAGTTGGGGACGGAAATCTTGACAAATGAGGAAGTTAGCAAAGTCACCAGACGCAAGCCTGTTTCTCGGGTTGAATGGGATACTTTTTTCGATCTGACTGGACGGTTGTGCATAACCGTTGACGAGGTGAAGGACAGAATTTTCCATGGTGGTCTTGACGATTCTGTTCGTGGAATTGCGTGGCTCTTTTTGTTGGGGGTCTATCCGTGGGATTCAAGCAAAGAGGACAGAGAGCTCCTTTACAACAGTTACGTTACCGAATACAATCGTCTTAAAAGGTCGTGGATCGAGGACGACGACAAAAGAGCAGAAGAGTTTTGGAAAGATCAGAAGCACCGCATTGAGAAGGATATCAATCGTACCGACCGCTCGTTAGCGCTATTCAAGAACAAGAGAAACGTCACCGTGACCAGTGTTGGAAGCAATGTTCCACCAACCACTCGTGAATCTTCCCCAGAGACTCCCGATGAAGAGGAAAACGACGAGTTCGATATCTCCAACATTAGAAACCCCCATTTGTTTGCCATGCGTGAAATACTTTTGACCTATAACGAGTACAACGTGAACTTGGGATACGTTCAGGGAATGACCGATTTACTTTCTCCGTTATATGTCAAATTCCAAGACGAGCCATTGACGTTTTGGGCTTTCGCAAAGTTCATGGAGCGTATGGAGCGCAACTTTGTGCGAGACCAATCGGGAATGAAGAAGCAAATGGTTACCCTCAACGAGTTGGTGCAGTTTACGTCCCCCGAATTGTACAAGCATTTGGGAAGATGCGAGAGTACCGATCTCTTTTTCTACTTTAGAATGCTCTTGGTGTGGTTTAAGCGGGAATTTGAGTGGGATGATGTGCTCAGATTGTGGGAAATTCTCTGGACCGATCGGTACTCGAGCCAGTTCCATTTGTTTTTCGCACTTGCCGTTCTCAGCGACAACGAAAGAATTATCATCGAGAACTTGAGGCGGTTTGATGAGGTCCTAAAGTACATGAACGACCTTTCCATGAACATGAATCTTGAGCAATTGCTTGTTCGAGCGGAACTTTTGTTCTTGAGATTCCGCCGGATGGTGGATATAGTGGACAGAGAAAGTGAGCGCCGAGACGAGAACACCAAGGTGAGTCCGGACTTGCGGGGTCTACTCAGCAGAGATATCGTTGTGCAGAAGGAGGTCGAGAGACCCGAGGGAGTGGGGGGTGGTTAGTGATGGTTTATGAATAGGTTAATGAATTTTGCAGCCGCACATGCAGGCCGCTACGCTTAAGTAATTGGTCGCCGTGTAACCACGTGCAACGTGCGCATAAGTAGATGGGGACCTGCAAGGTAAGATTCCTCTTTAATGAACGAGCAGACGCCACTCTTGGACGATGAGTACGACTTAGACGAACATTGGATCCGCGACAAGAAGACCAGGTGGGTTCTCTATGGAGCAGGAGGAGTTTTCGGTATTTTTGTGCTTTGGGCATTTGCATTTTACTTGCCGCTGCAGTTCATCCCAGAATCCAGACCGTTTGATGGAATACAATTGGTTAAGGATTTGAATGTTGTGTTTGAACCAATTACTCCAGAAGACTCGCAAAAGCAGTTTGAACCTTCTTACTCGCTCACCGCTCGAAAGGAGTCCAAGCAGCGGCTTATTCTCATTGGTGATGTTCATGGTCATTACCAGCCATTTAAAAAACTTCTCAAAAAAGTCAATTTCAACAACAAAACCGACCACTTGTTGCTCCTTGGCGACTTCATCACCAAAGGTCCGCACTCCATAAAAATGTTGGACTACTTGATTGAACATAAAATCGATTGCATCATTGGGAACCATGAGTACTATGTCATGAACAACTATGCCCGTTTCCACAACCTCGACCCTCCCTACTTCATTGGCAGCGAGGACGGCAACAAAAACGTGTTTGAGACCAGCGGTGGCTTCAATGATGATCCCGAGTACTTACTAGCCAAGAAACTCCAGCCTCATCATATCGAGTACATCAACCAGTGTGCAGTCATCAAGACATTGGGACCTGTGCCCCAGCATAAGACCTCCAACGAAGGCAGCCACAAGTATTCGGATGGTATTGCCGTTCATGGCGGCTTGAGGTGGGACATTCCCGACCTCGAGGAACAACCCGCCGTGGAGTGTTTGGAGATGAGATCGTTGATAGGTCCATTTTTCAACGAATCCACCGACGATCCCCGAGCAGACAGAGCGGTGCTGTGGTCCAAAATATGGAACTTGAAGCAGAAGGAAAAGAACGGCACCGATACCCAGGTTGTGTATTATGGCCATGATGCTCGTCGAGGACTCAATTTAAAGCGGTTTGCCAAGGGACTCGATAGCGGCTGCGATACTGGCGGAGAATTGAGTGCCATGGTTATCTGGCAGGAGAAGGCGCGGAAGAGAGTTGTGTATAAAGAGCAAGTCGTCCAGGTGCGGTGTGACGACTAGAACTAGACGTTGTCTATAATTACAAGGTAATTGACATAATTGACATAATTGAATCAGTCTACTACTAAATGTGCTGCAGCAGACATGCCGATGGCCTGCATCGGGCGCGTCGCATAGGCCGTCGCACCGGTGCATCCTTTCTGGAGACGAGCGCCGCCCGTGCCCACGTTTACGCGTGACCGGCGCACCGCCGCCGCGTATTTATAAGTCCGCCACCGGTACAACACAACACCCCTTCGCCTCCAAAAACCCACAACTTCCCACCAACACCTTTCTTTATCAAGAAGCTAAACACCACACCAATACACCATGAGTTACCATGCAATGGAGTATACTCCCGAAATGGTGGCCAATGCAACCACCGTAGCTGATGATGGCATGCCTGCTATTTTCAATTTCACTGGTGGAAATCCCATGTTATTTTACATTGCCCCAGATGAACCTCTTCGCAATGAATATGTTCACAAAATCACATCGAATGGTGGTGTTATAGCCGATACCGAGCCTCGTCCTTCGAATCAGATCATTTTGCTTTCCTCGTATCACTTGGGTCATCGTCAGGCTTACAAATTGCTGTTTGTGGATGACTCGATCGAGCAGGGAACGGTGCAAAATTTGAATAATTACCGGTTTGATTTCGATGGAGGAGACGCCGAGGATGCCACCAACCACGCATACGAAGCAATTAAGGCCGTGGGCTCGAGCCCGGGAAGAACGGTGAGGAACGGAAGAATCACCCACCGGTTCAACAAAGTGAAAGATGACTACATTTTGAAGCAGGTGCGAATGCACCCCAAGTACCGGAACTCGCACAAGTTCTTTGACGATCTTGCCAATCACCCTCAACTCGAGGGTCACACCGGGAACTCGATTCGTAGTCGGTTCAGAACCCACTTGGAACCGAAACTCGAATGGGTATACAAGACCGCCGCCGACGGTAGCTTGATTAAAGATGAACATGGACAATTGATAAGAGACACCCTCGACAATCTCCCCAAGACCCTTAAAAATCGGTTCACCGCTGAGGAAGATTATGACTTGTGCCAAGCCATCGTCGACTTCAACAGAGCTCGGTTTTTCGGCGCTGCTGATGAGCATGGAATTGTTAGAGATGAAACTGGAAAGCCGAAGGAATTCGACTTGTATGGCCAACTTACGGTTCCTATCTCGTTTTTCTCAACATTGGCAAAGACAAATCCAATGCACACTCCCAACTCTTGGAGAGATCGTTACAGAAAGTTTGTGTCTCGTTACGGCGCCAAAAAGTACATTGACTACTACGAAAAAGTCCAGGCATCAGGAGGCATTCCCGAGCCAATTAAAGGTGACTCTCCTTCGACCGCAAAGGCCATCAAGCAATTGATTGGACTGAACTATCGGAAAGATACCCAATCTGCTCTCGATGAAGAGATCAGCCAATTAAAGAGCTCCAACATCGATCTGGCTATCATCGCCCAATCTCAGATAGCACCTGAGCCTCTCGTCAAATTCATTGATCGTGGAGTAACCCTTGAGTCTATGATAAGCAACGCCTTCTTCCAAATACCTCAGGACGAAATTGAGCCTCGGATAACCGAGATCCTTGAAAGTTGTTCACAAGATGATATCAGCGTCTTGATTGAAAAACTCAAGTCCATTGGCTTTGAGCCCAACTTCACGGCACATATTGTTATGGCCACAAATGGAGACGTTGCTAAAATGCAAGAGTATGTCCACGAGTTCTTACAAAGGATCAATACCCAAGCACTTGAAACTGACCTTTACGAGGTTGCCCAGATCAGTAGGAACGGGATCTGGACTCCTGAGACTGATGCTTTGTTGTGCTCAGGAAATCCTGCTGATATTAAGAGACTCCAGCAGACCCATGACCACGATGAAATCAAACGTCGTGGTAACTTCCTCAAGCTGATTGGAGTAAGTGTACCATAATGTGAAGTATTGTATATTAACGAGTGTTTTTTGTTAGGCTAGATTTATTATGCTAAGCGAAGTTAAAATTGTAAACCGAGCATACCATGTATATCAACTCGACCAACTCAACGAAAATTTCTCCACCAGCATCGCTGGACCCTGTTCAAGTTTTTTACTTGTTTCTTATTTGTATATGTTTCTACATTGCCGTTCTCATGATTGAAATCATGCAACAGGATACGACCACAAAAACTACAGATTTGTAAGAAAAAACAGCATAATATTGGTATCAAACGAAACAATCAATTGGAAAGAATACCCCAGTACTTTTCAGCATTGTAAGCACCATCAGCCTTCCACAAGTCGTTGAAAGCGGTGAACAAAGTAACATCGTTACCACAAGTGTCGATAATCGAGTTAACGGCGGACTTTTGGTTGGACTTCGATGGGACAGCAACACCGTTGGAGTCACCCTTAGATGGCCAGCCAGTCTCGGTGACAAAAACGGACTTGTCACTTCCACAAGCATCAGCAACTCTTTGAATTTGCAACAAGACCCACTCACCAGCTTGTTCAGCGGTAACATGGCCATCGAAGAAGGCGTGAGCGTTGATAGCCATGTAGTCGGAGTACTCACACAAGCCAGGGTTGTTAATAATGGCAATGAAAGTGTCAACAGAAACAACGGGACCGGTGTAACCAGCAGATTTCAAAGCGGACTTGGCAGTAGAAACGTACTCACCAATTTGGGACACAGAGGCTTGACCACCGTTAACCAATTCGTTACCGACGGAAACAGTGTAGACATGGTCCCATCCACCGTTAGCCTTAACGGCGGAAGCCAAAGTGGAAATACCAGATTCAATGTTGGCAACATCGAAAATACCAGCAAAGATCTTTTGCGAGCTGGTCTTGGCAGACAAAACAGCACTGACTTGGTCACAGTCCACACCGTACAATCTAATGATGTCGTAACCGCTCAATTCCTTGATTTCGGAAGCAATTTGCGACGAGGATTTGCATCCACCATCGTCGGAGTAAGGGGTGTAGGTAATACCCTTGGCACCACTAGAGCCAGCGCCACCAGAAGGTTGGGGCGACGAAGAGGCAGTGGCAGAAGCAGTGCCGGTCTCGAACGAAGAGGGGTTGGAAAAACCGGAAGGTTGACCTTGAGGAACCACGGTGGTTGGGTCTACCGACACGGAAGCGGTACTCAAGGAAACTTTGGGAACAGCAGTGGTGACAGCACCGTCGGCACCAGCAATCACAACGGTGGTTTGGGTGACAACCTTGACATCTCTCTTGTGTTCATGGTGTTGGTGTTGCAAAGGAACGGCAGCAACGAGAGCCACGGTGGCAGCGGAAACAAGCGATTTAAACAACATAGCAAAACAGGACGATCTAAAAAAGAAAGACTGAAACGGGTATCTAGGGATAAATTTGGTGCAAGGAGCGACTGTAGATACGGCCAGGTTCTAAACTATAAGTCCAGTTATTGACAGCTTTTTAAAAGAGTGTAAAAAGGTAAAAAAACAAACTGGGCGAGCGCGATTTTTTTTATACAAATTCGTGCCCGGGCCATTTCGCACAAGGGATAGTGTTACCCTCGGAATTCGCATTGCTTGGTTTGTAGCCGCGACCAATTCCGGTGGCGCCAAGGGTCGAGAAGAAGAGACAAGAGACGAGAAGAGATATTGACGATTCAAGTTGGCTAAATGTGGAGTACACGTTCGGGATTTTTGTGAATAGCGGTATAGAGAATTTCGTGGCCACATGCTGAAACCGTTTAGGCTTGAAGTTTAAGACTTGTTTGAGACTTGTTTGAGACTCGAGGTTTAGTTTCACGTTGCCTGATTCCTTCTTACTCCTTTGGTCGACTTCGCAACCGCATTCTTCGGTCCCGTGTTTCTTTGCACGTCATAAGGGGCATCGACCGCGCGTGCATATGTATTCCCGCATTGGGCCATATTTACATTTACATAATACACCAGTTGGGTAACACTCGGGGGTATCGAGCGAGTTTCGAGGGTATTGCACGTGACTCGTGTTTTCTGGGCTTATTGGCACGGGCGGGCATGTGCTGATTTTCCCACTTTGAACTCTTTGTAAACCGTGAAGAGAGCCAGAAAAAGACGATGTCTGGTAAAGGTTTCGTTCCTTTGGTCTAGACGGATATGGTTGCAGACGGATGAGCCCGATGCCTATTGTGTGCATTGGATATGCATTGAACGTGCATTGAACGTGCGTCGGTCGTGCATCAGACCTTGCATCAATCGTCGCTCGTCAACGTGGGTGTATGGAGGTGTGCTTGATGACCGACTGCACCTAGTTTGACGATCGTGCGTTAACGCATAACCAAAACGTTATAGTGCATGCGTCGATCCGAAACACTACGTAATAATTTGGGGTCCTTGTAACATAGGCAAACGGTCTGGAACAACGGTGAATTGCGTAAAAATTTTGCCGGTAACAACTCTGCATATTTTGTGCGTTTGTAGCTGTAATGTATGATGAGGTTCGTCAGCTGGATTTGTCAGTGAAATCTTTCAGTGAAATTTTCAGTTTGCAATTTTTCTGATATTTGCAATATGCTCCGGGGCAAAAAATTTTGCTCGGGTAAAAATATGTAGATCGTGCAATCTTGGCTAGGGATAGATCAAATTCCCTAATTATGCGATTCATCTACACGGTGGATGGCTAGACTGCCGAATAGTCAAGGTGTACGATTGTAGTAATCAGATGTAAGCACACTAAACAGCAACCAAATTACGAAGACTAACGTTCCTACAAGGCAGCGTATTAGACGGACGAAAGCATAGAGATGAAATATCACAAGCAACATTGTTGCATTCTGATCGTGTCATTCCATCACCCATGGCACCCGTTGCACCAACTATAAGATATCACTGATTCCGCTAATTGTCCAATTGGCATTCTGAAAGAAATACGGGCCACTCACCACAGCCACTTGTAGCTGCTGTCTGGCCTTCAAAAAGTACAATAGTATCACCAACCACATTTTTTCAAATGTTCAAAATTTCAAATTCTCATGCTACGATTGACTGTTCCTGGTATAGAACGTTTCAGAGTCCCTCCAACTGCTCAAATGGCAGAACAGAACCTCAGTACGGTGACTATGCACGAAATTCACAAACTTTTAATGGCTGCAAATTCGTATATAAATCATATCAAGCATACGACTCAAACTTCAGAGGCAAGAAAAGAAACAGTCAAAATCAAGAAAACTCAATCAACAACCCCCTGTATCGGCACCACCACTCGCCATTCCACATATTAATGTTCATCTCGCTTTTCCAGTCAACCCTGTCTTATTAAGCGAGGTCCTGCATGCTGCCTGGCACATTACGTGCAACGCTTCAATTTGTCTGCCCCAACTTCACCCCTGTATACTCCCCGAATAGCAAGGGCACGGTTTTTCGATCCCAATTATTCACAATTCACATCCATAGTATCTGCTACTGTCGGAGTATTGTATATTGATCATTTTTCCTTCCATTTTAGTGTCAATTGCTATCGGGCAACATTAGTTGATTTGATGGATGACTACTAGATTTCCCGATTCAATCTTTCCAAAATACTAAATTTAGTACACATATCGTGAGAAGAACCACCAACAACACACACAAGTAGGAATTGACCTCGATCGAAGCAATGACACCAGATTTTGAGGACAAAGAGAACCTCAACTTGGGGGACAAAGGCGCCGTTCCCCCTACCGCCGATCTGATCTATGTTGACCTAATGGAAAAAGATGATGCAAGTGCAGAACAGATAGTGATAGATGAGGAGGACGACGACGAAGACGACGAAGACGACCAGGAAATGGCGGAAGACATCGAACCCGTCACTCGTCAACCAGCCCCTGATCCAAGACTGACGGCAATCCCCAAAGCAAATGAGTTTGAAAAGCTAGCGAAGCGTCTTATGAAGACCCTCCCCGACTACCCTGTGGCTGACGAAACACATCACGTTTGGACCATAGACTCGTGGTCGAGTTTGCGCGAGAACAAAGTGAGGGGCCCCACTTTCAAGTGTGGCGGCTACGAGTGGAATGTGCTTTTGTTCCCTCGTGGCAACAACAACACTCACATCTCCATCTACATTGAGCCCCACAGAATCCTCGACGACAAGAACTCTAACGCCGACGATTGGTACGTCTGTGCTCAATTCGCATTGGATATCTGGAACCCTAGCTATCCGGAGTGCCACATTCCCAGTGGCTCGTTTCACCGGTTCAACAAGAATGAAACCGACTGGGGCTTTTCCACCTTCATCGACCTCGGCCAGTTGAGTTCGACTCGAAGGTTCAGCAATGGACATGCCATATTGGAGAAAAACACCCTCAACGTAACCGCCTATGTTAGGGTCATAGATGATTCTTCCACTGGTGTGTTGTGGCACTCGTTCATCGACTACGACTCCAAGGCTAGTACTGGCTACGTCGGGCTCAGTAATCAGGGTGCGACGTGCTACTTGAACTCGCTTCTTCAGTCATACTACACCACCAAGATCTTTCGCGACCTAGTTTACCAGATCCCCACAGAAACGCATAAAAAGGGCCAGTCAGTTTCTTTGGAGTTGCAGCGTATTTTCTACCTCTTACTGACTTCCTCAGACGCAGTGGGAACGTTGGAGTTGACAAAGTCCTTTGGATGGGATTCGTCTGAAGCATTCACACAGCATGACGTCCAGGAAATGAACCGTATATTAATGGATAGACTTGAGCTGGCCATGAAAGGAAGTGCCATCGATGGCTCGTTGAACGATATATTCGTGGGCAAGATGAAATCTTACATCAAGTGCGTGAATGTTCCTTACGAGTCGTCAAGAGAAGAAGATTTTTGGGACATTCAATTGAATGTCAAGGGGTTTTCCAATTTAGAAGCATCTTTCCGAAACTATATCGAGATTGAAATGCTTGAAGGGGAGAATAAGTACCAAGCTGGCGATGAACATGGCTACCAAGATGCCAAAAAGGGTGTTGTTTTCCGATCATTTCCTCCGGTTCTTCATCTACAGTTGAAGAGATTTGAGTATGATTTTATGGTCGACGACATGGTGAAGATTGACGATTTGTACGAGTTCCCCGACTCGATTGATTTGAAGCCGTACTTGGATGAAGATTTGCCCTCTGAAGTTAAATCGGAGAACTGGACTTACAAGCTTCATGGTGTTCTAGTACACCAAGGAAGCATTTCTAATGGTCACTACTATGCCATGATCAAACCCGAAGCTTCCACAAACTCGTGGCTTCGATTCGACGATGATAAGGTTTGGAAAGCAACACATACTCAGGTATTCAAAGAAAATTTTGGGGCCAACGAGTTAACGTCTCAAGAATTTGCCAGGCTTTCCAGAGCTGACCAAAACGAATATCTCATCCGCCGTGCTACATCGGCTTATATGTTGGTTTACTATCGGGAGTCGGAATTGGATTCCATCTTACCAAAAGACAACGCTTCTATTGACAGTCACATTCCAAAACACATTCCGACTCAAATCAAAGCTGAGATCGAAGAGAAAGAGCGCGTAGAGAAAGTGAGAGAGGAAGCCTCGTATTACATTAATGTCAAGTGTGTGACATTGGACAACTACAATGAATACTCTGGCTTTGATTTATATCCAGATCCCATGATGCCAAAGTACTACGACGAGTCTTTGGTGAAGCCAGAGTCATTGCCTCACGTATTCAAGATGAAGAAGGAAGATAGAATCGTGAAAGTTTACGAGAGAGTTGGTGTGCTATTACAGTATATTGCTGAGGGCACGGAGATCGCTGAAGATGAGATAGACTCCCTTCCATTCCGTTTACTTTTTGTGAACCACCGCAATAATCATACAAACAGAACGGATACTCCTATTCCGCCCAAGCTTCGAGACCAGACGATTAACGCTATATACGTCAAATGTTTCAATCGTGGATTTGACGAGATGGTGTTGTTTGTCGAGGAACTCAGAAAGGATCTTTTTAATGTGGTTTCCAAGATGTCTAACAAAGACAAGATTGAACCTCTGAAATTCTCATTCGAAAAAGTGGCTAAGACAATCGAAAGCAGCAAGTTGGACATTGAGAACCACAAATTTCATGACATCCTTGATTATTCAGCGCACATCATCATCTTTTTGAAATACTATGATGCTGCGTCGAATAATTTGTACGGGTTGACACATGTGACGGTGGAGAAACAGGCAAGCATTGATTCACTCACTCCTTACATCAATTCGCTTCTTGGATTCGATGAAGACAACCATCTTGAATACTTTGAGGAATTATCTCAATTGAAAATTGAACCGGTGGCTCAGCAGTTATCCTTCGAGAAACACGAGCTCAGTAATGGTGACATACTTGCAGTTCAATCCTTGTCAGACGAAACGAAAAACGTACAAGCGTTCTACAACTTTATGCTTACAAGACTCCACATCAAAGTGAGTCCATTTAGAGCCGAGAAAGAAGAGGAAGACAGCGACTACGTAGCTGATGGCCTGGATAGTGAAGTCCAAAAGTCGTTTGTGAAACTGACTGATAGTCAGACTTACGATTTTTGGGTGTCGACTCAATACAGCTACGACGACTTGGCAAAGAAGATCGCGCTGTATTTGGGGCCTGATGTTGATCCTGAGTACTTGAGGTTGTTCATCGTGAACTACCAGGGAGTCAGATACCCATTGAAGTCTAGCCATCATTTATCACAATTCTTTTCAAAGCTGGTTCCGCTTTCGCAGATCACCAATTTCGAGTATGAAGTGCTTAATATCAAGCTCAAGGATTACGAGAACATGCGATCTATAAAGGTAAACTGGGTAACCTCTTTGGTACTGTCACAGTTGTACGATTTGTTGATACCAAAGACCGGTTTAGTATATGATCTCATTAAGAAGTTGATTCACAAGGCTGGAGTTAAGGAGGATGTTGTGCACGACATGTTGGTATGGACAGGACAAGATCATAAGTATGTCGATTTGGTTCGATTTGATCGCAAGATCGACACATTACCGGATAACGTTGATATTTACGCCGGAATTTTTCCGGCAGAGGTCCAGATATTGTTGGAATTTGATATGATCAAACGGTTCAAAGAAGTGCCGGAGAATGTCCATGACGTTTTGGATGAACCTACGCAAACAGAGTTGAAGCTCGCCAAAGGGTCGGCCAAGAAATTGAATATGATTCCTGCGTTTCATTTCCACAGAAACAGTACATATCACCATGGTATCCCATTCATTTTCCCAGTCTACCCGGAAGAAAAGTTTGCCCAAACTGCGGAACGATTAAGGAGGCGTCTTGGTGTAAGTCCGCAAGCGTTCAGCAAGATCAAGATAGCCTTAGCTGATGCAAATGATAAGGGTCGCTATCTCAACACCGAGAGTGAATCATTGAACTTGTTCGATGAAATATTGAATTGTGATGCATCAATGTCACTTGCTCTCGATCACTACGACCGATCTCCCAAGAGAGGTGCTGCCTATGATAAGGGAATTTCCATCAAATAAACCAATCACCGCAAGTAAATAGCACAAATATTCATTCATTAAATAATAAAATCGACATCGAGTCATTAACATGGTCGTTATGTGCTATTACTCCCGTGAGTCTCTTTATATATACTTTCACGGATGTCAGTGGAACTGATTTTCCCCTTCCAACTGTTGTCTTCGTTGCTGTCTTCACCTCCCACAACTTTTATGGTGATGACCTCCAAACTGGGAAATCCTCGTTCATTACGGTACTTGTTAACATAAGCACCACCCTTTGCCGACTCTTCGCTGACCACCAAGCAATCGATATCTTCGACAAAACCAGTGGGCCCGCAAACATCATTTATCTCATAAACGTCATATCTCACATTGCCATCCAATACACGATTTGCAAACGCTACAGTGCGCTGCATTCGTGTTTCGAATGGCTCTAGAACTTCAGCATATTTCTTGTTTTTTAGCAAAGCTTGGCCAGTAATGCCTACAATGAGCTTTCTCTTTGCCAAAAACGCAGCCACCGAAAGAAGTATTTTGTGGCCATCATGAATATGATCAAATGTTCCTCCTAATGCTGAAACATTGTACTTTTTGGATATTTCGGGAGCAAATTGTCGCTCAATTGGTCTTGGTTCACTTTCAAGATTGTGGATCGAACAATCAACTTTGGGTTCTTCTGTAACATCATTTGAAAGAAACAACGTTCGAGTACCATCTGTGATCTTGGACACTCCAGAATTGAACAAAATGGTTATACCCAACTTATAGTCACATCCAGCTTGGGTAAACTGGTGCCGAAGGGAACTATATGTAGTTGCAAGTGCCTCATTCAATTGCTCAACTTGCTTGATTGGCTTAAGAGTCACCACATCAACTTGTTTGAGAGAGTTGAGCTTACCATTAAGATGCCCAATCACCTCTTGAAATATGTCCGCATAATCATTGGCAGTAATATCTAGAACCAATATTGCAATCGTCATACTGTTAGTTGAAGTTGGGAATCTCACAGATGTTGCTCGGTGCAGGAATACAGGCTGCAAAACTATATTCAGTTACTGCGTACTATTTACAGGATTTTACATGAGCGGAATCAAGGAATGCACCTTTTTGGCGAGATGCAGCATCTTAGACATGGCATCAGCATCAGTGGAGACAAGGCCCATAATCAGCCTCAATGCAAGCATCAATTGGACATCTTCCTTGCTGAGATTGTCTTGAACACGAAGCGAATCCAACACATACTTTACCGAAGGTTCGATCTCGCTATAAGTCAACTTGAGTCGAGGGTCCCTCATCGCTTTGGGTGCAAAGAACAGAACACCAGACCGTATTATCAACTTGTGGATGTTAACAGATTCGGTAGAGTTTTGGGGCAACCATGTCGAACGGTAAATACGCTCGATGATCCGATTGTACGAATCAATGGTGTAATTTGGTAAGGTTTTCTTTCCATTATTGCGAGCATGAAGCAACAAGGTATCCATAAAAACACTCAAAGTTGGCATGAACGACAAGAGTTGTTTGTCCAAAAGCGATTTCTTTGGAGTATTGTCAGGCACATTCCTCCGTTTCGATGCCACAATCATCCGATTGTAATTCGAGTCGTTGAAATGATGGATATCGGAAGTCAAAACGGAAAACACTGCATCGACCGTCTTCGGACGTATTTGGAGATCTTTGTTATTAACGGTTACAACGGCTTGAACAAGTTCAGCCACGAGTCTACCCGCATACACCTCTTGCTGGTAAGGGAAATGTTCTCCTATTTTGAAGATAAAGTTTTCCACCATCATGATATCGATACAATCAGTGCTGATGTTCCCACTGTTTTTGATTTTTTCGGGCGATTTCAATGGCAATAAACCTTTCTGGACGGCTCCATTGCGGAATCTTTCTAGCAATTCTTTATGATCCACTTTCACTGAACCCCATTTTGAAAGCATATACCATACACCAAGATAGAATTCCTGGAACTTGCCCAATTTTAAAAGCCCGTCCAACACCAACATCAAGATAAATTTGTTAAGCGGCTGTTTCTTGCTATTAAAGTCACGAATAAATTCAGTCGATGCTTTCTTACCAAACTTGCCTTTCGATGACAAGTATTGATTGTGAAGAAACATGGTCCGAACTTCAGCCCCGGTGTGTCTCGAAAGATCCACAAGTGGCTTCTTCTTTCCGCTGAATAAAGCACGACCCTTGTTTCGGGATAGGAGGGACGGAGGGAAAGTCACCAAAGGATTAAGTCTGGCTGAGTCAACTTGTGGGTTATTGATATAAGATATTTCACTCGAAGCGTTACCGTTTGCAAACCTAATGATATTCTCCACTTCAGGACACCATACCTTTAATGTAGTAAGACCATAGCTGATACTGTCAAGGTTTGTGTTACCGAGAGACTGAGGATACAAAAAAGTATTGATGAAACAAAAAACATAGACACTCACAAATGCCTCATCTATGTCCACCAATTGTCGTCTACTTTTTTGTCTATAGTCAGCAAGAAGTTCAGGGTTGTTTTCTGCTTCTTCTTTTGTGGGAGGTACTGGAGGGGTGGCACTCGCCAACACTTTTCCAAGTATCTGGTCTGCGGTGTAGGCCAAGTTATGCCTAATCCCATCTAGCTTTTCTATCTTGTCCTTTCTGGTTAATCTGGGATTCTGGCTAACTTTTTCTGCGTCTGCCTGAGCCTTTCTTTTAACACCATTCAAAAGAATGGTGAAGGTCTGGCATGTTGGTATTATGGCTGGAAGTGTGGATTTTGGGTCTGGTAAGAGCTTGTCGAAGAAGCTCCATGCAAATGCTTGATCACCCTCAAAGCTTCTGACAAATATGCTAAGACAGGCATTGAAATGTTCCACAGTACACTTCAAATCTGAATTCCCGGCTTCACGCAGTTCAGCTGCCTTTTCTCTGAAAGCGTCAAAGAGAGATAAGTACTTTTGGCAAGCTTCAGCAGAAACCCCGCCCCAAGAAGAGGCTCTCGCGATACCATCGAATAGTATCGTATAAGTATATGACGTAGAAGGAATGCCCCATTTTTTGCGATCATTAAAGCACTTCAAACCGGCTTTGACATCCCCATGGTCAAAATGCCATTGAAGGATTGCGTTCATGGCGACGACTCCGCTTCTGGAGCCAGCCATTCGTGCCAAAGTCTCTGCCCTGACAGTGTCGTTGTCTCGTTCAAGAAGTTTGAGGACATCTCGAGTCACAAGAAAAGGGTCTTTTAGTTGCATGGCATTAGTTCCAAGCAATGTTAGCAAGAGTTTTTGGTCGATGGGCTTGCGATCGATTTTCTTTGTTCCCACAAGAGCCTGGAAGATCTCGAGAGACTTGCCAGAGGCAACATTGATATCTTTGGTGGTGAGTTTATTCACATTGATCATGCCCCCAGCAGCATTTTGAAGTTTTCCGTCGTATCTGGACTGAAGGATGGAGATTATTTTCTGACCGGAGTAGGCAGTGTTTGTGTTTTGTATGGATTTTGAGTTCCTGCGCTGTATTTGGGCGGGTGTTCGTTTGATGATTTCGCCTGTGTTGAGAAAATGGTTGAGTTTGATTTGGACATTCGAGCCAGAAGCCAAGCGTCGAGATATCCTGAACGGACTGCGCTCCGCGCCAGCACCGTAAGAGCTGTTTCTGAAAAGCTGAACTTTATATTGCAGCATCTGTATTGTTGTGGGGCATGGAGAGAAAGAGATGAGATTGAGATTTCCATCTCATCGCACTTCGCGTTCAGGTGAAAGAGCCCACGATATAGCTATACAGGAGTAAGCTATACGGTAGCAGTCCCGAGGAACTAGTGTTACCAGTATCATCCTGGCCCCTTCTTATTTAGCTGCTATAAAGATGAGCACCACACAAGAACAATCAGAGTCATTTCAGCGGTCGGAGTGGGAAAACCTCAAGGCTTCAGTCGACAAAATTGTCGAGGCATTAACTAGGCATAACGTCAAGGAAACGGCAATCAGGCTCTTCAACATCAACATTTACCGTGGACAAGGGTACATTGTTCGCTCTTTCATGAAATCACAAATGGCTCGAGACAAACAGCACACCAAGGTGATGGCCAGTTTGGTGGCAGTTATCAATTCCAAGTTTCCTGAAGTTGGCCAGATCCTTGTATCTCGCCTTGTTGTGCTCTTTCGCAAAAGCTTTGTCAAAAACGACAAGTTGAAGGTGACTCGCTCGACCCACTTTCTCGTCCACTTGATGAACCAATATGTTTGCAGCGATATTGTCATCCTTCAAATTCTCCAATTGCTTTTGGAAAACCCTACAAACAGTTCTGTACGTGCTGCCACCTCTATCATGACTGAAGGCGGAAACTTTCTCGTTCAGCACGCTGCCAATGCCAGTGCTATGGTTTTCGATCGACTTCGTTCATTTCTTCAAGATCCCAATTCCCAGCTTGATGGATCTGTTCTTCACGATATCGACCTTTTGTTACGAGAGCGCCGTCACAGGTTCAGTCGCCACCCTGCGGTAACACCTGATCTCGACTTGGTGGCGGAAGAAGACCGCGAGACACACATTGTAATATTGGACGAAACGATTGCAACTCACGACGAATTGAACAGCTTCAAGTTTGACGAAAATTGGCAGGATGAAGAGAACAGGTATAAAGAAGAGTTGAAAGAGATTCTTGGAGACTCCGACGAGGTTGCAGTTGCACCGGTGCAAAAGGAAGAACCAGAAAGTACCGATAAGACGATTGATATGACCAATTCCGATATCATTAATTTCCAAAAAACGGTATATTTGACCATCATGGGGAGCATGTCATCTGACGAAGCGGTGCACAAGCTTTTGAAGCTCAGTTACAAGAATAATAGTGATGTTTCTAGAGATGAAGTGCTCGCAGATATGGTGATAAAGTGCGGAAGCGAAGAAAAGACATACTCCAAGTACATTGGTATCATCGGAGAGAAGCTCTGCGCCAAAAGTCGTAGGTGGCAAGTTGTGTTTGTACGACTTTTCAAACAATACTACGAAAAGATCCACCAGTTCAACACCAATGCGGTTCGCAACATTGGCAAGTTGTTCGGCCACTTATTTGCCTGTGGAATCTTGCCTATAGAAGAGTGCTGGGACACCATTGAGATGACAGAGGATGGCACGACATCCGCGGGACGGATCTTCATCAAATTTGTTTTCCAAGAGTTGGTGGAAGAAGTAGGCATCGGGGAGTTGGTGGAGATGGTGGAAGCGGAAAATGTCCAGGCGAAAATCCAGGGGATGTTTCCGACGTTGCCCAAAGATATGAGAGACGCGGAGCACGTACGTTTCTCCATCAACTACTTTACGGCGATCGGACTCGGACGACTCACAGAGCAGATGAGAGGTGCCTTGCACAGACTCGAACTGGAGCCTCGCGGCAGAAAGCGAGAGAGAAGCGGAAGCGAAAGTTCTAGTGGAAGCTATAGCCGAAGCAGCAGCTACAGTCGTAGCCGCAGTTCGAGCTACAGTCGAAGTGAGAGTGGGAGTCGGAGTCGAAGCCGAAGCCGAAGCCGAAGCCAGGGCCCAAGAGCAAGTCCAAGTCCCAGCCACGGCCGCGGTGCGACGACGGGCCGCACCCGCCGCGCCAGCCGCACCGACAGCAACCTGGAGGAATCAGCGATGAGAGACCAAAATAGTCGCCGCCGCCGAGCCTCCAATGAGGGACCTGCTCCGTACGGAATTGACCCCAGGACAAGGCATATCTAGACCACCGGCCTACAAAAACCACATCGAGTTTCGTTTTTCCATCTTCCGAACCCCAGAACCCTGGCCCACTCGGCTGGCTTAGCTGCAGGATCGAAGTGCGACCGGTTTTACCGCGGGAAAAGCCGGAGTACCGTAGGTCACACAGCGTGCCAGGTCTCAGCGGAAAATTGTTTGAAACGCCATAAACAAAGTTGGAGTTTCGTTTGCCGTAGCCCAAACGCGCCATACAACCAACCCCAAGGTGTCTGTCTTGCAACTTGGGTCCCGAGTCAATGATTCGATGTCCTGCATACACCCGAGCCAATGGGCGTGTTCCAGTTACAAACCTACCTCCTAAAACTATAAAAAGGTTGCGCGGCACGAAAAATTTCATAGACAAATCGAAAAAAATGCCAGCTCCATACGAAAAGGGTAACGAGAAGAAGGGTGCCACTCTCTTCAAGACCAGATGTTTGCAATGTCACACCGTGGAGGAGGGTGCTCCTAACAAGGTTGGTCCTAACTTGCACGGACTTATTGGTAGAAAATCCGGTCAAGTCGAAGGCTACTCTTACACCGACGCCAACAAGAAGAAGGGAGTCGAGTGGACCGAGCAAAACTTGTCCGACTACTTGGAAAACCCAAAGAAGTACATTCCTGGTACCAAGATGGCTTTCGGTGGTTTGAAGAAGGCCAAGGACAGAAACGATTTGATTACCTACTTGGTTTCAGCCACCAAGTAGACGTTGTGCGATGTATATAGAGCTGAAAGACGTGCCTAGTTTTGAATAGACAACTCCATTGACTGCCAGTAAAATTTCTGCTTTGTTCCTCTCTCACTCACTTGCTGGTTTATGCAGGCATTTTCTTCACGATCATGGACCCCAATATCAAGATCCCGGTGGAGGTGGATCCCACCGAGGACACAGAATGGAACGATATTCTCCGTGCCAAGGGTATCATCCCCGAACGTCCTCCTTCTCCCACGGCTGAGCTTGAAGCAGCTCTTGACGAAGCTGTAAAGAAGCAACATGAAAATCGCTTGGAAGGAAAAGATTTGGATGAGTTGGACGAACTCGAAGACGACGAAGACGAAGAGTTTCTCGACATGTACCGCAAACAGAGAATGGAGCAGATCAAAGAACTCACACAGAAACAAAAATATGGTTCGGTGTTGCCGATCACAAAACCAGAATACGAAAAGGAAGTGACAAATGCTTCCAAAGAATGTTTCGTTTTGTTGCACATGACGTCCCAGTCCAGCATCCAGAGCAGACTTCTCAGCTCGTTGATGACGACATTGGCCCTGCGGTTTCCTGAAATCAAGTTTTGTGAAATTCCTGCCAACCGATGCGTTGAAAATTACCCTGAATCCAACTGTCCCACGCTTCTTGTGTACCATGACACTGCAGTGGTGAAACAGTACATCACACTCACACAATTGGGCGGGAACGATACCAAGATTGCCGATTTGGAGAAAGTTTTGGTGGGAATCGAAGCGGTGCCCGAAACCGATAAAAGGCTCACCATGAACCAGCTCGACGACGATTTGCAAGAAAGTCGGCGACTTCGATTTATGAAAAAGTCCATTCGTGAGGACGAATCCGACGACGACTTCGATGACTAGCGCCTGCTGCAACCTGCGCTGCAACTGAGAACTGGCATCTATAAATTGTCATCTGCCGCAGCCATTGTGGCATATATATAGACAAGTATCATAATACTACCCAAATTCTACAAGATATAAAAATGAACCGGCAAGCATCCCAGCCGGCATGAAAGCTCCTATATGTACTGCAAACGTAATTCCCACCGGTATCCACCATCTCTTGCGACATTGTTCTCGGTCGCTCATCTCGCGCAGTTTCATTATCCGATCACGATTGGAACCACAGATCAGGCCGCCACTTCCGCCCACCAGCAACCAAACTGGGCATTTTCCGTCGAAAGAGTATCGATTGAGCGTCTCTGGAACATAATTGTTTGACTCTATCAACAACTCAAGTCAAGGCAAATTAGCAAACCAGCTTCGACACATTCCTCACAACGGTCGTCAGACCATAGTTGGTTTTCTAATTCCTTTCTTACACCCCCCTACCAGAAACACCAACACAAATGCATTCAGAACTCATGCCAGACAGCCAGGTTGATCTTTATTCCAGCATTGGTTCCTGTGTTCACGTCGACAAGGTGCTCGCTTCTCGAGCCAAGGAGAATGTGCTTACGACTTACAGACAAGCAGTGAAGATTGTGCTGATCCGGCCCCACGGATGTAGGGTTATCCAGAAAAAGGACGGGTCCGAGATCGCCGTGGCAAAGTTAATGGACCATAAGTCCAGAGCACTTCGTTGCTCCGACTGCCTTTCCAACGGGTTTCATCAGACATTTGTGTGCTTACAATGCCCCCACGTTGGTTGCGTCAATACGAAACATAACCATGCTCACCGACACTACAAATTGAGCCACCATTCGTTTGCTATTGATGCACACACTGGCCTCCTTTTCTGCTTCCAGTGCGGAGATTATGTCAATCATCAAGACTTGGAGCTGATCCGGACCAGACACATAGAAGGCAGCCCCAAGCTGGAGTCACTCAAACTCCCAGAAGCAACCTCTGACTCGGATATAAAAAACAATTATACCATTCCCCCGGTTGCCGCTGTGAGCGGACTCAAAGGGTTCGTCAATCTTGGGTCCACCTGTTTCATGAGTTGCATACTTCAGACATTCATTCACAACCCGTTGGTTAGATACCAGTTCTTCAACAACGATTTACACTACTTCAACTGTGACAGCATGCAAGAATACCACAGTTCCAACCCGAATGTGTCAGAAAATAATGCATGTATCACTTGCAGCATCGACGTCATTTTCAGAAACTTCTACACATCCACGAGCATCGAAGGCTACGGAATGACAAATTTGCTCATGACAGCATGGTACAAGAACAAGTCACTTGCCGGCTTTGAAGAACAAGATGCGCACGAACTTTGGCAATTTCTTCTAAATGAACTCCACTCAGACCACGAACGGTCGCTCCAGCGATCGTCTCAACTTGAAACAGAACACAATCTGTGCCAATGCATTACTCATTCGACCTTTTCCGGTACTCTTGCCAGTTCAATTCAGTGCCAGAATTGCCAAGAAACTACCGAAACCGTCGACCCAATGATCGACCTTTCGTTGGAAATTGGAAGGTTGAAACACAAGCAAAAGACTGCAAACTTGTACGACTGTCTTGATCTATTCACCTCATCGGAAAAGTTGGATGTTATGTATACATGCAATCATTGTGGTGAAAAATCAAAGGCAATGAAGAGCTTGAAGATTAAAAAGTTGGCTCCAGTATTATCGATACAACTTAAGCGATTCGAACACAATAAAACCAATGACGGCTCTTCAAAAGTGGAGACACCAGTTAGCATCCCAATCTACTTGGACATTTCAAAGTACACATCTGATGAAAATGCCACAAATTTATATGAGCTCTTCGCCGTTGTTTGCCATGTTGGACTGGTAAATACGGGCCATTACATCGTCGTTGTTAAAGATGGCGAAGGAAGATGGTTAAAGTTTGACGATAGTGTCATATCATTGATTGCTGAGTCAGAAGTAAGTTCTTTGAGCGGATACTTGTTGTTCTACATTAGTCATAAAATTACTTAGTGGTAGTTATATTACATCTAATTAGAACTAAAACTGTACGGTATTCTTATTCGAAATCCTCAGCAACAATTTTAGCCTTTTGACACATCAGTTTAAATACACCATTCTCTTGGAATAGTTGCTTTGGTACTCCCTTTTCAATAATTTGGCCATTTTCCATGACAATGATTCTGTCATAGTGCAAGATAGTCTTCAACCTGTGAGCAATACACAATATTGTGCACTGTCTAAACTCATTAGCAATAGTATCTTGGATACCGGCATCTGTTTCATAGTCAACAGACGAAGTGGCTTCGTCCAAAATCAAAATCTTGGAATCACGGACTAACGATCTGGCCAAGGCAATCAATTGCCTTTCACCCAATGAGAAATTGCATCCCTCATCATCAACCATTTGATCCAAATGGAATTTGTGAAGGTCATCATAAGTAACATGGTGCTTAGGATCATATTTGGTCATCCTCACCTTCTCCAATTGAAATGCTTCAACAAGTCCACATCTCCTCAAGGCGTCCCACAAGATCTTGTCATCATAGGTTCCAAATGGATCCAAGTTTCTTCTAATGGTTCCATTGAATAAGACTGGATCTTGAGGAATAATGGAAAGTCTCGATCTCAAATCGTACAAACCCATATCAGCGATATTCAAGCCATCAATTGTGATCGAACCCAGTTCCAATTCTGTGAGTCTGTACAACGCAGTCATAATAGACGACTTACCAGCTCCAGTACGTCCACAAATACCGACCTTTTCTCCCGGATAGATACTAAATGTCAAGTCATTGAGAACTTGCGGTAAGCCAGCTCTGTAGCGTAATGAGACGTTGTTGAACTGAATGTAACCAGACGGTGGCCACTCAGCAGGAGGAGCACACTCTGGTTTCGTGTATGCCGCTTCTTGAGGCAAGTGGAAGGCATATTCATGCAATCTCTCAACGGAGTTCATTTCGCTCTCGACTTGAGTCATGGACCTCACCGTCAACGACAACAAACCAACAATCTGAATAACGTAATTCAACAACAAACCTGTAGACGCAGCACTGATGGAGAACTGCTCGGTGATACACAACATACAAATAATCAATGCAAACATACTGGCAAGGATATCCAAATGAACACCAAGCCATCTTTGAGTTGCGATCGACAAGTAGTAGGCCTCGTTCGTCTTGTTGAGGAAGTCGTCATTTTTCTTCACAAATGTGTCTTGCACCTTGTATGCCTTGATGGTTGCCATACCCAGTAATGTCTCACTGAAGTTGTTGTAAACCAAGGATCTCTGAATACTCTCTAAGCGCTTGATTTCACGGGATGAACCCTGGTAGAAATTTGCAAGAAAGGTGAAACCAAAACCCAAGAACGGAATTGCGATAGCAAAGTATGGCAAGTACGTGATACACAAGATCATAATACCAATGATCATAGCCAAGGGAAAGATAAACAATCTCAATTGCTCACCAATTTCGTTGTCGATGGAATCAGTGTCCTTTGAGAACCGGTTGAGGATTCTCCCAAGAGGGGTGGTATCCATATATGACATTGGAACATGCAAAACACTTTGCATAGCATTGGAGTTCAAGAGTCTTGCCGAAGTGTCGTTCATATACGCAAGAATAGTGAACTGAAACGCTGTGAGAATGACCGTCAAAAATGCAAACGCAACATAGAACCCAACATAAAAGTGGTCAGACAAGTGCTTGTACTTTCCCTCATTCCACCAAGACAACCAGGTGTTGGTGAAGACTTGGCAAAATGTGGACAAGGCAACAAAGAACACGAACACGGGAGCTGCAGTCCATCCCAAGAACCCAGAGCCCAATTCGACGTATCTTTTGTAGATGTGCCATCCAATAGTGGTGGTCGCTCTCTCTTCGTCTCCAATTAATCTACCATTTTGCACATTTTGCTCTGCAAGAATGGACTGTTGCCTCATAAGACTCTTCTCGTCGTGAGTTTGTTGGCGACTCATCATAGCGCTGTCATTTTGAATGTGATCGTTATTGGACAAGTTGTCATCGCTAGGAAGTTCGTTGTTATACAAGAGCAACCTTCTGAAGTTGATATTGCGTTCCGATAATTCGTCCATGGTTCCAACATCAATTGTACCGTCTCCATTCAAGAAGATGATTCTGTCTGCATTTTCAATCAACGACAATTGATGTGTGGCCAATACTCTCGTACGGTTTTTCAAAACATCGTAGAACAAATTGTCGACAATGTGCCTTCCCACACGGGCATCGACAGCAGATAAAACGTCGTCAAACAACAAAATGTTTTGATCTCCATAACATGCTCTTGCCAAATTGATACGGGACTTTTGACCTCCAGAAAGAGTAATACCTCTTTCACCAATCTCGGTGAAGTCGCGAGCAGGAAGAAGATCCAAATCGCTTTCCAAGGCACAAGCCTGAATGATTCTTTTATACTTGTGCTCGTCATAAGGTCTTCCAAAGAGAATATTATCTCTAACTGTGGCATTCTGAATCCAAGGCGAGGAACATAAAAGAAGATCGTCGTTCACAATTAAGCGGCCCTTTTCGGGGTTGGATATTTTTAAGAAGCCCGACAAAGCCGACAACAAGGACGTTTTACCTGAACCAATCACACCAGTTATCATGACAAACTCGTTTCGCTTGATGGACAAATTGATGTCAAGCAAGCCAGGGAAAGAGTTCTCGTGGGACAGGTTTCCGGACAGTTGCTCCTCGTAAATTGTCTCAGACGTAGACGTACTGTCGAATTGATTGGACTTCTCATCTAACGTGCGTCTGCTTGGAGCATAAGAAGATTTATTCGACTTTCTGGCCTTCTTGGCTCTCTTTTCAGCTTGTTTTTGTTTCTTGGCTTTCTCAATCTCTCTTTCATCCATAGTCCAATATTGATCTGCATTTTCATCGTAAAGCAGTTCCCACAAGAAATCAGCGTGAGAAACTTCCAAGACTGTCTCATTCGAGTTGTTTGCAAGGTCACCGTATTCTGACATCTCATAAGATTCAGCCTTGAATTCAAAGTCAGAAGCGGGAGTCTTGAGGTTATAATCTGAACCATTGTCGATACTTTGAGAGGATGATGGAGCCAATTCAACGCTGTCTGGGGAGCCCAAGAATTCAGTACAACGCCTGAACCCGATGAGAGCATCCGCTCCTGATGACAAGGCGATTGGCAACAACATGATTGCTTGTGCCAAGATGGAGAATAAGGACAACGAGGAGAAGACCTCTCCAGGAGACTTCATGTATGAGCTGGCCCATAACACCACGAAGGACAACATCGATGATAACGTGGGTAAGGTGACAGCGTAAGCGGTGATGAAGTTTCTCAACACCTTGATGGTGAACAAGTGCTTCATTTCCTGATCACGAACTTTGGCGATATTCATTTGGTAAGCCATTTCCCAAGCGTAAAACTTGATAACTTTCATGTTGGATAAGAGCTCCCGAACCAAAGTGATTCTTTCGTCAGTGAACTTGACCACCAACTCACGAGTCACAAACAACTTTTTCGTCAACAAGATACACACAATCAAAGAGATAATGAACAACCCGATACCACACAAGGAGGTTACTCCGATGTTGGTCAATAATAACACCACAGCAATAATAACAGGAATCGGGCAGCACACCACCAAAGGTTGGAAACCAATGGCCAAGTCGATTCTAGCCAAATCCGTACTCATGATAGAAGTGATACGGCCAGCAGGGAAGTCATGTTTTGCTTGAACTCCTAACCTGAACGACTTGAGAAGGAGACACTTTGTCAATATCGCCTTAGCTTGGGCGCCCGTCACCATAGCATCGTGGAAAAAGTGATTCAACAAGAGTCCATTGATGAAGATCAAAACCACCGAGCCGATAGTGTACCCAATTCCTGGATTCAAAGAAGGCTCGAATCCGTAGTATCTGTACTCCACAAAATCAATCAAGCGCCTAGTCAATAATGGAGACAACGCTTGACAGCAGAACGACAATCCCAAAAAGATACAACTCAGGGTGTATTGAAACTGGAATGTGTAATAAATAGCCAAAGGAATGGACCAAACTGGCCACTGAAAGCCCTCCAACGATCCATGCTTTGCGAAATGCTTTTTCTCTTGTTTGGACAAGATTTTATCGAGATGGCGCTGGAATTCCTCATGCATAGTTTCCACCTTGATATCATCGGTAAGGTACCACAAATCGCTGGGAACCAAACATCTCTTGTAGCCTTTGATCAAAATGGGCCACACCCATAAGAATATCATTCTTCTGAGAAGATTGGCTTTTTTCCAAGGATAGCTTTTTCTCTCTTCTTCCAGTACCAAAGGAGGCACCTTCTTCGAGAACATCCACGAAAAGAGCCTTTTTTCGTTCTTCAACTCAGGTTGGCCCTCGAGGTTTTGGGACTTGTTGTAGTTTTCGTATGATCCTTCATTTTCCACCTTGTTCGACTTTTTGGGTTTCTTTCTTCTTGGTGGAGGAGACCGGCGGTCCACATATGTATTGGTTGTATCAGAATTGTTGGAATCTACCACCTGCAAACGATCGTACGGGGTTGCCGGCGGGGTCGCCGACCGTCTCTGATTCAGCCACTGATTCAGGCTGTGAACTTTATGTGACATGTAGGGTATCAAAGGTATTAGGGTATAGGGAGATTATAATATAGTGACACTCAGCCAGCTGAAGTGATATGTTTTCCTAATTTGAGGCTGATTAAAGTTCCTAAAGTGGATTTTTCTCTTGTCAAAGAACCTATGATTCAAGGGTTCCTGACTCGTAGTCTTTGTTCTTTGCAGCTAGAACGCAGGTCACTATCAACACAATAGACCAAACCACAATCGATAATAGCAAGCACCTAGCGACAATAGTCCTTTTGACAATTAAGTATGTGTGGATAAAGATTTACTTTTATTCGTCGTTCCCCCCCTTGCTAAGTATCATCGATTCTTAAAATGTTTTTTTTTCTATTTCCCGATACGGCACTGTAGTGAACAGGAGCCGCAAGCGAAATGAGGGGGCGGTCGGTGCACGATCGATATTTTGTCGTGTGACGAAAGCGAAGGGCCAAGAAAATTAGAGTTTCCGGAACGATAGAAGAAAACGGATTATCGGTAAAGTACGGTCTACAGCTCCGGTACCGAAGTGTGCTGTTTCGCGATGAAAAAACCTTTCCAATTTTTTGCGCGGCTGTAAAATACAAAGCGGGCTTGTTGCCGACACCTGCATTATTTCCGCGCTTTTGATGCATATTTCCACTTGCCTGCCTGCATGGGGGAATGCGGCATCGGGCGCACCCCACCAAAAATCGGGAACGGTTGCTACTGCAATTGGCTAATTCCCAATGAGGTTAATCTGTGCATGCTAAGCCGACCACTCGCGATGTGACGTGTTTTGGGAACTACAAGGGGGTGTCCTTGGGGTGTCCTTTGCGTGCGTGAAGGCAGTTACAAACAAGTTCCAGAATTTCCCAATTAGGAAATGCCATCACAATGCAGAGACGTAATGGGTGCCAAATGCAGCGACTAACTATGCGATACCGATTAGTACAAGTTCGCTACTGTGGATCAATACAAGTTGGATACAGTCCGCATCAGACTTCTAGTTCGTAGAATAGTACAATAGATCAATGGATTTACCTAACCAGCAACCATGTAAGCCACCCCATCACGATGTCTGTTGCTGCTGAGAGAAGCGCTTCCATGTAGGTTTTGCGCTTCTGTCAACCTGTCATCTTATCTAATGCATCATCTCCGTATCTGTTCCTTCCTAAAATGATGGGCCGCCAAATCCTCCGGGACCATGCATGCCACCTGGAAGCCCACTGCCCACCATATCAAAATCCTGGTCTCCCAAAGGATCATCGTACCGAGCTCCCGGAGGCACTCCTCTTCTTGAAGATGGGCCTTGTGGCCGACTGCCAAATAATGGATGGTTGGGCGTGGGGTACATTCCTCCGTCGCCGTGAGGCTGGAGTGGATCCACGAATGGCTGCAACAGCGGATTCTTGGGAATGCCTGGTGGATGCAAGTCGCCGTGGCCAATGGATGGAAATGCACTAGAGCTAGGGGCGCCAGCTGGGCGTTGTATTTCGTATTCGTCATCAAAGTCTGGCATATCAGGAATTCTTCTCTGTCGTTCTTGCGTTCCAATTGAGCCAGCAACAGAACTTGTCAGTGGATATTGCGCGCGATGTTCCACTGGTTCATCAACTTCCACAGCTTCAATATGAGTTCTCGTGCCGTCCACCGTCGTATTCTCGACCACTCCCAACGACTGCTCCAACTTGTCAAAGTCGATCTTTGCCTTTATGAAATTTTCAAAGCCAGTAATGACATTGTGGGGAAGATTCAAAGCATCAATTGGCAACTTTACCTCGGGCAATTCGGCAGATTTCCAGTCCAAAGTCACTCCCTGTGCCTCCGGGGCCCCTGCCAGGACAAAATGGACACTGGTACTGGTGTCGGAGATCTTATTTATAGTGAGTGTTAGAGCCAACTCTTTGTCCCTGAAGTAAGATTGTTGAATAAACTGTTCATTTTTCGCCAGCTTGTTGCTGAAACGATTGCACATCGGGCACAAGTTGCCAATCACATTTGTGATGAGACCATCTGTGAGCTGCAAATATGTTTCCAACATCTGTTATAACGAAGCAACTTTGCCACAACTTCTGCAGGAACAAACGCTGGAGTGACATGACACCCGCACTGCCTGCAGGAACAGTAATCGAAAGGTTTACGATCCGCCCCTCAGAAAGTGGGGTGGGGGGCTATTTGTCGCCGAAATGCATTCACAATGGTTGTGGATCATTAATGAGGGTCTAAAATTGCTTTGCTGGATCGAAATTGAAAAATTTGATTTTGCACAATTTTAACGTTTCAAAACCTCAAAACACGCCATCCTCTTCTCTTTCCCACCATCTGCAACTACCTGTAAGTTTTAGCTAATTTGCCCTAGATCTTCCTCGCCAAGTCCTTTAATCTATCCCTAAAAAACCGCCTCGTTATCGCGCACGTGACATTTCCTTGCGAAGTTTCTGGTATTTTCGGCTTCCGACGTCCCACAAACGGCTCTTGGTTTAAAACTACACACTTTCCCGTTGTGTACATAGCGTCATCTAATCATCATCCACATCCATACGACGTATTCTTATTTGGAAGCATAGCCCCATATTACGTTTCGATTACTTGGTGGTAAACATTCATCAAATTGTGTCATCATAGTACGGATAATTTTCGATAAAACGCACCATTTTGAAGAAGTCATCACATTGTAACCTTGTTACCCAGTTTCTCCTGTTTGCAATTTGTACCATACTTATCAATAACCCTGGATTCTTTCCCCTTGAATTGTGAATTCCAATACCAATGACAACCACCGTTCCTCTAATCTACTCGTTCCCCGAGTTTCTCGGAGTTGCGGATGCCGTGGCCGACCACGTTATTTCGGCCCAGAACATGGCGTTGTACAAGACTTTGGATAGAGCCGAGATCAAGAAAATCAAGAGTAATGATTCGTTGATGAGGCCAGAATTGATGGCCTCCAGTAGCTCGATGTCAGTCAATAGCTCTGGAAAGAAGAAGGAAAAGAAGAAGAAGGCCGAGGCGCGGTTCAAGATTGCCATTAGTGGTGGGTCGTTGATCAAGATTTTAAACCAGGGACTATTGCCTCGTCAGTCAGAGATTGAGTGGGGCAAGTGGGATATCTATTTTGCTGATGAAAGGCTCGTGCCATTTGATTCTGAGGACTCCAATTATGGCCAGGCCAAGAGAGAGATCTTTGACCACATTGAAGGTGCTGACAAACCCAATATTCATCATATCGACGAAACCTTGATTGACGATCCACAAGAATGCGCAGATGCATACGAGAAGACGTTGATATTTAATTTTGCCAAAAAGGATTCCGTCAAGTTGCCGATGTTCGACTTGTTGTTGCTAGGATGTGCTCCCGACGGCCATATAGCATCGTTATTCCCCAACCATGGTGAGCAATTGAGAGAAAAGTTGGCTTGGTGCATGCCAGTGAGTAACGCCCCCTCCGGCCCCAGCAAGAGAATCACATTGTCAATCCCCGTCATTTGCCACGCACATAGAGTCACGTTTGTGGTGGAAGGTCTAACCAAGGCACCGGTCATGAGAACGATAATGGAACGTCCTGAAAAGGGTTTACCCAGCTCCATCGTCAACGAGGGTGCTGCCGGTAGAGTGACGTGGTTTGTCGACGATGATGCTTTGAACGATTGTTACGATATCACCAAGAAGAAGTACAAGTTTTTGTCGATCGACCCGCCCAATTGAAGGCCCCGAGTTGCATACCTATATAGCAATCTAACATGTTACCAATCTTGTAAAATTCCATTATATCACCCGATCGTAGTACTCACCATCCAAACAGCCCCCGCGCATCGAATCGCTAACGTTTCGGGCAAACCTCAGCTTGTTCTTGACTAGCATATTGGCGGCATCTTTGTTGAGCGGATCATTGGGATTGGGTTCGAGAAACAAAAAATTGAGTCCCATGAGCACGGAATTGAGATTCAAAACCGGCGACCAGTCCTCGCGAAGAATGTTGAGGCAAACATTGCCCTCGATGTCGATATTGGGATGGTAGATCTTGTTTTTGCATTTGATTTTGGGAGGATCAATTGGAAAGTTGTCGTTGATTTCCACTTGGAAGTTGAACTTGCCGCCTTTATAGTAGTTTTCTTGGGGAACTATGGTCAAGTCGAAGCTGAATATGTCTGAAGGGTTGGGGAAACTCACTTTTATACCCCTTGGAAGATCTAATTCTGTTACATCCTTCTGGAGTCGGAGCTGAGCAGCGCTGACTTTGGCCAGACTTGATACTACTTTTTGATCTTGGGAAGTCCCTTTTGCGGCTTCTTCTTCTTGTTTTCGCTTCTGAAGCTGTCTGATTTTCAACTGGGTTAGTTTGGTTATGTATTAAGGGAAACAATTTCGTACCATTTGGGTGTCTCTACAAATCAAACTCGGTAGAACTTGCGGAGAGTGAATATTAAGTAAGCCGCACTAGCTGCAAACTAATATGTAGGTGAGTTTTCGTACAGAGAGTCCGAGTATGCTATTGCACGCTTTAGCGTTGTCTGTAGGTCATTGGAAGCGTTCATGGATTCTTGTTGTAAAATGGCGGTTATATCTTTCTTATCCGTCCAATAATTGATGTCAATTAGCACCTTATATGGAGTAAGGATTTTGCAACTAACGTTAAGAAGCCACTTGATATCTTCCAAAGCCAGAAACTGTACTTTTAAAGGCTTCAATTCCAATATTTCACAAGATATGTCGAAACCATACGGTATGAGTCCATTGACTATTTTTCGATATTCGTGTTTGGGATAATTGTGGGTCTGTGGCGGTCGCCAGAACACACCTAGTAGCGTCCACAACGATACATCATGGAGATTCGAGCGGCACTTGGCGTGCAATTGGTCAAAGAAGTAATTTGAGACCGAGGGAATGGGACGAACTATTTCAAGGAGCCACTGGAGGAAACTACCAGCATAGTAGTTTGCAAAATGTAATTCCATGGATTTGAGAGCCCGGTCGATTAGCTTCATGCAGAGACTTCTGCTTGCTTCGGAATTGTAGTCATTAAAGATCACCATTACAGTCAACTTTTGTGCCCAGCACCAGAGCGATGAGCTCTTGTTAATTCTCTTGAGTCTGCTAGTGAGAAACGAAGACACCAAATCGAGTTCCTGCTCGAGGAGGTGGTCAGAGTTGGAAACCCTTCTCGCAAGGACTAGTACAGTGTCCTCGTGCAAGGATATAACGCTATGGTTCTCATTCGTAGTTATGAGGTACCCCACAGTCATGTAGTAGATATCCCATAAATCTGATAAAGACAACATGTTGAGATTGTTTGTGATGTCCAGGACGGTGCTGTCCGCTATCAATCGGTGCCAGTGAGTATGGCATTCTTTGAAAATGGCTAGATATGTGAGCTTAGACATGCCTATGTCAAGCACATGGTCTGTTTCTCCAAACTCTATTGTTCCACTCTCTAGCCCACCAGCCAATTGTATGATTTTTATGCGATGTTCATCACCCACCACAGCGTTCCAGAGGCTCCTCGTGAGCTGAAGTGTTTTGGTCCCATCTTCGTGGGGCAAAAACCCGGTTCCCATACCAACTCAAAAGATCGCGATGCGCACTCTTCGAAAACCTACCTCATCTCTTCATCTCACTATGGCAACATTCACCGATGTTTTCAGTCTCGAAGACAGCGCCATTCCGGAACCCGACGAGTTGAGCGAAGCCATCTACAAGAGCACAAGGCTTGGGTACTTGTTTTCAGCCAACGAAGACGGTGAACCGTCAAACGTTGAGGGACATCAAGAAGAAATTCAAACCCAAAACAGAGTCGACATCAGACCCCCCAGCGAAGCCAAACCAGAACCAGAAACCAATGCCGAGTCCGAACCACAGGCCCTGAATTGGCGACTTTTGCGGGTTCTCGCCAATGCACATCTGGGGTGGGTGCGACTGGTGACGGTGGATCCTGTTACAAACGACTGGTTCGTTACGGGTTCTTCTGACTCCACCATAAAGATATGGGACTTGGCGTCGCTGGCGTTGAAGGCAACTATCACTGGACATGTAATGGGGGTAAGAGCGTTGGCGGTTTCGAAAAAATTTCCATATCTCTTTTCTGGTTCTGAAGATCGAACTGTTCGATGTTGGGACTTGGAAAAGACAAATTCATCGCTGGGGAGTCAGATCAGAGACTACCACGGCCACGTCGGCGGCGTATATGCCGTGTCCTTGCACCCAGAATTGGATCTTTTGGTTACTGGCGGGAAGGACCAGGTCGTAAGGGTGTGGGACATCCGCACAAGAGCTCAAGCTATGGTGCTCACGGGGCATCGAAATGACATCACATCGATAGCCACGGCCAGTGTTGACCCACAGGTGATCACCAGTTCCATGGATGGGACCATTCGATTGTGGGACTTGAGAAATCAAAGGTCGTATCTCACGTTGACTCAACATTCCAAAAGCATCAGGCTGATGCAAATGCACCCCACCGAGATGACAGCATGCTCTGCTGACAGTTCTGGTAACTTCAAGCAGTGGCTCCTCCCTGGCGGGGACCTTTTGAATGAATTTGGCGAAAGTGGACAGGATAAAATTGTCAATACTCTCGCCATAGAACCGAACTCTAATACGCTTTTTGCTGGTTACGACAATGGAGCCATGGAGTTCTACGACTACGTCAGTGGCTCGCTAGTACAAACCACACACACTACGCCTGCTCCGGGGAGCTCCAATTCGTCGATATATGCATCCACATTTGATATGCTGGGACTTCGACTCTTGACTTGTGAGGGAGACAAATGCATCAAGGTTTGGGGAGAGGAGTAGTAATGGGCGTTAATATGTATTATAATCATCATTTCATCATAGCATGCTACCAACCAAAACGCAATTGGTTCGCAGTGAACGAGGGGGGTTGCCATTGCAACTTGCGAGGGTCCAACTCGTGTTTCTTCTTGTCTTTGACTTTCTTGATCAACTTGTCATACATTGCCATGATTTGATCCGTGACAACTATTATGTGTTGTCCCTTGTAGTACCGAAGAATTTGTAGGGTGGTGAGAGTGTGTAGTATATCTGTCGTTGTCATACAGGTAATGGATGATATCTCGTCAATGGTGATTTCACTGGTAGGAGTTGACGAGCCGTTATGCGCCAGCCTGGATGGCGGTGGTGTTTCAGAGGACTCCTTAGCGTCAGCAACAGGTGCTGGGTTATTTTTCTTGTACAACGTAGGATTGTTCCTTTCAACTATGAGCTTGACAAGGGTGTCTGTCCAATACGCACGATATGACAATAACCCCAAATCTGAAAGTGGCTTTTCAGGCGAACCAATTTTGTTCTCCACTTTTGAGAGCATGTAAGAAAACTGAATCAAGAGCTTACCATACCCTCTCTTTTGGTAACAGGGTAGTGTGAGAATACAGGCAACGTTATAGTTGTCTGCACTTTCTTTTTCTTTTGAAAAATACCCAACGACATGGTGTCCCTGGGGCGATTTGATGGTCATAACATAGAACAAGAAAGGATCGACATCGTAATAGAGGGTTTTGTGATCCAAGAATAGTTTCAGTAGCAAACAAAGATTTCTACACCAAGTTCTCTGTCTGCGCCCATCGATTTCCCAAAAGCTGACTTTCGAGTCTCGGTAGATTTCATTTCCTGGAGGATGCTTCATGGAGCACTTGGTTCTGAACCTCTCAAACTGTTTCTTAGAGCCGAAATACGACAACGTGAAATCACAAATGTAGATTTCGTCCTCTTCAGTAAGCTCGATTGGGTACGGCGAGAAATACCATGGCTCGATAATGTGCTCTCCAAGAATCACAGTATTGACATTACGAACACGAGCCACATCCAGATGGTTTTGTGTCATAGAACCACCCGTTCGCAAGTTTTTGATTTCTTGCTCTCGACTTACTTCTTCTCCAGGTCGTTTTAAGCCTTGAACATTCAAGTTGTCCAAGTCTAACTCATCCTCGTTTTTGATTTCTGGCGTTGCACTGGCCAGTTCACCAGGAGCAGGGGTCTTGGAGTTCTTCGTCTTGGACTTCAGAGCTTTGTTTTTACCCTCCTTTCCGTCCTCCTTCTTGTCTACCTTAACCTCCGGTGCAATAAGAGCCCGTGAAAAATCGATTTTATCCACTCCGATCCATTCGTCTAAACGCTTGTTGAAGTCCTGATAGTGCACATAGTAAACTTTGCGACCTTTCCGTACATGTTCCTGAAGAATTTCCGCCAAACGAATCTCGCCATCTTTCTGGGCATATACTTTGCACCCCGGGATGATATCCTCGGGCCCAAATTTGGCACTCGCATCCTTCGAGTCGCCCGTTATTTTGATCGGGCTCTTCGATTCTAGTGTAGAACCCTTGTTGTTGCCGGACATGGTGAGGGAACACCTATTTTTGATGTTGATAATTTTATGAACTGGTGTGCACACAAGCCGCACCTCTACGAGGCCACCTATATATACAAGCAGGGCGGTACGGGACCTAGGAAGACTCAACTTCGCCCAAGAGATGCCCCACAGTGAGATAACCCACATTGAAGTTGGCCATATCAATTATGGCGCGAAGGAGCTTTAAACGCAATTTTTTGAGCTCGGCATTTCTAGCTTCTGAAGGAATCTTCACAAAAGCTGCAACGTCAGGAATGAGGCACCGCTCGAGCGACGCCTGGACCAACTCCTCATCATTCAAGTCCCACACATTTCCGTTGCCGTTCAAACCGCTCAAGTAGTAGTTGTCAACGACTAAATAATTGTAGTGCCGATGAAGCTTGTTCCGCAAATATGATTCAGGATAAATTGCGCTGGGCAAGTATTTGCTGCGCAAGCCTAGTTGACCGGTAAGGGGTACCAATGTCTCATATGGAATGTTATAGGCTGTTTCAAGGGCCCAGTCTTCGACTTTACCTTCGTTCGTCCTGAGCTGTCTGACTTTTGCACCACTCTTAGAGTCCCACAAGCGGGGGAGGATCGAGGGAAGTACACATGTCAGGGGAGTGATTTCAGGAAACGCAAAGCAAAGAACGGGGGTCATTTCCATAAAGATCATGAATATGACCGCAAATGCGGGAAGCTTTATGAAATCCTTCAGGGTTCTGTTTATCAACTGGAATTGGGCCCGAGAAATGTTGAAGAGCTGCTCATCGTAAACCACATCGACCTTGTCATTTTTCACCACGTCGCCTTTCGTGGCCAAACGAATTTGTTCGTTCTCGATCTTGTTCATGTACAATGCCTGAGTTAGCTCGAAAACAAGTTTGGGAAAGCTTGGCACTCTCAAGTGGACACTTTGTCCCTTATTATCCACCTGGTTTGGAATCTTGAACTCGCTTTTCATCAATTGGTTCATTTCCCGCTTGTTGTTCCATACGTTACGCACACCTTCTTTATAGAAGCGGAACACAGCTTTGCCATAAGCTGTGGTCTGGGACAATTTGAGTGCCCAGCCACTTTTCTCAGGGTTGTTGGCCCTAATTTCTTCATACAATTCGGCTTTTGGTTTGATTTGAATCGGCAACGTTGATAATGCATTGATAGCAACGTCGGTCTTTCCGGTAGAAGTGCTTCCATGCCATATAGAGTTCACCAAGTTGGTCCTTTGCCTCCTTAGAGCCGCCCCGGAGGCCGAGAGCTCGTACAACCTGCTAGCAGTGGCCAAACTCATCCAGCCAGAATACCACTTGCAACTTAATATTTCGCACTCGCGATTAATCATACATTCCTCAACTATGCTGGTACCAACCCGTAGAATCACCACCCAGAAGGACTTGGAAATCTGGAAACAATCACAGACGTTTAGCGACTTATTGAGCTTTATAAAGCTGCTTCAAGAGCTGGTTTATGGCTTGACGAATGATGCAGAAGTTGAGACAAGTGACATCGTAACCAAGCTCCAAAAGTTGGTAGACAATATAGAAATCATAGCAGACAGAAATCCCGTTCAGCAAGACAAGAACTCGTCAAGGTTTGGCAAAGTCGAGTTTAGAGACTTCTACGATGATGTGAAGGACCATTCGGCTGAATTGATTACCGAGTTGTCACCTTCTATTGAACCCCACACATTGATTGAACTACAAACATACTTAACAGAATCGTTCGGGAACAAAACACGAATAGACTATGGCTCGGGGCACGAACTAAACTTTATTTGCTTCCTTTTCTGTCTCGATAAGCTAGGAATACTTCAACAAAGAGATTATACACCATTGATATTAAAAGTGTTCACCCGCTACATTGCGGTGATGAGACACCTTCAGAAGGAGTACTGGCTCGAGCCTGCTGGGTCTCACGGAAAATGGGGTCTTGACGACTATCACTTTCTCCCATTTTTGTTCGGTGCTTCACAGCTTGCGCCGCACCCGTATATGAGACCAAAGCTGATTCACAACGAGGAACTTGTGGAGGAACTATACACCAAGTATATGTACCTTGAATGTGTTCAATTCGTCAACGTGATCAAATCTAATCCTATGAATGGGGGCCAGAAATTGTCGCTCAGGATGCACTCTCCCATGCTTGACGATATCCTGGCTGCGAAATCGTGGAAAAAGATAAAAGAAGGCATGGTAAAACTGTACGAAGCAGATGTTTTGGGAAAACTTCCCATTATGCAGCATCTCATGTTTGGGGAGCTCATCAAATGCCCTGATGGAATCGAAACCGCCGAGGCGGAGGAAGACGAACACGGCCATGTCCATAGCTACGACGTTGCGAATACGTGGGGAGACTGCTGTGGCATAAGGCTTCCTAGCGCATACGCTGCTGCCGAATCGAACAAGCCCAGACCCGTGCCATTTGACTAAAATTATATTACAATACTCTTCATCATTACTTACTCAGTGTAGCCAATTGTAGTGACTAGCAATATATTTCTTGGGATGGCCGCCACCATGGGAGAAAGCACCTTCATTTTGCCCCGAGCCTCGTCCACTCGCGAGACATGAATGTAGCCAAGAACGCAGGTGTTCAAGAGATCTCTTGGTTGCTTGTTATTTTGAGGTAATTGGGTGATCGCAATGATCAAGTTTTCTAACTTGGACGCATCTGGATCCTCGATAGCGGTGTAAAACTTGTCCATGGAATTCTCATCTTTCTTTCGATCTTCATCCATATCGTCTGTAGTGTAGGAGTCACCCGAGGGTAAGAATGAAAGACTTGGATTGAAATCCAGGCTCAACACTCCTTTAAAGTACCTAAAGTCCTTCACGTCAACTTCAGTCTTGAAAGGAGATAAGGGAGTTTTCCTGTCACCATTAAAGTACTCCTTAATAGTCTCTTCCTGGCATTGTCTTATAAACGAGTCGTCAAGCTCGACAACACCTCCACTTTTCGGAATTTTCACCATTGCCAATTGAGAGTTGGAGATTTTGTGCTTAAACTTCTTCCTCAAATCAATGAGCAACCGTTCATTGTCGACCACCACCACGACATTGACTTCGAAATCAGAAACAATGTTTTCTATGACGTTGATATCCTTAATGGTTAATGCCGGCGTATCAATGATAACTCCACTGTTGCGCACATCGGCATCCTCTTCGAGTCTACTCATCACCACAACTCCCAATTTCGAAACCTGGTACTTGTAGAGCTCTAAGTTATCGGAAGGTGAAAGAAAGCCAAAGTTTTTCACCACAGGCTGTTTGGGATTGTGGACGGCGGAACCAGACGTAGTGGTGCCTCCGTAACCATTGGCACTTTCTAAGTCAAAAGTGTCACTGATGGGCGTGGCAGTCAACGAGCCGGGAAGAGAGAAAACACCGTCTCGGGGATTGAGGTTCACCAACACCGGGTGGTGGTCCATTTTGTAAGCATACGACGACAAGATTCTCGCCAACGCCGTTTTGCCAGCAGACCTGTTTCCTAATATAAGCACTCTTGGTCCCATTCTCGGTGAACTAGGGTTCAAATAGTTGTAGTCTGCTGTTTCCTGGCGATAACTCTCGAGCGCCATATGCAAATTTACATACTGATTCATGGGAGTATCTTCACTGATGTACTCGCTGATATCAGTACTGTCGGTACTACCTGGAGCCTGGTCTCTATTAATCCGCGTCGAGTACTCGACTGTACACCCATCGGACAACGGAGCATATAAGGCGTACTTGACCCCTGTTAATTGAACTGGTACATTTAGAGGAAGCTCGGTTCCAAATATTTCACCTACACCTTCGGTCACTTTAAGGCTCATAATGGTCTTGAAAGGGACCTCGAACCTCCACTCAGACTTGCCATCCAAGTGGAAGGTGGTGGTATTGGCCTCCGAAAGATCCTCTACAGGGTTTTCATCTCCACCAAACCCAGGAATAGACATAGTTTGGTGAGAATCAAGACGAATTCGCAACAAGCGACATCGCGACCGGCATATAGGCCCAGACGAAGACATTGGTACTACCTATGCTACAAGTTGTAATTGAATCATAATAAAGCCTGCTTTATCCTATTAATTCTTTGGCCCCTACACACTTGAAAAATCAAGCTTTTTTGGGCGAATTTGGCGTTGTCTCTCCAGCAACTCCACCACCTTCTTCTCTCCAGTTCTCGAGTTGATGTATTCAGCATGGGTACTATAGTCCACATCGGACTTTGACTCATGAGCCAGTCGGGAACTTGACACAGGAGCCGAAATAAAGGGGTTTGTAAGCTCTTTGCTTTGCGCTCGAAGTTCATTCACCTCATCATCGTTTGCCATGTAAGTGTCGTTTCTCGATTTCCCGTGCCATTCATTAATGAGCTCGTCGTCTATCATTTGCTTGCGTGGTGTCATGGGCACAGTCTTGCGGTGTCCTTTGGATGGAGACTCGGGTTCGTATGTCGTCTTGGGCTGTGCTTTCAAGTTCGACGAGAAGATGAACGACGACCGCTTTGGAGGCAGAGAAAACACATCTGAGTACTGGGCGGGAGTTGAGTCGTCCGAATCGTCCTCAAAATGCAAATTATCATTCAACGCAGCTATGGCTTCGATTGATACTGGCGGGGGCTTGAGATGAGGCCGAGCGGTTCCTGATTTTCTGCCCGATCCCACGGTTGAAGGTGTGGGCAAAAACAACCCAAACGACGAATCACGAGCAGGGGTCTCGAAAAGTCCCATCTCTGCTTCCGCTACATGACTTTTCCGCCTGCGATGGCTCTTTCGGGGCGACTTGTACGGCGTTGGATCCGGGCTGGCTAAAAAATTCCCGTTCAACTTTTGCACCGAGGACGGAGTTTGTAGAAAGTTACGCACTCGCTTTGAGTGTGACAGCGTACTGGGCGTTTGCAAGTGACTTTTTTCCTTTTTATTGGGAGTTTGTGGGAACAACGTCTCCTGAGTGGAACTTGAGTTATCCGAAATGTGAACATGGGGTCTATTTTTGGAGCTCCTTGGAGGGGTTTGCGGTTCTAGGAAGGGATTCATCGTTCCTAGCGTAGCTTACGATCTCGAGTCAGCAAGATTTTAGCAAGAAAATGCACTGATCCAATGGCTGGCTGAGTTTCGCACGCGTCTATTTTTGAAATTAAAAGTGCGACACCATTGCGACATATACAGGACCGGATGTGATGGCTGCGAAATTTACTCTACTGGAAAATATGAACGCTATTGAGGTTGAACTTTCGCCGCACTACTGCTTTTCCAAAGCCTTGTTCAAGTGTCTCGAAGAACTGGTTGACTTTCTCTTTGTCCTTTGACGTTCGTAGAATTTCATTTTGTGTTAGATCTAGCGTGGTAATGTTGGATGTGCCTGGAGCCCGATCACAAACGATTCCTGTTATGGTATTTCCCTTGAGAGACACCTCTCTTATACCTGCAAACAGCGTTATGTTGAGCAGTCCTGTGAGAAGGTTGTTTTCAAGAGAAATGGTTCGGAGGGAACGAGGGAACTTGACGTCGCCAAGACGGGAAATGTAATTTTCGTCCAACACTAGGGTGGTTAAAGAAATGTCTATCCCCTGAAACAAAGGGGTTTCGGATGAATTGAGCTCTGTTAAATTGTTTTCACTCAAATTGAGCAATTGCAAGTTTTTTGGGGGCACCCATTCTCGAAGTGTTTTTATGCGATTGTACACCAACTCCAACTTCACTAGATGGATAAGCTGGGTCCAATCTACCCCATTCCCGTTATATGTACAGATATTGTCTATGCGATTCCCCGAGATTGAAAGGCTTGTCAAGCTTTCCGGAAATTTAAAATGCTCCAAGCTAACTATATTACATCCGTCCATATTGAGCTTGGTGAGGGTAGACGGAAATTCGATGCGGCTGACCAGACTGGTGTACTTGAGCCTATCGTTCCCAGTTAAGAACAATGTTTTCAAATTTCTGGGAAACACAAAATATGGATAAGGCGTTGAATTTGTGACTTCGAATCGAGTAAAGTGGTTTTGCGAAAGATCAAGGTAATGCAAGTCAGCAGGAAGTGACTTCAAAGAGCTCAAAAAGTGGATTTGGTTGACATCTAGCCTTAATCTCTGAAGATTCTGAGGCCAAGAAGCCATGAAGTCAAACGATTTATCATTCAAGGCGTTGCCGTGTAGTAAAATCGTTTTCAAGTACGGCGGCCACAGCCCAATTATGTTGGTGATGGTGTTACTGGAAAGGTCCAAAGTTTTCAAGCTAGGTGGTAAATGAGACACACTCAATTCTCTCAACTTGTTATGAGTCAATTGGAGTGTTTTGAGAGATTTGGGAAAGTTCATCGACATTAACAAGGCGTCATCGATTCCTGATCGATTCAAGAACAAATCTTTAATATGGGGAGGAAACGTCATAGTACTGATATCAGTACTTGGGTTCCACGAAATGTCTAGAACTGTCACGGACAGAGGGAACACCACACGAGACCAATCTCTGATCTGGTGCCCCAAGATAACCAATTGGTCTAGAGATATACATTTTTGGAGATTCTGTGCCAACGATTCTCCACACAGACCCAAGGTTATGCCACCAACCTGCAACTTTGTCAAGTGAGGAATTGAAAGAACAAAGTCCAACTCTTCAGAGGTCAAGTTGTAGCTTTCTATGAGTATCTCTACATGCTGGATGTATTTTTCGAACCGATCAGCATGTTTTTCGAAAAGAGATCGCAACGATGAAAAATCTCCATGGGTAATCACGGCCACCGTACGAGGATTTATATCCGGATTTTCCAACAAAAAGTCATCAGCATCAGCAAATGTGGTGAAGTCGATAAGGTCAGAACGGGCACCGCAAGGATGAGGTCGTCTGGTTGGGGACAAGACGAAATGGACCTCGCGAGCGTAAACCTCATTAATTATGGTTTGACGAAGATTAGCAACTTTCAAGAGGAATTGAATGTGGTCCGAGCTCAAGTACTGAATTATCTCGCCAACCAACTGCTCTGGGAGCTGCGGTAGATATTGTTGAAGAAACTGGTCCTCCATAATACCTTGTCAAGTATCTTCTTAGTCATCATCAAGACACCTTTCACTGCATACAGGAAGCCGTTCACCAACGAGGCTCAATTACTGATAAGCAACTACAACCCGAACGGAAAGTTTAGAAGGTGAGAGCCCTAACGGTTCTAGAAACTGGTCGGCGATAGCACCCGATTTATAGGAGAGCCAATGGCTGTGTGCAGTTCGTCTTTAAAGAGGGGTGTGAAGCGCGGGGCAGAACTGCTACGAAAGAGTTAGTTGTAGGTTATGGTGAGAAGTACTGTACGCAGCGAAAGAATTTGTGGTGGAATTTAGGGGTGCAATCTGGTGGAGAAAAGGAGAAAGATTTAACCCAAATAGGAGTACGCTCGAAAGTCGCACCGAAATTTTGTGGGGAAATTTCACATAGGGAAGAGTTCGGTAGACATTTTAACTTTGGGCGTCAACTTCAGCCACCAAGTTTAGACATCAGTTTTTGGGTACGACCTTGCCTGACATAGTGCCTCGTCAAATTGATTTCGTAGTACCTCTACATTTTGTACCCATGCCTGTGCGGCTGTTAAAAGCAATGGCAACATTTCAGGACTACGGCCAATGCACCAGAAAAGCCACCGTAAAAATTAATTCTAGATGATAGTGATTAATAATAGTGATTAGTCAAGTAGAATTTTGCGCCTGTTCTACTCTCGTTCCCCACCGCCGACTTCGATTACGAATGCGGAAAGTCTCAGTTCGCGGCTGCAGCGATGGTGACGCCCGTGGCGATGGACCAACTTTGCAAATTTTTCAAAAAATGAACATCACCTAAAAGTCTACTTCCCTACGAAACCTCCCCTCTTTGACACTAGCGAACTTCTCCCACCAAAGCCCGCCATAAATAGCTCCATGGACCCTTTGCCGAAAACCTCGGGCGTGCTGCCGGATGGCTCGCACTGAGAGTCACACCCATACACCCACGGACCTACGAACCGACAAAAAATTCAGTGTCCCAAACAACCGGAAAAGGTTTAAGTCGTCAAGTTACAATCAACTTTTGAACCCGTTTGGGACCTTTAGACGACCATAGCATACTGTACCTGGAGCGTCAAGAACTGGGTTGTGCGTTTACCACGGAAAACGTCAAAACTACAACGTCGGGATAAATTGCCGAACTCAGCGTGAGAACCAGCCGTTTGCGAGGTTGAAAATATTGTGAAAAAAGCAAGCTTCAACCAAGAGTGCCAACTGGTCCTCCCTTGTATTGAATAACTGGTACCACTACTGGTCACGGCATTGATTGATTATCCATTAAAAGCTATTTAGTGCCTTGTTTGTGCACTGGGTGTCACACTTTGCATTTGTACTCACACCCTTTCATCCCTGCCAAGTCCTTTTGAGCCACGACCGTGATGGATAAACTACTCTCGTCGTTCTTCTGCTGCTCGGTTGACACAAAAGACGACACAGACGACCGATACCATCGGCAAACGTCGCGCAAGTCCAACGTGACAGAAACCAATTCCAATTCGGGGAAATCCCCGTCGCCTCGAAGGTCGAAGAATGGTCTGGGAACTACAGCTAAGAACACCACCAGCACCAAGCCGACACTGGCGAAAGAAAACGGCAAGGAAGAGCATTCTATCAATGATACCGACACCATGGCTAATACCAACGAGTCGAACCCTAATACTCCTATAGGTACCAACAAGACTGTTGCTGATGTGGGCAACAAGACGGACGAGTCCGACGATATCAACGTAGAGGGACAGACTGACGACCTGAGCTCGTTTATGGACCTTACCAAAATGCAAGAAGGTCAAAAATACGACGAGGAATCCGGATGGCTTTTGGGGATTCAGCCCAAAGAGTTCAAAGGAAGGAAATGTCTCATTCTTGATTTGGATGAGACGTTGGTCCATTCCTCGTTCAAGTACTTGAGAACAGCAGACTTTGTCATCCCGGTGGAGATTGACAATCAGATACAGCACGTTTACGTGATAAAGCGGCCTGGCGTAGACGAGTTTCTCAAGAAGGTGGGCCAGTGGTTCGAGGTGGTTGTGTTTACTGCTTCGGTTCTGAAGTACGGGAACCCGCTTTTGGACAAGTTGGATATTCACAAGTCGGTTCACCATCGTCTTTTCCGCGACTCTTGCTACACTTATCAAGGCAATTTCATCAAGAATTTGTCCCAGATTGGCCGGCCCTTGAGCGAATCGATTATCATCGATAACTCGCCTGCATCGTACATCTTTCATCCCCAACATTCTATTCCAATCTCCAGTTGGTTCAGCGATACGCATGACAACGAATTAATTGATTTATTACCATTCTTGGAAGATATTTCCAAGCCTAATGTTGATGATGTGGGGCTCGTTCTAGATATCACCCAGTAGACTTAAGCAGGACTTAGGCTTGGGAACTACACTTTAATGATTCCTAGATGCCCAATCATTCCTATAGAAGGCGGAATTGCTATTTCATCCTAGATAGAAGGTACCTTAACACTAATTTTAATAGACGTACTGCAGACAATCGTGGCATCGCATCGCATTGAATTTTAGTTCACTACTGTAAACCACAATGAAAGTAAAGACCATAAACAGGTCTTCCGACACATATGTGCCTGTCAGAAACACACAAGAGTCCGCTCTTCCGCGGAACTTGAATCCTGCCCTTCATCCTTTCGAAAGGGCCCGGGAATATACGAAAGCACTCACAGCTACCAAGATGGAGAGAATGTTTGCGCAGCCTTTTGTGGGCCAATTGGGAAATGGACATCGGGATGGAATATATTGCATTGCACGGAACTTTGCTACCACCAACCAGGTCGCCACCGGATCGGGAGACGGTGTAATAAAGTATTGGGACATGTCGCTGCGACAAGAGACTGCTAGCTTTCGAGCCCATCGAGGCATGGTCAGTGGATTATGTGTGACGCCTGGGACATCTACGATGATTTCGTGTGGAGACGACAAGACCATCAAGATGTGGAGTGTCAAGTCTACTGACTTTGAGGGAAATGACGACAACGAAGTCTACAATGAAGGACAGGGACTTGTCAAGACCTACTTGGCGGAGCATTCTCTCAAAGGTTTAGATCACCATCGAGAAGATCCGGTGTTTGTTACCGGAGGAGCCCTGATCCAGCTTTGGGACGTCAACAGAAACAACTATATTCTGAATCTCAGCTGGGGTGCCGATAACGTCAATTCTGTCAAGTTCAACCGCACTCAAACCAACATTATAGCATCGTGCGGGTCGGACAACTCGATCGTATTATACGACATCAGAACCAATACCGCCATACAGAAGGTGGTTACTAGCATGAGGACCAATGCTCTTTCATGGAATCCCATGGAGGCATTCAATTTTGCCAGCGCCAATGAAGACCATAATGCCTATTTGTGGGACATGAGAAAACTTGATCGGTCGCTTAATGTGTACAAGAACCATGTCTCTGCAGTGATGGACGTTGACTTCTCTCCTACAGGTGAGGAGGTGGTTACCGGATCGTACGACAAGACGGTTCGTATCTTCAGAACCAGAGAAGGACATCTGAGGGACATCTACCACACCAAGCGAATGCAGCACATTTTTTCAGTTAGCTACACTACCGATGCCCGATACATATTGTCGGGGTCTGACGATACCAATGTTAGAGTATGGCGTACTAATGCCTCGGATAGGCTGGCGGTCAAGTCGGCTCGACACCGGTCTAAGCTTGAGTACGATGCCGCGTTGAAGGAAAGATTCAAGCATATGCCCGAAATCAAGCGGATTGCGAGACATCGTCACTTACCTACGGTGGTGAAGAAGGCGAGCGAGATCAAGAGGGTGGAATTAGAGGCGTTGAAGAGAAGAGAAGACAACGACAGAAGACACTCGCGGCCAGGCTCCAAGCCGTACGTTCCAGAAAGACGCAAGCATGTACGTGGCACGGCTATCAAGGAGAAAGATGAGAGAGAAGAGAGGTGAGAGAGAGAGGAGAGAGAGAGAGGAGAAGAGAGAGAGAGGAGAGAGAGAGAGGTGAGAAGAAGAGAAGAAGAGGCTAATGGAAGAAGAAGATAACAGCACAAGGAGAGAAGAAAACAAGAATTCAAACAAAAATCTAACCAAGAGTTCATGATAAATTCAAGGCCGAAGTCATTGACTCCGAACCATTTAGGCGATGAGCATTCTATCGCTTCCCGGTTCTTCCATTCCTGCCTCGAGCCCTGCATCCGCCGCAGATGCCGAACCTCAGCCCCGCGCAACTGCCAATGAGCCAATAGCGCCGCGACGAATCCCACCACTGGTTAGCACCCACATGCCAATGCCCATGTACTGTAAAGTCCACACCGTGTAGCACCTCTTTCCTATAGCAATTCCACCGCACAAACCCCCCGGAATTGTTTTTTCTCCCCCCGTCTGGTCTGCCAGGAAAGCACCGCCAGTGCACCAGCAGTATACCTCCATGCCTCACCCGACACTCGTTTCTTAAACCCTGTCAGCAAGTGTAGATTACCTATAAACGCAAAAAAGGACGGTTTAGGGTGCAGGTTTTGCTACAAGAAGGCCATGCCGGACAAGCACAAGCTCAAGCTTTTTTCTTTCAAACACCAGTCCGGCGATGACGAACTAGGCCCTCAGTTGTCCAATCAGCTGACGCAGGGCCGCAAGTTTTTGGGATTCCATATTGGCCGCCACGAGTCCGGCGAGCTGCTAACGTCGCCCACGCTCACCAACTCGCTGGACGTGGGCCACGGGCACGCTCATCATGGCGCTGGAGCAAACGGAGCCAGTCCTGGAGCCGGACTTGGAGCCGGACATTCTCCAGCACCTCTGGCAGCACAGTCCCCCGGGTCTCCCAACCACAATGGGCCGCCTTCCAAGTCGTCGTCTATGGTGGAACTCAAGCGTTTTTTCAAGCCGGCAAAAAAAGCTCCAACGAAAACCTACGACAACAAGATCCACTCACCTCCCACTCTCGCCGGAGCGGGCCAACCCAACCATGTCGCCCACGGCTCACAACTGCATGCCTCGCTAGCCAATCTCATCAGCCAGACGTCGTCGCAACTCTTACACAACGCCGTGGCGTCCAGCAATAAGGATCCATTGACAGACGACGAATCGCATCTCGTGAAAAAATACGGCAAGGTGGGCAAGGAACTTGGTTCTGGAGCCGGAGGCTCGGTCAAATTGATTGTCAGACCGTCGGACGGACGAACGTTTGCCGTCAAGGAGTTCCGACCTCGTCGCAGTACCGAGTCCATGAAGGACTATACCCGCAAGTGCACCGCCGAATATTGCATTGGGTCCACCCTCCGTCATCCCAACATCATCAAAACCATCGACATTCTCTTGGAGAATAACCGGTACTTTGAGGTCATGGAGTACGCTCCGATCGACTTCTTTGCCGTGGTCATGAGTGGTCGCATGTCTCGGGCCGAGATCAATTGTTGCATGAAACAAATCATGGAGGGAGTTGCCTATTTGCACAGTTTGGGCCTTGCGCATCGTGACTTGAAGCTCGACAACTGTGTGTTGTCGAATGAAGGTATTCTCAAAATCATCGATTTTGGAAGCGCCGTTATTTTCAAGTACCCGTACGACCAACATGGGGGTAAAGATGTCGTCCATCCTGCCCATGGAATCGTGGGCTCGGACCCCTACCTTGCCCCCGAGGTGCTCAAATCCCCCAACTCATATAGTCCTCAGCCTGTTGACCTATGGTCCATTGCCATAATTTACTGCTGTATGACACTCAAGCGGTTTCCTTGGAAAATCCCTAATCCAGAAAAGGACAACTCTTTCAGGCTCTACGCGATGAAGGACGACAGCTGGCATGACTACGCCTTGAGCAACGAGTGCCACAAGTTGCTTCTTCAACAACGTCGGTTGAAAAATATGTTGAAGCAGCGCGAGCAGGAATCATCTGACGACAAGAATATGGAAGAATCCGAACCCCCTACGGAAGACGACGACCGAGAACACACCCCAGATGAGAAGCGCGCCACTTCCGGGGACTCCAACTCTCCTTCACCAGCCACTCACTCCATCGAAACCATCCGCGCCCATATCGCTTCGATCGATGCCAAGTTGAAAGAATACGAAGCAATTAAAACCGAAATGAAAGCCAAGTACGCCGAGCAGAAACGAGACCACGAAGAGAAAGAGGAACCGCCCGCAGAAGAAGAAGGATCTCGCAGAAAGAAACACAAACAGATCCACGGTCCTTATCGTCTTTTGCGATTACTACCCCATGCATCTCGACCAATAATACACCGCATGCTTCAGATAGATCCGAACAAGCGTGCTTCTTTGGAGGAAATCATGAATGACGAATGGATCAAGGAAATTCGCTGCTGCACTCTCAAACTGGTAGCACGAAGCGGTGAGAACGAAGGTGCCGGATTCGAGGAAGATGAAGATGAAATCTTTGTCCGCGGTGTTCCAGAGCACGAGCACACCACCGTGCTAGAGAATGAAGAACCTCAATGATCGAAGAACTCAATAATCGCAGTATACGTAATTAATAGACACAAGTCCTGTAAATCCGGTGTGGTCCGGCACATAGCCCACCTCGTTATCGACATTCTCATTACCAGATAGTAGTATATATCATGCCACCTCCCCCAGTAAACCCCACCAGGATCAAAACAACGCTCAAGATGGCTATAAGCAAGCTCAAGTTTGTGCAAGAGAAGAAAACTGCTCTTACGAAACAACAAAGACGACAATTGGCCGACATCCTCAAATTGGGAAAGGAAACCAGCGCCGAAATCCGGGTTGAAAACATCATTAGAGACGATATATATGTCGAGCTTCTCGAGTATATGGAATTGTACTGTGAGCTTTTGTTGGCCAGAATTGTGTCGATTTCTGACTTGACTAGAACCACTGTGGATCCCGGAATCGATGAGGCTGTCAGCTCGGTGATTTATGCTGCTCCTCATTCGGAACTCAAGGAAATGACTATGCTACGGGACATGTTCCACGTTCGGTACGGCGACGAGTACTTCAAATCCGCGGTGGATAACGCACATGGAAAAGTTCCCGAGAAGATTTTGAAAAGATGCCTGGTTGAACCTCCACCAGAAAGTCTTGTGATCTTGTACTTGAGTGAAATTGCACGAACCTACGATGCGCCCTACTCCAAGATGATCGTCAATGACGTAGAAGACGACGACGATGAACCTAGTGGAGGAGAAGCTATCAAGGAAAAAGAGAATGAGAAAAAATTGGAAAATCCCATTGGTGAAGTTGCAGACGCTAAACCTCAATCAGCAGCCAAGAAGGACCAGCAGGACTTTGACTTGCTCAAGGCAAGATTTGCTGCATTGAAAGGTGGAAAATAGTGTTGATAGCCCATCCCCACAGTGTCGTGCATCGCACTAAAGTTGAGCATTTACCGATGTTTTGATAGCGGTGACATTCATGTCAATATTGAGCCCCCGACAGCAGCAGGAGCTAAATCGGGCCATCGTTCAGTACATTGGGAAAGTTATAAGTGATAATTCAGAAAATCTAGAACATGGCGACAAAAATGGAAATTTACAATACCACGATTTGGTCGATAAAGTTGCCAACCTACTTGATGTTCCTACATCTTCCGAAGACTTGACCAACAATTATCTCGAAAAAAAATGGTCGACAGTCTTACGGCTCCAACGGAAGATCATGGACTTGACAGATGAAGTTTCCAACCTTAAAACCATTATAGAAGCCAAACATGCCAATGGAGATACTTTGGGAGCCATCAGTAAGGACAAGATCAACTGGCTCCCAACGTCTGTATTCAAAACCTTCCCTACCCAAACACACCAATCAGTTAACACCGTGGCTATCCATCCATACTTACCATTGATTATTGCTGGTTGTAGTGACGGCACCTTATCGGTATGGAACATAGCTAACGACGACCCACTGATCCCAGAAAAGTCCATACGAGCTCATAGTCGCGCTGTCAACAGAATACGATGGCTGCATAGTCCGGTAGAGCTATCAGTGAAGGCTTCTGTTAGCAAGAAGCTGTACATATTTGCATCATGTTCGTCTGATCTTTCGATCAAAATATGGGACGGGAATTCCAACTCTCAAATCCGAATACTCACCGGCCACGACCACACCGTATCTTCAATTGCATTTCTGCCGTCGAAACCTTCAATACTATACTCGGTTTCGCGGGATAGGTCTACCAAAACCTGGGATTCCACTAATGGCTACTGCACTAGAACGTTCATTGGCCATAGTGACTGGGTGCGAGACTTGGATGTCATTGCGGCAAAGCAGAGGTCTCTTGGTGACTTTATACTAACGTGCTCAAATGACCAATCTGTAAGGCTATCGCACGCAGACTCAGGAACTGGTTTATGTCTTTTAGTTGGACATTCACATGTAATTGAGCTGGTGAGATTCTTGCCTATGCATTCCAATGTTCATATCGACAAGTATATAAAGGAAAACTCCGACAGATTTCCTTCTATCCCCCCTGAACTTGTGTCTGCTCCCATTTACGACGAGATCTTGGGCTACAAATATTGTGTTTCCGCTGGAAGGGACAACATTGTTAAGCTCTGGCTCATGCCTCCACCTGTGGTGCGACCAAATGCACACCCACTACCTGCTGCTACCAACAATTCACAAGGTTGGCATATAGCCGACTTGACGGGCCACCAGTCGTGGGTGAAGTCACTACAAGTGCACCCTAATGGGCGGTTTATATTCAGCGCGGGCGATGACAAGTCCATTAGAGTATGGGATGTTTCGACACTCGCCACTGGTGGCCGAGTTGCCGAAGTAAAGAAGCTCATGAAGCATGAAGGCTTTGTCAACGACATTAATGTGGCCCCGTTGAGTGAGCCGAAGGAAACGAAAAATGAGGATATTTTGCAGGATATAGAGAGCCGGATGAGATGTGTATTTGTGAGTGGAGGGACAGATAACACCGTTCGTCTTTGGAGCTGATTAGGATTTCTCAATGAATTCCGATGGTGCTCTCTGAGCCCATTCGGTCCAGCTTCCATCGTAGACTCGAACTGGCAACTTGGTGCCCAACACGATTTCAAGTGCCAACATCAAAATGACAGCACTCACACCTGTTCCACACATCACAATGATTCCCTTTTTATCTTGCGGTTTCGTCAAGTCAATTCCATATTCGCTCTGGAGAAGCACTTCCAATTCCTCCGCGGACTTGTATGTCTTATCCTCGTTAAGAACCTTGCCAAATGGGAGCGATATGGCAGAAGGAACATGCCCCGAAGAAAGGCCCGGTCTGGGTTCTGGGTCTGTACCATCGAAACGGCCTTTTGATCTTGCATCAAAGACAAAGTAATCCTGCGCAAGTTGTCCTGATTTAACAAGCTCCAACAATTCCTCGTACTCAATTACCTGCTGGCTGTATTTGATTTTGAACTCCTCGTCTGCGAGTCCTGAGTATGACGAATTGGAAGCGCCTGGCACCCCCACGTCCGTCACCGGAGTATTGTCCAAAGGATATTCGGCCTTCTTGTATGTTAGATAATTATCCAATAAGTAAACTTTCTTGTGGCCGTAGAGTGATAAATTCCATGCTACTCGAGGACCGGAAAAGATCCCTGATTTGTCGTAAACCACGACGGTATCGGAATTTTTTATTCCCAACTTCGACATCTCCTGAGTGTATAACGATTGTGGAGGGAGCATGTGGGGATACTTGGAGTCCGGAAGAGCCACATGGTCTAAATCAAAGAAAGCGGCTCCTTTAATTCGCTGCTCTTCCAAGAACTGTTTTCTGCCATTGTGGGGTGAGTTGGGCATATACCATGTCGCGTCCAATGGAACAACCCTAGCACCTTCTACAGAGCTAGAAAGTAACGCTCTAAACGCCGACGGAGTGATGGTGGACAAAAGTTGTTTCGACATATTTCGTTTCTGATAAACCTAAAAAGCCGATTCCGCACTGAGATTATCAGATTATATAACCTAAACACGATATCCCGTCAATTACCAGAACCACCACCATTGAACGCATCACTGAACCTTGAAGTGTCTGCTTTCATGAACTCCCGAAGCGCCATTGTGGCATACGAGCTGACGGGTAATTGCATTGTCAAAACAACCCCGGTGCGCTCACCTTCTTGATGGTCAATTTCTCTGGCAACGTTGTTTTGACCTTCTTTCTTCAAACGAGTTAATTCCAAGTCGGTTCTCACCATAGGCTCATGGGGATCATCATACTTGACGATTTTGTAGGAAAGATTTGTAGGCTTGCCCATAATGTGTCTGTAAGAACCAGCAAGTGAAAATTCACGAACACGCCGGTTCATTTTTAGAGGATCAAGTCCATCTTTGGCCATCACATCGGTGTATACTTGCATCAACTTTTCGTTGGCGGGATACAAGATGTCAAATCCAGGAGTTGGGAGTACAACGTCATAAATTGTGTAAGTTGAAGTTGCAATGTCTTCCTCTGTTAGTGGTCTGGCTCTCACGAATTTGGACGTTGCAACATCCTCTTCAAAGTCTTCACCATCAACATCCTGCTCCTGGGCTGGGGCCTCGTTTTGAACCAAAACCAAGTCTCCCACCTGAACTTCCATGCCAAACATTTCAAACCGTTTGGACACAACCAAGTTCCAGATATAAGACTGATAGGCGTGAGCATACATGATCCGCAAGTTACGAGGAATGGCCATTATACTCTTAAAGTAGGAGTTCGAACCATAATCTTCGTTTTCGTCAAGTCTCTCTTTCTCCAACACACTCAAAATCGAGTACTCCGCGGTGCATCGACGAGGCATCTTTTTCAATGTCAAAGATGGATTACGAGTCTCTGCCCAACAAGCTCGAGCATCGATGGATTCTGGAGCCACGATCTCTTGCTCCGATAACACGAGTTCCACGGCTCCTTTCCAGTCTTCTTGTAGGATCTTTATACCGAGCTCGTGGGTCGAAATTGAAAACGTACCAAATCGTTGCATACCGTAGTAATTAATGAATCCCTTTTGTTGCAACGAGTTGAAACATTTCTCTATGATTGTCTCCACACCGTCCTTATCATTGAATGGCTTAACGTCTCGGATAGTAATAACAAACTCGTTGCCCTTCAAGTCTCCAAGACCCAAGGGTAAATCCTCGTAGGTGAAGCCTCCCAAGACAACATTTTTCAAACCTTTATTGAGCGACGACACTCGGGCAACTTTGCCCTTCAGGATCGAAAACCTTTGGCACGTCACACCACGGCGGTCCTTGGTACCAGCGTAGCCAATGTTCTTTGATGGAATCCTGAGAAATTTGGAAATCGTAGACGCAACTTCCATGGTTTCTCTGTTTTCTTTGTACACCGTGAAATGAAGATAGTTCTTGAAGGGTCCCAATCCGTAGTTCACCACCCCGTTCTCATCAACATGGTTGATGCTCTCCTGTGGGTTTCTTCTTCTGGCTGGGTTGTTACGGGCAAGGGCTATTCTGAAGGTATTATCAGGTGTTGTTACCGTCTCCAATTTGGACTGGAATGCCTGCCTAAGCAATTGATGCAAGGTTGTACGAGTCTGTTTGTCTTCAAATTTCGTCTGGGTCTCCATCTTGTCTCCAGAACTGAAAAGCAGCTCGATTTGATTCAATTCGGCTTCTGTAATTAGGGCAAGCAACTTTTCCTTGTTCTCTGAAGAGAGCTCATATTTGGGCTGCTGTTCAAGTTCTTGCTTTTTTTGTTCCTTTATACGTTCCACTTCTTCAGCTGTCTTTCCTTGGAGTTCTGCTCTCTCTTCCTGTCTCTTTTCGAGGTTTCGTTCCCGCTTTGTCTTGCCCAAGTTGATACCTTCATCAACGAGATGGACTACATTGTTGTTTAAATCGATCTCGTTCACCAAAAAATCACAATAACGCTGCTTGATAGAGCCATAGAAGCCACCACTGCGGTTTTCTTCATTAATGTATTGGGTTATTCCCACTTGATTTTCCTCTACAACTTTGCCAGTTCGGTCAATTTTAACCCTCTTTTGGTCAATCGAGGGTACTGCTTCTGAGGCCCTTTTGCCACTGTTAGCACTTTCTGTCATTATTCTAAAGGGATTCAATATTCGTTTCCCCAATACGGATAGTTATTGTCTAATAAATTTCATAGATTATTCACTAGTCTGCGATGAGATGAAATTTGTGCGAGACAGAATTGTCAAAATGCAGCCAAAAATTTTAAGTATGAAGAACATTCAGACTGTGTATCGAAGCAGAAGCTGCCATGGAAGTGAGTGTAATGTGATACCCTTGGTTCTTTTTTTTTTCACTTTTTTCGCTTTCCAAAATGAAAACTGAAAATGCTGTTTGTGGCTACAAAGTGTTTTGGCTTTAAAGCGAACACAAATAAATTAGCTACATTATTTGCTATGAGCCAATACACTGCTAGTCATTTTCCGCGGGTTATACCCACCTTTGCTAATCTTCTTGATTCTTCATCTAGCAGAGCTGGCCTATACAACCTTGCCAAAAGGGCCCAATCCTGGCTTCATGGCTCAAGGCAGAGCCGAAGTTTGGTATTGAATCTGGATTACGATGTGCACAGCGGACTGAACACTGCCGATGAAGAGGCACAGTTGTTCACGATCTTCAACGAGCCATCCCATAGGGTGGTGGTTGTGTACAGCAAAAGGCGGCTCGAGCTTCGCAGTGTTCTTGAGCAAGTACGTGGGGGGCCTTTGGAAAAAGTGCACGAGAAGAAAGATAGAGACTCCCATTTAGTAGAGATCCATTTTTTGAGTCCTCATGATGCCCAGGAGTTTTACAATTACTGCACCAAAACCAGGTTTTTCCTCGTGAACGGTAGTAGATTATGGGTAGAATGGGACCTGTCATATAAAAAACGGTTTCCCATGCCCATGTTGATCCCGCCCTTTGTGCTCAACCAGATAAATATGTTTGGTGCGTCCAGGTGCTTATTGATAACCAAGCCTATGTTTGGCAAGCACAGTAAGCGAATTGGATCGCATATGTTTTACCCTCAACCACCGAGAAATTTTCTTTACGAGCACTTGAATTTTGAGGAATTGCGTAATGAGTTGGAGCAGTATGGGTCAGTGGTAGATATTACCCCGATGGTGTCGGTAAATGTTAGTTTTTGCGTTCATTTTGCCGACATTCGGTCGGCTATTCTTGTCAAAAAAGATGTTGAAAAGCCGGGAACCCCAGCCAACAAAGCGTTTGCGTCGCTAACCGTGGCTTACCATAAGGATCCCTGTGATCAGAAATGCTATGTTTTATAGTGTGTGATGGGCATCATTTTCGCAGCCGTATGACTGCACAATGCAACCACTTTACTAAATAGGAAATCTGTCAACAGCATGCGCGAACAACTCGTTTATCTGCAAATATCGAGCTCTCTTTTTTATCAAGCAATCATGTCCTATCGTACCCCAATGCGTACAAGGTCAACGACCTCACACGGAAGTACTCCGTCGCTGGCCAACCCGCCTAGGTCAGAAATGAGGCGTCTCGAAAGACCACCTTCAAGAACTTTCCGTCCTGCATCGCCTCGTTTTCCTGGTAACCGATCTCGACCAGGATCATCTTTGGGCAGTTTTCCTAGTAGCGACAGTGCCAATTCTCGGCCATCAACCCCGTCGTTTCGCCAGGAGCCATATACTGGAAATATAGCCGTTCTGATTCGCCCAAACCCACAATCCGTGCTGCCTAATAGCCCGTGGTCCATCGATAGCATTGGCCAAACCATTACCAATACCACCGATTTTACGTCTTATTCATTCGACAATGTATTCCCCGCCGATGCCGAGTGTTCCAATAGATTTGTTTATGACAGGGCTGGCTCTGAACTCGTTCAGAAATTTTTGAACGAGGGATATAATGCCACCATATTCGCCTATGGTATGACAGGGTCGGGGAAGACATTTTCGATGAAGGGTAACAATAATGACCCGGGGTTTGTTCAGCTAGCCATCGATGATTTATTTGCCAAGATAGAATCAGATTCCCGGGAATACTCCGTCAGCGTTAATTACTTGGAAATTTACAATGAAAAAATCATTGACTTGTTGAGTACTGGGCCAGCCACCGACCTCAAGATTAGGGAAGATCTGGCATACGGAAACTGCGTGGTCGGGGTCAATTCACCTTCCATTACTTCGAAAGAGCAGCTTTTGCAGCTAATTCGTAAAGGTGACACCAACCGCAAAACCAGCGTTACAGACTACAACCATCGCTCGTCCAGATCACACTCTATACTCCAGATACGAGTAAATGCTGTGGATAGAATCCGGTGCAGGGAGCTGAACGCTACGCTTTCTCTATGTGACTTGGCTGGTTCCGAGCGTGCAACTTCCAGTCTTGAACGACTGAAGGAGGGAGCGTATATTAACAAGTCTCTTTTGGCCTTGTCCACCGTGATCAACAAGCTTTCACTTGCCTCCACCACCCTCACAGCCGACCATATTCCTTACCGTGATTCCAAGCTTACTCGTTTATTGCAACCAGCACTTTCTGGTTCGTCATTGGTGCTGATTCTTTGCACAGTGCATTTGGGTTCGGGTTCCGGCTTGACAAACCAGCACCGTATTTCCGAAACCTACAACACTCTTCGGTTTGCAGCAAGGGCCAAAGATATCGTGGTTAGTGTCAACAAAAACCAGATGAACATCGATGAAGATCTGTTGCGACTTGTTGAAACATTACGCAGAACCATCGAGACCCAAAAGAACGAAATCACCATGCTCAAACAAAGCTCCACGTTCGTGGGCGAGGCGAACAGTAACAGCGTAGAACTGCAACAAAAGGATGCGCAGATTCTTCAATTGCAAGCGGAATTGGCGGTTTGCAACGAAAGACTCGACCACTTTGCTCGCCTTACAGACTTGCAGAGAACAGAAACCATAATGTTGAAAAACGACACTGTCAATGACATCCTCGGGTCCGGGGCCGAAGAGCTGCAGATGATCATGGCTAATTTTGAAGAGTTCCATCGGCGACTCAACTACGAGTTGGAAGAAAGTAAGTTGTACATCTCGCAATTGGAGATGCAACTCAGGAATGCGTTATCGCACCAGCAGCAGGTGAATCGCTCAGCTGTGCCCAAGGAGTACGAAACCCGGATCAAGGACCAAGAAGAGGAAATATGGCACTTGAAGGAGCTTCTCAAGGATAAGGACCATGTTATCAAGAGTCTTACCAAGACATCGAAGCTACGTAGGTTGGCGGATTCTACGAATACCGACCACAGAAAGTGGCAAGCCAGCGGAAAGGAAAAGGAGAGTCCCCAGCGACCTCTGGGAAACAGCTTTGTAATATAGTAAGGAAAGATTAATGAATAATAGAAGATGTAAAATATTTTTCAGAAGCTTGATTTTATTTCAGTGCGCGCGAATTTCCATACAACGCGTAACCACCACTGCAGTTCGAGGCATGGATTTCACCCAGCCCACTCAGACCCAGCCCACCCAGCAGGCGCCTGAAACACAGCTAGGTGATCGGCTCAATGGTGATACCAACTTGATCTGTCGTTTAATATGCACCACCGGCCAATATAGTTACTTTGATTTGACGAAGACGAAAGACGATCGAACATGGACTGTGGGTAGAAACGGCACCTGTGACTTTGTGTTGAGCACAAGCACACGGCTCTCGAACAAGCACTTCAAGATATGGTTTAATGACGGAGACAAGACGACGTGGATCCAGGATACCTCCACAAATGGAACCCATTTGAACAACAGCAGATTGGTCAAAGGTTCCAATTATATGCTAAATCAGGGAGATGAGATCGCCGTGGGGGTAGGCGTGCCCAAGGATGTTGTACGGTTTGTGGTGTTGTTCACGGACGAGTTTAATCCTGCCAAAGTGGCTGGTTCGAGTGCCGATAATAGCGAGCTGGGCATTCACAGTGATTTTATAATCCGCCAGGAAGCCATTGGCCAGGGTGCGTTCGCCACCGTGAAGAAGGCCATAGAAAGATCTACCGGAGACTCGTATGCCGTGAAAATCATAAACAGAAGAAAGGCACTTAATGCTGGAGGAGCGATGGTGGGGGTGGATCGAGAACTTCAGATTCTTCGCAAACTTCACCACCCCAACATCGTGGCGCTTAAATCGTTCTACGAAGATATGGACAACTACTACCTCGTCATGGAACTTGTGCCCGGAGGAGATTTGATGGACTTTGTGGCTGCCAATGGCGCAATTGGCGAAGATGCGACTCAGGTTATCACCAAGCAGATCCTCGAGGGAATATCATATGTGCACAAGCTAGGCATTCTGCATCGAGATTTGAAACCAGACAATATATTAATCATGCAAGATGACCCCATCTTGGTGAAAATTACCGATTTTGGCTTGGCCAAGATCAGCGACAATGCCACTTTTATGAAAACTTTTTGTGGAACCCTTGCATATGTGGCTCCGGAGGTTATTACTGGAAAGTTTGACTCGTCGCAAGATTCCTCACGGGCAAACTACTCGTCGCTAGTTGACATTTGGTCCCTAGGCTGCCTCGTTTATGTGCTTCTAACATCACATCTTCCTTTCAACGGTAAGACCCAAGCACAAATGTTTCAAAAAATAAAACAGGGAGAGTTCCACGAGTCTCCTCTTAACTCATATAACGTATCTCCAGAGGGTCGAGATTTCCTAAGAGCGTGTTTACAAGTCGACCCACGACAGCGGATGACAGCCGAGCAGGCATTAAAGCACAACTGGTTAAGCGGTCTAGACTCGTTTACCGAGGAGCTGCAGAAAGTGTTGAGCTTATCGCAATCCCAGTCCCAGCAGTCGAGAAAGGTTGACAATGGCATACCTATCACCGATCCAATCAGCAAAATCGACGAGGAATTGATGCTAAGACCGTTGGATAGCGAGCGAAACAAGAAGAAGAACAATGAATTCAAAGTGCCAAAGAGAGTGGTTCCAATGCCTCAATCCCAACAACCTAAATTCAGCCAGGATTCGCAAAAAAATGGACCCTCGCCTGTCAAAAGGACCAGATCTGAAGAAGAAGACAGTCTGTCTTTGAAGAAGCAAAAATCAACAGATCCAAACGGCGCCAAGAAGGAAGTGCCGCAAACAACCAAGTCACATACACGTGGTGATATCCCCAAAGATACATTCATACATCTCAAGCCATTGAAAAATTCCATTGCCCACGCTCCCATATTCATAAGGCAAGGAGTTAACCCTTACGCTGTAGGGCGGAACGAAACATGTGATACGTTTATTAACGACGACCGAATGTCCAAAATACACTGTTTGTTCAACAAAAAGAGACACCCAGTGTTTGAGAAGTCAATCTACGAGAGCCCTGCTCACTGTTTAGACGATGTGTGGTTACTAGATTTTAGCACAAATTCGTGCTTGGTTAATGGGGTTGTGTTGGGCAAAGGTAAGAAGGTGCAATTATTCAATGGTGACCACATAGCGTTCTTTCAAGATGGTACAACCCACGAAGTTCTTGGGTTTGAAGTTGATATTCATGATCCAACCGGTCTCTTCAACGGAGGAGAAAGACTTCCTGAAAATGACCCCAAGTTTGTGAATGTGATGAAGCAAGATGCATCTGACATGAAGCTTCGACCAAAGGTGGTGCTAGAACTGGTAGTTGCTGAACGAGGAATGACAGCCAACCCAGTCAAGATTTCTTATGGTACAGGCGGAAGCTTGAATCTGGTGCTTCGGCACCAGCGCAAGAGAATAGACGAGGAAACGAAAGCGCCTGGAGGAAGCCAAGTCTTGAAGCGGGCCAGCCTCCAGATAGGGCAGCAGCGGCCCACAAACTCATGGATAGGATAGCATATAATATAATAATGTGTCTAATATATCTATTGAACTGGCCAGTAGCCTGGGAACAAGAAGTGCATTTTTTCAAGCAATTCCTTCTTGACTCCGTGGGGACTGGTACTAACAGAGTACTTCATCGATCCCTTCAAGTCCTTACCCACGCCACTAGTTCCAAGTGCCAAATCTTTACTAACAACCTCAATCAAGTGAGCGGCAAGTTTGCAGGCATTGGCCGAGTTGGCCTTCAAATTCCCAACCACCGTTTCCACAGTGACTGGATCTTCACTCTCGTTCCACGAATCGTAATCGGTAGACATACAGATCATCTGGTAAGCAATCTCCGCCTCACGAGCCAACTTGGCCTCGGGCAATGCCGACATATTGATCACAGATCCACCCCAGCTTCTGTAGAGCTTGGATTCGGCACGAGTACTGAACTGAGGACCCTCCATACAGATCAACGTCAAGTCTTCGCCGTTGTTGGTGTTGTGCTTGGTGTGGAAGGTGGGGCGAGCGTCTGTCTCAAACCCTTCCAAAAATCCAGAAGAGGGAACATTATCACTAATAATCTTACTCAAGGTGAGATCAAATGGCTCGCCAAACATAGCATGGGCTACAAATCCACGCTCAAAAAAAGTCGATGGTCTGATGCCCTTGGTTCTGTCGATGATCTGGGTGGGGAGCACAAAGTCTCTGGGCTTGATTTCCTGCTGCAACGAACCCACGGCAGAAAACGCAATGATAGCCTCGACTCCCAAACTTTTCAACGCAGCCATGTTGGCTCTGGAAGGAACATCGGTGGGCAACAAATCGTGATGCTGTCCATGTCTGGCCAAGAATGCCACCGCGTACCCTGACTCTGTCTCCGAAATGGTAATTGGGGCCGAGGGAAACCCCCAAGGAGTGGAAATGGTCAATCTAGCCACCGGCTTGAGATTGGGTAAATCGTACAACCCGGTGCCTCCGATAACCGCCAACGGCACGGGCTTGTCAAAGTGATGTGGCAAACTGCCGAGTTCTACGTGTTCCCTGTGTGCCGCCATTGTGATCAATTTGGTGATATTATTGGTTAATCGCCGCTGAACCATCCACCATCGTGGGCTTCACCACACTTGGTACTGCATGGTGCATTGGGTTTCCGCACGTGATCAACCGGGACCAATTTATATCATCACGCAGCGGACGATCCTACATCATGTTACACGCCATCACCAACGGGACACGTTGTGCGGCATCCCGGCCGCGGGTTTTCGTGCTGGCGGTGCGCCGGGTTTCGTCAAAAGCACCGAAAGGTGACCAGGCTCAATTCAGGGACCTGGCAAATTCCACCCACAAGCGTAGATTGTCATCGAGTTATACCTCCAAACCTGATAAGATTATGGATAAGAAGATAGATATTATGGACGACAATAACGGTGCCGGCCGGTTTGTCGCGTCGGAAAGTGCGACTTCTGCAAACAGGAAAGCGTTTGTTCCTGTAGAACGGTTCCCCAAGGCACCAGAGCATATCATCAACATGTCCACTGACGACTTGTATTCGCAGCATAATATCCAGTTTGGTAGTCCGCCTCCCGAGGAGAAGGACCAAGATAAGTACGTGGATTTTGTCATACCGGAACGCTATTTGAAGTCGGTGAGGTCGAAGCAGATCACTCCGAAAGATAAGGCAATGGTTGAGGAGCTTGAAAATTTGATAAAGACAAACGACGAGTACCAGATCGCCCAGTCGCAGTATAACCTTGTTAAACTCTATTATGACCAGGACTCAGACTCATACCAGCCGATGCCAGAGCATGCATTAAAGAAATCGTTGTCAGGTATGATAAACCTCAACCCCAGCATGGATGATATCGAAGACGACTACTTGTGGCAGTTGTTCCCCAAGGGTAGTTTATTTGGGGTCCCTCCTTTTGAAAAAGATGCGGCCTCCCACTCATTCAAACAATGGGAAAGCGAAATGCTCCAGAAACAAAAGAAGACAGACGTCCAGAAACAACATGATTTACAAGAGTATAACGAATTCAGAGTACTTTTGAGTGATTCCAAATCATTTTTCCGCAAACCATCGAATAGCAATAGGAAAAAATTGGACCGCAAGCTCCTCAAAGAGTATAAAAAGATGAAAACCAAGGGCAAATTGCCCAAGGATGATGATGACGACGAACCCCTCTAGTAAAGCATGTATTCAAATATAAGTATTCATTCCACAATATGTAGTTCAACGTCTCCGTAGCCGTATTTGTGTTTGTTTTCTTCGAAAACTCGCTTGAGTTCATCGATATAGAGTTTATGATAATGGTCAAGTATCTCTTGAGGAACAGTAACTCGTTTTCTGCTTGGTGGTTGCTTCCCCTTGGAAAATTTGAATAGATTCGTTATTGAAGGCTGACGCTTGTTTGCCTTGTGTGAATCGGATGGTGCTTCTTCATCCTTTTTTTCGGAACCAGGTTCTTTGTATTGATCCAATAAGCCGGCCGGGATGTGAATGGGTCGTCCGAAACAGACATTGATGGGGTTTCTGTAGGGAAGAAAGCCAAAGTCGTAAATGAACACCCCTCTAGCGCTGAAAAATGGAACTGTGAATTGAAATGTGCGTTTCATCCAGGATTGGAACATCTCTCCATACGAGCCTGGTTTTGGTTTATTGATCCTGTAAATGTCAGCTTCACCGAAACCAAACGTAGGCACGAGTGAGACGTTGCCCAACTCAATAGCAATTTTGACAAAACCTTTCCTCTTTCTAAGCACAAGTTCAATTTTCTTCACCCCGGTTCCATCCTTGTTTTCGTCGATTTTACGCTGGGGGTCAAACTCGCTGTCGGTATCACTGTCATTGGGCAAATTGGTCTTTCCGTAACGACCGGGAATTGTGGTTGCAGCTACCATATCGTTCAAGAGCGATTCCTGTGCTCCACCAACAACCACGCATATCGAGTTGTCTCCGTTGCTTATAAGGCTCTTGATGTTCTTGGCCGAAGCACTGGTGAGACCCATGCCCAAAATGTAATCACGGTAGAACGGCACAATGAACTGGGTGGTCAATGTCAACGGAAACACGGTGCCGATACCGGGGAACAACCTCTCTCCCTTGGAAGAGTCGTGGAAAAATGGTTTGAGCAAACGCAATGGAGGTTCGTATGGTTCATTACGCAACGCATTGGTAGCAAAAGTCCCGAAAACACCCATGGAAATGACGCCATGGGGATGATAGCCAAAGATATAGCGAGGACCCGTGGACATGCGTTTCACCTTGCGCCTTGTGTTTAGAGACTCTTGCAGCAGAGACTGAGACGAGGAATCGGAGTCGTCATTTAAGCGCTTTCGAAGCCCCAAAAACTTGAATAGCTTGTCGACACTGGTTCGTGATTGTTCTGATATGAGGTCCTCTTCGTCATCGGCCACTGCGTCGTCCTCGATAATAACGTCGCTAAACGTAGGCTCCAACTCGCACGACTTGTGGACCCTGATGGGAAAGTAGTCAACAAACCAGTCCCACACAACGAAATTCTTCATCCAGTCGCGAGACCGATAGGCAACCTTACCGTTGGTAGGAGTATGTAAATCGATGAGATACCACCACAAAAAATATGGCAATATCACCGCTACCCAAGCCAACGGACCCAACGACAACGTTAGAAAAAACAAGCTGATAAACGTGGGAATACAAATTGTGTGCCAGATAACTCCCACCGTCTCCAACCGCCGTCGAATCGGGATGTTGAGAGGTGCAACATGGATATACTTGGACCGTTCACGCTTTGGCGAGGATGGCCCACTGTCAGCCAGAGAAGACATGCGCAGCCTTTTCACTTCGGAGGTGGTTCTTTTTTGTTTCCTTCTCTTCAACCCGTCATCCCCATCGCGCTCGTTCTCCTTGGAAACAAGCTCGATCTCATCGCGATCAGCAGCTGAGTTGCGAGAAACATTGCTAGTTTCCACATGTGCATTTTCGTGTTTGGTAGTGTCCAGTGCCAGCTGGCCGTCACTTTGATGGTCAAAACTTAGTGTTTGAACCTTGTCAGGCGACATTGGCTTATCATTGGGTTCCCTAGTGCCTTCATCAACCTCCTTGATCATCGTGGTAAAGATTGCGGGGGAGTTGAAACAAACAACAGGTGATGAGCCCGAGGCGATTCGGGGTGTTTGAACGTCAATTCAGTGGAAGTCCAAACCTACAACTTGGTACCTGGTTCCACTTGTACAGCCCCTGTGCAGAAACAGCAGTTGTTTGCTGTGCTAAAGTTTCCGTGGGGTCCCCAAGTGTTTCCCGAATTTGGCAGTCCTGCAGATAGTCAAATCCCCTTACTTGATCGGTGCAAGCGGGGTGCCCCTCACCCTTAAAGGGTGATCCTGGCCTTATTCCATTGCCGCATTAGGCTCAGGCATCTTGTTGTGCGGTGGTGTTACTTTGGTTATTATGTCGGCGATACGCTTTTGCATCATAATTTCGGAGTTATGATGTGGCATCCTGATTTGTCTCCGTGGTTTTCGAGCCCCTGAAATGTTCTTGGTCTTTTAGATTTGCATTACTCCTGTGCTAGTTCTCGTCCTACTACATCATTCATTTACGTATATGAGGTGGTATAGCTAGTGTGTCCTTCGTGATCTCCTCCATGAACGATTCATTTTCGCAACCTGAATATTTTGTACCTTAATTATTCAAATCCTGCATGCCAGCGCGCTTTTGGTCTTCTACGTTAAGGTAAATCTGCGAGTGTCGGCGCCATGAATTGAGCTTTCGGTTCAAGAAACCATCTCGAAAATGACAATTGAATCTAGGCAGCACCAATCCAAGCCTAAAATCGTCCACATGACGTTCTTGAAGTATATCTTATCCGAGACCCTGTGGTACTGTATACAACTACAAAACTTCGCGGCCGATTCCAATTGAAGTAAAGCAGTAATGTCTGGCGGTGAAGATGATGCACACAAAACGTACTATTCTATCAAACGACGAAAAACCGAGGCACCTGCTGCCTGCTTCCCAAAACTGTTTCTGAAATCATTTATCCCGCTTTTTTTTGGTGAAGAAAGTGAAGAAAATGTTAGAAAACGGCATCAATTGTACGAATCGATTTGGCTGCAGCAAAGGAGGAGGATGGAAAATATAGTTTCCAGTGCTTATGATGGCCTATTGACCAGCCTACAGTCATATATCGCCGAGCCTTTGTTGGGAGATCAAAAGTTACCAGTGGCCTTTGCGCTGCTCGGAACCAACTCTGCGAACAACTTGAGGATTCTCAACGAATTGAGCCAGCGGTTAGAATCAGGAACTACCACCCACCTGCGAGTTATCACCTTAAACTCGAAGAATAGCGCCAACATCAAGTCGGCTCTACGGGAAATCAATCGTCAACTATTAGCACAAAAAAAAAACGACGATAATGACGAACTGGATACCATGTTTGGCGACAAAGAAGGTCGTATTGCCCATGATTTTGAGATTGCTCGCGACTGGTGCTTGGATTATATGAATCAAGAGGGGGTTTCTGACGTGGCCACCACCAAATTGAGACTAGTGGTTATCATACAAGATGCCGACTCGTTGAACACCCAAGTTTTGAATCAGATTATAAACGTTCTTCATATTTATTCCAGCTCGATTCCGGTTAAATTGGTACTTGGTCTCTCCTCCAACAAAGTCCGTGATTGGATCAACACAACCATCAGTGCACTGCTTCGTCTAGCCATCAAGGGCACCAAGTTCAAGAGTCAAGATAATAAGCAATTGGCTTATAGAATACTAGAGAGTCTCTTTTTGGACCCCGGAAACGAAAACCCATTATTGCTCGATTCAAGGTTGGCGGCGGTGATCCTCAATAGATTCGAACGAGCAAACAATTCACTTGATAGTCTCATGTCGGAGATCAAGCTTTGCTATATGATTCATTTTTACCAACTGCCTTTGTCTGTCCTCACCGATCCTGATTTTGTTCCAAGCTCGCAATATATCTCGTCCTTAAGGAAACTTCCATCATTCAAGTTGCATATAGAGCACTTGGTTAAGCAATTCCAAGAAAAACAACAAGATAACAAGACTGTGATTGAGGATTTGCTAGATTCAGACGAGAGTTTAAATTCGCTCTTGGATACATCGAGGAAAGAATTACAAGATTACCACAAGCAATTGATCCAAGCGGTCAAACTCGTACAAACATGTCACCTTTTTGTATCACAGAAACATCTGAATTTGCATTGGTACAAAGTGCTTCTGGGTGGAGATATTCTCAACTATGTAAGCTACAAAGAGCTATTGACCCATTTGGGATCACTTTCTGAGTATGATGCTGGTGCTTTACAAGCTAAGTTGAGTCTGTGTGTCGAATTCAAAGGCGAAGTTTCGGGCCTTTCCAGTGCCCTGGATCTTCGAGATTCAATCAACAATTATATCAAGAAGCATGGGTTTGAGCGGTCGCTTCATTCAAGAACATTCTATGAAGTATGGACTCTTAGTGGGGGGTTTTCAGAGCGCGATTTGATAGATTCCCCTCACGTAGAAGAAAATCTTGAAAATGTGATGCTTCGGTTACTTCGCCCCAAATTGCGGCGCTCACTAGAGGAAGCACTAGATAATCCTGCAATGTACTTGGGCGACAACAAAAAGGACGAAGGTTCTCCGATCGCCACACACCTATTTAACGTCTACCGAGATGCACCAGTTTCCATCAACGTTTACGATTTTTACTGCGCATTCAAGCAATCTGTGCCAAGAGACTCACTCTTGCAGGCCTTGAAAAGTCAATTGTATGAGTCACAGGCGAAGAATGACGAGTTATTCAACGCCATAGACGTCATTGAGAACAATGAAGAGGCTTGGGAAAAAGCGTCCTTCTCGTGGTTTCTCCACACTTGTCATGAATTTGTTCTCATAGGACTTTTGAAGGAGAGGTCCAAGGTTGACTTTTTCGAAAAGGGGTTTTGGATAGGATTGTAGCCCAGCCGCTATTGTCATGCTGTGCCTCAAATTTAGCCGCATCACTATAAATAGCTTGTGATTGAGTCACCGTCGCGCTATAAAAAGTGGGGCTATAGCCGCTCATTCGATATGAAGCTTGCAGAAGCACTAAGACTCCGTAGTGATTACGGCCAGAGACTTGAGGATCTCCACAGGCGAGTCGAGAGAAACATGATTGTACAAGAAGGAGACGAACCACAAGAAGATCCTTCCAAGCTAACAAAAGAATACGATGAAGTTTGTTCGCAGCTCGTCAAATTGGTATCGTCGATAAATTTGATCAACGCAGAAATAAAGATCAAGTATGATATACGAGGGCGAGCTCTCCAAGAAATGACCATGACCCAGGCATTGGCCGAGAGAGATATACTAAAGAAGAAAATACAAATGTATAGGTCCACTGCTGACGGAGCCAGATTAGACCAAAAGTTTAGTTACTTCAAGCTGGAAATCAAATTCCGAGCAGTGTTGGAAATACCCCCCATTCAAAAGACCATCGATGACCTATCTGCCAACTTGAGAGGCCTCGATGTCAAGATTCAAGAGGCAAACTGGTTGGAGGAGTATACCGAAAGGGTATAACGTACAGATTTTATTGGCTATTTGATTGGTATCTGTGCAAATGCGAGCATGCTCTTTTGTCACGCAAGAGCAGGGTCCTTGGGGCTCGATTAGTGACTGCAAGTCTCTGTTTACGGACCTGGGCGCCGTTCCCTTTACACTTTATCACGCCCATGTTTCAACTCACACTCGCACACTTTCATACTTTTTAGTTTACTACCACCTGCTGGTTTGCACGGAGAGGGAGGGTAAGGGGATCTAATACACAACCACCAATAAATTCAAATCGTAAGCTATTTATAGCCGATACTTCAAAATCAATGCCCGCCTATATGTCTACCAGAGCCATTATAGTTTGTGAATTACGTGCTCATCAGCTTGTGCTTCAGCTTCCGCCTTCTCTTGTGCCGCCTCCTTCTCCTCTGCTGTTTGAATATCCTTTTCCCCGCTGGGCTTCTTCTCCTGTTCTTGCTCACCAGACTCTTTTTCACTCGGTCCTTCATTTTCTTGTTTCAGTGCCTCAGCCATACGTTCGGCCTCTTCTTTTTCGGCCTCTCTCTCACGCTCTGCATCCGAAACGGGTCCAAAACGGCCCCCGGTAATCTTTTCATCTTTACTATCACCATTGGCCGAAGAAGTTACTCTCAGAAGTCCAATCTGGTTGTGAGCTGTGATAGATAAAACAATCAAAATCAATATAAAGGAGCCCGCTATGGCCATAACCATGAACCTCTGGGTCCGGAACATCCTACTGGACACTTGGGTGGAATTGCTCAACCTCATTGTGGGTTGCCGTATCAAGTAGTTCGCTTTTGATTTACGGTGTACGGGCGCAAAATATATATGATACGCTATGCTATGATACTGGTGATATTACTCGGATATCCACCATTGACTATCGCCATTTATATCACCTCTGTCTTGCTCAAGTGCCTTTAAAATGGCACTCTCGTCGCCTGGATCGACATTTTCTTTCTTCTTATCTTTCTCTTGATCGCTCTTGATTTTCTCGGGACTCCTGTAATCAAACTTACTGATCCAAATGTCACCGAGGGTTTGAAACCTTCGTGTCTCACTGTCTGTGAACTTGATGAGAATCCCATCCTGGCGGTTGGTGAGTTTCTCGCCATCCTTTGTGTATGTACCCCCAATCAGCGAATATCCACACCAGGTGTATCCGTTGCAATAACCTCCCATACTAATCCACGGCATATTCGACTCATTATCGTCATTGTCCGCTTTCAGTGTATCAACTGGAGGAATCACCGCGTACTTGATTTCCAACTTGTTAACAAAAAACGCTTTGAATTGAGATAATTTTTTCAAGTGGGTATACCGTCTCTTGTATGCGAATTCTTTCTCAAAGTCCACTTTGTCACTTTGTCCACAATGGCGGAACCCTGAGTTAAACCAGAGAAGCGATTGGTTGTCTTCATCGTTAATATGCGCCGGGTGATTTGAGCAAACCTCTTTTGACCGCAATGGTTTAACTTCTTGTGAATTGCCCCAACGCTCTGTATCAGGAGTGATCGTTCCAATTGCCGCTGCAAAATGTTCATTGAAAGCATAATTTTCATTTCCGGAAATCACCAAGGCCAACCAGAAAAGTTCTTTGTCACCGTATACTCGCGCCTGTATTGGCAAGTGGAAATTAAGCTGGGCCATAACCAACGCTTGACTGAAATGCAATTTCCGGTTGATCACCACCAATCCACTCTCCATATAGTGGTTTTTTCCCTGGAAAAACTGGCGCCTGAGCGTGTACTCGGTGGTTTGTGGAATGTTGAACATGATAGTGTCCATTATTGACGGAAGCATTTTCTTAAAGAAGATGATGTCGTTTTTGGGCCTGAATTCAATGGCACTACGATCCTTGTAGAACATTGTACCTGTTTTAATGTACTTTTCAAGGTTGAAAAAAAACTCTGGCTTCTCTAAGAGAACCGTGTCGGCATCAAGTAAAATCATCTCTTCAAATGAATTGAAGAAGGTTGCAAGAATCTTGTTTCCAAACCCTCCAAATTTGCCTGCGAACTTCTCATTTAAAGCTCCTGAAACATCAACGAACCACAAGTCTTGCTTGGGATAGCCTTTGAAGTCGGACCTACTAGCCTGAACTAGTTGATACTTGGTCTCAAAAGCAAGATCTTGGAGGTATACAATCTGAATTGGAAGTTCATTACCCAATGCTCGTAATAGTCTGATTAATCTGATTGTCATTTCAAGGTGGCCATCAGCAATGGTGAGCACGATTCCTCGGCCATTCAAATTGTTCTTGAACTGATTAAGAAAGCATGAGTGAGAGTCTTTCGCAAAACTAGACTTGTGATAGGACTTGCGGGCATGCGAGCGTGGTGCGTATTGTGGAAGCTCGTCTATAAGTTTGGTATTGTCCCATCGTTTGTAAGTCGGGTATTTTGAGGTCAACCATGGATATATGCTGGACTCCATGGATTGGCACGATGCGAAGTGCTTGAAATGAGACCTCATTTTGTACTTGGCTGAGGGAAGATGTAATGGAGCCAATACTTCACGCTGAGCATGAATGAAGTCACTATCGTTGAGTGCCAACACATTAGATTCCGGATTATAAGTAGCAAAGTTTTCCACATCGTGCTCAACATAGCACTTGTTGTAGATTCGCAAATGAGACATGAAGTCGTGGAGAAGTTGTTCATCTCTTAGTATATTGTCCCATGCTTCTTTGTATTGCGATTTCCACTGCTCTTTGATGTCGGAGGGAATTTCTGGTTCCTGTGGCTCTCGCTTTGGTTTCTCTTCTTCCTTCTTTTTATCCTTGCTCTCCTTTTCCTTTTTCTTCTTGTACTCTTCCACCATTGACTTTTCGTACTCTGAGTACTTCATAAAGTACTTTTTGTTGAAACTAAAGTTCTTTGTTGGCTCGATGTACCACTGGGGGTTTTTCTGGAACAAGGTCTTAAAGTACAAATCGCATCTCTCGTCAAAGTCAAGCAGAGAGATCACCGTGGAGAACGGCATGTGCTTGAACATCTCATCGTAGGTGTCATCAGAGATAGAAATAGAGTTTAGGATATCACTCTTGCGATAAGTTTCCGTCAAGATATGCTTAAACGACTCTTCATTTACATGTGGGATGTCGGGAGAGGTGCCCAACCCCTGGAGCCAGATCAATATTGAGACACATGCCACCACTATGACTAGTTTGAGAAAGTTGGATCGGATTCGCCTAGCCATGGTGATGATCTATATGAGCGAAAAACAAATATAGAAATGCGATGCAGGCAGTTAAAAAAAAATTGGTTTGAGGAAACGAGTCGATGTACAACCACAATGTGTGCTGCAATGTTGTGAGTGTATGGTTACGACCGGCGTCAAGCGCGTTGGGACGTGTGTGGGAACTAAAGATTATGCCAAGGACGCTTAAATTAGGCAAATTGTCAGACGACTTTATTGGGTGCCACGTGGGCCACGGCTGCTATGAGGCGAATTGGTTGCAATTTCGGTGCAGATTGAGACAACAAGGCTGGGCAAACAACTCAGCGATGGGTACGAAACTGTGGGCACGAAACTATGGATACAAAACAATTACAATACCGTGAAATTTCAGGTCTTTGTGGACGAAAATTGGCGCTATTGCATAGATAGGAGAAAGAGGCCCAAAACGGAAAAAGGGCTATGGACGATTATAGGGGTGCTGAAAACCAAGAATTGCTTGGTGGTTTGGTCAATTTTGGTCAGGGTCGTAAACTGCGAATTTGGTTATTTGGCTGCGGCCGCTGCCGTATTTGCGTAAATCCGCACCTCTGTTCCCTGTCAAAATACGCGAGGCTTCCCTGCAGATTGACGTGCGTCGCTCGAACCTACAAGATGAAGGACATGTTCGATCACGACGGTGGATTGTTTTGGGTATCATGTCTATGTATCAGTAGGGCCCCCGACTGCCAACTTTGAGCTGCATTGGCCAACCATTGCCAAGAATCCTTTCAATTTTCATTGGCATCCAATTTCAACAAGATACAGTTTCACAGTCCTACAAACTACATTTTGCTCAATAGTGTTGGATTGTCGCTACTTATAGGCATTGGCTCAATTCCTTGACCCGTTACGTTTATGGTTACTTCCGCAGCTCTCCATTCAGTTGGCCATTGAGCGGACGTTCTGGTGATGGGCTGAGTACACGGGCTGCATCGATAAGCTTGACAGCAGGATTGAGTGTCAATCCAAACCCTGGCTTGTCCAACACAGAAACATCAAGCTGGCCGTTGGTAGGAATTGGCTCATCAATGAAAAGCTTGCCAAAAACAGGAAGCACAGACTTTGAATCTGCAGAGTTGGCCAAGTACTCTTGAAAAGGAGTGTTTTGCTGGCTCACCACAAAGTGGTACGAGTATGGACCAGATGCGTGGGGGACTACAGGGATGTCATAGGCCGCAGCCTGGTTGGCCACCTTCAACAACTCCGTGAGTCCTCCCACCCACATGACGTCTGGCTGCAAAATATCGACATTACGGCCCTCAATTAGTTTCCGGAAACCATACTTTGAGTACTCATGCTCACCAGTAGTGAACTTGACCCGAGGAAACGCTCTCTTAAGCTGGGCAAACCCATCAAAATCGTCGGGATGCAATACTTCTTCCCACCAGTTGATGTTCAAATCTTCGGTTGCTTTCAATAAGTCAATCACATACGAAACATTAAGCGACATATAACAGTCCACCATCAATGGGAAATCGGGACCAACACTTTTGCGATGTTGGCGCAAGAACTCGACGTTTTTTCTGAGCCCTACAAAACCCTCGTCTGGTCCGTGAGGCAATGCTAGTTTGCCTCCCCAAAAACCCATGTCCTTAGCAGCACCTGGGTTACATCCAGTGCAGTAGAAATCGAGTTTCTCTCGTGTTGAACCACCAATCATCTTGTAAACGGGCTCGTTTCTAATCTTCCCAAGAAGATCCCAAAGTGCAAGGTCAATCACAGAAATTACGGCCAAAGTAATACCCTTGCGGCCGTAAAACATTGAAGCACGAAACATTTTGTCCCACATGATCGTCAAGTTCCGAGGATCTTTCCCTTTGAGAAACCGCTCAAAGTGATTGTGGACAAGCCAGCACGCAATTGGACCACCGAAACCAGTTGCAAATCCCTTGGTGCCATCTGTGGCCTCGACTTCCACACAAAACGATCCAAGAACATTGATGCCCCAACTAGTACGAGAGTGTCTGTACTCGGGATATTTCGTCATTGGATTAGAGATAAAATTATCCACGAGCCAGTGGCCCTCGGATACATTGTGGTAGTCTCCGCCAATATCCTTCCCTTCCAAGAGATATGTCTTGACTTTCTTTATGGTTGGAAATTGCAATACTGCTTGCTGTGTCATTTTCTGCTCTACTCCACATTCTCCACATTACTATTCATTTATATATGATGCAAGTTGCGGGCCTCGGAATATTATTTTTTTTTGCACCTTTGTTGCTGGGGCCTGCGGGACATTATTTATCCGCTGAAATTGTTATTGTCCAAAAACTTGAAGAAGTCCTCAAGGCCATGCGATTGCGAGTCTAGTTTGAAAACTTCTAATAGCTCATGGTTGTCGGCGATTTCCAACTCAATTATCTCATCGGTCGTACCGGTGGCTTCCTTCAACTTCTTTGACAAGATCATCGATAGGAGGTGCGTGTTGATCCTCATGTCAGCGATTGCGGACGAAGGTTCTATATCAGATCCATTGGCTTCTGCGTTGGTGTCAAATGATACATCAAGGTTGATAAGCTGTCTTAAAATCCGGTAATATTTGTAAGCTGCACCCCAGTATTTTCCGATAGAGTGAAGAATTTCACAAAAGAACTTCAAGTGTTCACTCAAAGTTTCTTTGTCGACCGGCTGTGAATCCTTCTGCTTGAAAATGTAGTCTGCTATCAACAACCTGGAGCACACCCAAATGTGGAAAGCATAAAACGGTCCTAATTGCTGGAAAACCGAGATACCCAAGTTTCTTTCCACCTCCAGTACGCTAACGGCGGCGGAAATGACATTGTTGACAGCATCCAAGCACAATCGGCGAGAACTGACCGAATGCGTGAACTCTACGGACTCAGCATGAGGATAGCCGTAAGCACTATGGAGCTTGATCATCATCACATTATAAGCAGAATGGAACAAGACGCACATTTTATAACTTGTATGGTTCAAGTCAGGAAGAATGTTATTGTGCAGAGTGGTTCTGAACGGCTCGGGCAAGTTGTCCCTCCAGCGCTCAATATTGTTTTCCAATTTGTGAAACTCAAAGAACCAATTTCCCACATCGGGCTTGCTGCAAATATCATGCGGCTGCAACAAGAACGAATGTACATCTCCAAAGAATTGGCATGCTTTGATAAAATGACTGAAAGCATCCAAGGACCCAAACCCATCAGGCTCATCCATTTCACCAACCCATAATTCTGTCAGAATTGGGGGTTCTATTCGAACTTCCGAGTTGGGTAGCTTTCTTGGCAAACCTGAAGTCACCGCACTCAACACGTCAAGCGTGTATATTCCCCAGAAGAGGCGCCTTCTTGTCTCTGCTTCAATCCACGACTGGGGACTTTTGAGAATTTGAGCTCTCAACGCAGATACTTTACTGTTTGTAGGTTGGCTGGTGGAGATATCTGACTGCGGAGAATGGGTGGGTAGTGGTGGAATACTCAGGGTACTGTCGGACAAATTCAACTGTATCGCTCCTGAGGTTGCAATTCCTATCAATGACCACGACTCGGTGCCATTATTGTTACCCAACGTATGGAATGCTAACAAAGTAATGGCCTGGAGCTGTTTGAGAGACGATACAGAATATCCATCCAATACAATTTTTTGCTTGCAAAGCTTGCAGAGAGCCTCCAGATCTGGCACGAGGACATATGGAAGTGCATTGATGATAATTCCGTACAAAACCAAGGGGGGTTCTTTGGGGCCATTGGTTCCAAAATTTTCTCCCGCATCGAACTGTCCGATGTATGTGTCTATTTTAGCTCTGGTTTGGCGAGGATGAAGAATGGGAAATATAGGAAACACGTACTGAAAGAAGGCGTCCACTAATTGGATTATTGTCTCTACCCTTGGAAGGCCGTGGTCAGACGGTACCATTCCTGCCTGTTGAGGGTATGGGGGATTTAAAAGCAGGGTCAAAGACGGGGCTGTTTCGTTATTCCGCTTTTCTAAACCGGAGTCTTGCATGCGGTTAAATTGACCCTCGAGCAATTGCATTCTCTCCAAAATGAGCTGGTTTTGCTCTTCGAGTGCTTTCAATCTTAGGGTGGTTTCCTTTCCAAACCCAGGCTTGATTCCTGGTTTGTTCACAGTAGAATAAGTACACTTGATTTCTCGAGATTTGCAGAAGGCACATGGATCTTGCGAGTTGCATCGCCTCTTGTTGGACCTACAAGCATCGCAGGACTTGGCCAATTTCTTTCGTGGCACGGTCATCTCACTCATCAGCTGAAAAGTTGGTGAATAAATCTCCGGCTCTACCCCACACTACCCCACGGTGCGGAACAATATTAATTGCGAAATTTGCAGCCGCTCGGCCTAGTGTATAAATCACTGCACGAGCTCCCCACCCTTTTTGACTACTGACAAGATGCCATCGCCTCCTATTGCAGGGATCTACACACCGGTACCAACATTTTTCAAAAAAGACTCTTCAATTGACTACGAGAGTCAGATTAGCCATGCGAGATTCTTACATGAAAACGGAATTGCTGGACTTGTTATCATGGGCTCCACCGGTGAAGCGGCCCATCTCACAAGACAAGAAAGAGCATCGGTAATCAAGGCGGTGCATGAGGCTCTTCCACAGATTGTCATAATTGCTGGGGTCGCTCAGAATTCTGTTCAAGACACCATCGATGAAATTGATTCGGTGAAATGTGCTGGTGCTAGTTATGCTGTGGTTCTACCATCAAGCTACTTTGGTGCCACTATCAAACAGGAGGGAATTGTGGACTTTTTTACTATCATAGCCGACCAGTCGCAGCTACCAGTGATGATATATGTCTATCCGGGAGTCTCCAATAATATCAATGTCGAGCCCCAGACGGTTGCTCGGCTCTCAAAGCATCCTAACATAGTTGGAACAAAACTTTCCTATGGAGATGTGGCCCACCATGCACAAGTAGTTTGTGACTCTGCAGAAAATTTCTCAGTGTTCACTGGCTTGGGACAAATCTTGTTGCCAACGTTGTCAGTTGGATGCTGTGGCACAATCGATGCCTTGTCGGGATCATTCCCCAAGCTTTTCGTAAAGATATTTGAGCATTACCAGGCGGGCAACTACGAAGATGCGCGGAGGTTACAGTTTGTTGCATGCAAAGGAGAGGAAATTGTCGTTCGGTTTGGAGTGATTGGAATCAAGAGATTGATTCATTCTAGAGGCTTTGGGACATCTTATTTGGGCCGGGTTCCCTTGAACCATGATATTGACACCGAGGCCTGGAACTCTTACGCCGGCACAATCAAGCTCTTGGAGTCTACAGTAGCTTCTCTATAGTGTATATTTTACTGGAGATTTACAAACAAGCCACCATCCACCAATATCTGTGCGCCTGTGACATAAGATGACATTTCACTAGCTAGGAAAACCACAGGACCTACCAAGTCGTCAGGAATTCCTAATCTGCCCAATGGTATACGGCCCTCCATGTAAGCCCGTTTATCTGGATTTTTCAAGTCTTCCTCGTTCAACTGTGTTCTTATTGTACCAGGTAGAACAGCATTGCATCTAATCCCGTGCTCACCCAAAGCACAAGCAGTGGATTGCATCAAGGACAAAATACCTGCCTTCGTTGGCGTATAGTGCGTCTGCAAACCTCCGCCTACCAAGGCGCTAATGGAAGATATTCCGATGATAGAGCCTCCTGACCCCTGGCGAATCATTGCTTTGGCGGCTGCTTGGGTTGCGAAAAACGCACCGTCAAGGTTTACACCGACGGTTTGACGATACAACTCGTAATCGATATCCGTGAATTTTTCAAACTTGCAAACCCCAGCGTTCGAAACGAAAACGTTCAATTCACCGAAAGTCTGTACCGTTTGCTCGATCAAGTCTTTGGCAGTCTCGGGCTTGGAAATATCTCCAGGTACCGCCAACAACTCTGGAACTAGGGTTCGGAGTTCATCTACAAGCTCTTCTTGTCCGGACATGAAATTTATGGCAACATTTGCACCATGCTCATGCAACCCAATTGCCAAAGCGCGACCTATGCCTGTGGCGGCGCCTGTTATTGCCACGGTTTTCCCCTGCAACAATGGCATATTGGTATTTTCCAGGCGCTCGTTGGTTTATATTCGGAAAATCTGGGGTAACCCCGGACTAATTTTATGCCGCGATATATGCAAGATCGAGCGATGACATAAACTCGTGGTACAAACAGCCACAGCAGTATGACTTTCGGTATCATTGACTCTCACATCCATCTATATGAGGAGAAAGGCTCCTATGAGTTGAGATGGATGAGTCCAGGACACAAATTACAATCAGACCACACCGAGAAGGAGTACCTAGAAAACGATGAGCAATTGGGTCCCGACTTCCGACTTGAAGGATACGTAGTAATCGAAGCCGATGCAGAAACTAGAGATCAAGCTGGACCGGAAGGGTGGGAGCCTTCAATCGAAGAGTGCAAGTTTTTCTTTGAAAGCGAATGGAGTAGGCCAGGTTCTCGAATGCTTGGTGCAATGCCCTGGGCTCCCATGGTGGACGGTAAAGATGCCGTAAATGAATATCATACTCAATTGGTGCACAGTATGGCTCCCAATGGTGCCTTGATCAAGGGGTACCGCTATCTTGTACAAGACAAGCCAGACGGCCGATTGCTTCTTCCCCAATTTATCGAGTCTTTTCAATGGTTGGCAGACAACGACCTTGTGTTTGATATGGGTATTGATGCCCACCTGCGAGGATTTAGGCAATTCGAAGAATTGGAGGAAATGTTAAAGAAGACCAGTGGTCTGACAATTATGCTCAACCATTTGGCAAAACTCAACTTGGACTGGCCAATGAATATGGCTTTCTTTGAAGAGTGGTGCACGAAAATGGATCTGCTTTCACTGGCAGCACACCTCCATGGGCATACAGTGTATGTCAAGCTTAGTGGTGCTTTTGATGAGCTCGATGAGGAGACTGCAAAGGACGATGCCAAGATTTGCAGTCTCATTGTTCCATACTTGAAATACTTGTTGAAAAACTGGGATCACCGCTATATTATCTGGGGTAGCAATTGGCCCGTTTGTACCGTCAAGGGAGGACCGGAGGCTTTGCGGAGATGGGTTGGAATTGTGTGGCTGGCATTCGACAGGCTTGAAGTATCTACTCCTGTTCGTGAAGATATCATGAGAAACAATACTCGGGTTGCTTATAGATTATAATCTGCTACATAGTTACTTCACCGTGGCCGAAGAAATTCAATGAATCTCTTGCGATTTTCACCTTCTCATCATCCAGCAAAATTGATGATTTTTCGCCACAAAACTTGGTCAAAACGTGGTGAATGTTCAATGGCAGGTATACTGGTTTGAAATCCATTAACGTGAGGTCGCTGCTGCTGCGTACTTCGAATTTACTTGTGAGTGCCTTTTCAAGTGCTCGGTTGATTTTTGATTCATTTTCAGAGCAGTTTTCTTCGTAATCTCTCAATGCACTCTTCAACAACTCCTTTTCCTGCGTTTGTGTATAAGAGTCGGGAACCACTCCCAAAAGTTTCCCCTTGTTCAAAACCACATATCCTCTCTCTTCGAGGTAGGTGATCAATTGCTCGTGAACCAAAGACTCTACCAATCTCCTTGTTGCTCTCACTTGCACTATGGGAACGTCTCTTTTAGAATACACCTTCTCTATCAATTGAGCTTTAGTGGCTCCCAAAGGCACCTCGAGGTTGCGCACCGACAAGAATAGCACCAAGCGAGTTGGAGACCAGCTGAGTTAGTATGGGAGGACAAAGAGTTCCAAAGTTATCACCTACTATTCTAAGAAGCTTGCGTACTCGTTTGTCATTTTGCAGACCGAGCTTTGGCATCCGTGGTGATTTAATACTAGTCGGAGTAATACTGTGGGGTTGTGTGGGGTGCCGCGGAAATTTAATGTTCCGGCGATGAGAACAAATTCGGAGATGGTATTTAAATGTATGCGGCGACCCCAAAACCAGTAAAGTTGCCATGGCTACGTCTTTCAAGGACTTGGTGTTCAATGCGACGCCCAAGAATGGCCCCTGGGACAAGTACAATCTCTCGCCAACTAAGAGGACGATTTTCCCCACAGCCGTCCATTCTCAGGAAGGTGTGGTTCTCGACTCGCAGAACCTTGTGGGCGACAATGAACAGGTAGCCTACTTGAAAAATGCCGGAGCTGCCGTTACACTAGACTTCGGGCTCAATACGTGTGGCTTGTACGCCATTGAATTTGGACAAGTGGCCAGCGCTTGTAGGTCGGTTTTCTTGAGTTTTTCAGAATCAGCATTATTCGTTGACAAGGACAATTCGGATCGGAGTATGGACTTTTTCATTGATGATAAGGTAATTGAGGTACCGGTGAGCGAGGGAAAGTATGTTTCTCCATTTGCCAAGCAAAGAGGAGGGTTTAGATACATGACAATATCCACCAGAAGCCACGGCGAAGTTGCACTTAAAAAAGTCTATACCACTATGAACAACATGCCCAGCTTGAAAGAGGACTTGAGAAACTATTCGGGCTACTTTTACTCGAACGACGACTTGTGTAATACCATATGGTACGCTGGAGCATACACAATTCAACTTTCCATCATTCCCGCCAACAGTGGAAGAAGAAACGATGTTGTAATGCCAGCATCTGGGTGGTCCAATGATGTTGTATGTGGCTATGGTACCGAGGTGTTGGTAGATGGGGCGAAACGGGACCGAAGTGTGTGGTCTGGAGACAGGTCTATCTCACAATTGAGTGAGTTTATTGCATTCAATAGCGAGGTTGGTAAGACCGGCACTGACTGGATATTGAATCACCAGCTTGACAACGGAAAGTTTCCTTATGCTTGTGACCCCATTTACATCTATGGCTCCGACACATACCACATCTGGACAATGGTATCAATCTACAATACATTTTTCTTGAACAACGATTCGCTCGAATGGTTGAAGAATGCATGGGAAAAGTACAAGAAGGGCATCTCTTACATCTGGCCCCAGGTTGACCACACTGGTACGCTAAACATAAAGCAAGGGTTGGACTGGGGAAGACCACCAGTTGAACACCACTCAATGTCAGCCAACTGTATTTTGTATCGTGCTCTTGTTAACGGGGTGGAGTTGGCGCAATTAGTTGACGATACGGTTACGTCAAAACTCTATACTGAAAGAGCCGCAGACTTGAAAAAGAGCATCAATGAAACTTTGTGGGACGAAGAAGCAGGGTTGTTTCTCGATAACGATAAGAGTTCTGTGCATCCTCAAGACGGTAACTCGTTAGCGCTTCTCCATGATGTCGCTTATGAGGACAGAAAAGATCGAATTTCCAGCGGGTTGACAAAGAATTGGAATGAGTTTGGCGCTGTAGCCCCGGAGTCAGAGGGAATGATATCGCCGTTCATATCCTCATTTGAGCTTCTAGCCCATAGCTCGACCGGAAATGCTGATAGATCTTTTCAATTATTTCGTAAAATGTGGAGATACATGTGGAATGCCGAATATGGAGTGAAATCATCTCTCATTGAAGGGTATTTCAAAGACGGCTCCTGCAAGTATCCCTTCACATTCTATGACCCTGCTTATATTTCGCATTGTCATCCTTGGGCCACGGGGCCCACCATATGGCTTACTTTTGACGTGGTTGGGTTGAGGTTTACGGACCATCGGCACAAAAATTGGACTTTTTCTCCCACTGGGGTATTCGCAGAAGGAAGCTTGGAGTTTGCAATGACGGGCTATACATCCCACAACAGTGGTTTTATTAGTGCGGGATGGAAGAAGATTACTGAAAAACATCTTCTCTTGGCCATAAAAGTTCCGGAGAATACGCACGGAAGCATTGGAGTGCCAGTGAGAGAGGGATTAGAGATCTGTAAAGTTGAAGTTGATGGCGAGGTGATTTCAGTTGGCCACTTGGACTCTAACGGTTCTCATTTGCTTATTTCGGGAATTGGTGGTGGAAACCATGCGGTTCTCGTATACTATAGCTAGCTACGTCGAATGTAAGAATGCAAAAATATCTACTGCTTCTCCACCGGAAAATCATCTTGCCGTCGTATTGACAACCAGCGATGTAATCGACCGAAGGTGAATTTTTCACCAGACATGCAACCATTTGCGACCGGAGATTTAATATTCCGCAAGCGGGGCGCTCGTATTTGCGTACCCCACTTTCTGCATCTCCAGATTTTCAATGAGGCTTGACACCAGTGGCCAGGGCCGGTACTATATAAGAGCAATTGGTGGCTGCAGTGGACACAACCGCCTTCCCAATGTCGAATGAGAAAGACAGTCAAGTCTCGGGGTCCCCAGCAGAATTTGCCGTCCCTACTACACTTCGAGAAACTGCTCGTGCTCAGCAGAAAATTGAACATGAATTAACGAGATGGCAGGCAATCAAGCTTTATCCTAGGACAGCGTTGTGGATTCTTCTGGTCGTTTGGGTGTTGATCTTGGTGGGGTACGAAAACCAAGCTGGAAGCATTGTTATCTCCATTCCGCAATTTAGAGAGGATTTTGGAAAACCGTTTGAAGGTGGTTATGTTTTGGACTCGCAATGGCAGTCGGCAATTAGTGGTGGTCCCCAGGGTTCTGTTGCGGTTGGCTCGGTGATCGGGTCTTGGTTTGTGGACCGTCTCGGTCGTAAGTGGACAATGCTCTTTGCCGTACTTTTAACCGTGCCGTTTGTCACCATTGAATTTATTTCCACATCTATTGATGTCTTTTTTGTTGGAAAATTCCTCAATGGTTTCTGCTTGGGGGCATTGTCAACCGTAGCCACTACTTATGTCTCGGAAGTATCCCCAATGGCTTTACGAGGCATTGCTGCGGCATCATGTTCATTGGCTTTCTGTATTGGTCCATTCATTTGCTACTTGATCAACAATACAACCAGCACATATACCTCGCGGATGGCTTACCGAGGAGTGTTTATCCCACAATGGGTATTTGCTGCGATTTCACTTTGTTATCTTCCTTTCCTTCCAGAGTCGCCTTATTATTTGATCTTGAAAGGTAAGGAAGATGGGGCTCTAAAGAGTTTGAAAAAGTTGTATGGAGATGCTGACCTCGTCCAAAATCAATTTGCAGTGATGAAAGTCACGGTGGAAGAGTCCAAGCTCGTGTCAAGCAAGTCTGGCACTTACTTGGACTGCTTCAAAGTGAAGGATATCAAGAGAACTTTTATCATTACGTTTGCATTTTTCATGCAATCAATGAGCGGAGTGTCTTTTGTCGCCGGATACTCCACCTACTATTATCAATTGGCAGGTTTTTCTACCCAAAGATCTTACCAGATCAGCTGTGGGGCCCAGGCATTGTCTATTTCTGGGGTAATTGCCTCGTGGTTTATAATCGACAGGTTTGGTCGTCGTCCATTAATGTTGTGGGGTATGCTCGCATTGACTGTGTTGAACTTGATTGTTGCATGTACTGGATTGGAAACTCTGAATCACGCATCCATGACAGTGGCTTCCGCGTTTATCGCCATGTACAACTTTTTCTACAATATCAACATCGGACCATTACCATACATCTTGGCTTCGGAAATCTCATCGGTGTTTCTTCGAGCGAAAACCATGGCTACTGCTACGACGGTAAACTATGCCATGCAATGCATGTGGTCGTTTGTGTTGCCTTATATGTTCAATCCGGACCAAGCCAACATGGGTTCCAAAATCAACTTCATCTTTACCGGGTGTTCATTGTTTTCGATTGGGGTGTTTTTCATATACTTGCCTGAAACCGCTGGGAGGTCTTTTGAAGAAATTGATGAAATGTACAAGATGCTGGTTCCTCCTAGAAAGTGGAAGGGGTACAAGACAAGTATTCAGCACGAGAGTGAAGAGATTTTCCATGAAATGGAGGAAAACAAGAATGTCGCAGAACATGTTGAAAGAGTATAGTGAATTATGGTCCGAAAATATCTCTCGCTTTGTTTCTGAACATTGCGACTGGTAGTGAGTTAAGTAATATAAGCCACAAATCTTGGATACACAAGAATTGCCAAATTCTTCGGACATCACGGAATCATTCGTTGCGGCTGCAGGTACTTGATTCAGTGTCTTTCCACGTTTTACAAGTTTCCTCGAATCCCACAGTTCTACAAGTGGCTGCGAACGTCTAACCGCTGTGCTCTAGCACTGCAGCACATGGTGCTAAACATCTGGATAATACCCCGGTTTATGGCGTATACCATAGTAAATGTGCGAACACCTAAGTTCTCAAACATAGATCGCGATTTACTAACCAAGACGATACGGTGCCGGAGTTTCTCATCCCGAGGTAATCAAGCAGCACGTCTCGGCTACGTGTTTATCACACTTTTCAGATGTGGATTTCTTGGCCCGAATTTTTATCACTTGGCACGGCGCCAATCGCAACGGCATATTTGTTATCATGTCGCATTAATCGTGGCGTTTCGAGAATCGCAGCGGTGACGATAAATCACGATATGCACCGAACCCCTATTCATAACCATGCGTAATGCGTGGCTCCACATCCGGTTTGGGGCTTGCGGCAGGGCTGATAACAAGCCTCGGGCAAAACGCCGTCTGTCTCCATTCGTATAATTTTTCAGTTTCAGCTCCCAAGAATTATGTCACGGCGTTTTTCAGGTGGTGCATATGCAGTGAGCCGCATCAATATCTCTCAAGTGGGAGAGCAGATGTCTTCCTGCACGCCGCGGCACGGCGATTGTTATCGTCTATCACTATCGCGGGGGGTCCGGATGTGCCCATATGGTTGTTTCCATTGTTGGCCACTCGTGGGTCAATTAGGAGAAATTCGGTCTCCGCAGTTTCCATCCGGGGCCCACCACAGGTGTAGTTGTGCAAGTGTGCCGTTCACTGGAAAATGCGCTGCTATTGTGTCGCACCCTCGACCCCACATTGCCAGAAATTGGCACACGGCGCTTTTTCGGTGCGCGCACGTTGATAAGGATAAGCGGCGTCAGGCTATCAGCTGCAGTTCCTGGGCGGTTCCCATTTGGGCGTTTGCGGCCATTGATATAAAAGCGCCTCAATGGCAATTTTTGTGCATCGGTTGTTATGCCAGACAAGGAACTCGAATATATCCGCTCCAACGAGGCGGCCGGCTCCGACGAGAAGAACGGAGGAGTCTACGTTGATGCTTTTGAAAAGTCCCTGGCCAACGAAAGTGGATGGACCAAATTCAAAAATGGGTTCAAGCCTTTCGAGCAGGAAGAGTTGGGAATCGACCCCAATCTCACCGATGTCGAGAGAATGGCCATCATGACCGCCAACTCTCCTCTCGCTCGTTCTCTTAAAAACCGTCACTTGCAAATGATTGCCATTGGTGGTTCCATTGGTACTGGTTTGTTCATTGGTTCTGGTGGTGTGTTGATGACCGGTGGCCCCGGTGGTGTATTGATTGCTTACTGTCTTATCGGTTCGATGATGTACTCTACTGTGCAATCGTTGGGTGAACTTGCCATCACCTTCCCTGTGGCTGGTGCGTTCGTTACGTACAATACCAGATTCATCGACCCATCCTGGGGGTTCACCATGGCTTGGAATTACGCCATGCAATGGTTGGTTGTGTTGCCCTTGGAATTGGTGGCTGCTGCCGTCACCATTGGGTACTGGCAAAGTAATATCAATCCGGTGGCCTGGGTGGCCATCTTTTACGTGTTGATTGCGTCGATTAATTTCTTTGGTGTCAGAGGTTATGGTGAAGCCGAATTCGTTTTTTCGCTCATTAAGGTTCTTGCCGTTGTTGGTTTCATCTTTTTCGGTATCATTGTCGCCGCTGGTGGTGGCCCATCTAAACACTACTATGGTGGACACTATTACCACGACCCTGGTTCGTTTGCCAATGGTTTCAAAGGTGTCTGTTCCGTGTTTGTGACTGCCGCTTTTGCTTTCGCTGGTACCGAATTGGTCGGTTTGGCTGCTGCTGAAGCCGCCAATCCAAGAAAAACGTTGCCCAAGGCCACCAAGCAAGTTTTCTGGAGAATCACCTTGTTTTACGTTGTTTCTTTGGTTCTTGTTGGCTGCTTGGTGCCTTACAACGACCCTAGATTGGGCGAGGGTAGTTCAAGTGTCGATATCAAAGCTTCTCCTTTTGTCATTGCCATTGTGAACCAAGGTGTTTCTGGCTTGCCAAGTGTGATGAATGTGGTTATTATGGTCGCAGTGTTGTCCGTGGGTAACTCGTCCGTGTTTGCCTCGTCCAGAACCTTGGCTGCATTGGCGTGTGCGGGACATGCTCCAAAGTTCCTTGGCTACATTGACAGAAACGGTCGTCCATTGTGGGGAATTGTTGTGCAATTGTTGTTTGGTTTACTCTGTTTCTTGGCTGCTTCTGGTAAACGTTTCGAAGTGTTGAACTGGATGTTGGCGTTGTCTGGTTTGTCTTCGGTGTTCACCTGGATGAGTATCAACATTTGTCACATCAGATTCAGAAGAGCTCTTTCGGCCCAAGGCAGAGATACCTCTGAAATCACGTACACTTCTCAAGTGGGTGTCATTGGTGCTTACTACGGTGCCATTCTTAACTTTTTGGTGTTGGTGGCCCAATTCTGGATTGCCGTCTGGCCATTGGGTGTTAAGCCCAATGCCAAAGACTTCTTTATGTCCTACTTGGGTTTCGTGGTGGTCATCTTCTTCTACATTATTCACAAGGTGTTCTGGGCCAGAAACTTTAACATTTTCATCAGAGCCAAGAATATCGATATCGATACCGGTAGAAGAGAATTGGATCTCGAATTGGTCAAGCAAGAGATTGCCGAAGAGAAGGCACATATTGCTTCAAAACCTTTCTATGCTAGGGTGTACCACTTCTGGTGTTAGTGTACTTAGATAATAATGTAATTCTATTTCTGGTACTCGTCTGGGTAAAAAATCTTGCGTTCAACTCCATCGGCAGTCAACACCACCATTCTGATCACACCTCCGGAAGACCCATCCCACTTGATGGCCTCGGACAACGCCGTCTTTATGAAAGATACACATTCATCCTTTTCCATATCTTTCTTGTAGTTTTCATTACACCATCCGTAGATGAACGTGGACCCAGACCCGGCAATGGCGTATTCCTGTTGATGTATAGAGCCTCCAATGGGAATCAGAAAAACCGTACCCTTGTTTTTCTCGTCGTATCCAGCACAAATGATCCCCGCCGTCAAATTATCCTTGTTTTTGTAGCAAAGTTCCTGAAATATATTGGCCGCGATCTGGGTAGTTGGCTTTTCGTCATGAGGTAATTGCGACGTGTAGATTTGCATGTAATATTTGACGATGTCGGCGATGGCCTGGGTGTCAGCAGCACTTCCGGATCGACAACAGTAGATGGTGTCGTGAATTTGCGTCAACTTGTCGGTGACACGATTGGCAATATACGAGCCGGTTGTGGTCCTGGAGTCCGCTCCCAATATTACTCCGTCCTTGAACGTCACGGCCATTATGGACGTTCCCAAATTGACCTCGCCTTTCTTCAAGTGGGTTATATCTACGGAAATGCCGTTCATGGTGATGAAGAGTGAGCGCTGGTGGCGATTGTGAGGAAGGGTGCCGGTGTGCGGGTGCGAAAAATGGTGAACTTGCGCGGGCTAAATTGACTGGATTAAGCGCGGCCTCACACTTTGTTGGTTGATGTATTTTCCACGGGTGTTGCCGTTTTTCTGGTTTGTGGCCGCATTCGCCGCCGTAATCGTGCCCTCAAAGTACTCGCTTACTCAGGAGCAACTAAAGTACATCGAAGATGATCCTGCAGTAACACATCTCGTCAGGTTTGAAATTCTGAAACGAGTCTATGGCGCCGACGGCCCGGTCAAAATTGGGGTTTTGGAGTTGGCCCTCTTTGGCGAGCTCTTGCCGATCACGGTTGACAATTTCGTCAAATTGTCGAATCAGACGTTTGGCTATGGCTACAAAGAAGTCAAGTTCCATCGCATCATTAAAGATTTTATGATCCAAGGTGGAGACTACGAAAATGGAGACGGCACTGGTGGCCGTTCTGTGTTTGAAACAGCAAAGTTCCCCGACGAAAACTTTATCGTGAAACACAACAAGTTGGGGAGACTCTCTATGGCCAATGCCGGTCCCAATACCAATGGTGGTCAATTTTTCATCACCACCAAGGAGGATTGTCTGTGGTTAGACGGCAAGCATGTGGTGTTTGGCCAGCTTGTGGGTGGATTCGACACTTTACAGAAACTCAATGTGGTGGAAACAGATCATGATCGACCCAAGGAAGAAGTGATCATTTCAGGCATTGACGTTAAAGAGGTCAAAGACAGCCGAAATGTTCACAATGACCTTGTTTTGGACACCGAAGTGGCGCCGGCCACAGGCTGGAACTACTCGCTATTTATTGTCTGCCTTGTGTTGGTTTGTGGGTTTCTTTACTACACCAAGGTAAGTTACAGAAAGCAGTATATCATCGACATCAAAGATTCCAACTATTTTTAACGAGCTACGAAGATGAAGGAATATAGGAAACTATTATTTTATAAATATTTATATTCTATAAGAGTAACTTGAATTTCTCCATATTTTAAACTTCGCACCGCATCGCGAATTTCTTGTGGGATGTCGGAGTTTCCTATCGTCCTTGTCAAAAACTTGCCCTACTCCAGCTCCACCGATTCCTTGTACGAGCTATTTGCCAGGTTTGGGAACGTGCACCAAATCCGTATTAGCGATGGGCTGTCGCAAGATGCTCCGAAAGGTACTTGTATCGTGATTTTCACCAACTTGGCCAGCGCTCAAAAAGCAGTTCAAGGTGCCAATGGTATCAATTTCCAAGGCAGGTACCTTGTGGTACTGATGTATGGCGTTGATACTTCCAAGCTTGATCGCCAGCAATACGCATTACGGGCAGACCGACTTGAAAAGTTGAAGCAAGAGCATGGCATACAATAACTGCTGCATGGTAGTAGTTTCATTTATTCGTCTATTACTTTTTCTCTTTGTTTTCGATGGAGATATCGATCAAGCTCAATAGGAAGTAACTGGTCAAGCCAATGAACACGAAGCCAGCAATTTTGATCACCTTCCACCAGTAGTTGGTCTTGGTGTACCGGTACTTGATGAAAACATCGAGGTGACTCAAGTCGTCGAACAAGTTTTTATAATGCAACGTCACCTTGACGTGGCCATCGGAAACATCAAGGTACGACCTTTCGTTACCCAAATCGAGGGACTCGGCAGCAATTGGAGAACTAAAATCAATAAACTCGGCATTTTCAGGTAAATAGAATGACAAGTAGACGTCTCCATAAGTAGCATCACGCAATGTATTCAATAACGGGATCTTGGCCACATAAGTATCTGGCTCATCATTCACCTTGTGGACATAATCGCCCAATTTCCCGTGGTATCCCAAAGTGAAATTATATTTCCATCCACCAAAAATTGGGAACCGTGGTTGAATAAGAAGGTTATTGGCAATTTTACGATGGCTCGAAACTTGTCCCACCAAGTCGGTGACATAATAGTCGTCAAACAGCTCCTTGGCATTGTATTCCAAGTGAGAAAGGGCAAAATGGTTTCTGGATTGCTCAAATTTCCCCTTCATCCATTCGACCCGCAGGAACCCCTTCAGTAACTCCGCTCCTTTATTGGTCAATTCATAATACTCTTCAATAAGCACGCTGCCCACTTCGGATCCGGGAAGCCAGATGGAACGGTTGTAGTTTGTGGCCGAGGTAAGTGGACGATTGTGCTCGTACAACAATCCCATGGGTTGGATGGTATATGGCTCCAACGTTTCCAAAACAGGACCATATTGCAATGTGTTTTCCTGGACCTCAGGACGAACGTCTGGAACGTTTTCCGATGCTTTGAGGTTTGCGGTGGTGATTTCCATCTCTTGACCTTTGGTGATTCCTGCAAATGACAATGTGTAATCTTTGGTTTTATATGGAGAAAACGCAAACTTGTTGAGCTTCAACAACAAGTTCTGTTTCTCGGCCAAGTCAATTTTACCTGGCAATGGCTGTAAAGCATCCACGTAGACAAATCTAACCTTGATATCCAACGTGGATTGTGGAGCCACTGGCACGGGTAAGGTCAATTTGTAGACGAAGGGTTCGACCAACTCCGGCTCAATTGGTATGTCCAGGTCCACTAGCGCGGCAGAAATGGCAGAGATGTTTGTGACGAAGCCATTGCCGTCTCCAACCGTCAAATAGTATTCATTTGAAGGAGAATCTTGGAGATTTTTCACCAGAATCAACCCAGTTTCTTTTACGTACGACCGACTAAGATCGATGGTTCTGGTATATCTGAGATTCTCCCAGGCGGCGCCGTCTATAGAAGCGGCGGCACAGGCCACCGCCATCATAATTGCCGTAACTACAGCATTCCAAACGATCATGGTGATAAACCGGAAAATGCCAACGCACTGTTGACCGCGGCGGTTATGTAAGCGGGATGAAGGAGATGAAGAAATGTGGGACTAGATGAGAGGACTAGCGAGTTGGGCTAGTGACTAGGGCTAGTGACTAGGGCTAGTAAACTGGACTAGCAATTTACGTTAAAGACTTATAGTGTAGACTAAGTTATATAATTTTGTTTGTGAAAGTTGTGAATGGAATCGTAGTTGCATTCAATAACTGCAATGATTAATTGACTCGAGTAATCTTGTCAGCGTCAGTTGTAACAGTCGTTCCTCGCCGTTTTCCCTCACGCCGTTCTCTGGATAATATGGATACCACTGTCGCTCTCCACCAAATCACTAATCTCACCAACGTGAAGTCCGAAGGCCGCTTCCTCGAAACTAGGTTGCATTTGGCCCTTTCCAAAGAACCCCAAGTCGCCACCTTGAGAATGCGATGAGCAGTCGCTTTCAGTCTCCGCCAACTCGCTCAACTTTTTGTCACCGTTGACAATTTGCTGACGGTACTTCTTGGCAATAGCTATGGCTTCGTCACGGGTGAGCGAGATCCCGTCGGGAGACTTCCACGATCTGGGTCTTCTACTGTCTTTATGCTTCACTAGAAAGTGGGATGTTCTGATCTTGCCATCGGAAGCTACTACGGGTCTATATCCTCGCTCTTTATACTGGGAAATATAAGCGTCAAGTTTGGACTTGTCGGTGCCAAAAGGAGGTTCCCAAGACAGCTCTCGGGTGGCCTGATTCAAAAAGTACTCTTTATTGTGTGTGCGAGACACGGCGAGTGTCCATCCTGGAGGAAGTCCGGTATCAGTCATGATGACAAAATGCGAATTGGTGAGATATATGGAGGGTTCCTGCAGAGTGTGATGGTTGCAGAGTGTAGAGCGAGCGTAGGGTAAGTTGAGTAGAGTATAGAGTGGGGTTTGAATAGAGTATAGAGTGGAGTTTGAGTAGAGTGTATGGTTAGAGTTTGGAGTCTATAGTTAAGTGCTAAAGTGATATCCTGACCTATACAAGTTATATCTCTTATATACCCCGGCTCTTCAATGCCTCGGTCACTTGACGGTACACTTCATCGACAGGCTGATCACACAGAACCTTCAAAACTTTGCCCTGCTGGTCAAAGTAGTCAACAACCGGCATTGAGGTGTCCAAAAATGTCCGGAATCTCTTGGTAATACTCTCTTCATTGTCATCATCGCGACCACTGGTCTTGCCTCTTTCCAACAACCGTTTGAGCATGACGGCTTCTGGACATTCGAAGAAGAGCGTGATGGACGAGCGGGCAATTTGTTCTTCAAAAGTCAATGCTTGGTCCATTTTTCTTGGAAATCCATCCACAAGAAACTTGGTGGCTCCCTGAGAATACTTTTCTTGAATGGCCTGTTGAAGTAAAGCAATTGTCACTTCTTGAGGCACAATCTTTCCCTCCTTGATGTACTGTCTGATGAGATCGCCATACTCAGACCCTTTTCTGTTCTGCTCTGCTCTCAATAAGTCTCCGGCAGACAAATGAACGTAACCTTTCTCGTTTACAAGCTTGGCACATTGGGTACCTTTTCCTGATCCAGGTCCACCCAACACAAACACAACGTCTATTTTACCATCGGGGAACGCCCTGGCCACCCCTTGAGGCTCCACGGCAGGTTTAGGTGAATCTTTATTGTAGAGGGCCGCAGCGATGGTTGAGCCAATTGCCAAGAAACCAACGCCAAAAAGAAGTTTTGCCCTTTTGGGGGCTGCGGAAGATGAGTTGTGGCGAACAAAGCGGGGGAAAGCGGCGTGGACCGGCAAGCGGGCCCGTACTAGGGTACGAGATCTAAACATGAAGAAGTGACGAGAAAACCTGTGCAGGAGTAATGAGAGTGCGAACTGGAGAGCTGAGGAGAGAAAGGACTAGAAATGGACTGAAAAGACTAGCAAGGACTAGTCGACTGACTAGTGGGCTGACTAGTGGACTGACTAGTAAAACTGACTAGTGGACTGACTAGTGGACTGACTAGTAAAACTGACTAATGCGACTGACTAGTAAAGCAGAGGTCAGATCATTAAACCTCAATGCCATGAAATTTCTATTTCGTGTACTCCTTCAACTGCTCGTCGCTGTACCGAAAGTACTTGCCATTTAGGTCTCCCAGCCACCCCCGGAGCGCCAAGTTGGCCAACACCGTCGCAGGCACCTCGGGCAGAAGCAAAGACCCCGACTTGTGAAGATTGTGGAATTTTTCAGCTGACTCCTTCATGTTCTCCGAGAACTTTGTCCTAATATCTCCTTGCATTTCGGTGTCCACCACCCCAGGAGCAATGGAAATCGTGTGCACCAGCTTTTCCTCGGCGGCTATGGTTCCAATTAGATGGTCAAGTGCCGCTTTGGATGAACCATAAGCACCCCACGCAAAATAGCCTGCGCGCGATGCCCCGGACAGAACCGCTACAACATTGGCAGATTTGGACTTGCGCAACTCAGGAATGGCTACTTGCAAAAGATCCACCACCGCAAAGAAATTGATATCAAATAACTTTTTCCACTCGTCAACGTCGGCATCGGCTACCGTATCCACCGGGTGAAGAATTCCTGCATTCGCAACCACCGCATCCAACTGGCCATATTCTTCCACTGCCGCTTTCACCGCGCGCCGAGAAGTGTCTGGCTGGTTGACATCACCGGCAATGGCAGTTAGCCGACCGGGGAATTCTTGTTCCAATTGCTTCAACTTATCGCCGCTTCGAGCCACAGCCACGACCCGGTTATTTGCATCGTGCAACAACACCCGTGCCACAGCAGCACCAATTCCTGGTATTAGTGCCAAATGGCCAAAAAAATCATGGAAAACTTACCTCGCAGAGCCCCAGTAACGATAGTAACGTGCATGGTACTAGAACTGAGGAACCGAAAAATGCCATCGTGGGGAGGCGGGTCGCGCACCCACACACCCGCGCGGTATTAATTAGCGCCAATATCCCCTGATAAGGTCCATACTTGTACACTCCTCAACCACACTATTTTTGTATGAACATTTCAAACCAACCCGATCCCGCTTCACATAAGTAAGCGTGCTAGAATCGGTTGGTACCCAGTGAAAAACTTCTGGACTTATCCGAGTGTTTCCTCCGGGTTTATTGGTCCGGGCGGGGTTTGTCCCACGTTATTAATTGATCCACACCCGATAAAAATCGATTTTAATCCGTGCAAATGTCGTTGATTACCAACCGGAAGCGTCCCAGAGGTCTCAGTGAGAGTTTTGACCAGCAAAAGGCCCGGGCAGCAGAGGTGAAGGATGTTTTGTTCGACAATAACCCCAATGCCAGCAACTATAATTCGTCCCCTGGAATCAGCTCCAACCACAACTTGAACTTGAACCTCAACATCGACCTAAACAACTCGAATTCCGACCTTTCCACCAGGAAAAACGCCGACAACCTGATCTACTTTATTGGCGACGGCACCGACATGTACGAAAACGAGGGTGATTCGCTCTTACAACAGGACTTTGGCGACGAAGAAGACTACGAAGACGAGGACGATGACGTGGTGATTATCGAAGAGCGTCAGATCTCCTCGTATGACCAACCCAAGGCCCGCCGCAACAACTCCGATTCGGTTATCATTTTGGACAATGATGCGTACGCCGCCTACAACATGTTCAACGTTAACCAAGAAACCAAGATGGCAGAACGGCCCAATGGCTCGAAGAAGCAAAGAACAAACTCCCTTCCGCAGCTCCCACAGGCCAAATGCTTCTACAACAAGATCCCCAGCAATTACATTGTCCAGCACCCCAAAATGGGCAATGTGAAAACCGATATCATTCCTCACCAACTAAACCTCCCGCCGTGCGACGACAAGGATGGCCATTACATTATACGGGTCAATGATCTTTTCGCTAATCGGTTCACCATTCTCAAGCTCTTGGGCCAAGGAACCTTTGGTAAAGTAGTCGAATGTTACGACAAGGTGAATCGTGAAACTGTTGCCATCAAGATCATTCGCAATATCCCCAAGTATCGAGATGCCGCCAAGATAGAGTTGCGTATACTTTCGACGTTGAAGATGTTTGATAACGAAAATTTGAATCACTGCATTCATTTGCGGGAGTGTTTCGACTATCGTGGTCACGTTTGTATCGTGACGGACTTGCTCAAAATATCTTTGTATGATTTTTTGGAAAAAAACTGTTTCATTGCGTTTCCTGGTTCCCACATTCAAGCCATCTCCAAGCAATTGATTCGTTCGGTGACGTTTCTTCATGATCTCAACTTGATACATACCGATTTGAAACCGGAGAACATTTTGTTGCACGACGATTCTTTTGTAAAGAAGCCACTTGTGAGCTCCACCATCATTACAAGTTACCTCAAGTTGACCAACAATAACGCTTCAGATGCTCTGAAACGGAAATACCCTCGAACATCACGAATACTCAAAGATCCATTGATTCAGATCATAGATTTTGGCAGTGCCATTTTCAACGACGAGTATCATTCATCCATAGTATCGACCCGCCATTATAGGGCGCCCGAAATAGTATTGGGAATCGGGTGGTCATTTCCCTGTGATATGTGGTCTGTCGGATGCATTTTAGTAGAGTTTGTGATTGGCGAGCCGTTGTTCAAAACACATGACAATCTAGAGCATTTGGCTATGATCGAGAAGGTGACAGGAAGTCGCATAGACAAGTCTATTGTGCGGCTTTCAAAGCAAAATGAAAACGAGTGCGGATTAAAGTACTTTACCAATGAGTATATGAGAGACGACGAAGAGTTGGACCAGGATGATGATGACGATGTGATTATAGACGACGAAACCTCGCAAGACAATAGTTTGAGCTTGATCTTTCCCAGCAACAGCACACCATCGAAATTTATCACCAGTGTGAATCTGTTGGACCGCATAGACAAGTTCATCAGTGGTCGAATAGGGCTTGACATTAATTTCGACTACTCATTGTCGAGTAACTACAAGAAAAACAAACATATCATTAATTTTGGCAACTTTACATTCTGGTGGTTTTTCATCGACTTGTTAAGGAAGCTCTTTGTGACTAATCCGCACCATCGTATTACGGCATCGGAGGCAATGGAGCATCCATGGTTCAATTTGGGTATAGAGGATGAGGGAACGGTATAGTTTATTTCTTTTTTAGCATTTAGTAAGTATGTTACATTCAGTTCTATCCAGCCGCATACTATGTCTCGGACTCTGCGGGGCCTGTTCCGCGGGGCCTGCTCCGCGAGTCCAGCCCTTCGAGCCTAACGGTCATCTCCGCTCATCGGTTTTCGCAGCATGTACGATCGGATCACTTGCATGCATACCCGAGATGAAAATTACGAAAAAGGAAATTCTGAGAAAATTTCACACCTTTTCACAACCATCCGCATGTTGACTAAGCAACTGTTGCTGTCCATCACTGGTGGGTTTCGGTTGGCTAGAAAACAATATGGTAGGTTGACTAGACGACTGGTCGACCGTTGAATCGTGCGGCGCAGCGTGCATGTCGTTTCCCCTGTAACATGCATCACGTGATATGTCTTATGTGCCGGAATGCCGGTGCCCCTGGAACAAGTGGGTATGAGCTCGGAGGATCCGCGACGCGAAAAATTGGATTGAATACCGGGCTATTAACAAGGAGAAACAGGAGTTAAAGGAGAAATGTTGGCCACAAGGACACGTGCCATAGCTACTCCTATCATCCCTGGTTATCAATTGCCAGACCCGATTGCGTATCGGGAGCCGTATGGGCTGCAGCCGCCGCGCAGCGGACTGGCACATCTTGTAAGCGACGCTTGCAGACATGCGGCGAGCGAATCATGCATGAAATTTACCAAATGCGGCATAGTCTAGACCGCGATGTGCGACCGGGCGGTGTGGTGCGGTTGCGAGCGCGCGGCTTAGACCCCCGATTAGGGGAGAATCAAAATTTTTGCGGTGTGCCCACCCAAACATTTTTTATTTTTCTTCAATTGACATTTATCGCACAACTGGTTTCAGGAGATTCACCCAGTTTTTCTTCCTTTTATTTTTCACGGTCATACGCTACTATTAACTACAGTCTTTCATTTTTTGTATCTGTGGCTACTGTGATTCCATTCATTCCTTTAAAACCATGAAATCATCCATTCTTTCCCTTATAGCTGTTGCTACCGTGGCCATGGCTGCTCCTTTGGAGGGTCACCGTCACCACAAACATGACTTGCACAAGAGAGATGTGGTCACCAAGGTGGTTTACGTCAACGGACAGGGCCAGACCATCACTCCTTCGGCTTCTGCTGCCCCTACTGAGGCTGCTTCGTCAACGGTTGCCACGGTTGTTTCGTCGGCTGCTTCTTCCGCTTCTCCAGCTTCCGCTTCTCCAGCTTCTGCTTCTGCTTCTCAAGGTGAAAGCTCCGAAACCTCTTCTTCGTCGTCTTCTGGTGGATCCGGTGGTATTTCTGGTGACTTGAGCGCTTTCTCCGGTCCAAACAACAAGTTTGAGGACGGTGTTCACAAGTGTTCTCTGGTCCCAACTGGTCAAGGTGTCATTTCCGTTGACTGGATTTCCGGCTTGAACGGCGGATGGACCTCCATCATGAACGAGAACGGTGACACTTCTTCCAACTGTCAAGATGGTTACTACTGTTCCTACGCTTGTCAAGCTGGTATGTCCAAGACCCAATGGCCTTCAGAACAACCATCCAATGGTATTTCTGTCGGTGGTTTGTACTGTAAGAACGGTTACTTGTACAAAACCAACTCCGATTCTGACTACTTGTGTTCGTGGGGTGAACAAACCGCCACCTTTGTGTCGGAAATCTCCAAGGATGTTGCCATCTGTAGAACTGACTACCCTGGTTCGGAGAACATGAACATTCCAACCTTGTTGGAAGGTGGTGGCAAGGCTCCTGTTTCCGTTGTCGATTCCGCCGACTACTACACTTGGAAAGGTGGTAAGACCTCCACTCAATACTACGTCAACAACGCCGGTGTCTCTGTCGAAGATGGATGTATCTGGGGTACTGATGGATCTGGTGTCGGTAACTGGGCTCCTGTTGTGTTGGGAGCTGGTATCACGAATGGTAATACTTACTTGTCTTTGATTCCTAACCCTAACAACAAAGACGCACCAAACTACAACATCAAGATTGTTGGTGCTGACGGTGCCAATGTTGTGGGTGACTGTAAGTACGAGGATGGCTCCTACAATGGTAACGGATCTGATGGTTGTACCGTCACCGTTACCTCGGGCAGTGCCAACTTTGTGTTTTACTAAAAGTGCTTTATACCCCCCGTTGTTTGATTTCTTGCGTCAGGTGGTAACAATCTCTTGTTGCTGATTGCCATGTTGTTTCTTTAGACCTTCTATATTATTCTATTGTTTCTGTCAATATATTAGTGTTGAAATATCTAGCCAAATGCGACCGTATTACAATAGCTGAAAATTAGTTCCTGGTTGGTTCGAAATTCATCGTACAAGTCTCCTAGTCGCTCGTCGGGCGTTGGTTGGAACGTATTATGAATATACATGTAAACGGAGTCGATTGATATTCGGAGCTTCTTTGCTATAAACCGCATTAACACCGCGATCGTCTGGTCTGAAGATACCTGTAACACTTTCGGGGTAATGGCCCTGGTGGAACCAATAGGAACTAGTCGAACCGTGATTTTCGTGGCTGGTATTGGTTTTATAGCATTGTGCCATTGGCACTGCTCGACTTCAGAAAGCCGTTTGACTACTATAGAAGTGTCCAATGGAACAGAGGTTTTGTCTACGTGTTGCTGAAGCGTGTTGGAATCCGCAGAGGTTGTGCTGGAATCACTATCTGGCTCCAGGTGGATAAATGACATGACGGTTTGTAGATGGCTCGTTTATCAGACTAGCCTGGGCACAGCGCATCAATGCACCACCGCTCTTGATTATTCCAAGCCAATTTCGCAGACCTAGTTCTATTGTAGTTGTCCCGCATGTCCGAAGAGAACGATTCAGCTACCCACAGTGAAAGTGAGTCCACCATTGAAGAGTTGGAGGTGGACGGTGTCATCGGAATACTTGAGCAGGCCGCAGAAGATGCCGTGGAACTGAAAGATTGGCTTCTGTATTCCACCGTCCTTGACTATTATCTATCTGACCGTGAGAAATATAACACCAACGAGCAAGAACAGCTTTTGAGCAGCTTGGTTCAGACGTTGTCCACCCACAAGGAACTTGTGTACCATGCTGGCTGGGATATTCCTGGGTTATTGATATCGTACATTGATCAGGACAGAGTGACTTCACCATTGAGAACGCTACCATGTCTTCTGCAAGTGATGAAGTGCTTTGAGGTGTTAGCACTCAAGGGAAATCACAAGGAATTGCTTTTGAAAGGGTGTGAATTGTTGACTTCTATCAAAGTAGAGGACCATACCTACATTGATGATGTTCTGGAAAAGCAATCGTACTACCAAATCAAGGTTCATTGTCTCATCGAATTGATTGTTACGAGCTTGCGCAACATCCACACCCTCTATCCTTCTCGTTTCTTGGCCATGGCTGTCACTGCTCTTTTCAATGTTATTGAATATTGCAAGGATGAGGCGGGGCTTCGTATCTTTGTGGTGAAACGTGCTTATAGCTTTGCTCGTGATTACTCGGCTCCAACCGTGGTTGACGTTCCCGATCTCACTGAGAAAGAACTCAAGAAGATCATAGATGACGAAGCTTACTTACAAAGAAGGCTCTTGCGCGGGTTCCTCACTCAGTTTATTTGTATCTTGTCCACCACCTATCCTTTCGGAATGAGTGGTGACTACGCATCATACTTGGCTGCTGGAGATAAGCTGAATAATGACTGGTTCTACGCCCATCAAGCCTACCCTGCCTATAGCCGGGTTTCTGAATTGGTACTTGCTTTTGATATTGATTTACACCAAAAGCTTAGGGACTATGTCTCGTCGTCGCACGAACTTTTCAAAGATTTTGACTATAAAGAAGATCAGGACGAGTTGACGGCGAAAATCTTCCTGGCCATTCTCAAAGACCACGAAGCCAATGCTTCCAATTCGATGTTGGACGGAAGTGGAGAGAAGCTTACCGACTCTCTTGACGGTTGCTTATTGCTTTACAGCTATCTTCAATGCGCCCGCAATGCCTGTGATGAGATAGCCTTGACGTTTAATGATGTCCTTGTTTGTACTTTGAGGCTGGTCGTTCCAGCAATGTTAAACCCAGTGTACTTGAATTCGGGAGTCCAAGATATGGTTGTATTTTGGGCTTGGGTGGCCTTGAACAAACTGCAGGTTGGAGTTAAGCTGCTTAAATTGGAGATATCGACGATATCCTCGACTTTGCTCAAGATCTACTACCAGTGTCTCTTGTTTATCACCCTTTCCCAATGGCAGATAAGTGGTGTTCGTTCGGCAACTTTGACATTGTTCACCAAGCTTTTGACTCACACGCACGAAAAGATTGCCTATGAATTCATCCATGATACCTTGGAGAACTTTCCTCATGAAGCAATCAAGGGTGCTGTCATTGGGGTTCTTAAAGAGTTGATGACCAAAGAACGATCGTCCTCGATGAATGAAGAACTTGACCTCTCCAAATTGGATGTCAAGGATAAGAAAGGGCCAGAGCTACCTCCTCGTGAAGTGAAAGTCACCAACAAATACATTGCTTTGACCGATGAACGGGTGTCTGACTTGCTCAAGTTGGTAGATACGGCTGTTGACAATACTATAGTCAACAACCGCTTAAACCAGGAAACGTTTGGTACGTTGGTGGCGTATCTTAACCTTCTCGTGGCGTTGAAGCAAGGGTTGAAACAGAACCCCGAGTTTGAAAAACTAGTCAAGAAGACGACCCGGTTGGTGGATTCTGCCGAAAGGGAAATCAAAGACGAACAACAATCCAGAGGTCTTACTGAGAAGAATGCAGTTGGGATTTTACGAGTTAGTCTTGATAGACTTGATGTATAAAGGTAGCTTAGGCTACAAATAATGTATAAATGTATCTATGTTCAAGCTACCGTGGTCTTAACCTTTAATTCTTATCCCATCACAACCATCATTTTTTCATAAATGGTAAACACAATACCACCACTGAGCACCAACCTTCCAAGTCGAGGAGTAGCACCTTTCCAGAACGTGAGTAAGCCTTCATCTTTGAAAATTCGAACAAAGCAATTTACAGTGGATGTGTACAATTTGTCGGCTCCAAGCGCTTGCATTCTTGTTTTCACAGTGTCTATTGGCATGGTGGAGTATACGGTTATGACACCTGCCAACGATCCCACTGCAAATGTAGAAGCTGAACTCAATGGCTGATTAGGTGGGGTGCCCGATGCTTGCTGGATTACAGTCTTAAGGGCGTTGTAAGAACCAAGACGGACTGCTTGGTTGGAGGCTTGTCTGAGAGAAACGGGAACCACGCCAGCATAGATGCCTCGGAATCCCATATCTCTACATAACTTGACGGTTCCCTTGACTATTCCATTCTGGTACTTTGGTGAAGCTGCTTGTTTGTCGTCAATTAAACCAGTTTTAATGGCTTCGAAAGGTGTGACTGCCACCACGGACTCAAGCAATCCAGCACCAAGTCCAGCAATAACTCCTCTTGGTCCGGAGAGTTTTCCATTCTTATCAGCTAGCAACGACTTGATGTAATCGAACCCCAAAAATCGAACCGAAGCCTTGACAGTATTGCCCACGACGAAAGCTGGACATCCCACATACAAAGAGGAAACACCCTGGGTCTTGGCAACGTTATAAATGAGCACCAATGGGTTTCTGGACGCTTTGGATGATTTATCCACTAGCTGAAGTCTGGTCTTGGCAAACTCAAATGGATAGGTTACCACCCCTTCGATGGCGCCTGCGGTACCTCCTGCCACGAACGACTTGAGGGGGTCCGCCTGGAGTTAGCATCACAACTTTTGTGTAAGAAATGGACTACCTACCTTTTTATCGGGTTTAGACATTTGGTGAAAAGTTTCGCGATCAATTTTTCAGGTGGTGATAATTGCAAAAAATGCAACCAATTGCACACATTCTATATATCCTCTAAGTCATCGTCGTCGTCATCGTCGTCGTCTTCCTCCTGTTCCGCCAACTGGGCGTAATATGCTGCCAAAGCATCCTGTGCTTCTTTTTCCTTCAACTCGGTGGTGTCTATCTTGACGTCCTCGGTCGGTGGTTCGGCATTTTCCGCCGGCGACACCGAGCTGGAGTCTGGTAACGAGTCCACTTGGTCTTCTGCCGGCTTCTTTTCCAACGTAGAAGCGGCGTGCCATGAGGGCAATGCATTTTGTTCCATTTTCTTTTGGCGCTCTTCTCGTTCTTCCTGCTCTCGATCGAGATTTTCGTCGTTTGCGGTGATGGATACATGCAAAGTGGCCTGGGTTTTCTGGGACGACGCCGATACAGGACCCAGTTTTCTTCCTCGAGCCACAGCATAGGCTCCAGTAGCGGTGGACTGGGCCGGAACCGCCTTAGTCAATGCGGATTCAAATGTGTTTTCTTGGATCGTCATGTCGTCTATACGTTTCAAGTGGGCAATAACCGGGTCCACTTGCACCATGAGCTTCTCTAGGCGGGCCTGGCGCATGTATGCTTGTTGACTAGAATCGTCTTCGGTGAGGGTCCCCCCACAAGTATCACATTCAAAATGGGTTCTGTCGTCCGATAGAAGCGAAATGGCATCCAATTGTGATACTCTCTTGCCACAGCGTGGGCAGAGGTAACCCTGAGGGTTCCCGTATTGGGTCATTTCCTCCTTCATCGTGTGCACAAGAAAATGTACTTTCCACTTGATGGCATCTATGGCCTTTGTAACATGAATGTAGTAATAAACTCTATTGAACACCCGGTTCTGACTCTCCTCACGCTGGAAATGGCTCAGAATTATCCGATCATCAACTAAACGGTAGCATTGAGCTCTGACCTCTTTTGGTTTCATGCCCAAAAGATAAACCAAGTCTTCTTCTGAAAGCACAGAATGGACTATGAGAGCATCTATAATGAGCACCACCGCCTTGTCGTAGAAGCCACGGGCCACAAACCGAAGAAGGGAACGTACGGTGTCCTCCATTTGAGGTGAATAGTCAGCGGTGCGATGGCAGGATCTTCGGTGAAATCTGGTGCACTGGGTGTTCACGTCTTACAAGCACAAAATGCAAAAATCTGAGAATTCGGAATATGAGCATTGAGCAAGAGATGCGAAAGGAAAATAAAAAAAAAAACGTTTTTGACATATTCGGTACAGAATAGTGTTTAGCAACTCGTAGAGACGTAACTCCAAGTGTCAATACCTTGATGTTTCTGATCTTTCGATTTATGATTGCTCACCTGTCCACATGCACCCACACTTCTTACATAAGCCACGTTCAGCATTTCGTTCGTTCCAGTTTCCGATCCCCTGTCTCCCATCGTGCCCTCACCACCGGCCGAGGGTATTGTTTCATCCCTTCTCTGCCTGTTCGGCGCCGCGTGCCGCACCATCTAAAACCGCGTTTCGCGACCTTACGTAAACAATATTTCAGAACGCGCTTTTCAGGGCGAACCGCATCTCTTCTTTTAATCCCTTTTATCGGCAGGATCCTTTGCATGGAACAGTTCCTTTTTTAAGTCTTTTTTTCGTATTAATTCATTCCCCGTCACGTCCTCCTTACGGTTTAGGTGCCTAATCCAATATCTTATCGTCAATGGGCTCCGTCGTGCCCTCTAGAGTTCCCTTACGGGAACAGCTGATCGATTCGAACCGCAGACCTCTGCTCGACAAAGTCATAGATACCCCAGTATCGTACAAGCACACTCAGAAAATCTCAACTCCTCCAGAAACAGTGGCTCCTGCTTTCAGACCTAAACATGTTGAACCGGTTACCACCCCTACCTCCACGAAACACATCCATCCCAGCCTCGCCGGAGGTACCAGCAAGTCAGCACTATTATCTCCAGCGTTCTCGTCGCCCCAGCGCCAGCTGCAGGTCCGAACATATGCTCCCATCAGCTTTGAAATTCCCTCGAAACCGTCGTTTTCTAGTCAAGTTCCTTCCAGCGCCACTTCAAGTCGGTTTTCTGACGAAATCGATGAAAAGCCAGCGAAAAAGAAGCCCAAGCGGTCGAAAAGAGAGTCCAAAGTGGACTCGTTCGATATGGATTCCAACGAGAAACCACCGTACTCGTATGCTACCCTTATAGGTATGTCTATCTTGAGCCACCCAGATAAGAGGTTAACCCTCTCCCAAATTTACCTGTGGATCTCGGAAACTTTCCGGTACTACCGCCGGGAAGATGTCGGATGGCAGAACTCGATTCGTCACAACTTGTCACTCAACAAGGCATTTATCAAGGGGGAAAAGTCTCGCGATGGGAAAGGTCACTTTTGGTGTATCGAGGAGGGATGTGAAGATCAATTCCTCAAATCTCGCAGCAGTAAGAAGCATTCATACCAAGAAATCATGGACCATATCCAGTCTTCCATCAAATCCCGCCCAATGAATCAACTCCCCTCTCTGCCCAATGCAGAGCAGGCATCTCGCCATACCCTGCAAGATGATAGCCCTATCTTAGAACCACCGTATAAGAAACGCAACGTTGATGAAAGCAGTGTTGAAACCATTCCGGACCTAGGAGCTCCTTTCACAAGCTGGCAGCCTTCATTCCGGCTCAGTACCAGTGCTACACCGCTCCATCGCACCCCGCAAGTTGTGGTTAGCGAATCTCCAGTAAAGCCAACATTGGCAGGAAAGAACCTCACCTACACATCATCATTCAGTTGCAACTCCAACTTGGAATTTTCACCAATAAGGCCCAACGAAACCGGACCATTACTCGAACCTCTCACCCCATCCAACAACAAGCACCGGAATATTTCCGTGAGCCTTCTAGGTAACCCCATTCCGTCACTTCACTACCAACCGAATCTGCAACAGTCTCAACACACACTCTCGTTGCCATACATGACGAAAACACCCAAGTCTGGAACGAGGACACCGCTACGAACCCTTAAAACACCCCAAAGTGGTTCTATGATGCGTCGGTTATGGCATTCGCCATCTTATCTCGACGAGTTCTACTACTCGCCTCTCGTTATGTCGTCACAAGGAGCGTTGAATTCTTATGATGACGACGACATGATCTTGAGAGCTTTCGAACTGCCGGCAGTTACGAGAGAGAGAAAGACCGATGAATCAGGACGGAACTTGTTTAACGAGTTGAAGAATATCAAGGACGTTCGACCCCAGGAGAAAGTTCCTGACGGTCACAATCGTAGCACAAGCTCTTCCTCAACGGAGTCTGATGTTTAATGGTTTTGGGTGTGGGTGTTTTTTCTCGCCTGCGGGCTATTGTATTACTATTGTTTGAATGCTATGTTTAATATACACTATTCTAGTCACTACTAGCGCACCCACGACATCCACACGTGATACACTCCATGGTCTTCCCTTCGTCGTCTTCTAAATTGGTCTTCGGTACACGGCAAATACATGTGCTTCCGTGATTCGTTTCATTAGTCATAATACAGTTGATACAGCATAGATTTTCGTAACCCTGCTTTTTCCATTTCGCTATCAAATTGGCATTGCAGTATTTCTGTTTGAGTAGCCACTCGTAGAGCTCTTTTGATATTACTTTACGGTCGTAATACATGGTATAAATATATCTGGAAATTTGATGGTTGAGTCGAAAAACCGGCCATAATGCTTGTTTCTTGTTTTCTGTTTTTATAGATGCTGACTGAGCATCCTTGAGCTTTGCTAGTAGCTTATTGAGCGTCGGTTCGATTTTGGAGTACCCTTCGGGCGGCTTATCGTTTCTTCGTGCCCGCGGCATGATGGTAAAGGTGAAAGATGCATCGAACTGTCAACCCATGCTTATGTCAGCAGAACATGGGACTCGGAAACATACTGGATGGTTCGATTGTCTAGTAAGAGAGGCCTACAGTGTAACTACGTGCACCAAGTCAGTACTAGATTGGTGACACATGGGTTGTAAAAGTATAAAGTTCATCAGTCTAAAAAAAATATAACGACATCAGCAGGATTCGAACCTGCGCGGGAAATCCCAATGCATAACTCGAAAGATTCGAGTGCATCGCCTTAACCACTCGGCCACAATGCCTTAACTAAAATATTTGCCTCCACACTCTGTATATATCGTTCAACTTGCCCTGGTCGCGTTTCAGCGATAACTTCTTTTGTCATTGGTGTTTCATACCAGTTTTGGCAACATTGTCGATATTCAGCTCCAGTAACATTCAACCATGAATTTCATTTCGAGTGCTCTCAGCTCGCTAACTGGAACTTCCATTCCATACACTATTGGTGAAAAAGTATCTTCACCTCTACCAGATCAACCATTTTCAGTATGGAATATTTATGAGGGAACAGATCCCAAAAAAGATAACTCACCGGTAACCATATTTGAAATGAACCTTCAAGAACCGTCCAATGTAAGAAATGACTTTGTTTCGCTCGCCAGGAATGCATTTAAGAAACTGAAATTGGTGAAATTTCCATCCATCCTTTCCATTATTGACTACATTGAAAACGATAACTTTATCTATATCATTTCCGAGCCTGTTGTGCCATTGTTCAAATATTTTGATACCCATGCTGACCGTATATCCAAGGATGCCCGAATTGCTGGAATTTATACTGTCGCTGAAGCACTAGCATTTATCAATACTAAGGGTAATTGCATACATGGCTATTTGAATTTCTACTCGTCAGTCTTTGTCAATCCTGCTGGTGACTGGAAGCTATTTGGTTTCGAGTTATTGACCAATTTAACTTCGGACCCTGATCAGCCTATTTACAGACTTGCGTTGCGAGCGCCAGGCTTTCTGGACAACCTTCCAGATGATGTTGACGGTCAAGGACTCGACTCAATAAGGCAATTTCCTTTCAAGTTCGACTCCTATAAGTTTGGCGTGTTCTTATATCAAGTATTGACTTGGACAACCAGCTCCGATCGTACTTTTAAGGTGCAAGCACTGCAAATTGCAAGCTCATCCTCTATACCCAAGTCATTGGCAGGACCGTTTAAGCGTTTGATTAGCAAGAAGCCAAATTTGCGAATCAACATTGACAAATTTTTGGCGGAATGTTCTGCAACTTTTCAGAATAACGACCTCATAAATTTGAGTAAGTTACTAGCAGACCTTGTGTTTGAGAATGAAGATAAGAAATTGCAGTTCTACAAGTTTGAACTTCCACGCCATTTTCCGGATGATGTTGAAAATGTCGCTTTTCCCCCAGGGTTCCTAGAGAACAAAGTTCTCCCAGAACTTCTCACTCAGTATCAGAATGTGGTCAACTTGAAGCCAACTATTAATTCAACTGTCGACTCACATCAGCAAAAACAGGATACTTTATCCATTCTCCTAAACTACATTCTCAAGTTTGGCTGTTCCCTCCCTGAACCAAAGTTCAATAAAATTATAAAGCCCATTATACTTCAAAGTTTCAGCTTGGGAGACCGCTCAATCCGATTGACGTTGTTAGCGCATTTGCAGTCATACGAAAGTTTTCTCTCTGAATCTGACGTCCAGAGCAAGTTGTTCTATAATTTATTGGGTGGTTTCCAGGACTCTAATTATATGATTCGTGAGACCACTTTGAAATCCATTACTACAATCATAGACAAGATCTCCGTTAAGCAAGTCAACCAAGATTTATTAAAAGTCCTTGCAAAGTCGCAAATGGACCCCAAGCCTTCTATTCGAACCAATACGCTAGTGCTCATAATCAAGATTTCGGACAAGATATATGCAAACTCCAGGAATAATGTTCTAGCTACAGCTCTTGCCAAATCCTTGAGGGACACTTTTACTCCAAGTAAGTTGGCCGCTCTTACAGGCTTTGAAACTCTCAAAGAACAATTCACTCTAGAGGATATTTGCAACAAGGTTTTGGGTACTTTGGCAGTTGCATTGATGGATGTACATTCAGTGAAGGTGCGGACCACAGCCAAGGAAGTTTTTGACCTGTATTTGCAAGTTGTTGAAAGGCATGCTTCTGGTTTACCGAAAACAGAAATTGACAGCAACGCTGAAGAAGAGGAATTCTTTAGAAAGCACGCACCCACTGTTTCGCCCTCGAGCGACGAGACCAACAATGCCACTAGCAGCTCTAAGACCGGCTTTGGATGGAAGATTGTCAACAAATTGGTATCATCCTCTGATATGGATGGAGTACTTAATCATGAGTTCAACACCTCTACTCCAGATCTCACAAGAACCCCCAGCAGTGCAGATGTTGGGATTACCAATAGTTCAGGGTCTCAGAATGCGAGACCTGCTTCTGTGGAGCCGGAAGTGGACGACGGATGGGGCTTCGATGATGAGGACACAGAACCTGTAATAACGGAGCGTGTACCACAAGCTACAACTAACATTCACAAACCAATGGTAAAGTCTACGCGTAAAGAGAGCACACTCAAATTGGGCAAGTCACTAAAAAACAATCAAAAAAAGCCTCTAACCAGACTCAACATCAAACTAGACGACGATGAAGACAACGACGGCTGGAATGTTGAAGACGATTGGTGAAAAAGAACTTAAGGGAAATGGCCTATTCTAGGTCCAAAATAGCCATCTGGTGCTGATAAGGTCGCGTTCAATTTTCCGACTGCAATGCCGTCCCATCCATTATTCATCACCGTGTTGCCCCACCAGTTGATACTCTTGTCGTGGTACTGAACTGCGAAGAATATAATAATTCCGCTGAATGCGATTCCCGCTCCCATACCAGTGGAAAATATATAATTGTATTTTTCCCACCAAGCTGTTTTTCTTGTTCTCAAATACCACATGAAGATAACCGACAAATAAACTCCACCGATGAAGTAGGAAAGGTTATAAGGAGCATAGATCAAGATTCCTCCAATTATTATAGAAGGTTGGAAGTATTTTGTCCACTTTTTTGGGCCATACCATTTGAACGCAACCGCTGGAATCGTCAATAAGAATCCAATCAAGAAACAGTATTTCAAGACAGGATACAAACCATTGAAAACTTTTTGGGGCCCAATAACACCCCAGATAACAGAAGCAGAAAAGTAAGTATAGGCACTAGGACATGTGAATTTTTGCTTGTTGAAAGGCTCGCAATAGTCGTCAATACCCGTGAGCTGAAAGCTCAAGATACCCAAAAACACGAAAGTATTAAGAATGATGGACAAAACTTGGACTCTGAACAATGACCGAGGAGGAATACTAGTGTAATGGGCCATTTTCTGGTTCGTGATATAATTCTCAGCCTGACCATCGATGTTATAACCGAGGGCCTTGATGAACATCAAGGCATGTCCATTACCTGGAATTGCGTAACCAACAACAAGTTCCACTAAAACGTTCAAACCAAATGAGAATGAGGTTCTAGAAGCAAGCGAACATATAGGAATCAAAAAGACAAAGTTGATGCCCACAGCAAAGAAAATACCCCACACCGGTGTTTCGGCAGGGTAAATCTTGACACAAATGATAGCGAGCACAATGGAGATAATCAAGATAGCAATGAAGATCCAATCTGGCACTTCTTTGTATTTCAGCATCAGGCGACTGAAAGGATCATGATAACCGTCATAATTGGACCGGTTAAAGTTTCGGACGGTGTGAATCAAACTTTTCATGGCGAACAGATTTGCTCGCCAATTGATTACCAACTCATAAACGAAGGCAAAGGGGTAAAGCGCAAAGAAAGCACCATAGACGACAAGATTAGCTGCAGAATAGTAAGGAGGACCATATACGTCATAATTTTTCTGGTCAAAGAGTCCCTCTTCGTTCAAAATTGCTGCAATACTATACCTTTTACCCTTGTTGTTAAAGAGTTTGTTTGAGTTGATAGGCAAGTACTGGGTCCAGTGATTGTTAGAGTAAAAAATTGCAATGATAAAGAAGAAACCCAAGGCCCACCCAATCGCTTGGTTAACCATTGCATAAAATGGACTTGCTAACGCATTATAATAGTTCAAAATATTCCAATCAAAAGAAGGAATTGGATTCAATCCCAACCCGTTCACGGAACCGGTAATCACAGCAAGGTTGTAATTACTAGGCTTGATCCAAGTCATCCAATTGAAAGTCGAAAGGAATTGGGCAATGTAATTTGGAAACCAAAAGTATAAGAAGGACGCAGCAAAGGTGAAAAAGAAAAAGTTGTATTTTGAGATTGTCCAACCATTAATGTTTTCCCTTGCCTCAGGGGTAGTAAGTGCTCTGTTCAAAGCAACTGTGGGCAAGAAAGCGGGCCACACGGCTTGAACTGGATACACCACAAATCTTCTCATCACACCTGCGAACCCAAATCCCATGAATTGAGTTGTAAGTGTCAAAAGAACCTGATATCCAAAAGTCACCCATTGATCATTATAAAAGAGTGGTAACTTTTGCACAAGGATATTCCAAGCAACATATGGTGATCCCCCAGAAACGGTAAAGAAAAGAGTGGCAAGCATTTGCTCTTTCGAGGTCCAAGGACCCGGATTGAAATCGATTGTGTGGTTCCAAACAGTGTATTTCCACTTCGGCAAAATCATGCTTAACAAAACACCTGAAGGGTAGATGAATACCTGGGCAATCAGACTATTGAAACTGATAGAAGGGTACCGCTCGGAGAAAAATTGATTGATAACGGTACCAATTGCCGTCCAAATTACACCAACTACGTACACTCGAGGTGTTTCACACGCAATTGTTGGGTCGTCATAGGGCTCGGTGACACTTCTAACTTCAGTATAAGGTGAATGGTAGGCAACCAAACCGGCTTCAACTTTGACCTGCAAATTCCAATCGGTGATTTTGTGGTAAAAGAATTTAATGTCTTCATCTCCCTCAAAGCCTTCCTGTGATGGAACCTCTACCACTGAAAGATGTTCCACTTTTTTCTCTGTGCTGTTATCCAGCAGACGTTCTTCCTTGGATTGCAAACCTAGTTTGAATGGTCCTTGTTCGACTAATCTTTCAGCCAATTTATAATCAGCGTCCAAAATATTAACGTCATCTTTAAAGTCGTTGAGGAATTCCTTGAGAATTTCAACAGCTTCCTCCTCCTGGAGTTGTTCCATCTTTTCTATCAAGAACGTCACTAATGGGGGAAGTTTATCCAAATCAATTAATCCATCCATATTCATTCTCTTGAGAATGAACAATTTTTGGTCGGTGGTGAATGAACCTCCGACATCTTCTAGCGCAATGTCGTGCGAGAGAAGTGCTTGCAAGTTTACCTCGTGGTCAGCAGGATCGAGCCTGCTGCCAACACTGGTAATTCCGGCCAAGATATTTGTATTGGGCGAATGGATGGACATGAGTTTTCTGAAAGATTGTGTCGGTCTTTTATATGTCGTCGACCCTGGGGGGATTTGGAAGTTGGCGCCCCGATTGTGGCTCGTTACTGACTCGTTGCGAGTCGTGTTATCTATCTGGTGCCGTACGAGTCAAGTTATTATTCATTTTAAGCCTGCTGCATCTGGAGCGAAGGTTGGAGCCTCGCGAGATGAAGCCGAAACGTGCTTTTATGTTGAGAAGTCAAGTTTAGCTGAACATGGCTAAGTGCATTGCCTTTGTTGTATGAGCTAACTATACATTTAAGCTTCAAGCTGCTGATTTTGCATTTGCACCCTATTATTATCAGCAATGTCGCTTCTATATTTGATACTTTCATTATCGGCGCCGCGCCGTGCGCGGCCACTTGCAGCATTGGCCGACTTCTAATGCGGGGCATATGTATTTAATGCCACAGAAAACTTATATGACACTGTGGGCTCTCGCTTGGGCAGCTTCTTCTTGTCTATATGGTCTATTTTTAACTACGGGAACTTACAAAAGGTTAGTTTGAGCCAAGTGAATTTTGTGCGAATTGAAATTGAAAAATCGCAATTGCGCACATGCGTCCAGCCCTTCAGTTTCCTTGCCGCTGTGCATGAGAGTACATAGTTTGACAGCCTTATCATGATGCCGCACTTTCCGTCAAAATTAACGAAACTTATGCAAAATTTTTAAACTCTAAATCGGAACGAGGTTTATGTAATGTTGCCTCACATTATGTAGAGAAGGTAATGTTCTTGATCTGCTTACCTTGAGATAAATGATACCCTAAATTTCCAGCAATTGGGTTTTGAGGATGATATGCAACGGCTAAAAAATGATGATCAGCTGCACACAGTAGAGGCGGCTCACCGGCCAAAAAGGATAGTGTTGGCCGCCTGGCATGTAAAGTAGGTCTGTCGTCTTGCTAATCAATACCAATTGCAGCCAAGTTACTTCCACAAAATAGCGAACTTACGAGAAATACAAGGGTGTGAAGTTCTTACTGAGGCGTGTGGCTGCAATCAACAAAACTGCTTCTATCTTGAGAGCAAACCTCATGATAACTTGATAAAAGGAAATCAATGCATTCTTTTAGATAATGTTTTGCATAGTATCAATCCACTTGCCATTGAGATAGTTGACAATTTTGAGTACCGAAGCAACTTGATAAGGAAGTAATTATGACGGTATTGAAATATTATATCCCGTTTTCCATTTGACAATGCTTTAATTTTTCAATTAAGAGAGCCATAGATGACCTGAGCTTAACAGCTTATAAGAATTCATTTTAGTATAAGTAGTTTGGTTCATTAGAGAAAGAGGCACGATGCAGCATAGAAACTCCTCTAAAAGGAACAAGACTTGACGATCAACTGATAATTCTGTGTTCTGTGTTGGTCCAACGTTGTGAGATATGTGTTTGACAGTGAATAACTCGTGATACGAATGAATAAGAAGTTTTTCCGCTCCATAACATGCTCACAAATCACTCAACCAACTTTAATGTTTTCGTGGCATAAATCCAACATTGATGAGGGTTCTCATATACATACCTGGCAACACTTTATAATTTGGAGAGCTCATGACCTGCATGTGTCGGCAGATGTCAAACTGGATGCGCGTCAAAGATAGGCCAGTGTAGTTGGGAAACCGTAGAAATGCTCTTGCCTTTTATTTGCATAATAAGGACCGACGAACTCCCTTCTATCAGGTGAGCGAGATTTTAGTTTCCCAGTCGTAAATAACAGCAAAATCTATTCTTATCACATGTCGTAAATCTGCACGTTTGACACTAGCGAGGGGTGCGGCTCGCCACAGTAAGATTGGCACGCCGTATAATACACGGCACTAGTTCTGTAGGATGTGCAATAACACAATCACGAACCAATCTTACCCTTTTGATAAAATTCTCGGCTACAGTTGGCGTTATTTTCGGTGAGTTCATGCATGGCGCTAGTATCGGTTGACAACAGAAACCCCACATGTGTCTGATAAGCACTAAAAGTGGCTTAGCTAAGACCGAAGCATGAAAATGCCCGCAGGAAACAACTTGCAAACTGGAAAGCGTGTCAGGATTGGGGCCGATGTAGGTGTATATAAATGGGGCCAACTCCCTGTAGTTTGCAATTATGTTCATTGATAAACATATGGGTAGAGTCAGAGCGATCATTGATCGCAGTGAGAAGAAGGATCACAAGATTCTTGAAATCGTGAAGCCATTGGTGAGAGAGCTGGACCCGTCAAGTTTTACTCCTAATGATTTTAGATTGCCGGATACAGTAAACAACTATATGTATTACCAGTATGAAATATTGTGCACATTCTACGTCTACGCAGAGGAAGGCGGAATTGAAAGATTGGTGCTGCAAGTGGACGTCGTCCTGGCGTCGCTCGTGGAAGATGTCGAGACTTTGAAACTTACGTTCCTCGATGCGTTGGACTTTCACGTGAACAAGGAGTTGGACGTTGGAGCTGGGTTGGAAATGATGCACAAGAAGAATATAGGATGTGTAATCAGAGGTCTTGTTCCCCTTTGATTTTCTTTATCAAGCTCTGTCCAAGAGGTTTTTTCTTACAATTCAGATTTGTAGTCAAACCAACATGGCAAAAATCAAGGAGTGTCGCTGCAAGAAGCTTTTGTCACTGTATTTCCCCAGAGATACATTCATGGTCTGAAAGGAAATAAAACTCCAGAATGTAAACGGTTTCACTTAACCGTTGGCGTAAGATCCCAAGGGACTTCGGGCACTAGTAACCGCACAATTAAACCGCGAGGCTTGATGAGATGAAAAATCGGCGGCTAAATAAAAATTAAATCGGTAATTAGATCGGTTTTCTTATGGATTCAAAGAAAATGCGCCATTAAAGAAGTTCATTTCCGATGCTGATGCACCCTACAGAAGTGCTGATTTGGACTTTCCGTGAGATGTCAAGTTGGGACATTTGCAACTATTGAATACCACTATGAGCATTGGTTGCTCGCGAATTATTATAGACAAATGATATTAACAGGCTAATTATAGTAAGCGCGACACAACTAAGGAAAGTGTCCCTTACGAGGCCCAAAGTAGCCGTCAGGAGCAGAAATTGTAGCGTTCAAGTCAGCACCGCCAAGGCCATCCATGCCAGCATACATAACAGTGTTACCCCACCAGTTGATACTCTTGTCGTGGTACTGAACGGCAAAGAAAATGATGATTCCACTGAAAGCAACTCCTGCAGTCAAACCTGCCGAGAAGAGATAGTTGTATTTCTCCCAGAATGCGGGCATTCTTGATTGCAAGTACCACATCGAAGCAATGGCGAAGTATAAACCTCCAAGATAATAGGAAATGTTGTATGGAGCGTAAATCAACATACCACCGATTACAACTGTTGGTTGGAAGTATTTAGTGAGTTTCTTTGGTCCGTACCACTTGAAAAGAATTGCTGGAATTGTCAACAAAAATCCAATCAAGAAGCAGTATTGCAAGATTGGGTACAATCCATTGAACACTCTCTTGGGTCCAATAACACCCCACAACACAGATGCAGAATAGAACGTTCTTGCTTGCGCACAAGTGAACTTTTGTCTGTTCTGTGGATCGCAATAATCGGAGATACCGGTAAGTTGGAAGCTAATAATTCCCAAGGTAACGAAACAGTTAATGAGTACAGACAACATTTGCACTCTGAAAATTGCCCATGGGGGGATACGGACGTACTGGGCCATTTTTTGGTTGGAGATATAGTTTTCCGCTTGACCATCGATATTGTAACCAATGGCTTTGATGAACATCAAGGCAAGTCCATTACCTGGCAAAGCATAACCGACAATAAGTTCGACCAACACGTTCAAACCAAACGAGAACCCGGTTCTCGAGTAGATTGAGGCTAAAGGAATCAAGAAGACAAAATTAATACCAATGGCAAAAAAGATACCCCACACTGGAGTCTCAGCAGGGTAAAGCTCCACACACAAAATAGCCAAAACTATCGAGATAACCAATAACGCAAAGAACACCCAGTCCGGTACTTCTTTGTACTTTGCCATCAGTCTGCTAAATGGGTCGTTGAATCCTTCATAGTTAGAACGACGGAAGTTCTTAATGGTTTCCCACATACTCTTGAAAGCAAAAAGGTTGATTCTCCAGTTGACCACAAACTCGTAAACGAAAGCAAAAGGATAAATGGCAAAGAATGCACCATAAACAACAAGATTTGCGGCCGAGTAAAATGGAGGACCAATTTCTTGGTATTTCTTTTCATCAAAGAGGCCCTTTTCGTTCAAAACTGCAGTAACGGCATATGGCTCACCCGTATTGGTGAACAATGCGTTAGTATTAATTGGGATGAATTTGGTCCACAAATGGTTTGAGTAATAGACTCCCACAATACAAAAGAAAGCAATGGTCCAGCCAACTGCTTGGTTCACTGTGGAATAGAATGGAATGGTCAAGGGTAAGTTAAAATTCAAAACAGTCCAGTCAAACGTTGAGATGGGGTTCAAACCTAATCCGTTTACCGATCCGGTAATATTGGCAAGAGTCAAGTTTGAAGGCTTGATCCATGTCATCCAATTGAATGTCGAAAGAAATTGCATAAGGTAGTTTGGAATCCAAAAGTAAATGAAAGAACCGAAGAAGGTTGCAAAAAAGAAGTAGTACCTCGAAATGCTCCATCCGTTAATCTTTTCCTTCTTCTCTGGGATAGTTAACGCCTTGTTCAATGCAAGGGTGGGCAAAACAGTGGGCCAAATCGATTGAACGGGGTAGACGACGAAACGTCTCATAATTCCAGCTAATCCAAAACCGAGGAACTGACTTGACAACATCAAGAGCGTTTGATAGCCGAAGTCCACCCAGTCGTTGCCGTAAAACATCTTTGATTTTTGCACAAGAATGTTCCATGAGACATAAGGGGTAGTTCCAGAAATCGAGTAGCATAGGGTTGCAAGCATTTGCTCCTTGTATGTCCAAGAACCAGGGTTCAAGTCAATTTTGTATCTCCAAACCTTGAAGCTCCTCTTTGGAAGAATCCAAGAAAGAAGCACACCCGATGGATAAATGAACACTTGGGCCACCAGCGCATCAAAAGTAATCGTCGGTTGTCTTTCTGAGAAAAATTGGTTGATCACGGATCCAATAGCGGTCCAAATAATTCCGACAATATAAACTCTGAGAGTCTCACAAGGAACAGTAGGGTCATCGTAAGGTTCGGTGACACTTCTTACCGATGGGTAAGGAGAATGGTAGGCAATCAAGCCTGCTTCAACTTTGACTTGTAATGACCAGTCAATAATCTTGTGGTATTCGTGTTGAATATCCGCAAATAATTCAGCGTCGTCAGTATCAGCAGATCCGATTTCTACTTGAGTGTCGTTTACCTCCGATTTTCCGTCCATTTGGCTCTGCAACTTCTCCTTAATTCCTCCCCCAAGATGAGCTGGAGCCATCGCAACCAAACGTTGGTTAAGGTTGTAGTCGGCGGTGGTGACATTACAGTCATCGGAAAAGTTGACAATATATTCCTTCAAGATCTCCACCGCTTCTTCCTCCGTCAAAGACTCCATCTTCTCGATCATGAAGGTGGCCGAGGGAGGGAGCTGATCCAAACTCAACAAACCGTCCATGTTCAATCTTCTCAAGATGAAGTATTTTTGTTCCTCGGTGAAAGAGGCACCGACATCGCCAAGGGCGATGTCATGAGATTGAAGAGCATGTAAGTTGACTTCATGGTCGTCTGCTTCTAACCTACTACTTGCACTGATGATTCCCGTGAGCGCATTCTCTTTTTCTACGCTGGCCATCGTGTACGAGGTTGCTGTAGGTCGCAACAGCTTGACCTTATATAGTCGTATCAGTGATAAGATCGGATGTGGAACCATGGCTCCACTAACGATAGGCGCTCCGGCGCATTCGTGCATGACACGGCTCCGAGTGCAATTATCACATTTCGGTGCATATTTGCGGAACTTGAGTTAAAGATGCAAATTCCGAGATATGTTTTCAGGGCATTTGCAGTCAGTGAAAAATCCAGTTTTCGATCAGATCTACATTTAACTACGTCATTTGCTCCATTTGGAAGTTCGGAGTCTTTGAAGTCCACTTGGGAGCGCTTCCAAGGAGTCTCCCGAGCGTATTTTATGAAACCTATCTATTGTGGGTGGGGCCCCTGTGCGGCTCATGCGTGGCTATTTTTACGTGCCGCGCAATTTTGACAGAACTTGACAGCTGTCTGAAGTTTAACAGTATCTTAACAGCCGATATTTTGGGTGGGAAATGTCTACGTTAAGGAAGTAGACAAGTTTGGTGGCATGTTCTACCCTGATACTACTCTGGCTAACAGAACTTGTTAGTGCGCCACATATGGCTTATTGTCTCTCCATACGTGGTACGGCACCAACTTCTTATCGGCTCACGTGAGTTGTGGCTGCCCAGCTTTTTGATGCGGCGCAAAAGCATATTATTTTCTAATTCCATAATATGCTTCGGGGAATGGGCCGTACATGCCGTCGCTGCATAGTTCACACGATTGCATTAGGCTAAAGTTGCCTTACGTCAGAGCAGAATTCGTAATTGCTGGGATCTCCACTTTGTCCCTGTGCTTCGATGACGTTGATTTCGCCGTTTAGTAAACGGAAACAACGTATGTGTTTGGCCTAACCGATGGTTGCATCTGTTGTGAAATTGGAACATTGACTCCGACCCTCAATGTTGATATTTGCTACGGGCACATATACGGTATTTGTGGCTGAAGTGGCATACAATCCAATTCCGCAGTTGGATATTCGGCAATTAGCCAAGCTTTGCTTACCGTACGGCAAAGAGATGCCCGTCGCTGTTGGCCCGACAATACACCCTTGTGGCATCAACTAAGCCAATGTCCGCATGACGAATGGCTCAAGGGCGAACCAAAGTATACGAATGATAATGTGGTTTTGTCTTGGTGCTCGTTCGAAAACATGGTCTTTCCGCCTTGCGTAATCGGGGAATGGCTATCTTGCATTGCAGATGGAGATAAGATTTTCTGGACAACGTTGCTTGTCGAACTGTAATCAAATGACTTTCTTGGCGACCAAAAGTAGTTGCCGATAACGATCTTGAATATTGGATCTGCCCATTTTTTGGTTTGCTTTTTTTTGGTTTCTTTCTTTCATTGGTCTCTTTCACCATTATACGAGAAAGGCAACGCCCATCATGCAATAGGTGCTGAAAGAGAACGGCTGCGAAATCTTTGGCGGCTTCCTTGCTCGTGAGCAGCAGGAGAACCCCTTGTCATATCCCTGTATTCGTTGTATGAGATTTGAAGATACTAAGATATCGAAGAATGCCAGAAAGAATGGTTCTATTTAACTTGGAGGTCATTGGTCGTCCCTAAGAGCATTTCACAGTCGCTGAATTGTAGCTGTGGGTCTATGTGCTAGGCTGCTACGAGGCTAGCATCCTCGTTTGACTACAGTGAAGAACGGCCAATTCTGAGGTGTACTCTTTGAATAAGATTTCAGACGCAGGCAGTTTGAGCCTTGGGTGACATCTTTGCCGAAAGCATTGTGACAATGCTTTCAAAGCATCTTTGCCTGAGAAACCAATAAACCTCTATCTCGTTACTCCATGACATTCACCTACGGCAGTGGCTTGTCGACAGAGACTCTCTTCCAAACCCAACTGGAGTGTGCCTACACCCACGTTGCTTGCCGTATTGTGGCACCAACCGCCCATTATTCATTTAAGGTTTGACACAAGTAATGGCTGCAACTCACATGAACCGCAAACAGTGACCCAGATTATTATCTGATATGCACGTCAAACGCTCCTGACTTCAGGGCGAAGTGGGACCTTATCAACCGAATCGACATCGTGAAACCAGGAGAAACAGAATGAGCCACAAATCCTATGGCCAAAATCTATCAAGACTCAACTGGTTCGGCTTTCTCTTTCGTTGGTTTTGGCTCAGAGTAGAGTAAGATCTTGGCCCCCATTTTCTTCATGTCATTGCAAACGTGACACTTTTTGAACCTCATCAACTTTCTGCCTTTATGGTCATGATAAAACACCTCGTTCGACTCACTCACACCGCTAGAAATGGCGGCTATGGCAAATTCTGGAGTGTACCGTGGGCCGTTGAGATGAATGTGGAATATCATGTACCACTCCTGAGGTCGGTGAGTATCCTTATTTATAGTTTTGGGCCGATTTGGGCCGATTTGGGCCGATTTTACGTCATCAATCCTATTGCGCTTCGACGAAGTGCCCCATCGTCGCTTTTGTGATAGCATTTGTTCGAGCCGCGCGCACGAAGAAGGAGCTTTAAGCGAGATAAAAAAATACGACCAACTACGAGTACATACGAGCTAAAGTGTGATTTTCGATAGGCCAGTGCCTTTCTTAGTTGATAGACGACTTTCAGGATGGCCTAATTGAGATCCGAACAGAGAAAACTTACAGAAGAAAGACCTGCAGAAAATGCTATATAGATGAAACAGGGTATTATAAGTGACGTAGTTGGGCTCAATACGAACTGCTAACTTCGAACTAAGCTGGACTCTTTTGGCCTCAAACGGACACTAACACCTCTAGACTCTGAACTGAATGTGCGGTATTGGACCCACATTGAGAACTGTATGTAATATCACCTGACGATTGGGACGACTACATTAACCCAAATGTAAGTCATGACTATAAAATAATGGCTCTGAATTCATGGCCCAAGAGCTTCATGTATCACTTCCATTACCATAGTACATAGTATTACCTATAAGCACTGAGATGCTCACCCAATGATACTCACCATTATGACTATCTTTACACTCACATCACGCCATGCACAAAGAACGTCACTGATTGACGGATTCTATGTCTTCGTCTGAGCTCTCGTGTCTGATCACGGGCGGGGTCATTGATGCGCCTCCTTCTCCGCGTCAATTTGCGGAGTTTCTTGACTATGGCCTCAGCGTAGGTAACTGAGGTGTCTGATACGTTAGATATCATTGTCTGTAGCACAAGGTTATCAGACGCCATGGCAAAGCCCTTTTCCTGCTGGCAAATGAGATAGTGGAAGCATGGAGAATGCTTAAGATTGAGAGACAATAAAGGGAAATTGACCTCGGTAAGATCATTGATGTTTGTAATGGAGAACGATTTGCCCAAGTGAAGTACCTTGATCTGATTGATGTACGATGCCTGCTGCTCAGGTGCAAGAGTGCGGAGGTGAGCATAAATATAGATGAGGAGGTGGTTTGTGGTCAACGAATCGATGGTGACGGTGGGACAATCACCGGTGCTCTGTAGCTTGCTCAACGCAGAATTCACAAACCGCAAAATCAGCGATAATGTAACTGGCGATTTTGCGGTTGTTACAGAATTCACAAGCGTCAATTCCACGTCATTTTCACCTTCTTCCTCGTCACTTAGATCATTGGTGAGGGTATCTGGCTTGAAAAGTTGGTATCTCGACTGGTTACGCGAGCCGGTGGCAGGATCAAACGCTCTGATCGCGATGTCGTCATCCTCGTCTTCGTCACTGTCGCTTTCGTTGTGGGAACACTTCGTCGACACCGAGCTACACGGCGTAAGTTGCTCCATGAACTGAAGATGTTCTAGGCAAACTAGAGCATCTGCATCCTCTGGGTCGACCAGCGATACCGAAGGAATGGGGCTTAACATTTTCTCCACGGAAGGGTGTCAACCGGGGGGTGAAAACGTGAATCGAAAATGTTTTCGAGAGATGATGAGCGACAAAATTTCAGCAATCGTGAGGAATAGTATCAGCTACTTCGGCGCGTATTTTTTACGCGTGAAATCTCGAGAAAAGTTGGCTTATTCCAAGAAATTCCAAAACTAGTTTAAAAAACTAGTTGATGATTAGCAAAATTTGATATCCCCGCTATTGTTCTCCAGAATCGGAATCATGCAGGCAGAAAATAATCTGGGGTGAGTGGAGTGACCCTGTTGTATGCCGGACGTTTGTGCCGAACCAATCTTCTCAACCTACACTTGCAAAACCGCATTAGCTTGCACCGAAAGAAAGTGCAGCGCATTGTCAAGAATGTAGCATGTACACCCTGATCTCTTGAGCTTTTGTGCCACTGAAACAAGCTCGGCGTTGACTTTCAGGTAGTCGTGTCCCGACCGAAACCCCACGGCTATGGGCTCATCTACAATTACGACCCGCCTCGGGATCACGTGCCCGGTGTTTGGAGTGGTTCCTTGTGTAGTATCTGGCGGTGGGACAGCGTTGATAATGTTCGCAAGGGTCTCGCAGCGGATATAATGAAATTTGTCCATCATATTGGTGTCGGAAGCGAAAGCAAAATTTCGGGATTCGAGAAGGTTGACGATTTTTGATGGCAGCAGTCCATTTATGTAGATGAGTTGAGAGACCAGGTGCGGGTCATGGGAGTATTGTAGATCGATTTGGCGTAGAACGTACCCTAGGCTACTTGAATTTGAGTTTTTTGGCGAGATGAACGTGAGCATAAACGTGATAAAGATGGCGATGAAATTTTGTGCGGCGGACTGCAGGAAAGCCTCGAGACATGAGCCAGGGAAACCAGCGAATGTCGTAAACGTCTGTGGCTCCAGTTTCACGTTCATCTCTACAATCTTCACCTCTACATCATTTCGATTAGCATTTATAGAAATCTTTATGTATGGCCGCAGCCGTTCCCGCAGGAATTGTGTATTTAGTAACCGAACTCGGCCAACTTCTTGGCAGCTTCGGAACCGGCAGTGGCAGCTTGAGCGCTCTCCACCTTCTTGGCCAAGGCCTTCTTCTTGGCGTAGTATTCGGCAGATTGCAACTTTCTCTTCTCCTCCAACTTGTCAACCACAGTCTCGTATTTCCAGCCAACAGCAGAAGACAACTTACCAACGGTGGTGTACTTTCTACCTTGCTTCAATCTCAACACTCTCAAGGCTTGTGGAACAACAACTCTCTTCTTCTTGTCGTATGGTGGAGGAATACCCTCAAACACCTTGAGTCTCTCCAAAGCAGCTTGGCCTCTGGCGGTCTTGTGGGGAATCATACCTCTCACAGCCTTGTAGAGAATTCTCGAAGGAGCTCTGAAGTGGAATGGACCCTTGGTCTTGTTGTATCTGGTACTCTTTCTCAAGTAGTCGTGGTACTTCAACTTGTTTCTGAAAAATTCACCACTGATGTTCAAGGCCTCGGCTCTGACAACGACGATTTTCTGGCCGTTCAAAACCTGCTTGGCAATGATGGAAGCCAAGCGACCCAACAAGTGGCCCTTACCGTCGATAACAACAACTGGTTCGAATGATGACATTTGGTACCTAAAGATTTCGCAGAGGTGTTGAAACTTTTTTCTGAGGTGAGGAATTTTCGCCACGGCGCACATCTGAGAACGGACACAGTCATGTGACAGGGCACAGCCCTGTGACCGGCTGCTGGTAGTACACCCCAAGTGCCATGTCTAGTTGCTGGTCTTAAAATATTGAATGGCCTTGTGGTTATGGTCCTAGAGCACTGGCTTCGTGCTTCGCTGGTGGTTGGTAATTTTGGGGGCAGCTAATCATGATTTTGGTTGCATCCTGCACCCATACATGAACGGTTGCAAGGTTGCAATTGCTGCAAAAAAAGTAGGCTAAGACACGAATAGATGACAGTTAAAAAGAGAACAAGAAAGTACTGGAGGTTTCCCTCTTTTGATTTCATTTCTTTGGTCCCGTAATAAGTTTTTTGAAATAAGTTCTACCGTAATATTTTATTCCACTACCTAGGCTTTGACTGCCGAATTAAGAACAGTCACAATGGCCTGGATGGATGCCTCCGACACATCGGAATTGATTCCACATCCCCACTTACTAACCTCATCTCCCTGGCTATCTCTGAACTTCAAGTTCAAATAAGTTGCAGCCTTAGCTTGACTTCCAGAGCCCAAACTGTGCTCAGAATAATTGACCACTTCCATCAAAATGCCAAATTTTTTGGAAACGGCATCAAGGAACGCCGAAATTGGTCCATTACCTTCACCGCGAATCTCCACTTCTTTGCCGTTCACTTCCAACACCGCGTTGATCTCACGATTGACGTCGGCAGAAGCAGCCTTATTCTTGTTCTTGGAAATCTCAAAATCAACCAACCGAATGGCAGATTGATCCTTGGGCAAGTATTCGGTTTTGAAGAGTTCAGCAATCTCCTGAGCCTTCAACTCGCGGCCCAAAATGTCAGCTTCTTTCTGCACAATGTTGGAAAACGTAACTTGCAATTGTCTGGGCAAATCCAATCCCAAAGATCTCAAGATGATCCACGCAGCTCCTCCCTTTCCAGATTGAGAGTTGACTCTGATCACTGCTTCGTATGTTCTACCAATATCCTTAGGATCCAATGGCAAGTATGGAATGGCCCACTTGGTGTTACCCTCAGCAAGTCTCTGCTCATACTTGGTGAAGCCCTTCTTAATGGCATCTTGATGAGATCCAGAGAAAGCACACACGACCAATGACCCGGCATAAGGTGCACGAGGATGAACGGCAATCTTGTTACACCGTTCAGAAATGTCGATAATTGACTGCAAATCCGAAAAGTCCAAGTTGGGCGAAACTCCCTGGGTATACAAGTTCAAAGCCACCGTAATCAAGTCGACGTTTCCAGTTCTTTCTCCATTTCCAAACATGCAACCTTCGACTCTGTCGGCTCCGGCCATGACACCGAGCTCGGCGGCTGCAACTCCACATCCTCTATCGTTGTGAGGATGAACGGAAACACACACTTTTTCACGCTCAGAGATGTTTCTGCAAAAGTACTCGATTTGGTCGGCGTAGATGTTCGGAGATGCTACTTCGACGGTAGCGGGCAAGTTGAAAATCATAGGAAGCTCCTCCGTGGGTTCCCATACCTTCTTCACCGCCTCGCAGATCTCTACCGCAAACTCAGTGGGGGTGTCGGAGAAACATTCAGGAGAGAATTCCAACGTCCACTCGGTGTCTTGCATAGCTGGATCGTCTTTGGTCAACGATCTGATTAATTTTGTAGTTTCAATGGATTTGGCAATAGCTTCTTCTTTGGACATGTTGAACACCACGTCGCGGAAAACGTCACTGGTAGCCAAGTAGAAATGAATAGTGGCCTTCTTGGCACCTTTAACCGATTCTACGGTTCTTCTGATCAATGGTTCTCTGGACTGGGTCAACACTTGAATCGACACATCCTCGGGAGCATTTTCCACTGCGTATCTGGTAAAGTCGAAATCGGTTTGAGATGCCGATGGAAACGACACTTCAATCTCTTTGAAACCAATCTCAACCAATTTGTGAAAGTATTCTTTTTTTTCAGCGATGGACATGGGATCTGGCAAGGACTGATTACCGTCTCTAAGATCGGTAGAGAGCCATCTGGGAGCCTTGGTGATGGACTTGTTGGGCCATGTTCTATCAGGAAGAGCCACTCCTTTGAAAGCCTGATACTTTTTGGATGGATCTTTCAACATATTGGCGTACGGCTTGGGAGCCGCAGCCTTTTGTAAAAGACGTAAGGACAGCTTAAACATAGTTTATGAGTGTCTTTCGATATGGAAACGCTCAAAACAATCCTGTAATAACTCTGCCTGGTCACGAAGAAGTATTTTGATGACTGTTTTCCGTTCTATTATAGAGTGATTTCTCCGCCGCACCGGCAAAATTTTTCAGCGGTACCGGCGACCCCACCTTTTGCGGAGCCAAGATTGTGATCGCGGAACCGGGGTTATTCGACTAATATAGAAGCATGATATTGCTAAGGTAGATGAGTCGGAATTAATTGTTTATAGTCAACTCTTTGTCGATATTGGTTAATATTGTCGATTTCTGTAATTTTGCAACCTCGTTCTTTGGGTGTAGTAACCCCAAAGGTACTTGCAATTTTGTGAAAAATTGCAAATATTTAAAAATACTCAAACATGCGTAAGTTTCCCCAAAACCACTCAAAACCACTCAAAACCACTCAAAACCGATCTCAATGATTAATCCGCCATGATAATACCATCCCAATGCCATTCCTCCCTTTCGCTCTCCTAACCCCTCATCTCGTCTGAGCTCATCGCCCATCCCACCCACACACCATCATCGCTTCCTAAATTTTTCACCATAGCAGGAAAACTATTTTAGGCTTCCACAACCCATATACGAATATAACGACAATGGCTAAGTCATCAACCAAAGTGGCCAAGCCTGTAAAGAAGCAATCGAAGTCTGTTAAGGCTAAGACTCCAGAGTCGTCCTCTGAGTCTGAATCTTCATCTGACTCCAGCTCCAGTTCCTCATCGGAATCCAGTTCTGAGTCTTCGAGTTCCGACTCTAGCTCTGATTCCGACTCTGATGCTGAAGAGTCTTCTGACTCCGAGTCTGAGGATGAAAAGAAGGAGGTGAAGTCTGACAAGAAGTCCGACACCTCATCGAAGGACTCCGATTCCGACTCCGGTTCGAGCTCTGAGTCTGGTTCCGACTCTGACTCTTCAGACTCTGAGTCCGAAGAGGAGAAGGAGGAGAAAAAGCTGCCAAAGAAGGAAACTAAAGCCGAAAAGAAGGAGGACAAGAAGAAGGCCGAAAGTTCTGACTCTTCTGATTCTGATTCTGATTCCGATTCTGAATCCAGCTCTTCCAGCTCTTCAAGCTCTTCTAGCTCTGAGTCCGACTCCAGCTCTGATTCTGACTCCGACTCTGAGTCCGAGAAGAAGGAGACCAAGAAGTCCGACGAGAAGAAGCGTAAGGCCGAGCCTGCTGCTGCCGAAGAGGAGGAAGCCGAAGAGCCAGTTGCTAAGAAGCTGAAAACCGAGGAGCCAGCAACGTTGTTCGTGGGCAGATTGTCGTGGAACATCGACGACGAGTGGTTGAGAAGAGAATTCGAGCCCATTGGTGGAGTTATCAGTGCTCGTGTGATCATGGAGAGAGCCACTGGAAAGTCCCGTGGTTACGGTTACGTTGACTTTGAATCCAAGTCAGCTGCCGAAAAGGCATTGAACGAATACCAAGGCAAGGAAATTGACGGCAGACCAGTCAACTTGGATATGTCTACCGGTAAGCCCCACGCTTCCAACCCTCGTGTTGAGAGAGCCAAGCAATTTGGTGATGTTCCATCGGCTCCTTCCGACACTTTGTTCGTCGGTAACTTGTCTTTCAACGCCCAGAGAGACAACTTGTTCCAGGTGTTCGGTGAGTTCGGAACCGTTATCTCATGCCGTATCCCCACCCATCCTGACACTCAGCAACCAAAGGGTTTCGGTTACGTTCAATTCGGCTCGATTGACGAGGCCAAGGCTGCTTACGAGGCGATGAACGGACAATATATTGAAGGCCGTGCGTGCCGCTTGGACTTCTCCACCCCCAGGGATAATTCTTCCAGACCTGGAACCCCAAGAGGAGGTGGAACCCCAAGAGGAGGATTCTCTGGTGGATTCGGAGGTCGTGAGAGATCATCTACTCCCACTCCTAGACGTAACACCGAGTTCAAAGGTACCAAGAAGACCTTTGACTAACTGTATATTACGGGAATTGCATGGATATAACAGAAGCTAAAAATACAATGATTGTTTGTACAAATGTAGAACCCCGGTTTTCGCAGCCAGAACCAGCCTGCATCGGCGTGCATCCGCCTGCGCGATCTCGCACGCCACTTTTCCGTCTGAATTCTGCTCGTATTACGAGGGGCCTGACTAATTCGCGCACGAACTGTGGATTAGTGGGGTCAGATATGGGGAGCCGAGGTACCGTCTGCAAGTGAAAAATTACCAAAATTTACATACTGGCAGTAAAGCTCGAAAATACCAATAAAAACTCTCTTTTACCTCTTTCAATTTGTCCCCTGTACATGAAACAGTTTTATGTCCATCTAAGCCACCCCACATAACGCCGCCTCGACGTCCTGCAGACAGACCCGGTGTGAACTGTCAATTTTGGTGTCCTCAATCAGATAAGATATTGCCGTTCATTTCAACCAGTAATCCATCTTGTACACCAGTCAAGGTCCGTTTTACATCTTCGACTCTGTGCTCGCTATCCATATCTGTTCCAGTTTCACAACATACTGAGTCACATGGCACATTAACCTGATGAAACGAGCGGTTACAAAGTTCATTTCTCAGCGGCAGAACCTACTTGGTAACTCAAGTGGCGATGCCTCGGAAGTGGGTCACCGACTAGACTATAATTCTGTCCAAGATTTCTACATTTTGTTGGACAATCCTCACAAATCGTGGACCCCGGGTGACGAACTCTCGGGTCAAATAATATTCATCTCAAAGAAAAACCTTGCCAATATTATCATAACCTTGTCACTTGTTGGCTACGTCAAGATCAACGCTTCTTCCCACTCGAAATTGCGCCTGGTAAAAAGGTCGTTGTTCAATCATACAATTCGCATCTACGGTTCCGACGATACCATACGTACGGGACAAGAATATTCCAATGGGTTGTACAAGGGAGAACATCGGTTTCCTTTTATTGTCAAGCTACCAAACAAAAGAATATTCACCAGCATTGACTTTGGCAAAGGGAGAATAGTGTACCTTTTGCGTGCAAACGTAGGCGATGCCAACTCTTCCAATGTGGCCAGTAGCCCAGCGAGCTTATCATCTTCATCTCCTTCAGAAAATGGCAACTCACCCGCATCAAATTTTACCAAGCATAAAAGTATACGTTCACTTCAGAACTCAAGCTTCACATCGGAAAAAATCATCAACATTGTAAATCCTTTAGATGTGTCCAAGTTACCCCCACCACAACCAAAACGACTAAAAATCAAAGATCCTCGAAGAACGAAAATGCTCGCGCGGACACAGTCGTCAACTTCTACCATCAACACCTTCAACACAGTTGGCACTTTGTCATCGAACAACTCTGACAACCAAGCTTCACTTCACACCAATACAGACCTGCCATCCAACAACGTACCGCTGGCACAAGCACAAAACTCAACAACATCACCGGGAGATTCTACAGACCAAGAATCGATCCGATTATCACTAGAAGTACCTCAACGAGGGTTCTTGCGAGGTGAACTTATCCCCATCAAAATGCACATTAATCATCTCAAAAAAGTGCAAGATGTGAACGGTATAATCATCACGTTCGTGAGGGTATGTAGACTTGAAAATGGCCCTGATGGCCTTTTCGATTCTTTCAGAAAGGATCTCCAACAACAAATCGTTCCACTATACGTTGACCCCACAACATTTCTGTCAGAAATCAGTACAAGCATCCGCGTGCCAGCAGATGCATTCCCTACCATTACTGGGTGTCCTTTGGTGAGTTTCCAATATTTTCTAGAAGTTCTCATCAACCTTTCAGGAAAGTCGATCTCGCTCGATAATAACGATCACCCGAAGCAAACCGTGCAAATAAATGAGACACCAAGCCATTCATTCATGGAAGCAGAGGCCAAGCAATCGAACTTCAAGTTCAACTTTTCCCTCCCTTCAGCCAATACAGTGAGCCCCAAGGAACGCTCGGGCTTCCTAAATACTGACAAGTATAAGCGAATGAAGAAGTTCCTACAGCTAACGACGGAAATAGTAATAGGTACACACAGACTGAACGATCCTTCAAGTGTGCCCGACGGGTCTTCAGATCAAATATCGGCGTCTCGCCGGTCATCACTAATTGGTTCCAATGTTTCTGGTAATGGCTACAGTCCATCCGATAGACACTCTCCATCACAGTCTTTGCTACCAAATATTCCGGTTGACCATGAAGAGGCTAGCCCTGAAAATATGGAGACACCCCCTTACACTGATGGACAGCCGTCCTTCTCAGCTCCCAATTACTTGGATATTGTTGGCCCATCTCACAATAACGATCTCTTACCTTTACCAACCACCAACGGACACTCTGAAAAAGAACGTATGAGAATTCACGAGGAGAGCTTATTGCCTTCTGAACCAATCCTTGACGATATTGACGAAGATGATAAAGAAACTATCAGTCCATTGAATCATGATGCATTATTTGAATCTGAACCAGATCATAACGAGGGACACTCACCTTCCAACATAACGGTTTCAAATGACGACAATAACTTCAATACTACTACGGACACATTTGATGGCCACGCCCACCCACATGATGACGATTACGATAGCTTGTACCATGTACCTTCCACGAGCATGGAAAGTGCTCCAAGATATGATAATGCCAACAAAGATACTCTTTTACAACAGGGTGATCATGAAGTACAACAATAAACTAAAAATATAAGAAAATCAATTTTATTAAAACCCGTAGATGCACTGATTGCGGCTAATGTTACAAATTAATCATAAATCCTCATCAAGATGTTTGGGCGAGATAGAGTTTCTTTTGCAATGAAGTCACATTCTCCTTCAATTGGTCTCTCTCTTGCTTCAAGATGAACAAATCAGCTTCCAAGTCCTTGATCTTCATGTTGAAGTGGGCACTAGAAATATGTTCTTCATCATCATCATCTGCTGCTTCTGGTGCAGGGCTACTCAATATGGGCGAAGATCCTTCTTCAAGGTTTGGCGATTTTGAACTAAATCTCTTGGAAGAAGACGCCTTCTTATAGATCTTCAATTCACTGTTCTCCTTCATAAGTTTATCAATAAGCACCTTTTGCTTATCAAGTTCTTCTTGGGTCAAGTTAAGTGCTCTGCTGGTATTATTAACGGATTGTAAAGCATCGCGGTAGTTCGTTTCGAAGGTCTTTAAGTTTTGCAACTTTGTCTCTAACTCTGCTTTCAATTCTTGAATTTCTGACGAAGCACCCTCTTCTTGCTGCTTACTGATTCTCATCATATCATCAAGTTGCTTCTGCAATTGTTCCACCATATGGTTCGATTCGGGATTCGTTGCACCTCCTTCAACAGAAATGTTTCTACTATGAGAGCCTGTGGCATTTTTGAAAGACCACAAGTTGACAAGGTTCTCCAAGTGCGAGGCAATGTCCTTTTTGCTCCTTCTACCAGTGGCATTGCTCATAATTGATCTGTTTGATGGGTCAACTCCGTTCTCAGCAATAACTTCGCCTTCGTCATCGGAAATGTCATCATCAGCATGTATGGTTTTGTAGTTCTCGTGCTCGAGTCTCAAACTCTCATAACGAGACTTCCATTCATTAATTTCCTTCTGTAATGGTTCCTGTTCCTTCAACTGAGACGTGAGCTTGGCAATCTTTTCCTCCTGGGCTGCGATTATCTTTTGGAAATCCGACAATTGGCCGATTTGGTTGTTCATGAAAGGCTCAAACTCCTCGAGCCTTCTAGTCAACAGATCGTTCTGTTGTTGCAAGTATAAAAGTTTGTTGTTGAGTTCCAAACGTTCCAACTTGAGCCTATTCCTTTCAGTGATTCCTCTACTTTCCGGACCAGGAGTACTGGTTTCGCTTTCATCAACTGCAAATGCTGATGGATCCATTTGACGCTTCATTTCAAGAAGGATTTCGTCTTTTTCTTGAACTTGAGCTTGAAGGTCCCGAATTTGGTCCTGGGCATTATTTTGTTTCAATTCACGGTTCTCTCTCTCAAGCGCATTGATTCTATCCGTGGCTACCAGCATTTGCTGCTTAGTTGAAGAGCGGAGCTGACTTAATTCGCTTGTCAAATCAGCCACAAGCGCCTTGACTTTCGAGTCGTCTCTGGTACCTTGGCTTTGCGATACATCGCGCAGAAGGACTGGGGTTGAGTTTTCCTCGCGAGAAATATCTGCTTCGATAGGATCAACATTAGCGCCGTGACCGTTGTGGAAATTTTTCTTCGGTGATTCCGAGTGTGTGTAACTGGTCTCGTGCAAAAAGTTTCCACTCCGAGGGGTGATTTCTTCATCGATGGTGTCTTCCTTCTCTGACATCGAAGCCGAGGGAACGTCCACTTCAACAAATTTATCTTGGTTTTCCAGAGTCATATAGCCAGAGGCAGCAGATGACGCAACGCCAGAATTGAGGTCTCTCTTCAAGCGATCAGGCGAGCCCGTGGGAGTTCTGAAATCTTCTGGACCAGCTGAAAAGCTGCGGGCATGACGCTGGAAGCCAGCAGCTGCGTCTTCTCCAATTTGAGGCAGCTCAGTTCGTTTAGGAGCAGGAGTAGCCAACGCCGACGCTGCGATTTTTTTGGTGGTACGCACCTGAACTTCTTCTGAGATAAAGAACGGCTCAGAGACGGAGAGATTAAACTCGTAAACCATTGTGCCCACTTCTTCACCGTCGGAAACCTCATAGGTATCGAAACTGTTTGGATCATTGTTAACAAAATCATTCTTGTCACCGCCCATAATCACCAACTTGTTGAACCTAGGCAAGTATGTCATGGTGTGTCCACAACGAGGACCGGGGCCATTCAACATACCAGTATCCATCAACTTGGACCATACTAACGTGTGAAGGTTCAATACGTAAAGGGTGTCGTAGATCACACCACTAAAGTCATTTCCTCCGTAAATGTACAACTTGTCGTCGACAATACAACTGGAATGTTCGTTCACTGGGGCAGGGACACTACCGGAGGTGGGCAATTGAGTCCACTTGTTCACCACGGCGTCAAAGCTCCACAAGTCATTCGAAACCTTTTCGTTGTTATACACTCCTCCAAACACGAACAATTTGTTCTTGTACACCGACATGGAATGGTTGGTCAAAGGAGGAGGTTTGAAGTTGTTGAGTGGCTCGACCAATTCCCATCTCGCCTTGGGGCTTTTGAAAGTATTGAGCTCGAAGTAGTACACATCGTTGAATACGTCGTTTTCCAACTGGCCACCGAATAAATAGAACCTTGACGAGTTGTTATTGAGAGCCACCACTCCCACACTGTGGCCGTATCTTCCATTAGGTTTGTTCAACACATGACTAGGAATGGTATACTTATTGTTGTTGATGTTGAACAAGTAGAAGTTGTTATCGGGGAACCCATTGAAATCGGTATCGACAGTGTCTCCTCCGTATATTATGAAGGCATTACCACACAATACCCCAGAGTGGCCCACTCTAGCAGGAGGATTGTTCAAGTTGACAACCTCCACCAATTGAGAAGTATACTCCAAGCTGCCGTCGCCGAGTTGGTGAGGGGTGATTTTCCATGTGTCACCGAAAACCGATCCATCTTTCAAACCTCCCATCAAGAAAATTTCATTCTTGTCGCTACACACGGACGAGGCTGCATGTCTATACCGCGGAAAGGGAGAATTGTAGAGCTTCACCCTGTTCCATGGAGTCTGTGCATTCACAGTGATACTTGGTGCTGGCACGGAGGAATTGGTGACGTTTTGTGGAGGTCTGGGGGACGCCATAACTCCCGTCTGACGAGGTAATGGGGTTGATTCGGGAGACTTTTGCACAACTTCTGGTGGATATTGAAGACCGGCAACATTGTGGCTCTCGTCCAGAGCCTCTTCGCTGAAAGACAGCGTTTCGTCAGCCTTTTTTTTGTTTTTCCCAAATTTAAATCGAGCCATGTTCAATCAAGGGATCTGACACTAGAGAGATGAACGATCACGGTAACGACGTGGGATAATAAGAGAAACTTGCAATTGTCACAGGCAGTAAAACAACACCGGAGCCACTTGAAAAAGCCAAAAAATACTAAAGTTTCTTATATTTTATTCAGTGTTGTCACTTACTTAAACAATCAGTGACACAAAACACCAGCAGTGCAGTATTGCTGTTTTAGGCAGTTGATGTTCCCCTCAATTCGCGCGTTACCTAAGACTTACCGGTTTTAAGTGGTCCGCTTACGTGGCACCATTCGCCCCTGACATAATCAATAGCCCTTATAGGGTGGTAGCTGACATCAGCGTGCGGCTGCCGGCACTAGGTCCGGCGGTACATTTTTTGCCCTTCAGGCCGAGATGACCTCCACAATGCATAAACCTGGCTTAAACAGGAAAGGCATCTGTCGTCAATTAGGCAGTGTGTGCTAATTTTATTAGGATAATGATGCCTAGAACGGGCAATTGCAGATCGGAACTTCGGATTTACAATGTACCGTAAGTATTATTTGATTTAACGCAGCCCAGCCTCCACAATACAATTGTTCAATTTACTTTTCACACATATTCTCCCAAATCCGGGGTACACCTCTCTGGTTGCCTGCAGGAAATCCGAATCGTCTATCCTCGGACTGCATGCAGACCGCAGGACGTCTTTTGAGTGAACGCGGCTCAGCCAAGAGGTATGGAGTCGCTCGAGTATGATCCCAGAGATCACCTGCGGCAGATCTTCCTGTCCCAAAATGCATTGAAACAGATTCCAGAGATGTTGGAGCATATACACGCTTACAAGTGTCAGTTGGATGCTGATATTACTCGAGATATTTCCAAATACAACCTGTCGGTCCTGGTGGCCGACGACATAGATGAGTTTTTGCGGTCGGTAGAACAGACCAAGGCCAAATCCAACGAGGCACAACGGTCCATTGCGTCTATAACAGACTCTATCCAGTCCTTAGATGACACAAAGAAAAACTTGGTGTTGCTGATGACGGTTTTGAAACGACTTCAAATGCTCCTCGACGCCAATACCAATCTAAATGCGGTGATATCTACCCATGACTATAAGAAAATACTTCTGCTTTTCGGAGTGGTGAAGGAATTGTCTACGTTTTTCAAGCTGTACAAATCTATTCCTGAAATTAATCAGTTAAATCTGATGATCAATAATACCCAGAACAAGTTGGTGGACGATATCTTTATCGATTTCGAGGAGTCTTTAAACCACAAATCATTCAATGATCAATTGATATATGGGTGTGAAATCTTGGAGATTGTTGACGTGAAGTATAAGGACAAGTTACTTGCTTGGTTTTACAATTTCCAGCTCAAGGAAATCACCGCAATATTCAATAACATGGACGAAGCAGGTTCATTGGAGAACATAGACCGTCGCTACATGTACTTCCAAAATCTTCTATCTGCTACTCAAAGTAGCTACTTGAAGTTGTTTCCAGAATCTTGGAACGTGGACCTCGAGCTCTGCAAACTCTTTTGCAAAATCACCAGAGATGATTTGTCCGCCCCCCTCAATCTGTCTATGAGCTCGGCCAATCTTCTAGATGCATTGAACAAAACTCTTAACTTTGAAAAATTCTTGGGTGAAAAGTTTAAAACAAAGGATTTCGATAGAATGATCCTGAAGTCTTTTGAACCCCATCTTTCTATATGGGTCCGCGAACAAGATAAGATGTTGAACTCAAGAATGCTAGAGTTCATGGCTGCTCCTAAGATCCCCTCCGAGTTTCTTGAGTCCAACGATCCAACTGAATTCTTGACTTCTCTCAAAGTTAACAGCGTACCCAATATCTCCAATTCCTCCATTGAGCTTTTCAAAGCGTTCCAGAAGGTATTGACACAAATTGTCAAGCTAAGCACTGGCCCAATACTTCGTGATGTCGCTAAAGTCTTTGCCAAATATTTGCGTGAATACAACCTGCGCATTCTTTCTCCGATCATACCAAGTCAGAATGATGACTTGAACGGCATAGAGCCTATAAAATACTTGACAATGGTGTTAAACACAAGCGATTATATCTTGAACAACATGAATGATTTACAAACTAGGATATCTAATATCATTGACCCAGCATTCAAGAAAGAGATAAATTTCGATCTTGTCCATGAGGAGTATATCACTTTGATCAGCAGGTCTGTGAATGCGATGCTACTTAAGGTATCCAACGACCTACAATTTGCATGGAGGCAATTCACCAATAACAACTGGAACAGGATGGAAACCACAACCGATGTTTCCAACTACATGATCGATTTCAAAGGTTCCTTGGTAAGCAATTTCCAGATAATTCTTCCATTGATAATGAGAGAGGGCTATGGCCGCAATATCTGTGATAAAGTGGTTGAGATGGTTGTCAATTCCTTAATGAATAACCTTCGCCTAATAAAGCCGTTGAGTATTGTCAACATCGAGCAAATTCTCATTGACTTGACTGTGTTGAAAAAGGCGGCGCTCACTCTCCCACTTTACGCAAACCCAAACTACGACGAAACAAAAGCAAATGGCGAGGAAAAGTCCCCTAAATCGTACGAGCGGCATGTCACAAATCAGTTCCAGAAACTCGAAACGCTACTCAAGCTTCTTCTTACTCCCACACTCCCGGTCGAAAATCTTGTCCAAAACTACTTCCAGTTTATTGGCGACAAGTCCCGTACAAATTTCGTGAAGTTTTTAAATTTGAAGAATATTTCTCCAGCGGATCAAAATCGCTATATCGACAGCTTCAACCTCCAACTTGGTCTTGAAAACTCATTAATTGAGGAGTCCCCTATCATGGCAGGTATCAACCAAGACCCTATTAGCATCAATACGGGAATGCTTAGTAGCAGTCCTTCTCCAGAACCTGTTATGAAGTCGCCCAAATTATTGACTCCACCAACCTTGAATAACATCAAGATTAACAACTTGGAAAAGAATTTGCGAGAACTAGCTTTGAACGGGGAAAATCACGTTAGCAAGTTCAATGAAAACTTCAAGAACATTGGAAAATTTTTTCGAAAAGCGGACCATAATGAGTAACATCTACACTATACCCATCTATATCATACTGCATACAAATATACATATTTAGTTGAAGATTCGAGGCAAATTGATGTGTCATGAAGCTTGCCAAAATATGTGGAATAAAAACGACAGCGGCAGCCGAAAAGGCTATTGATAGTAACGCTGATCTCCTTGGTATGATCATGGTTCCCAATAGGAAGCGAACTATAGACAAAAATGTGGCTTTGCAGGTTACTGAATTGATTAAAAATCGTAGAAAGAACACCAAAAGACATATCCAAACAGCCTCACAGTTAATTAAACACCTAGAGAACGAAAGATTCAACAGTATAGACGAGTTGCTTTCCAGGTTTCTGGCACTTATTCAAGAAAATGGTCCCTTTAGTGTTGGTGTATTTCGCAATCAAACCATAGAAGAGGTTTTCAAAACGGCAAGCGAACTCGATTTGGACTTTATACAGCTTCATGGAAGCGAAGACAAGCGTGAATTTGTAAACTACAACTCCAAAGATAAAAAGTTCGTGATAATAGGTCGCTACGTAGTGCCCAGCGATGTTGCGAATTTGGAATCTATGTTTGAGTCTTTACTAAAAGATCGACAATATGTGGGCGGTGGCTTGAGTATTCCTCTTCTAGACTCCGAGGCAGGCGGTGAAGGAATCACGATTGACTGGGATGCAGTTGGTGGTATCCAGAAGGGTAAATTTCTTCTCGCAGGCGGGTTGAATAGTGATAATTTGAACGACACTTGCCACTTGAAAAACGTCATTGGATATGATGTGAGTGGGGGTGTAGAGGATGAGGATGGGAACAAGGACCCTACAAAAATTGAAACCTTCATAAAAGTTGCACATAGCATATAACACAAGAGCATATGAGTAAAGCTCTATTGATCTTGTTTGTAGCTCTCTGATGTGTTTATTACTCCCTACCTCTCTAGTCTTCTTGATCCCAGTTTCCAGGTCTACGTTGCTGAGGAACCTGGGGACCACCGGCACGCTTCGCCATGATGATTTGGTCGATGGACAAGATGGTAGTTGCAGCCTCAGTAGCCAAATCATATGCAAATCTCTTGGTTGACAACAAGTCAAAGATCTGGGCTTTCTTGACATCGACAAGATTATCATCTGTGGACATATCGATGTCTACACCCTTCACGAGTCCTCCTTCGGTCGAGTGCTGAGCATACATTGTACTCAATGTTTCTGAGGGATCCAATCCAGATGTTTCGGCAAGAACTCTGGGTATGACTTCGAAAGCTTTTGCGTAGTTCTTGATGGCCAATTGCATAAGTCCAGGAGTCTTTTCTCCGTACTGGGTGACGAGCTTGACCAACTCGATTTCCACGGCACCAGCACCAGGAAGCAATCTGTTATCCTTTATCAAGCCCTTGATGGCGTTCACACCGTCATCAATAGCCCTCTCTATGTCATCGAGACTATTCTGTGTAGCGCCTCTCACCACTATAGTTGACGTTCTCGACACAGATTCGTTCTGTCTGAACACCGTGACTCTGTCACCACCGATCTCTCTCGTCTCGATGACGTCGACCTCTCCCATCTCGTCGGGCATGGGGGCACCCAATCTTGGCAATGGGGTGGCACCGCAAACTTGAGAGACTCTTCTCAAGTCGAATTTGGAGGGTACTCTCAACACAAGAATACCGTATCTGTTGAAGTAGTGAAGCGCCAATTCGCCGACGTTTGCGCCGGCGACAACAACCTTGACTCCGGAATCGCTGATTTCCTTACACATTTGGTCCAATTGCTGCTCTTCACCTTTGGAAAAGTCCAACATTTCCTGGGCATTGTGGAGTAAAACCGTGCCCTTTGTTTCAGTAGTGGAGATATCGATGGGACAATTGAACACGACAACCTTGGACTTGGTGGTGATGTTCTTGACGTGGCCCTCGGGTTCACGGGGGAAAACCATTCCTTTGATAACTTGAGAGCTGGAGAGAGAAGCACCCATGATCTTGACCACTCGCACATTATCCACGTTGAACGCTTGAGGGCGCTTGGGGTTCATGATGAGCTTGACTGCATCGATCACCAACCTCGAAATAGCCTCTTCGTTACCGTATTGCTTGGCGGCAATCACTGGCTTGATCACCTTTTTCAACTGGTCGGTTTCAGTAATCGACTCCACATTATCCACCACCAACTTTTCCATGGTTTCCATCACATACTTGTTGGCCATGTTGTACCCCTGGATAATTTCAGTCACACTCAAGCCGGTATGAATCAACTTTTCAGCAATGTTCAACAACTCGCCAGCCAAGATGATCACCACATTTGTGTTGTCTCCCATCTCAAACTCCTGCTGCTTGGACGCGGTGATCAACAACTTCACGGCCGGGTGCACAATTTCCAACTCGTTCACCATGGTGGCAGCGTCATTAGTAACAAATATACGTCCGTGCTTGTTCACAATGATCTTGTTCCGACCCGAAGGGCCCATAGATGTGAGAAGAATTGACAGGATCTCTCTGACAGCCTCTATATTCCGGATGATGGCACCGTCGGCACTGTTGTGCGACTGGTACCCCTGCTTGAAAAGGCCAGCATTGGGGGCCTGGGGCAATTTGAGCGACATGGTCAACGGATTGAAACGTTGAAATTTTTATGGTACAGCAGATCACGTGCCGCGACACCCAGCGGATAGAGATTACGGGTGAAAGCGGAGAAGGCGGTGAATGGAGCGGGCTATGCCAACTAGCTCCGCTACGGCTATGTTGCTGACTTCTCTTTTTTCCTCAATGGCTTTTTCAATTTTTCGTTTCACCGGTGCATCTTGTTTCACTCGTTTCGTCGCATTCGCGATTGTGAAACCAGACTCACTATCAACAATGACGGACGATTCCCGAAGTTTGGACGACCGGCTCACCGAGGAGGTGGCCCAGCTTCTGACCAAGTTGGTCACTGCCGTGGCAAAACAGCTGGAGCTCGAGGAGAAACTTCTCGTTATAAGACGAGAAAATGCTCGGTTGAAGGAACGACAGGCGGCGCTCGATGGCATAGAAACTCAGTATAACGAGTTGAAAACGAAACTCGGGGCGATGCAGGTAGACTACGACAAGAACAAGAAGATCAAGGAAGAGGCCGAGGCCGAAAACAGCCGTCTTTCGGCAGAAGTTGAGGACTTGACGGCGTCGTTGTTTGACGAAGCAAACAAGATGGTGAGCGATGCTTCCAGGCTAACCGATAACTACAAGATCAAGAACGGCAAGTTGCAAGAGGAGCTCCACGAGAAGGACGTAATTATAGAGGATCTCCAGGCACAACTTCTGGACCTTAAGCAGCTCTTTGTGCGCATCGAAGAAGAACAGAAGAACAAATCTCAAACCGGGACACCTGCTCTTGAACAGACTGGGTTCGTATCCGAGGACAGATGGGATGAGGATGAGAGCCACAGACAGCAGCTACTCGCGGCGCCGATTTTCGCTCCCAAAATCGAGGCGGTTCGGTTTGACCTTGACCAGTACCAGTACGAGTTTAAGAGTTTTATCTATGCTGTGATCAGACCAACGTTCACGTTCGACTTGACCAACCTCAAAGCGTTGAAGTACTTTAAGAAAATCTGGACCGAAGAACTAGAGAACAGCATCTCGCATATTCCACCTATTGCCAATTCTACATTCATCAATCGTTGGCAAAAGGGCAAGAATTTTTGGTCTTTGATTGTCGAGGGCAAGGCTGTCATCGAGCCCATCAAGAGCGTGAATGAAACTTACAAGATCACCTACCGAGGAAAAACGCCAAAAGACGCACCCGTGGCTACCAGAGAATCATGTACGTTTTGCGGCGAGAGCCGAGATGACATTCTTGAACATGCACGGCTTTATTCTCTCAAGCTTCTTGCTCCAGAATTGAGCAGCACGTCCTTGACGGAGAATGAACCTGTTGCTAGCTATCCTCTATGCACATTCTGCCTTATAAAGCTCCGCAACATTTGTGATTTTTTCGCCAAACTTCGGAGTATCCACAGCAACATTTTCAAGTTGAAACAAAACCACCTGTTTGAGGAGTACACTGCGCCACTAAACTTTCAGTTTAAACGTCAAAGCGTCGACACTGATGCGTCTGATCACCTGAAAGAGCGAAAAGAGGTGGTATTGGAGCCTGAAGAAGAAGCCAAACTCATCAAATTGTACATTATTCTCACCCAGATTCGAAGCCGTATTTTCTGGAGCAAGATAGGACTCTGGGACCATGAGGGAGTGGTGATGGAATCGGTAATTGATGAGATCCCTCATGATGTCTTTGGATACTTGGGGCGGAAATATGAGGGTGAGAAGGCAGAGCCATTGAGAGAAAGGAGACATGTTCCTGAAAGGCAAGAGACAGCGGAAATTGAACAAGCTACGGCGATTGAGGAGGCTAAAATTGAAGCACCAGAAACTGAAGCACCTATTGAAGCAACCGCCCAGTCTCCGGTGAGAACTTCGATTGAATCTACTGCCCCTACGCAAACTACGTCGACTTCGGTTGCTGACCGCGTGCACGACATGGAGACACAAAGCAAGAGCGACACCAAGTCCAGCGACTCTGGTCATTCTCAAGCTGATGCCAGCACCAATAGCGAAGTCGATGAATTCGCAGACGCTAATGAATCGCAAGAGGCCGAACCCAAACCGCTTTCCAGACGTCTTTCGTCCAAGCAGCGCAAAAAAAAGATCTCCAAGGACCTCAATAGTACGATTCAAATGCTCCAGGAGAGTATAGAGTGATATTTATAGCGTATTGTACACTCGAGTAATTGCACCACTAACCGGTAGCATCGGCGGGATGTTCCCATCCAACCACCCGCGACCGAACCTGTCAATACGGTTCCCGCTTCCCAAAAATTTACTAGCCTACGCCGTGCACAAGGTCAACAGTTGTAGCACATTTGGGGCGGCATTATTGGTACTATATCAAATTCCGGCACTGAAATACTCCATATATCACACGTACAAGGTTCTGGTCCATATTTTTGAAATTACCAGTGCAGGACCCACCTGTTTCACTTTTGATTCAGACTGTCTACTTGGTAAAACGGCGTTATTTGCCCACAAGAAGCGCGTTGCACGGCATCCATCGATAAACTAAACGTCCGCCTACATCATGTTGAGGCGAAAGTCCAAGGATACAAATTTGAATCCCCAAATCGACGCCGAGCTCCAAGCGTCTCGGGCCTACCAAGACCAAAATGGCGGAGAAACAGGCTCTAGCCTCTCCAATAACCATCGTATATCGCTGACGTCGATCTTCAGCTTGCGCAAGAACAAAGAAAAGCCTGCTCTGGGCAACGAGAGTACGTCTGATTTGTCACTGGACTCAGCTAGTGTAATGAGCGGTGGAACCACCACCTCCAACGGCACCGGGTCTCGCCTAAATCCCCTCTCACGTTCCCACACCGGTCGCCTGGCCGTCAGTATCACCCCTAGTATGGCACCAAGCAATGGCCCTCATAATCGACAGCCATCTTCCTACAGCATTTCCACGGTCTCCAATCCCTACGATATGAAGACTTCGGCACGAAACGGGGCACTTTCACGCAAATCAACTACATCCTCGATAATATCAAAGCCATCTATTTCACTCACGAACGCTCACGAGACCACCAACACTGGCGGATTCACCTTGGAACGTCCCTCACTGGTGTACGAAATCGACCGGATGTTTCGAGAACTCATGGAGAAGCGAGATTTTAAGTCTCTTCCTCCCCAAGCCAAGCAGGAGATGCTCCACTATAACCCGGATAAGAAATGGATGCTCATATATCAAGATGCATTGACCGAATACAAGCGGCATGAACGAGTTGTGTTGAACAAGGAGGAAAACGCAACCCCGGAATTCTACACCAAGAAGCTACTTGCTAAAACCATCACTGCCGATCGGCTCAAGAATTTGTGGGTGTCTTTGAGAACTGAGCCTATAGACTGGGTCAGAAATTTCATATACGATTGTCAGGGTGATGCTATCCTTTCGGCATATCTACTTAAGGTACAAGAATCGATCAATCTGCATGAACTTAATGATATCAACGACGAGTTGTTCGACAAAGAATTCAATACCCTCAAGGCACTCAAATGCATGATGAACCAGAAACTCGGTGCAGAGCGGGTGCGCACAGATGTGAACCTCTACGTGAATGCTGTGGCAGGTCTGTTACTTTCACCTCGAATTTTGACACGAAAGATCGCTGCTGAGTCGCTCACTTTCATGATTGCCTACTACTCACGTAGCGAAGGTGGTTCGGACAACCAAGGAAAGTATCACAAGATCTTGAAAGCATTGGACTCTATCTCGAACAAACCACATTTTGAGTTTGAAACAAACGTTTCTGGATCGCCTGTTCGCAAGCAATTGATAAGGAAACCTCCAGCTCCTGACACCTACAAAAGGTTCGAACTCTGGCTTCGATTAGTCGAAAAGACAATCGACGGTAAAGGCAAGTACCTAAACTCCCTCGTGGGCGCCAGCGAAGAAATAAAATCAAATGCTGGCCATGGAAATAATTTGGAAAACAATCTTCTCGAATACTGTTTAGGTACAATGCTTTTGATCAACACAATAGTGGACTATGGATTCGATTATAGAGTACGGATGCACTTGCGAGCCCAGTTCGGTGCTGCAGGAATAGAAAGACTCATGTCGAAGTTTCAAGACATGGGCTATGAAAGCTTGAATCAGCAGTGTATGCGTTACATCGAGTCTAGTGAGCATGACACTATGGAGTTCAAAAATACCGAAAACTTGGACATGAACATAGATTTCAATGATCCTGTCGACCTAGTCAAATCTGTATGGGACAGAGTCAAGGATAGTGAGGCACAAGGCTTCTTTCTTAGTGCCATGCAGCATATCTACTTGAATCAAGCAGAGAAGAAAGAAAGCCCCGAAGACATGATACGCAGTCTTCGGTTGCTTGACGGATTAATCCAAAATGTCACAATGGTGCACACCACTAACGATGATTCAGCCATGGGAATTGCTATCAATCGGCTCTTTGCCGGCATGAGTACGGATGATATGTACCGCAGAGCCTTGCAAGAGGTGAAGAGTTACAAACGTCTCGCCGAAGAAGCTACCGCAGAAAGAGACGAGATTTCTCGTCAACTTTCAATGGGTGCAGATGGCTTGATTTCCAGTTTGACGAATGAGGTGAAAGAGCAGGAGACTGTTTTAACAAGAACTAGAAGATTGAACGAAGAACTTAACGAAGAGCTTGAAGAACTTAAGCGGAAACACTTGATAGAAAAGCAACAACAGGAGCTTGAAATGAGGGAACTCTTGATTGCACTCAACAATTCCCAAATTCAATCTAAGCGTTCAGGAAGCAAAACTACGGTTCTGATCCAGACATCGAACGAAGAGTTGATAAAGAGGTTACAGAAGCAAGTTCACAAGCGGAAGAATGAATACAAAATGGAAAACCGCCAGCTCGGAACGCAAGTTGAGCCAAGTTCTCGTCTACGTGCTTTGCGGGATCAAATGGGCGATATCGAAAATATGGCAAGAGAGCTTGAGATGACAGATTTTGAGACGTATGTTGAGCAGGAAGCTTCTGAAACAAGACCAACTGCGCCTGAAGTTGAACCTCAAACACAGGAAGAAACGACACCCGAGCCGGTCGCCGAAATAATAGAACCCATTCCAATGAGCCCTCCTCGACCTGCTCGCGAAGATGATTTGGGAAAGCTAGACTCATTGCGCAGAAAATTGGCCTCTTTACAAAGTGAGTCCAATGACATTATGAAATTCAACAATTCCAAACTTTTCAACAAACAGAAGATGCTCGCCATGGAGCGTCTTCGAGAGCTTGAAAATAACTTTAAAGATTTCAATATTGATTTCAACATGGAAGACCTGGAGGGCTTTGACTTTGATTCGATGCCAGATTATGTTGATCCAAATATCAAAGATAAGATTCGAGAGGAGTTGGAGGAAGTGGAGGCCCTCAGAACCCAGCTCAAAAACAGGTTGGCTGATATCAATTCTCAGGGCTCTGCTGCACCATCGGCTGCTTCAATTGAAAGAATCGAAGATCGTTACTCCAGAGGTAAGGTTGTGCAAGGCAACGCAGATGTTCAATCTAGCAGTAAACTGATACCGCTGCCTGCTATCAAGAACTTACGGGAGTCTATGGCTCCTCAATTTTTGAACGATATCAATAACAAAATTGCAAAAGTTGCACCTATTGGAGATAAACCAGATGCTGACATCAAAGGCAAAACACCTGTTCCAAGCGAGACAACTACAGAGAGTACCAACGAAACAAAAGGACTTCCTCCTGTTCCACCACCTCCACCTCCCCCACCTCCTTTACCACCGCTGCTTGGCGGCGCCGCTGCTGGTGGTCCACCCCCTCCACCTCCTCCACCTCCACCTCCACCGTTTTTGGGTGGTGCTTCAAGCGCCGGTTCAGCACCGCCACCTCCTCCTCCGCCACCTCCTCCATTTCCTGCTACGTCCTCTAAATCACACAAGATGGATAAGGAAAGCTCACCTGAGGTTGATCCATTTGCCGCATTTCCACGTCCCAAGAAGAAGTTAAAGCAATTGCACTGGGAGAAATTTGAAAACGAAACTGGAAACTCGTTCTGGAAAGATGCACAAAGCAATGCTTTGGCTTCCGAATTGATGGAAAAGGGCGTTTTCGACGAGATCGAGCTGATATTTGCAGCCAAAGAGATCAAGAAGCTTGCTACCAAAAAGAAGGAGGATGTGGACAAGTTGACATTCTTGGCAAGAGACGTCTCTCAGCAATTTGGAATTAATTTGCACTCTTTCAACAGCTTGTCAGAGGAGGAGCTTGTAGCCAAGGTTCTTCGATGTGACAAAGACATCACAAACAACCCAGCCGTTTTGGAATTCTTTGGCAAAGATGAAATCGTCGAAATTTCGAATAGTCTTGCAAGGAATCTCGAGCCCTATGCAACAGATTATAAGAGTGATGAGGTTTCAAAACCAGAGAAAGACCCCAACGAATTACAGCGTCCAGACAGGATATATCTTGAGTTGATTTACAACTTGCAACATTATTGGAAGTCAAGAAATAGAGCTCTTCAAATGGCTGCTTCGTACGAGAAGGACTATGAAGATTTGACATCAAAGTTGCGTGCAATAGACGAAGCAGTTGATATTCTAAAGAATTCAGAAAAATTGAAAAAGGTGTTTGAAATCATTTTAACAGTTGGTAACTATATGAATGACAGTACCAAGCAAGCGCAAGGTTTCAAACTAAGCTCTTTGCAAAGACTCAGTTTCATCAAGGATGACAAAAACAGCATGTCATTTCTTCATTATGTGGAGAAGATTGTGCGTACGCAGTATCCTGAGTTATTGGGTTTTGTGGATGAGTTGAACAAGTGCGTTCAGATCTCAAAATACTCGATCGAGTCAATTTCAACAGAGTGCAAGGACTACGCGCAATCGATCAAGAACGTGCAGAGTTCGCTTGACATTGGTAATTTGAGCGATGTGTCAAAGTTCCACCCACTGGACCGCATATTGAAAGTCATCCTTCCTACTATGCCAAAGGCGAAGCGGAAGGCAGAGCTTTTGCTCGATCAATCTAAATGCACGTTTGGTGAGTTTGATCGCTTAATGAGATATTTCGGAGAAGATCCATCGGACACATTTGTCAGAAATTCATTTATAACGAAGTTTTCCAACTTCACTACCGATTTCAAGCGTGCAAATCGTGAAAACATCAAGCGTGAAGAGGAGTTAAGGCTCTATGAACAACGAAAGAATTTGGTAGAAACTCCTCGAAAGACGAGTTCTACTGAGAAGCTACGAGAATCTGCGAAAGAGGAAGGTGAAGATTCAAATGTCATGGATTCACTTTTGGAGAAGTTGAAAGCGGCCGGACCTGCGAGAAGCGAGCCTACCTCAGCTCGAAAGAGAGCAATGATGAGGAGACGGCTACTTGAGAATAACCATAGTGGCAGCACTCTCACAGAAAGTGACTTGGATCACCAAGAAACGACCACAGATGCACTGTCGCCCCTGAAGGGAACGGATGACAAAGTCTTGGGGGATGCTGAAGAAGAATCAAATGATGTCGGATCGCGGGCACGCAGCTTGCTTCAAGAGCTCAGGAAAGCGAACACAGGCGACGCCAGTGACGACTTTGGCCGATCTTCTTTACGTAAACTGAGGATTGAGAGACGACAAACGCAACCGCAAATGAAGGAAGACGAAGCGGATGATAACCTTGGGTAATCTTGACGAATATGGAAGTAGATTTGGATGTATATAATAATGCCAGTGGCTACGATTTCTAAACTCAAAGTCCTATAGACTTGTGAATAACCTTGGAAATCTCTTCAATGTCGTAATCAATCACGGCGTTGCAATTGTTTGGAGAAAGGCCGAAGTAAGGAGCGTTGATCGAGCGCAAACATTTCCCTGTCAACTTCCCTTCAAAAGGTCTTCCCAAGCGCCTCAAGAGCAACTCGGTCGATGTTAGACTTCCTGTCACTTTGGAGTACTCTTCGGCCTCGCTGCTAGCGGCAGATATTGCTCTTAAAACAACAATTTCTCCACTCACAGAAGCACAAATAACAGCTGAATTATCCGGGTCCCCATTCCAACAATACCGAAAGTCAGCTTGATACACTCTCATGATTCCGGGCATTCGAAGTGAAAGTTTGCTCTCAAAAGACTCGTTCAGTTTTTGCATCACAAGTATCGACGAGCGTGTTTTGTCGCCAGCAAGAACATATGTAGAAAGAGGAGCTTGATTTACCAAAGCCTTTGGAATAGGGTCTTTTGAAACTCTCGCCTGAAAGTCGAGAGTAGTAATGTCCGCTTCAAACGAGATATCATTGAACGAATAAATCAGGTCTTCCTTGGTTGTGATATTGATGGTGTTTTCAGTGATATTAAGGGCCACGATCTCGCTGGGGAAAGACACTAAGTTCCGCAAGCCCTCTAATTTTCGATCGTCTGGCAGATATGTGGTGAAATAGATGGTCTTTCCGGAACAGCATAGGATCCATTTACCAAATTGCTCGATGCAACGAATAGGCCCACCTAGATCAAAGGAAGCCAATTCGGTCACTCGCACATAGATTTCTTCATTACTACTGTCTCTTGCTCTGCTGATGTCTAGAACCTTGAAAGATCCTGAGACGTCACCAACGCTGCAACCAATGAGAATCTTTTTCGACACCCGGTCTGGCCGCTTGATGGACCAGATAGCAGCACATAATGGTATCTCATCTTTCCCAAAAATGTGTTCGGAATCCGCAAGAAGTTTTCCCCTAGAATTGAACTCACGCATGCTCAAGAGTTTGAATACCCTTTTTTCGAAAAATTTAAGTCGGGTACTTGAATTTTTAGAGTTGCAAAGCACCAAGAAGGTATTGATATGGGGAACAAAAAGCATCTTTTTAGCAGATTCCCCAAGATTAGCCAGTTTGACGTTTGGCAGCAAAGCGGTGGAGATGGTACCCTGAAACGCCCCATCCTCTCGTATAACACACACATCAATTGTATCTATCATTTTACCCCTGTACAACTCAACCAAATCTAGAGTTGCCTTGTCTGTTTTTTCGTCGAAAAAGACCCGCCGTGGTGATGGAGAATCATAATAATTAAGAAGCCAGAGAGCTCTGGATAAAATGAAGAGCAAATTCTCATCCATGAAGACAGGTTGAAACGTAACTGGAGTGTTTCCCACTTTCGTTGACCGGCAAAACCTCAACGAGTCGGCTGAAAAGTGAAGACAATATCCCTCTTTTGTTCCAATAATTAGCTCGCTTTTGAACATTACCGCATCATGCGGAATGAAACTCTCGATCTGATCGTTGAGGGTAGCCTCAGGCAAAGTAGTCAAGTCTATGACTTCGCGATCTTCTCCTGGTCTTTCCACATCGTAGAGGTGCAACTTGCCATCGTAATCACCCACGGCTATTTTAACCCTATTTTCGATGAGCAACACCTTGACTAAAGAAGGCTCAAATTCTATTTCAACGGTTCCTCTATCGCTGATTATAGCTGAGATTTTGCCTTCGGAACCTTCATGTTCATAGTATTCATCAAGGGTTTTATCGAACACATAAATGCGTAGCTCGATTCCATTCGAAGATCTTTTAGTAATTAACGCCAAGCAATCCAGAGACTTATCGCATAGAATGATCGACTGCAGTTCAAATCTCAAAGTGTCGATTACTGTCTCCAAATCAGTGAGCACAATGGAATTGGGCGTTACTTGCAACCAAAGTTCTTCCTCCTTGTCTTGAGCGACAAGAAGAGTCTGCGAGCCATAATCTAATTCTTGACCTCGTTTCCCGCTTTGTGGGTAATTAGTTTGCAATCGCTGTGTCTCGTTTGGAAGGCTGCAAAAAACAAACTCGTCATCCCCTTCAGGCACGACAAGCCGAGCATTGCGAAATGTGTCCCCAATTTTCAAGAAGCGTTTAGCACTGTAGCCTTGTCGGAGTTGCGTTATCCTTGTTCTCTTTCCGGTTCCTGTCAACGCCCAAAACTCCTGAGATGAATGCAGGGATAAATTTTTCTGTTTTTGGGTATCTATTATCTGGATGTCTATTATGGGACTCCAGTTTTTGTAATCTCGCTCAACCCGAATCGGGCTCAAGGGCAATTTTTCTCCGTTATTAAACTTCACCAATTCGGAAGCTGAGAATATATCTGGAATATGAACCTGTTTGCTGGATCCGGTATCACTAGCGTATATCAACAGGTAGCCACTTTTTACCTTTTCGAATGTAAAAACCGAAATGGGATCCGATACCTTAGCGCAAATGTTCAACTTGATGTCAAGATCCGCCCTAATGGTGACCCCATATATGGTCCCGTCGTCCGTGGCAATCAAGACGGTTTCTTCGTCTCGATCTTCTTCAGGTTCTGGTTGGTGGAACGCTGTGGGAAATGCGGTATCAAACTTCACTCTTCGAAATTTGTAGTCTGCAGATACTATGGTATGAGGCGTGACGATAACCAATTCACCATGATAGACAAAGAGAAACGCCTCTTGTGCGCGAAGTGGAACAACGAAGACTGGAATCTCAAAGCTGTTTTGTAGAGGTAGAACAGATTTGTTTAGTGATTCCATTGCTGGATCGCCTACCGACCATGAGTACAAGTACAAGTAAAGTCTTCTGTTCTCTGTGTAGACGAGCAAGAGGAACATCACATGGTCAGTAGGAGCCGATGGTGTGGCTGGTTGAGATAGGCACGCATGCAACACTATTCCTTCTATGGGCACGTTGCGTTGTGGCAAAAATTGTATTCCATTTGTGGTATGCTGGATGTTGTAGATTCGAAAGATACCGTCAGCTGAAGTTGAGACGGCAGTTAGGCCCGATTCGTGAGCACATACGACGTGGCCAGAGGACTCCAAGGTTAGCAGGGAGCTTTTGGGGGAAGTATCCCACCACTGTACTACAAAGGGTTTGAAAACCAACATTTCCTGGCGTGACAGGGACACTTCGGTGCCGTATTTCTCGTACTCGGAGTCAGTAAGAGACCTGGGAACGAAGAAAAGTTTCACAAGTAGCAAAAAACCTGAAGAAAGCGATACCAACAACGAGTCCTCTTCCTTGGAGCACGAATCGCTGATACCTGGTACCTTACAACATGCTCTTATTGGGGCACTGAGCGAGTACTGGATATCATTTACCAGTATGGATGTGAGTCTGACGATGACTTTCACAGCCTCTAGTTCGATTCCTTTGCGCTTCTCTTCATCAGAATCGGATCCGACGTGGTATTTGGATTTGGAATAGGGTTCCGATTTGGGTTTCGATTCGGGATTGGAATTGGGTTCTTCCACTCCACTTATATCTGCGATAATGCTATTGTCGTCGTCACTGAAAACATCCATCTGCGAGTCTTCCTCCGGCATGCCCATGTACTGGTCGTCCACATCGTTAATTGACGTGCTAGCGAGGCCCTGGAAACGTTTATTGGTGTTGACCATAAAGCGATCATAAATGTGGGTGATTATGGGAGATTGAAGCTGAGTTTCCTTGGTCAATACTATCTTGTCGTGAGGTTTGGGATCTTCCGAGTATGCATCTACGTGAAGAATGGAGTAATCTAGCGTGTCCTCCTGTGGGAGCCCCATTGGAGGCGCGTCCATGTCGATGTCCATGGGGAAACCAGTCTACCTGATTTCTTCGCGATCGCATTTACAGTGGTAGTGTGGAAGACGGTTGCACGGCTGCAAAATGGCTATGATGAAATTCCATACTAGAAGTGGTGGAATTGGTGTTTTGTTTTCTAGCGCTATTTCTGGCTCACAGAAAGACTTGTATTTGTGTTCGGCGAAGCAAACCTCAATTTTTCACAAACACAACTAGTTCACCTATGTCCCTCAAAGCCTACAACGTTCATATTATCTCTTTCATTCTTGCCATTTCGGGGTTGCTCATAGGCTTGGAAGGCTCCAGCCTTAATACCTTCATCCACTCGACGGTGTTCAGTGACTACTACGGGCCAATTACCTCGTGGCAGAAGGGCTGGGTGGGTTCCAGTGGGTCGTTAGGGGCCATATTGGGAGCATTGGCGTCGGGACTTTTGGGAGATAAGACTGGGTTCTTGCTTATACTGCAATTTGCCGTTGTCTTCTCCATAGGAGGCACCCTTTTGGCACTTTCCCTGCCCTCTGTCGGAGTCTTATGTGCCGCTCGCATCATCAAAGGTATCACCTTCGGTCTTCTCGCGACTTCAGTGCCCACTTATATTGCCGATACCATCCCAAAATCCAGCCAGGGTTACTCGTTGTCGATTTTCCACATCAGCTCCACTTTTGGGGCAATCGTGATGTATTACGGTGGTTATGGCTTATTAATATGCCTCGGTTCCATGCTCTCGCTCAAGATTGCATGGGCTGCTGAGTTGGTTCCGGCAGTGGCTCTATTCTGCCTCAATTTTGTCTTGCCAGAGTCTCCAAAGCACTTGGGTTTGCAAAAAAGATGGCAGGAGGCCACGGTTACAATCGACCGCATTCACCACAGATTGAAAGGTAACTCTGTGGACAATGAAGAGTACGTGATTCTGCTTTATACCGCTGGAACCTCGATCAAAAGCTTACCTTTCGTGACTCTCTTCAGTAGGAAACATTACAAACACACCGTTGTTGGAATTCTTGTTCAAGTTTTGTTACAATGCTCCATGGTTGGAGTCCTAGGAACGTACATCGTGTATGTGTGTGAAGCTTCTTCTCTCGACGTTCTGATGAGAGGTATCCTTGGTGGCTCTCTGTACGTTTTGTTGGGGCTTTTCACATTCATCCCACTTCTCCTTTTGGACAGAACTAGAAGAAAAGATGCCATGGTTTTTGGCTACATTCTTCTCACATTGGCATACGGTGCAATATTTGCAATCAACCACCATGCTCTGGAAATCACAGAAATTGCTGGCATTTTTAATTGGAGCTTGCAAGGAATATATGCTTCAACAGCTCTTGCACTTTTTGCATTTATCCTCTCAGTCTATTCCGGATGCCTTGTGTCTGTCAGTTGGTTATACACCAGTGAGATATTCCCAGCGACCATGAGAGCCAAAGGGTACTCCATGGCCATGATAGTTTCCAGTCTTGCTAGTGCCGTCATAAACGTGATTTTTCCCACATTGGTGGGACTAACACTGTACTGGTTATTCTTGGGTCTTGCAATTGCGTGTGCGTTTTCTGTGGTTTTATTGGCACAATTGCCGGAGACAAAGCAGCTCTCCAACAGTGATGTTGAGCTACTCTTTCTAAGCGGTTTTCCAGACAGTGAGACCCTGGGGTATTTTGAGAAGAAGCTTGAGTCAGCTGCGAAAACCTCGACGTCTGAAGCCACATCGTACAGGACAGATTTGGTACCCAATGAAAGCCAGTTCAATACTACAGCTCCTTCACAATCACCAATTGCCGTCCCCGATGCTGGGAGAATCATGTCAGGAGGAACTGGAGGAGAAACTTCGTCATTTTTATCGACCGATTGGATCCAAAATCGTCGTTTGAGCAGCGCTTCAGCAAACCGGCAAGTGATAGCGACTCCGCTGCCCGAAAGCAGGTTCGCCCCAGCCTCGTATATGGAGTACGAAGCTGACTCTGCGGCAACAATACTGATCCAGAGAGGTATACTTCAATCTGCGGAACCAAGCGTTCCACGACAGACCCGAACAAATCCATTTTCCAATGTAGTAAGTTGATCTGGGGGCCTCTCAGGACTAGATACTAGTTTAATTGAGTGATAGAAATGTCCACATTGTAGGATTGTATTGCTGCAAATGTTCACCAGTGCTGCAGTGTCGGTGCATGGATGCGAGAATGATAAAAGTTGGAGATTGAGTTGAGAATCAAACAATAATGTCAGGATATACCAAGATTGATCAAGATGTATGTACTCTTTTCATATCACGCTCCTCCGATGTGCAATACTAACCGTAGTCATCACTTATAGACATTGATTCCGTACAGCCCGGTAAGTTTTCTTCGCCAGTATCGCGGTAACTTAGTTTCTAACCCAGATATTATTGACTCGGCAGGTCCTAGTCAAGGCGCTAGTGCTCCTCAGGAGCCTCATGTGATCAAGCCAAAGCTTCCTGTGGACCCACAAAAGAGTCATATGTTTCAATTGCATTTTTACCGTCGCTTCTTTGATCTCGATACCGAGACTTTTTTCAGGAAAATCCAAGAAGCATTGAACCCATTCAATGGAGCACAAACCGTGGACGACGAGCTGAATGCCTCTGATTCAGAGCTCTATGGGTTCATATGGATCACAGGGACCCTCATATTCTTAGTTTTTGTCAGTTCCACCGGATCTAATCTCTTGGCTGAATGGCTTCATCCAACCAAAAAGAGCCACAAATACGAGTACAGTTTCGACTTGCTCACGCTATCGATTTCGTTGTTCTACGGCTACAATGTGGTGGTGCCAGGGTTGTTCTGGGGGTTCACAACCTGGTTTCTCAAGTTCCCACAACCAACTTCGTTAATACGAGTCATCTCGATCTACGGCTATACCAATATTTTGTGGGTTCCTATCACCGTGCTCAATCTTCTAATCGTCCTTATTGTGAACAACAAGAAGCATCACCTACTCTTGAACCTCCTCGAATGGCTCGTGGTGCTCTTTAGTGGTCTTGTGACCGGCCTCAGTAACATCACCAAGTTGCGGCCTATTGTGCAAAAAAATTGCCTTCTTCTCCACGAAGGTGATGCAGATGCTTCCTCTAAACAGGCATGGGCGATAGTCGCAGCATTGGCCGTGGCCCATGCGGGATTTGTGCTTTTGGTCAAAATTAGCTTCTTTGGTGTAACTGCTTAAGTGAAGAGTATGGGTGTAATGGATGCTATTGTTTGTCGTGTCGAAACCGGTTGCACCTACACAGCAAAATTTTCGACTCTTCTTTCTTTGCACTAGTGCGTTTAGCCAACTTGTATCATGTGTTGAAAGTTGGAAGTATAGTTTGACAACTAGAGGTATGTGTTTCTCCGCTGCAGGACTCTATGATTATCTGCTTTACCAATTGTTCCAACTGAATTTCCCGGGTTGACAACAGCATTATCGTTAAGTTTCAGCCTTGTATGAGTGTCCTGATTTAAAAAATTTGAAATGTACTAACAGCAGGTATGTATATTTAACGGTTCGATTATTGTGGCAGATGAGGATACTTGTCGACCGGGCGGACATAATACTCCATTGGTCCCTCCTTTGTACAATATGGGGAGGAGTCGCAGCTCAGTGTACAAATTTTTGGGCTGTTGGCTGATGGGAGTTGATGAAAGGTCGTTTACTGATGTGCATTGAATACTTTTTTTGCGGAATTTTTTTGCTAACTTTAGTGCTGGTTCTCAAGGTATACTCTCAACGTTCTGAGATTCGATGATGATTTTTTATATTCACACTGTACGAGGGGGAGACTTCAATGACTACAAAAACAAAATACTGATTTAATGACTCTGAGGTGGATCTCTGCAACGCATAATATAAGCTCTTGGCTATTTAAATGTAGAATGTTAGGCTCGTACCACTCGTCCTGTATGTACTCCCAAATTTTCAGTCCATCTCAGAAGACACTGTGAGCCGTTACTGAATCGGAGCAACCATTATACCCACCTTCATGCATATTTATAGATCCTAACTTTCCATTCGGCACAATGATTATTCGATCGTTACTAAGACGACATAGGAGCTCGCCAAAACCTTGCGATCTTGTTGAATGGTGCATCGTAAACCCGGGATTCACAAACATCTATATTCGTAAATTGACGTCCCAGGCGCTCCCTATAAAATCACTAATAACTGCAGTTGGGTTCAAGGATGGCGGCGAACCGCGCACATCATCATCGCTGTTCGTTCCCCTGGCGTCATTCAAGCACGAACATAAAAAGTATAAACTGGAATCTTTTTCAGAACTAGAAGACTTGGTGTTTGACAATACTAAAGTTGAGGAGCTCAGACTAATCCTAGAGCAAGAAACAATCAACGAGACTCAGGCTACATTTTTAGTTTGTCAATTTTCAAACCTAATTGATATCATTAGTGGGTATTCCAGCGAAAGAAATGTCCAATTGATTTGCGATATATGGCAATTATCATTCCGTCGATCTTCTGGAAACAGAGTGCCCCCATCCTTACAAGCCAATTTGTTCAAATTCAAAGACAAGTTTGTCCATATACTCATGAATCATGGAGAGTATTCGTTTTACGAGAACCATGTCCGGCCGTTATACAACTTGCCGGCTTACCGCTCTTTGCCGACCTGGGCAGACACTTTAGCATCTACCATCCAGTTCACATCATCACGTAAGGGAGAAATCCAGGTCAACTTACCATCCATATCTCGTTTTCTTGCCGGAAGTTCTCACAGTTTACAGCAGAAAAGGCAACTTTTGGCTATCATGCTACGCAAATGTATCTTGTATTCGCCGAAAGATCATCGATATACCTATGCATCGACATTTTTTGCCCTTCTCCCGAATGTGGGAGACGCCCATTTAGACCTACGCAGACCCGAGCATTCTGTTTATGACAAAGCTTTGAAGCTACTTTTCAGCCCAGCAGGAAACACATCTCTTGACATGCATCTACAAAAAATTCTTAATACGCTCAAACCTCAAACCTCAGAGCTACAAGCAAATCTTCTAACGACAGCCATGAACTCACTTATCTCTTTCAGTCCCAAATCTGTGCTAGAAATATGGAAATTAAAGCAATCCCACAATTTGCCCTTATCCGAAGATGACTTGACACTTTCTATGAAAGCTCTTCTTGATTTAAAGCTATACGACGCAGTCGCTGACCTTTACAATCGCCATGTCGAGTTGCATCATGATGATCAAATCAGCGTCTTGCTCAAGATTTGTGAAGAAACAAAGGACTGGAAAGGTCTTCAGATCAAGTTTGAAGAGATGTACGGTAAGGGCTACTTGCCGTACGAAGTACATTATGCCCTCGTTATGAATGCTTTGGCTTCGATAGGGTCAGTTCTGGAAGTCAAACAATTGTATGAGCAATTGCAAAAGAGACAACTTCCTCCAAGTACGGGAGTATTTGCAGCGCTCATCAACGCTCATCTTTACAGTGGAGATATAGACAGTGCCTCGAATGAGTTCGAAAATGTCCTTGAACATGCCCTGGAGCTTAACTTGAACAGTCAGTCCTCGTCATATTTGGCTACATTAATCGTCAAAATACAGTCGAAATCTCACGATCTTCCAAATCAGATGCGAATACTTGAAAGATGTGTTGAACGACAGAAGGAGCTTGAGCTTGAACTAGTGGATGAGGAACATTTGAATGTTGTACTCAATTTGGCAGGAACATTGTTTTCTCCTAAAGATGTTGAGCGTGTTCGTGAAATCGCTTCTGATTTGGACAAGTATTCTAGCACCTTTCTCACATCTTTGATGAGAGTTTACACTCATCTTGAGCAATTTGAAAAAGCAGAGGAAATTGCATATGAAGCACACCAGGAATCTACAGTTCCATTTACCAACGCTTCTGTTTATAAAGCACAATTGAGAAATTATCGTCAATGGTATCTCTCAGACCGTACTCGTGAGACTCGGGATTTTCTAAGCGATCGGATTGACGCCTTGATTGCTCGTTTCGATGGTGGTAAAATCAGGATTGAAGGAGCAGATGGCTTGATGAGCGAGATAGTCAAAGTTTACCTCATGAATAACAAACTAGCCGAAGCTGAAAGCATTTTTAACCGTGCGAAGCAGGCAGAATTATTGTCTGAAAATATCATCGTTCCGTTCATGAAATACCATTCCAAGGAGAAAACATACGAAGGCTTTTCCAAGGTGCTCGACCTCTATCGACAAATGGCTTCACTCAAGATCGAAATCAGCACAAGATCGTATGTCCATTTGATGGAGGCTTTACTATACCTCGATGGAAGAGGTGATAATGGTTTGAGTAACTCGTTCAAGCTTTTGGAATCTGTGTTTGAACTCAATGGCATAAAGCTCGAAAATGCTGCAAGATCACGAATTCTGGTTGAGAAGGCCCATGACAATGCCGTCAATTTATGCAAAATGGTTACACTCTATGTCATGGCTAACCAAGAGTCATCGGAAGAATCCAGTACATTACTATTCGATTTTGTGAACTTTATGCGTGGCATACTAGGAGAGAATTTTTCCAATCAGTTCCGTTTCACCATCTTCAATCTGTTGGGTCGGCTTTACTTGGTTCAAGGAATTCCTGAACTCACATCACGTCTTGTCAAAAGTGGTCTTGGGGAATTGCAGGAAAAGATCAAAACGTATATTGATGAGTTTCCCTATTCCCCCGAAGTTCTTATCCCACAAGCATTGCAACGAGAATACCGCCAATTGACCGGACTCAAACTAAGGTTGCTTGAAAATGACAAACAATCGGATGTTCAGGAATACTTGGATCTTTATACTCAAGCAGCAGCCCTTCAAATCAAGTTGACAGGTCAACAATATAATGAGCTCTTAGAGCACATGACGGTAGACGAAGAGAAGCTTTACCTTCACGAGAGTCTAGAGATGTGTGAAGAGCATTTGATAAGCGGAAATTGGCTTGAAGCCAAGCTCATGAGAAAGAGGCAATTCTTGTACAAAGTGGTCATTTGCCATTACCTTGATGCATTAGGTGAGGAAGCAGTTTCGAGGAACTTTAGAATCTTGAATGCTTACTACAATGTGCTTGACTTGAAAGACCTCAGGAAAGAGTTTCACGACGTCAAAGACCCTTTGAGCTTTTTGGAGCTGGAATTGAAAGAAATCAACCAACAAGTTGATAGAAATTCGGATTGGACAGTCGACAGTATTTTATCCAACCTACCGGAATTTTTCAGTCCTGAGAAACAAATTACCTCTCGCTACAAGGTTGTTCCTCATCTTCTTCATCGTCTTTTGTTGGCGGTGAAGAGACATTGTGGGAACGATAATATGGTAGCCTTTAAGTTGATGGATGAGTACCCAGAGACCATGGAGTTTCTCGTTTACCACGAATCCAACAGCTTAAGACATGGGGTTTTCAGAGCAATGATTGACGAGGTACTACCTCCCCGGAAAAGCGAAGACTATAAGGCCCGATGTGATAGAACATATGAGGCCTTGAGTCACCTTAAGTCGCTTCATGTAACTTACAAAATTTAGCATCGTGTATATAATACTAGACATTCACATCATTCCTATTGGGGTGGGGCTGGGGCAAACTGGAACGAAGCCGGCGCTTTGACTTCTCCGAATATCAACGGCCCGACATAAGGCTGGATGTTCCATTCAAGACGTACGGTAGCATTTCTTTGGCGAAACGACTTTTCCACGTCCCACACCGAATACTTCGATCTCTGGTTGTGTAAGCTGAGTGTAGCGTTGTCCTTGGACGTGATAATGCGGTCCCAGTATGTGACTTTGTTGGACGAACCAGCGCTTTTGCCAGGATACTCGGCGGTCAAGTAGACGAAGATTTGCTTAGTGTTCCAATTGAACAACGGAGACAAGTCTGTCTCGAGGTCAAACACAATCTTAGAGTTTTCCTTGGGTTTACGGTTCACGGCGCCGTAATTAAATGAAGATTTCCACAGAGCCAGTGGCTTGATGTTGGTTATAGTGGCTGTATTGAGATTCCACACATCTGCAGCTATCAATTGACCAAGAGTTATAGCCACTATTACTCCACAGAGTACTATGGATGCAGTAAGGGCTTGGTTGGCGACACCCTGGACCCTGGTGCTCAAGCTGAACATTACACCAAAAAGACACGGAAGAGCGTTGAGAATATATTATCCTGTATACAGCAGGGCTCTAGACAGAGAGGTGGACTCGGGTACTCGTCTATTGTTTCTATGTACCCCATGACTCGTTTCTAATGTGCTCCTACCTGTTTTCGGTGTGGTGACTTCCATTAGTACGAACTTTTGTCAGTCCATTATTCAGTTGCCCTTTTGCTGAAGGTACTCGTCGTACAATTTCTGCTGTGCCTGCTGTTGCTTTGCCAACTTCTTTCTCATGCTTTTTGACACTTCTTCGCCTTGGGCATCTTTGGTAGGCAAGCCTGCTTCGTCCCATTCCAGATAGGCACTGTTCTTGAACATTTCCACAGGGTTGATTTTCATTTTCTGCTTGCGCTCTTCTTCCTTTTTGGCATTCGCAGCAGCCTGTTGCTGTTTCTTGAGCTCTTTTTGTCTAGCGGCTTCTTCTTTCTGTTCTTGCTGCTTGATCAATTCCTCCTTCTCTTCGTTGTTCAAGAACTTTACGAGTGCTCCACCGTTTGGTCTATCGTCCAACGAAACCCCCAACTTGATAAGGTTACCTCTAACACCGTCACACTCGCTGAGTATACGGTCGGCACTCGCTTTATCAATTGCCAACGTGCGGACTGAATCACGGAACTGAGACAACGCTTTAACATAGGGCATTGCCAACTCTTCCACTGAGCCAGCACCAGAGGTGGTTTCAGCAGAGTCTTCACACCAGCCAAGTCCATCGGGTCTGGTTTTGAAGCCAAGAATGCTCAAGATTCGAACTACCCAGTGGGTAACAGCAAGCAAACTTTCGATTCTCAATTTCGAGGCATCGCCAGATCTCAGCTGGATGTAATTATTGGTCTTAGATATGAGGTCCAGAAGTACCCTCAAGGCAACGTGGGACGACAAGTTATCGCAAAATGCATTGTGGACATCATCCTGTGCCTTTTTGAGGTCCTTGTGGAGTTGTTTTTCTTCTTCGCCAAGTTTTGTAGGAGGAAGTTCTCCCTTGGACACCAATTCTCTATGGTCGCGATAGAAGGCACGAACATTGGTGAAGAATTTGGACATGGTGGACTCGTATGCTTTGATCTCCTTGATCAAGCTGTCCTTGAAATCAAGTGGTCTATCCCAAGCACTCATGGCAAACACCAACCGCATTTGTCTTGATGTGAAGTCGTTAAGTGCCTGCTCTATGGTGATGAAATTCTTGAGAGATTTTGACATCTTCTGGCCCTGGATGTGTAGGTGACCATTATGCATGAAGTAGTTGACCCATTGCTCGTTGTTGAAGTAGGCTTCTGATTGGGCTAGTTCATTATCGTGATGGGGGAAACACAAATCGATACCCCCGGAGTGGATATCCATGGTCTCTCCAGTAATATCAGATGCCATGACGGAGCATTCAATGTGCCAACCTGGTCTTCCAGGACCCCATTTGGAGTCCCACGCAGGCTCGCCGGGCTTCGAAGCCTTCCAGAGTGCAAAGTCTGCTGGGTTTTTCTTGGATTCTTGTCCAACACTGAGAGAGCCTTCTCCGTCGTTGATTAAGGACATATCGCCTTTGTTCCAGGGTTGTAACTTGGCGTAGTCGTGCTTCGGATCGTTCTCGAACTTGGCAGTGTCAAAGTAAACCGAGCCGTCTTTGGTAGGGTAGGCGAACCCATTGCTGATAATCTTCTCGACAAAAGCCATGATTTCGGGAATGTACTCCGACACTCTAGTGGTGTAAGTTGGAGGCAACACATTCAAGCGGGCCATATCCTCGTTAAACTTTCCCTCCCAGTACGAAGGCAACTTTTTAAAGATGGAAGGGTCATTAACGGTGGAGCCAAACTCCTTATCGAGGGCAGGCATGGCGACGTCTCTAATGGCTTCAAGGAATGCTGGTAATGGAGTCTCCAAAGCTGCCGAGTCATATAGCACTTTGTGAGCAGTAGTAGCCGCCTTGACATGCATTGGGAGTTTGGGCGAGGACACAGCCAAGGCTGCAATGTCGAGCGACTGGGTCCACGCGACAAAGTCTTTCTCTATACTTTGGTTGAAATCAGGCAAGTTTTTGTTGATGTAGAAACCCAAGAATTCACGGCCTTGTCTGAGCAATGGTTCAGTCACCGAGTCATGAACATTGGCGAGTTTTTGCTCGAAAAGGTATTCTTGGCGAGCAGCAACAATGATCTTGTCGTCGATGTCGGTCACATTCTGGACAAATGTAACGTTGTAGCCAAAATAATCCTGGAGTATTCTTCTGCTGATGTCTGTGGAAACATAGTTTCTAGCGTGGCCCATATGCGAGTGGTCGTACACCGTTGGTCCACAGCAGTACCAGGTGACATGGTTGGGAACCAAGGTGTTGAATTCGGTTTTAGTTCTGGTTAAGGAGTTGTAAATCATCAATGGAACCGATGCGGTTTTGGCCGGTTGTCTCCATTGCGGCTGCGAAGCAGATCGGGCGGTAGTAGTGGACATGGTGAGTGTATGAAGAGCCCTTTTCATGCACCGTGAGTCAGTTAGGAAAATGCTAAGGTGCGGTGGTAGACGCACGCAGCAGAGCAGATGTTTCGCGCGAAGAGGTCTGGGTGCATCGGCTAGCGCGAATGAGGTGAGCTAAGGTAAAGTAGAGGTGGTAGGGTGAGGCCGTCAGACATTCAGAGAGGAAATTGCGATGGTAACTGTAATTGTGACTGTAATTGTGGTGTTACTCTACATTGATGCTACAGTCAGTAGAAATGGTCACTTCTAGTAAGTCACTCTGGTAAGCCACTCTGGTAAGTCACTCTAGTAAGCCACTCTGGTAAGTCACTCTAGTAAGCCACTCTAGTAAGTCACTCTAGCAACTCTCGTCTAGTAAGTCAGATCTGTCTGCATACCGTTAGCCATCGTCTGCTCACATCTTTCGCAGTGCCAGGGCTGCGCCCTCGCGCGCATGTGACCTCGCGCCTCGTTTTTGTGTCACTTAAAATTTTCTGTCGCACACTCTTAGCCTCAGTCAATTTTCAAATCCAACCAAAACTACATTCGATAATGTCTTCGTACTCTACCGTCAAGACCGCTAACTGGAGATCTGTTGAGTTGGGACGTGTTGTCTTGATCAACGCCACCAAAGAATTGGCCACCATTGTCGAGATTATCGACCAAAGCAGAGTTTTGATTGATGGTCCAAAGGTCCAAAGACAAGCCATCTCTTTGGCCAAGACTGTATTGACCCCTATTGTGTTGCCAAACTTGCCAAGGGGCGCCAGAACCGGTACCGTGTCCAAAAAGTGGGCTGCTGCCGATATCGATGCCAAGTGGGCTGCCACCTCGTGGGCTAAGAAGATCGCCGCCAAGAACAGAAGAGCTGCTTTGACCGACTTTGAAAGATTCCAGGTGTTGGTGTTGAAGAAGCAAAGAAGATACGCTGTCAAGAAGGCTGTTGCCAAGGCATAAACAAACTGGAGGAGAAGAAGAACCCTGTTGTCCAACATGAATCTTGCCTTAAATATGTATTCTTAGTACGGTGTCTGTGGATATCATAGGTTAATGTTGACGTCATTTGATAGCTGTGTAGGCGAGAGGTGATGGTTACATCTGTCGCTGTGTAGTGAACTAATATACTCAGTTGAGAGCCTTCAGTTTCTGTCAAGTATCTATTTTTCAGCAAGTATTTGTCAAGCATGGTAAATCTATACTCAATTGAGTTGGCAAGTCAATCTCAATCAAATATTCCACTCATTTTCGCCATTTCAATATTTCTCCTACACTGACCTGTGCTTCGGTTACTATCTACACTATTTACATCACTTTTTCTGCTTCTTTTCATGCTCGGCAATCAACTCCCTCTGCAATTGCGGAGCACACTGAGCATACTTGCTGAACTCCAACGAAAACTCTCCCTTTCCTTGAGTACATGCTCTCAAAGATGTGGAGAATCCAAACATGGTGTTCAATGAACATTCGGCTGTCACCGTAAACTCATCCTGACCATTCACAGTCTCCAAAATCATACCGCCGAGCTTGTTAATCAAACCAACTACTGGACCTTGGAACTCGTTAGGAGCACTCACCTCTACCGACATGATAGGCTCCAAGATAACTGGCTTTGCGTTCAAGAAAGCTTGACGGAAAGCACCATGAGTGGCAGTTCTGAACGACAATTCCGAAGAGTCGACCACATGAGTTTGTCCATCGTTGATATGCATGTGAACTCCAAGAACCCGGTGCCCAATCAATGGACCCTTCTCCAAAGAGTCTTCGAATCCCTTGGAACAGGCAAACAAGAATTTTTCTGGAATCTTTCCTCCAACAATATGTTGGGAGAATTTGTTCTCTCCCTCCAATGGGGTCATTTCACCCATAACTCTACCATACTGGCCGGAACCTCCACTCTGCTTCTTGTGGGTGTAGTCGAAGGTGGTGGGTGCGGTAATAGCTTCACGGTACGAAACTTGAGGCTTTCCGGTTATACATTCCACACCGTACTCACGCTTCATTCTTTCAACATAAATTTCCAAATGCAATTCTCCCATTCCAGAGATAATGGTTTCCTTCGATTCTGGGTCGTACTTTACCCGGAAGGTGGGATCTTCCTTCTGGAACCGGTTCATCGCCTTGGAGAACTGGCCATTATCTTTCGACTTGGGCTGGATCGATAACGAGATAACTGCTTCTGGAACGAACATGGAACTCATGGCAATCTGTTGCTCGGAGTTGTGGCCAATAAAAGTATCACCAGAGGCACAGTCAATTCCAAAAGTAGCACAGATTTCTCCAGCGCCAACTTCGTCAACGTCTTCCATGTCGTTGGAGTGCATTCTTACCAAACGAGACACCTTGACTTTCTTTCCACTTTTAATGTGGTTCATGTAAGAACCTTTCTTCAACTTACCTTGGTAAACTCTGATGTACGTCAACTGGCCATACTTGCCTTCTTCCAACTTGAAAGCCAATCCAACAAAAGGTGCGGTACTCGAAGGAATCAAGTTTGTACGCTTTTCAACACCCGTAGAAATGTCCAAGCCAGTGTTCAAGATTTCGTTTGGCTGGGGCAAGTAGTCCACAACTGCGTCCAAGACAGGCTGGACACCCTTGTTTGCAAGAGCCGAGCCCATCAATACCGGGGTAAACTTTCTACCAATCGTAGCTCTTCTAATAGCGGCCTTGATTTGGGGAATGGTGGGCTCTTCGCCTTCCAAGTAAAGATCCGCCATCTCCTCGTCAACGTCAGCCAAGGTCTCAATCAATAAAGCTCTTTTTTCTTCGACCAAATCGACCAAGTCGGCGGGCACTTCGGCAGTTCTGATCTCTTCACCTTGAGCGCCCTCGTTATACAAGGCCACCCGGTCAATAATGTTGACTACTCCCTTAAGTTCGGCCTCGGCACCAATGGGCACCTGAATGGCAGCAGCAGGAGTCTTCAACTTCAAGTTGATTTGCTCAATGGCTCTGAATGGGTCGGCACCCATACGATCCATTTTGTTGATAAATGTCACTCTGGGAACATTGTAACGACGCATTTGCCTGTCCACCGTCACGGTCTGGGACTGGACTCCCGAAACCGCACACACCACAAGAACAGCACCATCTAAAACCCGCAAAGCTCTTTCGACCTCGATGGTAAAATCAATGTGGCCGGGAGTATCAATCAAGTTAAAATGGTAGCTTTTGTCATCTTTGTCCCACGAACAGTACGTGGCAGCAGACTGGATCGTGATACCCTTTTCTCTTTCCAATTCCATATGGTCCATTTTGGCGCCCACGGCGTCTCTTCCTCTGACCTCGTGAATCGCTTTGATTCTACCAGTGTAGTACAACACACGCTCGGTGAAAGTGGTTTTTCCCGAGTCAATGTGAGCAGAAACACCAATGTTACGAAGTCTGGACGAGTTGGCCAAATCTTTTTCCGTCAACAGCCGGTTAATTTCGTCAATGATGACTTTTTCCTCTTCGTAAGTCTCGGGAATTTTTTCGTCAAGACGAGGGATGGAGGCATGAAAATTTCTGTGCAATGTGCTCGACACAACAGTGGGCGACACCGAAGGTCGGAAAGCCCGGAGGCTCCTGGGTAGCATTCCACGGATCATGGCAGGGAAGACAGAGATAATGTAAAGTTTGAAATTTTTCAGGCTGGGTGCAGGACAAGAATGAAGAATCACCTACGGCGAGTAACGAACTGAAGTGTATAATACTGTATAAATGGCTCAGATTCCGTTCACGTTTCTAAACATCATGACGCCGTTCACGTTGTCGTCGTCAACATACTGGCACATCCGCATCACCTTCCACAAGGAGTACCACATGGACTCTCCCTCGTATCGGTAGTGCGATCCCATCACCTTTTTGATGGCCTCAGTGGCCTCGCGGGCGTTGTAGAAAGGAATACGCGACACGTAGTGGTGCAACACGTGGGTCTCGATGATATCGTGGAAGATGTGTTGGCCCACAAAGCCAAAATTGCGGTCGATGGTAGCGGCGGCTCCACGAGCAAATGTCCATTCGGTGTCCCTGTAGTGGGGCATAGAAGGGTCGGTATGCTGCAAGAAGGTGACGAACACGAGCCAGTGGTTCACCCACAACCATGGCATGAACCAATTGACAAACATGTTGAACGCGCCAAAGTTTTTGTACCATTGGTACACCACCGTCAAAGTGGTCAAGATACCGATATCCGACAACACAATAAACCAGTATTGATGAGGGTCAAATACGGGCGAGCTTGGAGCGTAGTGCGACTTGGCGAGCCACGACAACCCGGGGTAGGGCTGGCCGGTGGCGTTGGTGGCCAAGTAAGTTTGCAATCCACCCAATTGTTGGAAAATCAAAACCAGTAAGGTCCAGATTGGAGACTCTTCCATGATTTCCGCCACGTTGGAAACTCCGTGCTTCTCGGCAAACTCCTCCTTGGTGTAAGGCACGAAGACCATGTCTCTGGTCAAGTGACCGGTAGCCTTGTGGTGCTTGGAGTGGGAGTATTTCCAAGAGAAATAAGGCACCATCAAGTACGAGTGAAGAACCCAGCCAATGACGTCGTTGACGTTCTGGAAGTCCGAAAACGCCCCGTGGCCACACTCGTGGGCCAAGATCCACAATCCGAACCCAAACAACCCAATAAGATACGACTGCAAACTCCAAAGGCCGCCACGCACAACCATCGACAACGTGTCGTGGTTGGCGATTTGAACCATTGGAATCACTTTGTGGCCCACATATCCGATGGCGCACATCAGCACGATGTCGCGCACAACGTAGCCCATCGATCTGACCAACGACCGCTCGTAGCAGTGTTTGGGAATTGCCGATAAGATGTCCTTCATGGTGTAGTCTGGCACCTGAAACTTTTTCCCGTAGCCATCTACGGCCACCAAGTTTTGCGACGGGGTCCGCACGCCCGACAAGGACTTGAACTCGTGCACGGAGACCAGGGAGCTCACGGCATCCTCAACAACGACAGACATGTGTTTTGGGTAACTTCTGGCGAATGTGCGACCGTTGAAAAATCGCCAGAAAAAATTGGTCTGCTGACGTCAGCGGCGCGATGCGACGAGGTATGGAATGTGGCTGCGGAGCTGAGCCCGGCTAAACGATGCGGGGGTCGGATATGATATCGTTTGCAACGGAAGTCGCCATGGGGAAACGGTCTGAAATTGAAATGGCCAAAAGTGTTTTGGGGAATCGCCCGTGTCTATTTTGCTATTTTTGTGTTTAGCATTCCTTCGCTAGTCTTGGCAACGGCTGAGCGAGCGCTGTCTGCAGTCTCCAGTTGGACCGGTAAAAAAGCGTAGATGCTCTCGATGCGGGAAGCGTTCATCGGGTCAGTTCCTGCGCAGTCTTAATCTTTGTATGAGGTTGACAGACATGGTCCTGTGGTATTAAAGTTCATTAATTCGTTATTTCATGTCTTTAGTGCATTAGTCGTAGTTCATCAGTTCATTGGTCGTATCATTAGTCTTAGTTCATGGTCATTAGCCATCAGCAATTAGCCATAGCTTCGCCATAGTTTAGCCATAGTTTAGCCATTTGGCATTCCCCACGGTCCTAATACGGCATATTATTCGGCCGACGAGAAAGTGTGGAGCACTACTGTGCTATTTTTGCAGTCCTGCGTGCATGTGTAACCCAATCAGGTAATTTTACCACCACAGGAACCTTCCCTGCAACCGCCCGGCCTGGCGACGGCATGCACCGTAGTGTGAGCCAATGCATGGCGTAGCCCAGAAGGGGGAATGTGTTGTTGGTTCTGGAGTTGCTGGTTAAAGGTGGCTTTGCAAAGGTGAAAATATCGAGACGGAAAGTGAAACAAGACAAGCAATTACAAAAAATTACAACGAAGGCAAAGCAGCACAATCGATAAGAACCAGCGGAGTGTTTGGCATGGTTTATCACCAAATCATTGTCGATTGGTGCTGGCTGCAAACCGGGAGTTTGCTGCGTGTTGTCAAAACTTGGACCTAACCATTGTCTGACATACACATACTTTTCCCACCATAATGGCTGCGACAGCCGCACCTCCATTCCCGGCGCAACAGCCCTTGTGCTCACTAGTTGTTTTAGGAAATTCTTGAAATTTCCTCATTCGGTAAGTTGTGCAACCGTCCTCAATTAAATTTCCGAATCGGGAAGTAGAATAGAGAAGTGCCAGTAAACATGACAGACTCGAGTGCCTAATTCGAACAAAATTGGTAACGAGCTAGGGCATCCCTACATGAGGAGAACAGCGTGAAACCTGGCGGGGTCATACTATATAAGTACCGATATCCCGCATCGTTGATTTTTTATTCATCAGCTTACACCTTTCGCAGCCAACACTCACAACACAAATGAAGTTATCCCACACTACTCTCCTCGCCATCTTGGCCACCACTTCCCTCGCTGCTTCTATTCCCCAGCCTGTGGTGTCGGACACCACTCTTGTCAAGAGAAGTGACGCCAACGAAATTCTTAACATCTTGGATGAGTTGAACGCTATCAAGGTGAAGAGAGACTTGGTGGAAACTGAAGAGGAACACTTGGAACTCCTCAAGAGACAAGACAGCGTCATTGGCGACTTGCTCTCAGGCTTGGCATCTTCTGGTATCATTCAAGACGTCTGGAACACCTTGACCACCGACCAAGAACTTCGTTCTGAAATCGGCGATCTCACCAAGGCTGCCATTCAGGGTTTAATTGTCAGAGGCCCCGCTTTAATCAAGGCTCTTTTCAACTCTGGCTTGATCGGCAAGATCTTTAAGGATGTTATCAACGACAAGACTTTGTTGAACGGCTTGTTGGGTGCTGCCAAGGCTCTCTTCACCACCGGCCTCAACTTGCTCACCAACAGAAAGAGCGGAGGTTCCACCACCGCTGCCGCTGCCACTACTACTACTGCTGCTGCTGCTCCTGCTGCTGGCACCACCACCGCTGCTGCTGCTGCCGCAAACACCGCTGCTGCTGCTGCTGGCGGCCTCAACCCCACCAACACCGACAGTGCTGCCTACGCTTCCATTGCTGCTCAATACAAACGTGAAGAAGGTGTGGAGTACTTGGAGAAGAAGGACCTCCTGTCTTTGATCAGCACAGTTGTCACCGAAATCAAGAACTCGGGGATCTTTTCCAGCTTGATCAACAAGGTGTTGGCCGACCCTCAAGCGTCCATCAGCTTCTTGACCACTGTGTTGCAGAAGGGAGTTGTCCTCGGAGAGGACGTGTACAACTGGGCCAAGAACAACGGTCTTCTCGAGAAGGGCCTTCAATGGTTGCAAACCAACGGAGGAACCTATGCTGGTGCCGTGGCTAACCTTGTCGGTGACCTCATTGACAGCGGAAAAGTCCTGGCTTCTGACGTTGACAATGCTACCACTGCCGGAGCCGCTACCTACACCACCACCACCGCAGCCACCACAGCCACCACCATGGTCAAGAGAGTCAGAAGAAACTACTAGAGATGGTTGTCTCACCACCACAGACAAAAATACCCGTCTAAACTTTGCAAAAGTTATTTATTTCTCACGACAGATCTTGATTCTCCCAATGTAATCCATGCCGTTTTCAGTTCTAATAAAGTTTCGAATAATTTGGTGTAGAGTAGTGAAAAGTCAGTAGTTCTTCATTTTCGGTTTCGGTTTGCGATGGCTTCGCTGCATGTCGTCTGCCCCCTTTCGGCCTTGTTGCGGCCTTGCTTTCCTAATGCGGTAAAGTGCGTGTCCGATAGGCAAGCGAGTGCGTCTCGGGATTGCATGCGCACGGTATATAAGTGGCTTGGTTGCGATTCTTTGGTGACTAGAAAATCGCTCCCAACGTCCAATGCCCTCGGCAAGCCGTCCGTATCATCCATTGGTGTGTTCTCAGATGCATTTTTGTATTCCAAATTTGTAGGTTCTTCATTGGCTCCCTGATGCCTCTTCCGAGCTCTGTGTTTCGTATTCTGCAAATAATATCCGTTGTGCATTTTTTATGCAAGCGACGACGCACCTCACGTTCGGCATCGCCTGAATGGCGGTTCGCTACAGCAAGTTGAATCGAACCTATATAAGTAAATGGCACCCCTGCAATTGCCATCGCCATGCTCTTTGCCTTAGCAACTCCAGGCTCTGCTTTCAAACCCTCGTTGAAAAAACCTTCCAACACTTGGAGGCTTAAGAAGTTTAAAGATCTATATGTAGAAAAAGGTGGTTCACCATCTTCTTCAGCAGATTCCTCGTTGAACGGGTTTTCCATAAAGATCTAATAGCATCCATTCACTTCTATATGACCAATATCGCTTCAATTTAATATAATCGCATTTATTTGTCCTATGCATATCTTTCTATTTTCATGCTTTTTCATATAGTCATGGGGTCGACTCGGAAGAGTACTCTCCTCCACTGTGCTTTTCCGGGCTTGCAGGGTCCCATGCCGCTCCAGGAACTGGCAATCCCCGTTCCTTGTTCCGTCTGTCTCTCTCAAACTCTCTCCATCTCTTCATCACAATATGGCTACCATCGAACATATCGTCCCCACCGGAGTGGTCACCTTTATCCCCTCCTGCCACTGTTCTCGTTTCACCCCAACTGAAATCGTCAAACTTCCAATACGCATATGAGGGAAGGACAAAATTCCAAACTGGCAAAGCAAGGAGGTAGATGAAAAAGTACACAACGTAAGACCACGAAGAAACGGTAATGACGATGAGTGCTCCCGGTAAACCAAAGATAACTGCCAACAACACCAACGACATAACCGGGGTAGGTTTCGAGATGATAGCAACCACAATGACATATATGGTGAAACAAATGGCAGCTGGCAATACTAAAGTACCCACCAACTCGATGAAAATAACGAATTGCATCGAGAAGCAAAAAGTTCCACACAAGTCTTTCACCAATACCAACTCCAACAAGTTATGCACGGTAGAGTTGATCCACCGACGTCTCTGCGAAAGCAACACCTTGAATTGCTCGGGAACCACCGTCTTACAAGCTGCCTTGGGAACGAACACCTGCTTTCTCTTTGGGAACGTTTTTAACATTAAGGACGACAAATATCTGTCCTCACCCAACAACAACAAATTCTTCTTATGCAAGGTATTGACGACATTATCGGAATAGCGCTCCACAATATCGGGGTTGGCCAAGATGGGAACCCAATATCCATCAGTCTCCTTGGGGGACTTGATCCGGTACATACTGAAACATCCTGGTAAACATGTAACACCGCCAAATACTGTTTCGAATGCCTTGGCTTGGTGATGTGAAATGTAATATTCGAACACCTGGATTGCTGTAACCCATGATTTTCTTTTGTTGGAGATCTTTGTCTCTCCACATAAACCCATCACCATAGGATCCTTTACCATTTCCGTTACCATATGAGTAAGACTGTCTGGATACACCATTGTATCCGCATCAACCATCAATACTATCTCATAAAACTCTGCCATCAAACCAGTAATTCGCCAAATACTATTGAGAATTTGATACTCCAAGTCGGTCATTCTTTCATCAAAAGTAACTTTTTGCAAGAAGGACATCAAAATGATTTGTGAGTCTCTCTTTCCTCTGTTACCAGGCTTTGCTGCACCCGCTTCTTCAGGGGTACCGCACTTCACAATCGTCACCACGGGCACTCTTTGTTGCTTATCAGCTGGGACAGTCTCGTCATCGTACTTATAAAACCCAGCATACACCTTCGCCATATTGTGACGTTTACTGCCTTGAGCGACTGCAACGTATGAATGGGCCTCAACTTCGTCCCGGGGAACGGTAAAGTCTGACATCATATCCAAGACTATGTCAGGAGTTGCCTGGTCGTTTCCTGAACCTTTAACGATACCATCACATACGACAAGAATCAATTTGTGGGAATTAGGATAATCACTTGTAGCAACAGAGTCCATGGTTGTTCTCAACCCATCTTTGTCCTCCGAGTAACATGTTACCAAACATATAGTGTGTGCGAGAGGAATGCCAAATGGTTGATATTCCACGGGCGGTTGAGGAACCACGTCGGGATGCAAAATATCTGGAGACAAACCAGTCACTGGGTACTCTTCGAGAGCTTCGAATGGGTTGTATACTGATGCAGGTCTAGACATCATATGAGATGCTTGGTCATCGAAAAAACCCGACTGCCTGTTGGCCAACTTAGTTCTCGACTTACTTCTTTCTCTCATTGCCAATTGCGTAGACATAGTTGTATACTGAAAGTTTTTCGATAACTTATCCGGGCCGTACATTTGTGTGAGATCTGCAGCTGGATGAAGCGAGAGGCGGTTCGACTTCTGGAACACACTTTGTCTGTTTGTTCTGGCAGACTTATAGTTTGCTCTGGCCATTTCTGGAACCGTAGCAATTGGAGGACGCGAGGAAGGATCATCAACCCAGTTTTCTATCTCCTTGTTACGCTCAAACATAGACTTCGTGTCAAGAGCAGTTGCTCCCTGTTTCGCTGACATCCACCACCGGAAGTAACAAGCCATCAAAAACTTGGCTATGACAACCGACAAAATGAAAACCAAGGAAACATACAAAACCACGCTCGAAGCAAGGCATCCTATAGTGTCTGAGTCAATAGTACCGACCTTGATTATTTCACTGAGGCAGCGGGCTGCCTGTCTTTCTTCGCTATTCGTCAATACAAGGGAGATATCGTGACCCCTATAAGTCTTATCGTCCCTGAGTTTATCAAACAAGGAGGGATAGGTCACGTCATCCCTCGAGATCCAGTCAATCAAGTTTAAATCCAAAACATCACCCGAGTAGACTATCAAGTTTCTTGATGAGTTTTTGATGTCATCCCAGGTGAAGTACACATCACCATTGACTTTTAAATTGTAGAAAGCTTGTCTTGCTGTATTGCTAGTATGGCAAGCCCAACCATCATAGTAAACTTTCGTTCTGTTGGGCTTTGTTTGTCCATCCTGATCGAACAACCTACATGGCATGTACCAAGCCAATTCATCACCATTGGTGGGAATCGAACAGTTGTCCCTGGGCTTAATTAAGCCTTTACAGTTTCCATTCACGTTTTGAAACAAGAAGGAAGCATCTTTTCCACCGGCATTGACCGGGGGCCACAAGACGTTTGATCCGGCGGGAACTCCTGCCGCTTTATTATGCTGGGATGAACTCAAATCAAATGCCCTTCCATGGATGATGAGGTAACCGGTGTTGACATGGCCGATTTGAGTTCTTGTAACCTTGTTCGAGCACACGGTTCTAGTGAAACCGAAGGTCAAGTAGGCCACGAACGCGCCAATGTAGAGAATACAGGTGATTAACCCAATTTTCTCTCTCCATGCGAACTGACGATCTTTAGTATGGAGACCGAACAATTTGAGAAGGGGGGCAGGGGCCCAGAATGTGACGGCGTAGCAATACACCTTCCAGAAGTAAATGTCATGCTTGGGGGATGTGGACCGCTGAGGCGCCTTCATATTTTTGGTGACATTTTTGACGGGACTTTGGCCAATCTCGTCGTTCAAGCCAAACACTTCGCGGCCCCGATTATTTTTGTTCTCCATGTCCATGAGGGGAATGCCCTCTTCTTCGGGGATTCTGCCTTCCGAATGTGCGCTTCTACGGTAGTCCTGGTCGGTGGAGTGGCGTGGATTGACCCCGGTGGTGGACGGTTGAATTCGAAGATGCGAGGCTTCCTGGTTAGCCACTTGGGTATAGTGAAATTGCGGGTGGTTTGGGTCCATTCGAGAGCGCTCGGGTCTCACCAACGACCGCTTTCTGCCAATGTCTCCGGACTCGGGATCAAACTCCTGGTACCGGGTGGGACTGGCGCTGTTACGAAACGACATTGGTCAAGTGAAAATTTGACAAGGTCTGTGGCAGATGTTCGAGCACCAGTTGGGAAAACGGCTTTGGAGTCGTTGAGGATCAGCAATGTCTCTCAGGTTATTACCGCAAACCAGAAAAATTCGAAAAACAAATTTGTACAAAAACACGTCGAGGTGTTTTGACTTGTGTCCAAGATTGTAGGAAACCAGTGGTTGACAGTAGTAGTCAGCTCCTCAGCGAGTGTAGGAGGTCTGGTCAATCAAAAAGGAGGGTTTATTAATATCTTGTATGGCGCCAAGATAAATAAAGAACAAATCAAACAAAAGGTTTTTTATTTTTTTTTCGTGAGGCGCGTCCATAGCCTTCCTAGTCGGACAAATAGGGACCGTTTCAGGGAAGTATGGCTGGAAAGGTGAGGTTTTGAATATTTCGTCTAGCGTTCTGTACTAGGTAATACTGCTTGTATTCTTGTGTTTTGTTGTCTATTTGCTTGATTCTGTGATTCTTTTCTGATTTCTTTTCGTATTCTTGTGTTCATTTTAGATATTCAAGTCTACTCTACTCATTTTGTCCTCACCGCGAGTTGGAGAACCTGCTGGAGAAGAACCGCAAGACCCTCTATACGCGAGGCGTAGGGAATGGCCTCCACCAAGAGCAACTGTAAACAGCCAAATTCATCGTTGGTCAGAACGATTTTCACGAGCGCATCAAGAATAATGAAAAGCTCCTGTTGCTGGATCTTGGGAAGCGGCGCCCGGTAAAGAAGTCTTTCGTCGGCCACAAACCGCCGGAGACAGAATGCGGCTCGGCAGACCAACATCTGCTTGGCACGTTTGTAGTCTTTTTGTGCAAACGAGCAGAGTTCGGTGAGACACATTAATCTGACTTGACTGTCGTTGTACGCTTGGAGATCCATGGTTGTGCCTATGCTTGAGGCAAAGTCATATTCACATAGACGCTTGGCGAAGGGAACCACCCAATCTAGTTCTTTTTCGTCTTTTTGTCTTAAAGCGTCTTCAATATCGTTCGACAGATAGAGGAACGAAACCTCGAACACCCGGTGAAGGAAGTCGTCAATCAACGACTCAACTCCCTTCTTTTCTAAAAGCACAGGAAACACGTCGCTGCTCAACAGCTTGTATTGCTCAATAATATTGCTTTCGTAGGGATTGTCTCCGACTTCGAAACATATATCGAGTGCCTGCAAAATGATGTTCCAGTAAGCCTCGGCGTTTCCACTGTTGTCTATCATGGCTCCGTTATCAGCTGTGAGCCTCTGTACAAGTAATCTGACGAGATTCTCTGCTTCCAACCAAATTGGCCCCGACCCACTGGTACCGGTGAACACAGGTTTCTGTTTGATCATTTCTATCAAAGATCTCAACACCCGAAGAATACCATTGTCGGACACCAAAGGACCAAGTTGCTCGACGCCCTCAAGCTTTTCGCCTAGCAATTGCATCGACGATCTACTTAATGCATGGAAAGTAGGCAAGTTGGCGGTTCCATTCAATTTCCCAGCAACTCTCTGTTCGATTCTGCTTTTCACTCCAAATGGAAACACAGTCATCGCTGCCAATTGCTGGACAACTGCAGACTGTACGATTGGTTTTTTGGATTTGATACATCTCAAGTTGTTCAAGACGGCATTCTGCAATGCGGACGGTTTATCTTCATCGCGGACTCGGTTTGGTAGCACGGGGTACCTGGCACAATGACTCAAAGCATGGAGTATTCTTGATATTTTCTCCTCGTCAATAATGTCTTCAATAAGCTGGTTGAGATGGATATACGACTCGCAAAAACTCGCTAGGAAGTTCTGGTACAATGGGTTGATGAAATCGTACTCAATTGAAACAGAAACCCAGAACCGGTAGAAAAGGTCCCTCAAGTTCAACGACACATTTGGTCTCTTTAGTAACAGGGAAAGAAGCTCGTCGTACGACTTGATAATTTTCAAGTCAAGATCAACCCACCGATGCTTCAGCAATCTGGTAAAATAGTTCAAAATGCCTTCCCAGTAAACCTCGCTGTCCTGGTTCGTTGTGACGAATTTGTCATACACGTTCTCGAAGCCAGTGAAAGTTAGACTTAAGCTTTCGAGCCATTCTGGCTTGATGAACGCAGGATCCTGCGGATCAATGTCCACGTTGAGAAGACTAGGAAGGGCAATGTCATAAATTGCCTTCCAGTCGAAATTACTGCTTCCATGGACATCCACAATCTGGAAAAATGTCTGGATTGCGCCGTCTCGTACACGAGCCCTGTTATCGCCGCACACTCTAGCCAACACTAGGAGGAGATACACATCCACGTTCATGAAGTATTGCTTCGTTTCATCGTTTTCGCTGCAAAGATACAGAATTAAGTCTTTCTCTGTCGAAATTTGCGTTGAGGATCCGTGGGGCTTTGCCTGTTCAATCTTTGACTTGATGGAGTCACCTATAATCCAGAAACAGCTCACAGAACTGAACGATATGTTAAGATCATATTGTTGCTCGCTGAAGTTGAACAAGGTATCTGTCACCATTCTTAGTTGATTGGAAGGTAAATTTTCAAGAAACTCATCTAATATCAACTTTAGCGTTTCAAACGCATAATTAATGAGTTGTGCCTTCTTCTCATTGAGATTGGAGTCCTTGCTCTCAGATACAGCACCGGTTACAAAGGGAGTGTTGATGATATTGAACACTTGTTTCCATGTGTGTTGGTAAAACGAATCGTATTTGTCGATCAACCCGTGTACGGTAGACAATACTTTCAAGTGGATCTCTGTTTCACAATTAACAACGAGAGTCTCACTCGTAGTTCCAGCGTCGAAAATGGAGTTGAGAAAAGCCACAAGGCAATCTAATGTCATGTTGGCTGTCTTGGTGCTCACTTCTTCTTTAGATAGCGAAAATCCACCTTCAGCAATTGACCCAACTATCGAGTCCAAGGCATCAACAATATGAATTCTCAAGTTGTAATTTAAGGTTCTATCCTTGCCCAACTCCGTAATGTACTTCGCAACAGTCTCCCATATTGAAATCGAGTCGACTGCAAATCTTGATGCATTAGCTCTGCAGACGTCTACTACCTGGTTGAAAAAATAGAGTTTGTTGTAAGGACAGAGACCTATGCTTTCGTAGGCCTCGGTATGGTTTTCCCCCAGAATTCCGTTTGGCTCTTTTCTTCCAAACAGGGTATCTGACAAGCGGATCAATGAATTGAGAACATTGGCAAAAGACTCTTCTGGGTATTCGCCAAAGCTTTCCAACAATTTGAGCTTCAAGTTGTCTATGGTACTTATGTCTTGGGCCGAAAGCTTGGGCATATCCTCAAGTCTTTGTATGGATCCTCTCGTTTTCCCGCTATCGTTGTTAGTTTTAATTGCCAGGCTGAACTCGTCGGCGCCGTGTAGGTAGTAGTTGCACCATTGGAAAGTGGTGTACACTATATCCCAGGATTCCTTCAAGGTCGATCCGAGCGATATAGCAAGGTTTATTAACGCTCTCAAACAGACCACTTGGCGAGCGTTGAATCTTCTTGAATACCGGCTACTTCTTTCCTTCTGTTCTTCTGCTCCATTTTGAACCAAGGTGGACGTTAACGACTCTACGAGGGACTCTCCATAATTCAACAATTGCTTCCCTTGGTCCAGAAGTGTGTTGGATGCACTGGGAGTAAGGTTCTTACTTTCAGAGGGTCCATTTTCTATAACCGCATGGGCAATCATGCTGAGCATTTGATCTCTTTCTGCGGTTAAACCCAATAATCCTGTTGAATGAACAAGCTTTTGCAAAGACCTGATCAATATATGGAAAGTTTCACCATCCATTCTGGAATAGACAAAGGTTTTGAACATTGGATAGATATGCTGATGGCCGTCTTTTATAAAGTCGGTGATGAACTTTAGTTCCCAGTCGCTGGAGTCGCTGGATAACCTGGATATAAACTTAACCACACCGTCTGAATATGCAAGAATGATTGAAAACGTGAGGTACTCTGAGTAGGTTTGAGGTATAGTAGTGGGGGGTTCGGTTTTGTCGAGGTGATCCAACATGGCCACTCTCAAAGAGGAGGATTTTTTCGAAATGTAGTCAGAAGGCGGATGGTTCGCAGTTATGGTTTCAAGAGATTCTGTGACAAGGTGGGAGTTGTGGCTGATGAAGACTTGGAGCGTATTCAACATTTCCAGAAGGACATTTTTCTTCGTGTTGGAGATGTCGAATTTTTCGTAAATGGTTAGAATGGCTTTGAAGTTGGTGAAAATACCAAGAAGGGTCTCAAGCACCAAAATCTTGTCCCACAGGAGCGACTTGGTGGCCCAATCCTGGGGGATGTGCTCGTTGTCCAAAAGGAGATGGTTCAAAAACGACAAGAGCACCTCGCTTTCAACCTCGAGCTTGTCAACATAGTACATCAAGAGGCACTGTATGACTCTGAGGCACCGAACAAAGTAAGGGAACGACTTTGCTGGAGAATTGAGGATGTGAAGAAGCGACGGAACCAAATGGTCTTTGAAGAGAAACACAAGATCGGGCCGAGACGTGAACAAGTTTCTCTGGTTATTGATCACGGTATGGATGAACTCCAACGAAGACAACGGTTTCAAGGGGATTCCCTCGCCCAAGAAACTGGCCGGAGACTCATTCAAAATGTTGCAAAGGTCTTTGAAAATGAGGTAGCCCTCGTAGGACAAATCGTCCAAGTAGGTGACTTTGTCTTCGATTTTGACCTCGTGGACTTGTTTTTCTGTCTTTTCTGGCACCGCCTCGAGTGCGTACTTTTCGTTGCGTTCGTAAATGTAACCGAAAAGTTGCTGCAAGGTAGCGGCAGCGGTGTTGATAACCACTGCAGGCTTATTGGCCGCCGTCAAGCCGGAACCGATCTGGAGCAAGCGCAAAAGCAACTTTCCCCGGATATCCACTATGTAGTTTTGCATCAATGGCGGGAGACACTGGAGAATTCGAAGTTGGATGTCCATGGCGAGGTGCGACGCTTCCAAAAGGCCATCTAAAAGTGGACCCAAAGTAGCTGTGCTGAAGGCAGTGGTCCCCGCAAGCCTGTTGATGGCCAGGATCGAAATTGTCACGAGCTTGGTGTTGTTGCTGGCCAAAGTGGACACCAATGGAGCCGCCAACAGACGACGCTGGGAGTCGTTTAGAGCCTCTACCGAGGCGTCTGGAGGATAATTTTTCAACACTGCAACAGCCACATCGCACTCCAGCCGGATATTCAGGTTGCGTCTCTTGCACTCGTTGGATAGCAGCGCCAAGTCTGCTTCCAAGTGCTTGATGGAGGACATGGTGAAGAGAAACGCTGCGGGCAGTGTGCAGGTGGGCGGGTCCGGTCTGGGGTGTGGGGTGTGGGTGCAAAGTGCGAAGTCGAATTCCGGGGACCCATTGCAGGACGGCTCGAGCATAGATTCAATGGTACCAGGATGGCGCCGATGCCTAAGCACGTCGGTGACGTTCACGCCGGTGAGCGGCAAGGGCAGACTCAAGATTTCCTTGATGAAAAGTCCATCTCATCTCGGCCATTTTACGTCGCGGGTCAATCGCATGTACAACGAAGACCGGTACAGTGCTGGAGTTCTTGACGTAGACGGGTCGAAAGTGTTCAATTTCAACGTGTTTGACGGCCACGGCGGCGACCAGTGCTCCGCCTTTCTCGCGGACAATTTGAGCCAGCATGTGGAGAGTGCCGATGGGCTTGCTGCCGCGGACGACGCCGGGGACAAGCGTCGTGAAAAACTCATCAAGACCTATGCCAAAAACATCGGCGGGTACTGGAAGCGATGGTTGCGGCACCGCAAGCAGAACTTTGCCGGAATGGCGAAATCCGGGCTCCAATTGAGCAGTATCGACCACTCGCTGGATCTTGGCATGCGGATACCCATGTCGTTCTTGGAGGCCGACTATGGGTTTTTCGGCCAGAAGGACAACCGTCTGGGGTCGACGTGCACGTCTGTGTTCTTGGAGACGATATACAGCGAGGACGGGGCGTCGGGAACGAAGGAACTGTACTACTTTGGGCGCAAGACGGTGTCGCTTCTCAGCGTGGCCCAGGTTGGCGACACCAAGGCGATCCTAGTGGACAAAAACGGGCTCGCCCATGCTTTGACGGAGGCACACCACCCGTCGAATCCATTGGAGGCGTCCCGGTTGCGCAAATACGCTGCCAACTTCTTCATGACCGACTCGTTCGGGGAAGAGCGGTTCATTTCGCTTGCCAACACCCGGGCGTTTGGCGACGTCGAGTACAAGCAGATGGGAGTCACGGCAGAGCCGGACATGTCGCAGTACATCGTTGGCGACGGCCAGGTGATCCGGCACAAGCTCACGGCAGACGAGATCAAAAACTACACGGTGGGGGGGCTTGGCGGCGACGAAAGTTTCTTGGTTTTGTGCACCGACGGCGTGACCACGGTGTTGACGGACCAGGAGATCGCCGACATCGTCATGGTTCATGTGAACATGAAGGGGACGCCGCGGGCGACGCCCCAAGTGGGAGCAGAAGAGGTGATAAAATTTGTGGAATACGTGGGCGGCGACGACAACGCTACATGCATGGTGGTGCGGTTGAGCGGGTGGGGCCACTGGCCCATCGAGGACCGCACCGGAGAGCTCCGCCAGCAGCGAATGAACGACGAAAGAAGACTGGACCGGTAGAAGAATGGTGAGCGTTTATTATATACAGCATGCTAGTTTTTGGAATATTTGTACATGAATCTCTTGCGCGTGGGGGCAAACTCGCCGAGCTTGCTGCCCACCATGTCATCACTAACCTCGAGTTCGACGTATTCTCGGCCGTTGTGGATCTGAAATTTGAGCCCGACAAACTGGGGAAGAATTGTGCAGCTTCGGGCGTTGGTGCGGATGGGGTTTCCTGACTGCATGGCCTCTGCGATGGGAAGCGGCACCACATGGGGGCCTTTCCATGACGACCGGCCACGAAGAAGAATGGAGGACGGCTTCATGGTGGAGCGGTGGAGTGGAAAATCAGTTGAAGTTGGCGCGGGTTACCCGGCTCGCGGTAGTTGGCGATGGAGCGATGCGATGAGGTCGGCGTAAGAGGGTATGTTTGCAGCACGCTACGACCCTGGGAGAAGAAGTGAGGGTGGAGGGGAAAGTGGGAGTGAGAGCGAGAGTGGAAGAGGAATTGAGACCGGAAGTGAAAGGGAAAGTGAGAGCGGAAGCGAAAAGGAAACAGAAAGCGAATCGGAATCTGAGTCTGAATCTGAAAGCGAATCTGAAATTGAATCTGAATCTGAAAAGGAAAAAGAGACTCCAGAGTCTGAATCTGGCAACGGACCTTCTTCTCGATCCGATTCCGATGTCGAAATGGAACCTGCTCATCCTTCTCCTTCTTCCTCTTCCCCATCCTCTCCTCCTCCTTCCTCCTCCAACATAGTTTCCAACTCCTCCAAACACAAGTCGGTCCTAAAGAAGCTCCGGTCCTCGCTCTCGGCCCAAAACGAAAACTCACCCAACTCTGACTCCGACGAAACTCCCGTCCCCACTCACGACCTCGCACCTCTTCCTCAGCCTGCTCTTCCAAGAGATAAAAGACTCACAGCCACCACAAACCACATTAGCAATTTGGACTGGCTCGCCACCCCCATACACGCCTCTACCACAGAAACGGTGCCGTTTTCCAGCTTTGGGCTATCTTCTTCCATGGTCAAAAACCTCCACTCCAATGGCTTTTCCAGCGCCTTTTCCGTCCAGGTTTCTGTCCTCAAGCTCTTGCTTCCAGACATAGAGTCCCAGGCCATTCGACCGGACGTCGGCGGAGACTTGCTAGTCAATGCCGCTACCGGCTCTGGTAAAACCTTGGGCTACGCCATACCGATAATCGAGAGTCTTCGCACCCGAATTGTGCCCCGGGTTCGAGCCATTGTCCTCGTTCCAACCAAGCCGTTGATCTCGCAGGTTAGAGCCACTTTTGCCATGTTGGGCAAGAACACAAACCTCTCGGTGGTGAGTCTTCGTAGCGATATTTCCATAACTGACGAGGCTCAGCGACTTCAAGCCGTTCCTGATATAATTGTTTCTACCCCTGGCCGGTTGGTGGAGCACTTGACCAAGGGCCATATAAGCCTCACCAGCTTGCGCTACCTTGTTATAGACGAGGCCGATCGGTTGTTGAACCAGTCGTTTCAAAACTGGTGTGGAACTTTGATGTCGAGAATTGATTCCACCACCATTCGAGACCTTGACCAAGCTTGGCATCCGTCTGTTCAAAAGCTTGTGTTTTCTGCTACCTTGACCACCGACGCTGGCCGTTTATCCATGCTCAAGCTCCAGCGGCCCAGGCTTATCATTGTCAATGATCGCCATGAATTGGTTAATGAGCTTTTCACGGTTCCTGCAACCCTCCAAGAATACCAGCTTTCGTTGGGTTCAGCGAGATCTTCGGCAAAGCCTCTTGTGCTTGCCAGGTTCTTGATGAGCCAACAAAAACTTGCAAATACATTGGTGTTTGCCAAATCCAATGAGTCGTCGTTGAGATTGTGCCGGTTGTTGCAACTTCTTTTCAAAGCTTACAATCTCGACGTGAAAGTTGCCTACTTGAACTCCACCAACAACGCGGCTTCCACTCGGGCCAAAATCTTGAAGGACTTTGCCAATCAAACCGTGCATATCTTGGTGGTGACAGACTTGATCGCCCGAGGAATTGACATTGCAACCATTACCGATGTGGTCAACTACGACTTGCCAAACTCTTCTCGAGACTACGTCCACCGTGTGGGGCGTACCGCACGTGCCAACCAGGCTGGTGAAGCATACACTATGTGTTTTGGAAAGGGAGAAACCAAGTGGTTCACTCAGCTTGTTCGCGAGGTGTCAAGACAGAGCGAAGTCAAGGAAGTAGAAAAAGGGTTTAGGGATTTGGTATCCAGGGACGACGAAGCCAAGTACGACACCTGTCTCGAGGAGTTGCAGCGCCAGGTGTTTGCATGAACATGTAAGTGGTAAAAGTTGCAAAAAAATGCAGCGAAATTGCAAATAATCAAAATTGCAAATGTTGCAAAATTTACAAATTCCAAAACTGCATCCTTCTACAGCATAATACATAATAGATTAACTTAACAGACTAGAAACATTGCCTAGGGTTTACAATATTCCATTTCTACACTTGAATTGCTTCTTTCTCCTGCTCTTGCTCTTGTTCCTGGTGGTTGCTCCTGCAGCGATGCCTTCGTGCATATAATTATCAGATTACCAAGATAACGAATCTTCTTAATTCACCACTCATGGAAGATATCGAGGGCCAGCTACGTGTGGTCAAGCAGGACGACCTCGAGAGCAAGATCACCAGCCAGGCCAACAAGGCTCTACTTGAAAAAGATGCAGAATTAGAAGAAAAGAGACTTGAAAAGACATCTCAGAATCTTACTAAAACGTTAAAGAAGATCAAGGTCCTCGAATCTCGACTAGAAGATCCACGTACAAAGCTATCACAACGCAAGCAGCTACGCGACGAGCTCGAATGGTTCACAAAGAACGAACTAGACCCTTTGAACCGTGACCTTCAGGATATCAAGGCTCGTTTGGAGCACATCAAACAGCAGCAAAAGAAGCCTGCAAATCCAGGGGATGAGGGCAAGGGTGTAGAACGGTTGGAAAACGAAACTGAGCGGGAGTTTTTGACGAGGACGGGAAAAATCACCGCTTTTGGAAATCAGAGTGGGTTCCAAGAAGTGGATGAGAACGAACAAAAGAGTCATATATTTCTTCGTGCGCCCGGGTTTGCACCTTCTGACCATTCCAGGAAGGAAGACAGGGCAAAGGAGGACACGCCTGTAGAAATCGAAGGTTCTGGAGCTGCTGGTGACGATGTTACATCTCCCCAGAGCCACGACAGCGAAGATGACTATACCCCAGATGCTGCTGATTTAGCTATCGGCGAAGAAGAGAGCATAGAAGAAGACCCAGAGGACGACCAGAGTCCAGAAATTCGCAATGTGGACGACGGAGACGAGAATTTTTACCAAAAACGGCTTGCCGAATGGTGCAAAAAACGTTCATCTTTGAGAAAAGATGCAGCAATAACCACCGCTGAAGAATGGCATATGCCTCATCCCACCGTGGCAGACGCAGTACTCAACTCGCAATTTCGTCTTCCTGGCGACATATACCCGTCCTTATTCCAGTACCAAAGGACCTGTGTTCAATGGCTTTGGGAGCTATACCTGCAAAAAACCGGCGGGATTATTGGTGATGAAATGGGGTTGGGGAAAACCATTCAGGTTGTTTCCTTCATTGCTGGGCTTCACTATTCAGGGCTTCTTGACAAACCAGTCATCGTAGTGGTTCCCGCCACGGTTATGATGCAATGGGTAAACGAATTCCATACGTGGTGGCCCCCACTTCGGTGCGCTATTTTGCATAGCATAGGGTCCGGAATGTCCAAAAGTGCTCTTACCCTGGAAGAAAAGATCGAAAACATGATGGCTAGTGACGACTTTGACTTGAATGAGGACAAATTTCTCGCCCAACAAAAGGCCGTTTCCAATGCTAAAAGCATAGTTGACCGAGTAGTGTCCAAGGGACATGTTCTAATTACAACCTATGTTGGTTTGCGAATCTACTCGAAGCATATTCTTCCTCATCAGTGGGGCTACGCAGTTTTGGACGAGGGCCATAAAATCAGAAATCCCAACTCGCATATCACATTAACTTGCAAGCAGCTCAAAACACATAATAGAATCATTTTATCAGGGACCCCCATCCAAAATAACCTTATAGAACTTTGGTCCCTTTTTGACTTTGTGTTTCCGGGAAGACTAGGCACCTTACCTGTGTTTGAGCAGCAATTTTCCATACCTATAAATATGGGAGGATACGCCAATGCCTCCAATGTTCAAGTGCAAACTGGCTACAAGTGTGCGGTGGTTTTGCGAGACCTAATTTCTCCGTATCTTCTTCGACGGCTCAAAAGTGACGTGGCCCAAGATTTGCCCAAAAAAGAAGAAATGGTTTTGTTTGTCAAATTGACTCAGTATCAGCAGGATATGTATGAGAAGTTTCTCAGCAGCGAAGACTTGCACGCAATCTTGAAAGGGAAACGGAATATGTTAACAGGGGTGGATACTTTGAGGAAAATATGCAACCATCCCGATCTCGTTGACCGGGAACTTTTGCTCCGTAAAAAAGGTTATAACTATGGACTTGCAAACAAGTCGGGCAAAATGCTTGTGCTCAAAGGTCTTTTACAGCTCTGGCAAAGTCAGGGACACCGAACTTTACTTTTCTGTCAAACAAAGCAAATGCTTGATATCTTGGAAAAATTGCTCGCCAACCTTACAAGACTTTCTGAAGAAAAAGGGTATTTCAATTATATGAGAATGGACGGATCCACTCCAATTTCCAAAAGACAAGGACTCGTGGACATGTTCAATTCCAATACCAATTACGATGTGTTCTTATTGACGACAAAAGTGGGCGGGTTAGGTGTTAATTTGACTGGAGCGGACCGGGTGATCATCTACGATCCAGACTGGAACCCTTCCACTGATATTCAAGCAAGAGAGAGAGCATGGAGACTTGGTCAAAAGAGAGACATAGTCATCTATAGACTCATGACGGCGGGGACCATCGAGGAGAAAATCTACCATCGGCAAATCTTCAAGACTTTCTTGACGAACAAGATTCTCAAAGATCCGAAACAACGGCGGTTTTTCAAAGTTAACGATTTGCACGACTTGTTCACTTTGGGAGATCCAGAAGAAAAAGGAACAGAAACCGGTGATATGTTTAATGGGTCCGAAATCAACTATAGTGGTTCGAGGGAAAGAAAGCCTACAAGTTTGAAGAATACCGAAAAGACTGATGACGATTTTTACATTGTTGCCAAACTCAATGGAGTTTCCAAGTTGGACAAGTTTCAAGGAGGAGATGACGATGAAGATGCTCGCCCAGATGAGGACCGGATTATGGAGGGTCTTTTTTCCAACGACAATATCCACAGTACTGTAAAACATGATAGTATTATCGACTCATCGAACCAAGAAATTTCCATCATTGAAAAAGAAGCCAACAAATTGGCAGCAGAAGCGGCGGAAGCACTCAAAAATTCTCGAAAACAGACCCGCAAGAACACCATAGGGACACCGACGTGGACTGGAAAGTTTGGACTAGCTGGACGGTTTGGAGTACAAAAACCCAAACGGACAAATGTAGCTCCATTCAGAATTCCTCGCAAGACGGAAAATACCGAACTTTCGTCGAGTTCAGTGTTGAGTGATCTTCGGAGAAACAAAAAGGCTACGAGAGAAGCAGTTTTTTCCAAGAAACCAACAGGAGAAAAGCTGCAAACTGTTGATAAGCTGCAACTCATGCTGCAAGTAGTTGACTTTTTGCAGTCACAAGAAAACCATTTTAGTACCTCTGCCGGTATACTCCAAGGGCTCAAAATTCGGGAAACGAACGACCAGGAAGTGATTCTCTTGCGTTCACTTTTAAAAGAAGCAGCCACCTGGGATCGAGAAAGAAAAGGTTGGATATTAAAGTCAGAGTATGTTAATAATGCTGCATGATTACAGCGTCGCTTATATAATAACACACAGAGAACAAATATTAATACCCATCAAAATTAGCGAGAGGCAATTGTAACCTTGCATGCTTTGCATAAGACGGTCTTTGAGCCGCTTCGTTGACAGCTGCCCGCGTCCACGATACGATACTGGGTGTACGTACTGTGAGGTTCCCAAGTTCCCTGCCGACAAGCAAATTGATTTCGATCGTAATTTGAATGGAACCCAACCAGAGACATGGAAACATTTACTCATTCTTAGCCATGGATATCCGTCAATGGAGGTAATGCCTCCACGTATAGAATTAAGTCCTGGAACTCTATCTTCCGAGATCAATGCACTTAAACGCCAAATGCTTTCGCCTATGCATCCCGTTGCTGTATCAAACGTGGTCGTAAATCATCCATTACCAAATGAGCCGCTCCGCCCACAGGAACATTATGTTTATTTGTATCCAGACCGGAAGGCGATTCGATTCGAAACAAAGGATTTGGCAACATTTATTGCTAGATATTTGGTTCCGGAGGATAAACCAGAGGTGTATAATCCATTTAAACAACAAGTTGAAACAACCAAAAGTTATCAACAATCATCGATTGAATTTGAGGAACATGACATCACCGACGAATTGGTGTTGATATGCGGTCATGGACTGCGGGATGTACGATGTGGAGTATTGGGACCCCTATTGCAGCGAGAATTTGATCAGGTACTTACGCATGAAAAGTTGCTGCATGTTAAAACAGGGCAGATAACGCATATAGGTGGACATGCATACGCAGGAAACGTTGTATATTTTCCGCGTCAAGGTGAAAGTGTGTGGTATGGGCGAGTGTTTCCTGAGGATGTTCAGGGTATAGTTGACACAACTATCAAACAAGGCATGATTATCCGTGACAAGTATCGCGGGTATGTAGATGGTGCATAAAAGAATTGAAAAACTGTAAATAAGGTATGTATAATATCCCCGTATGTATGCAAATGAATAAATCAGGCGATCAGTGACGCAATGTCATGCTATGCATCATTTGCAAATGAATGTTTACTACGGCAGCAAAATGCAGTAAATGCAGTAAATGCAGTAAAATGCATCAACTGCAGTAATTGCAACAGTAGGTATTCTTCCATACCTATGAACGCGCACCATTTGGCGCACAAGTGCATAGGTTCAAGGAAACTTCAAGCCACTGGGTATCATGAGCCAATCATATCGAGTCATGCAAATTAAATTATGCAGTCACATATGTATGTATCGGCCTTAAAAGAGATGCGCCGAACAATAGGCATCGCTGGACGACCGAGAGCTCTCTTTTCAGACCCCCCCGCAGCTGCTGCGACGCGCAAACGTCCTGAAAATACAGGGGTGTCGACGCACGAACGAAAAAAAAAAACAATTGGTGAAAAACGACCTCGCAAAGATTGGGAGAACTCGTCAGAACTGAACAAAAAACAATGGAACCAAATTCTAATCACCTAATTGTGGTTTGGGTATACCCCGTGGGTGCCAGTACGAGGCCTCTCTTCCCGGAAATGCGTCCCCTTTTAGGGGCGCAGTAGCCGCACAGCATGCAATACCCGGGAAATTTACCGCTGCAGCCAAGTTGTGCGCCCGCGACTGCCCGAAACGGCAACCGCACCGCAATTCTACTACCAATTAGCGAGAGGCAAGGTGCGTAAACTATATGCATCTGACAACCAAAGTTCCGCGCAGAATCTGAGCTTGACACGGCGGCGCTGACAATGCACGAGCTCCCACATAACGCATACGTCCGCATCTGGCACCAGATCTCGACGGTTGAGCCACCTGCTGCAAACGATGAGGGTGCGTCAAGATAATCAGGTTTTGACGCAACATCAACGCTGTTGAATGATATATCTGTGGCATGGTCTGGCCAGCCCTCTCGACCGCCGACTCACCGAGGGGGGGGCCGCACCCCCGGTATGCCACCGGATTAGAGGGGTGTGGTGCGCGCACGACCGAGGCATTAAGAAAAAAAAAACCAAAAAAAATAAAACTCGATTAGATCATTCACGACGTAGCCTACGTTCAGGTTTTTGTGGGAAGTTTTTTTAAGAAAACACAAAGATTTCTCACAATTTTACCCCGGCTTTCATGTCCAATCCCAACCATCTGACGGTCGACTACCGGTCGTCTACCTACCCCCTGCAATCGATGCATCCTCAAGGCTCCCAGCCCCTGTATCCTCAGGGCTATTACCCAGACCAGTATCAACAATATCAACAACTTCTTAACGGTAATACCCAGCAACCGTACAACTCCTACTATATGTTTGGCCAAGCGCAGCCCCAACAAGCGGGCCAGCAGCTGCAGCTGGGCCAGCCGCAAAGCCAAAATCCACAAAGTCAACAAACCCATCAACAAAGTCAGCCTGGTCAGGGAGTGGATGCCACATACGCGTACAGTCGGTACCACAACAGTTACGGTCTCCCTCCCGGGGGCTACGCGTCGTACCAGACGGTGCCGCAGGGAGGCGGCAGCTCGGTGGCCGCGCAGCAGAGTGGAGGAAGCAGTGCGTTGACGCAGCAGCAGCAGCAGCAGCAGCAACAACAACAACAGCAGCTGCAACAACAACAGCAAGGAACCAGTGCGTTAGCGCAACAACAGCAACTGGGAGCTAGTGGGTTGTCTCAGCCGCAGCCGCAGCATTTCGTGCAGATGTCAGGGCTGGCAACCTCATCCAACAGCACGCCGCTTCTGCTGGACACCATTAATGCCACTACCAACTCGTCGGTGGGCCAGTACCAGCCACCTGGGATCCGTCCTCGGGTTACCACCACTATGTGGGAGGACGAGAAAACCTTGTGTTACCAGGTGGACGCCAACAATGTGTCGGTGGTGCGGCGAGCAGACAACAATATGATTAACGGTACCAAGTTGTTGAATGTGGCGCAGATGACGCGTGGCCGCCGTGATGGTATTCTCAAGTCGGAAAAGGTGCGTCATGTCGTCAAGATTGGTTCCATGCACCTCAAGGGTGTATGGATTCCGTTTGACCGTGCTCTTGCCATGGCTCAGCGTGAGGGTATAGTGGATCTCCTCTATCCCTTGTTTGTACGTGACATCAAACGGGTCATTTTGACCGGTGTAACTCCATCGTCATCGGCCACCGCTTCCACCGGTGCCAATGCTTCGTCGACTGCTACGTCTGGTGCAGCTAGTGGGGCGGCACCATCTGCAGTGGGTGCGAAAACTGCAGCTTCTCAAACCCCGGCAGCTGCCCTGGCATCTACGGCCGTCCCAGGCCATACTGCAGCGTCCGGCCTCTCCTACGGCAATTATTACCTGGGTTATTCTCAGTATCTGCAAGCCAATGGATCAGGATTGAACCAGTCGCCGCAACAAGCGTCAGGAGATTCGGCACAAACTGCCGGCTCCGGCCAACAACTGCAGGTATTCTCCTACCAACAACCCTACTATGCTAATCAGTATTATCCTCCCTACAATCCAACTAGTGGCTACTCGTCGTATGGGTCGCAGCCAATGTACTCGGCAGCATATGGCTATCAGCAGATGCAACAACAACCCATACAGGGCCATCAGCAATCGCACCATCTGACAGCACATTCTGATGCAACTTCGGGCGGTCAACCTTCCGCTTCAGCTACGTCGAATGATGGCGATAGAGCCCTGACATCTGCAACCACCAGTGGCGTCGATAAGAAAGATGACAAGGAATGACTGCCACTGTAAATAATTTGCATTGTATATTAGTGCTGGCTGATTGTATTATAAAGCTTGTTGTACTGGCTAAACTTGCAACTTGTTAGAAGCGTGGTAGAAACGCTAACAATGCTAATGATTAAAAGATATAGCAAGAATAAAATTTAAAACCCAATTCGAAGGGCAACTATACACGCCGATCATTGCATGTTCCATGCATTTAACAAATGTAAGTGTTTAAAAATATTTTAAAAGGTTGCATGATGATGATTACATTGCATGCGCGCGTTATGCAAGATCTCATACCAAAATTGGTAACAAGGAGTCTAATTACGAATAAGCTTACATCCATAAATGTTCAATCCATGAGCCTGTAGAACAACTTAAATTCATCAACTTATATGCATACCTAGACTTCAACTTGGTAACTCTCCATCTTGTCAAGTTTCAAAGTCTTACATCAGTCATCCTTACTGATATTTGTGTCGGGAGTCTGCAGATCGTATGCACGCTGCAACCCTTCAATCTGGACCTTGAAAGCTTTGATATCCACCTCCTTTTTGCGTATGAGTTCCTTGTACTTTTCAGCTTCTTCATCAGAGGTGGCTTTACTATTGAGAACCCTCAATTGTGTTTCTTTTGCCACCAACTTTTCAACTATACCAACAACAACCCAAATTGCAAGTTCCAAGTACAAAACTGCGCCTGTCAAATAGAGATTGCGTTGTGCATAAAACTTGGACGCCAACTGTCCCGAAGTGAGAGACCCAGCAATTTGTTGATTGGTGGTGGAAAAGCTCCCAAAGTATGGATTTCCCAATTCCAGGAACTTCTTTAAACGATTCACACAGTCAACAAACTGCATTCCAAGAAGTATGGTGGAAAAAATCACTCCGATTTTGAAGTTGTTCAGAGTTCGCAAAACTTCAGTAGCATGCATCATGCGCACACGTACAGGATGCGGGATAGGACAGACAAGTACGAACAATGTAATCATTTCACCGCACAAGGCGGCGAAAATTAGCGACATTTGAAGACTCATATTGATATTAAAGTTGGTTGAAACAAGCTACCTGGCATTTCTAGTTGCATCACGACGCGGACCTTGGCTGCAGTACCAGACTGTATACCGTACTTGGGGTCGGCATATTGGCGAACGGAGGGTGCGGGTGCGACAGGCAGGGTTCCACCAGGGAAAAAACGCCTGTATGTGAGTGACGTGGGGCCTTATGCATCATGTCATGTCATGTCATGCACACTGCAAGCGCGTAGTAGTAAGGGGTGGGTGGAAAAAAAGGTATAGGGTTATCGAAAATAGAAATGGTGCATACAACATAATGCTAACTTTCGGATAAATTAAATCGACTATAACCCAGTAACTCGTTTAGCGTATTGATAGGCACAAAGACTGAAAATGACCATTCCTCCAATTATGCACCAAAACCATAATAAACCATCGTAATCTTGTCCTGGGACAAGACAATTCATACCCCAAAGTCCTGTGACCACATTAATTGGTAACACTATTGTGCCTAGAATGGTAATTTTTCCCAACACATCATTGGTATCGTTATTGACTTTTGTCATGTCAATATTGATTTGCGCAAGATAATTGGAATGGAATCGGGCCAAAAGCTTTTCATAGTGGTTTAACGATTGCACCATGGTGACTATATGGTCCAGAATATCTCCAAGGTATAACGAGAGCTCGCTTCGGCCCGCCAACGACGTCTCACTTTGGTCGTTCAATCTCTTGTTGAATCCCTTGATGACATCTGCCTTCAGTCCTAGCAAGCGAAGCACAGACATTACTCTTTTCCTACACTCTCCGATTCGTCTCAACATATCTCCCTTTCTCTTCCATCCAATGATCTTGGAAGCTGTAGACTTTGAGCTGGTAGACAGGCTTTTGGATCTGCTCGACGACCCCAGTTGAGGCGCCCGTCCCTTGCTGAACATGCCCACGTTTCCCTGGGCTTCAACCACAGACTTGGACCGAGTTCGGCGGTAGAATATGTTGTTATCTTGGTGATGCTTTTGCGGGCGGAAATGACGATTGTCGTCGTCGTCGTCATCCAGGTCGCTGTCGTCGGTGTCGGTGTCTCCCGAGTGCATTTTCAAAATGGCGTCTTCGATGGAATTGACCTCGGTTTCTATGCTTTCTATCATCGGCGCAAACGAGTCGGTGATATCGTCGATCAACGCATAGCAGATCCAGTCGGACGAAACCGTGAGAAAGTCTCGAAGAAGCCGGGCCCGCCGTCTCACGTTGATGGGGTGCGGAGTGGGCGAGAAGTGGAACGTGATCACAGCTTCCCGGAACACAATCATGTACATGTTCAACGGCTGGAGTTCGCCTTCACGGATGCGTTTTGTCTTGGACCGGTGGCTGGTGGTTTGCGTGGTGGGGTGGGCGTGGGAATAGCGACGGTCGTTGGACCGGAAATACCGTCGCATGCGCTTCCACAACCCGTCTTGGCTGTCGCTCTCGAGTTCCTGGAGCTTGTTGAGTTTCTTCTCCTGCTCCTTTTTCCGCTGCTGGCGCCGCTCGTACACGATGTCGAACGACGTGAAACACACAAAGTAGTACTGCTTGAAGAGCTCGACTTTTTCGCGAGCCTCGCCAAGAAAGATGTCTTCGGTGGTCAACGGATGGATGCCAAAAGTCTTGGAAAGCACCTTCATTTCCTCTTCTGTAGGGTCGAGCACGTCGAGCCAGTACGGCGTCACGTCGTCAAGCACGCTGGGTTGTGCCGACAACTTGTGAGTGGACGGAGTCATCCGCACCTGACTGGCCATCAAGTTTTCGCCCAGGACCGAAGGCGGATGGGTTCCCGGCTGGCTTGAGCCTCCGGCAATGGAGGGAGCCGCCGACGTGCGGTCGGCCCGAAACGGCGCAAACAAGTCCTGGATCGTGAGCAGCAGCTCCTTGCCGGGCGCGGCGTCCTCGTCAACGCTTCTCCATTTTTTGGTCAATTTCGAAGCCTTTTGCGACGGCCTTGAGTTGGCGCCCACAAGCCCGCTGAGCGTGGGCGAGTGGATGGTGGAGTCGAGGTCTTCCCGGAAGTAGGTGAATCTGCAGAGCTTGTCGCGGCGGTTCTTGGGGTCGGCCGGGTTCCAGATGGTGGGGATTTTTTCCTTGGACTTTTCCCACGGCTGGATGGGGGTGGGGCGGACCCGGAACGAGTCGTTGAGCAGCTCCAACGACTCGATTTCGTTGACGTGGGTGGCCAAGAGGGGGGTGTTTTCGTCGCCCGGCGAGACGCCCGGCGAGCCGGCGGAGACTCCAGAGACTCTAGAGGCGCCAGAGACGCCAGAGACACCAGCGACCCCAGAGGAATTTCCTTTCGACGCTCGGCCCGTGGGCGAAACCTCGTCTTTCGAACCTCTCTCTTTGGCTCTCTCTTTAGCTCTCTCTTTGGCTCTCTCTGTAGCTCTCTCTGTAGCTCTCTCTCCAACCCTCTCTCTCAATCCCCGATTCTCGCCCTCCATCCGCCGGGCCACCGGGCTGCGGAACACCACATTCTGCTCGTCGCTGCCCGCCGCCAAGCTGGCCACCTCCTGCTCCACAAACTCCTCGAGCACGGCGAGGTCTGGCCACGCATGTTTCGTGGACTTGCTGTCGTCCTGGTCGTAGTAGTCGGGAAAACACACGTCGTCGAGCGACGTGGAGTCGCTGGTGTGGTCCGACGACGGGTTGGAGGCGCCAAACTCCAACGAATTGATCGACCGCTGGTCGTTGAACGGATCGTGCCAGCCGCTCTCCACGGCCCAGTCGGCCTGCTGGCGCTGATACTGGTCCATATCGAGCGACACCGGCGGAGCGCCTGCCTCGGGCTCTTCGGGGGTGGACGCTAGAAGCTGCTGGAGGTTGCGGTTGGTGAGCGGAAGCCCGGAGTTGGCCAGATACGAGCGGGAAAAGCGGTGGTTTCGGGATTCTGACTGGTGGGAGCTTCGGCGGCGGGCGCGGGCCGGGGATGCTTGGAGGTGGGCGAGATCATCGTGGTTGCGGTGGTCGATAAAGACGGGGTTTTGCTCGTCCAGTCTCGGCGAGGACATGGTGATTTGGGGCGTGGTTCTGGATAATTAGATGACTGGCTGGGTAGACTGGGTGTGGTAGACGGAGATACACTGGTGCGGGTCTAGGGTCTAGGGTCTAGGGTTGATTCTAGTGGATGGTTTAGTGGGTTTAGTGAGGTGAGTGTTAGTTTGGTGAGACTCGCAAATATATTTCAGCCGCGAAGATGGTCGCACAACGATTGCTCCGACGCGCACACGACATTAGGCCGAGCCTACGACGATGGAATTCAAGTCGAAACGATTCACCTATGAAGATGTCAACTCAGAGCGAATGCACGATCAACTGGTGCAGGCGATCACGAACGCAATTGCTCCTCTAAGCCTCTTTCTGTGCAGAACCACTTTTTTCGTTTTCGCTGTCTTCCTCTGCGGGCTTGTCGCGCTTTTGGCCCAACTGCGCGAGAGCGTCGTTAATTTCGTCCTGGCGGGCCAAAAGTTGGCGCCAGACGTCCGCGGTGAGCGCAATGCCTTTTTTGCCCGGCTTGAGTTCCTTGGTGGTTTTGTCCTCGTAGTACTCGCTGATGTCCACGAGGGGACGCCGTTGAACTTGCGCACGGCCACCCGCTTCTTGGCATCGAGGTCGAACACGGAGTCGTCGGGCGCTTTTCTTTTCATGAGAATGGAGTGAGAAGTGTGAGAATTAGTGAGAATTAGTGAGAAATGCGAGAATTAGTGAAAACTGTGGGAGAACCGGGAGAATTGCGCGCAACTATTGACAGCAGGCTTAGCGAAAAATAGTGAAATCCGTGCGCGCGGATTAGCGAGACGGCTCGCGACCTCGGTGAGAAATGCAGAATGGTAGTAATGTAGAATGGTAGTAGTGTAGAATGGTAGTAACGTAGATGGTAGTAGTGTAGAATGGTAGTAATGTAGAATGGTAGTAATGTAGAAGGTAGTGGAATGTAGAATGGTAGGAATGTAGAATGGTAGTAATGTAGAATGGTAGTAATGTAGATGGTAGTAATGTAGAATGGTAGTAATGTAGATGGTAGTAATGTAGAATGGTAGTGGAATGTAGAATGGTAGCCAAATATAGTGAGAGAACTATTCTAAACTCTTTTCTTTTTCTATTGCTTACAAGTACTGAGTTGTGGGAACATTGGCGAGGGTAGTGATTCTAATCCCCACCAAAATACCGCGACATTTAGTGAGAAGTAGCGTGCAACTTTCCGGCGAGAAAGGTCCAACATGTCAATTACTTATTAAAAGTCAGGAAATTCTAGTGAGAAACGGACCGCCCGAACCAAACCCCTTCCCCTTCCTCTATCATATCTATCTCTATATCTAATACTTCACCCGGCCACTGTCCCACCGCTCATTGAAATTCTCCCCAAACATCCGCTGCACTTCCCGATAAACCTCCTCCTCCTCCTCGTTATCCACCTTTCTCTCCACCTCGCTGTAGTTCTCGAGAGCGAGCTCGAGCTCGTGCACGCTGGAAACTCCCAACACAACAGAACTGCGATTGGTGAGATTGCCGTTCTCGTACAATGTCTTGCGCATGGCAAACCGCGTAGCGAGATCGGCCACATCGATGTCTTTTTCCTTGAGGTGTGCCGCCACCTGCTTGGCCTTGGCCTTGAGTGAATCCAGGGCCGGGTGGAAGTCGTGGGTGGACTGCGACCGAAGCAAAGACATGCTCAAAATCGACCCGTTCATGAGTCTTTTTACACCACATTCGGTGAAAAACTTGTCATAAACGTCGAATAACCGGGTGTTCTGAAGACACCCATTCGAGTACAGAAGAATGACATCCAAAGGTCCGATTTCGGCATCGTTTTTGGCCGCCAATGCCACCTCGTAAAGAAGCTCGATCGGGTACCCAGAAACGCCAATAGCTCGAACCAAGCCCTCGTTTTTGAGCAACCGCAACTCCTTGAGCGCCTCCATCACCTCGTCTACCCCGACAAACTCTATATCGTGCATGCAAACCGCATCGAGATAGGTCGTTTGGAACCGCTGCAAAGATTGCATCACCGAAGCACGAACACGAGTCCTGGAATAGTCAAAGTCGTTGGCCCCGTACCGCCCGGCCTTGGTGCATATGTAGTACGACTCACGGGGCCATTTTTGCTTCAAAGCAGCCAAAGCAACACCAAAGTACTGTTCCAGCCGGCCGTAGTACGGCGAACTATCGATGGCATTGAAGCCGTTTTCAAAAGCCAAATCAAGAATGGAGGTGGTGGGGAGACTCAGGGGGTCCAGGTTGTATATGTGGTTGTGAACAGACCCGCCGATAATTAGCGGTGGCAATTGTTCCACTGTCATGAAGGAGAAGCGGACTTTTTCAGATTTAGTTTCGCGCCAAATTGACGCACGTCTATGCATATTCACTAGATATATACGAACACACATTTACGTTTTTCCTAATTAGCTGCAGACGGGGTGAATCACAATAACGATTACCGGTGCTCATATTGGTCTTGTATCGGCTCCATTGCACTTTTGGGGAGAAATATTTTTTGCAACCATTTATTCTTACACACCTTCTCAACCTTCGGGACTTCTCACCTTCGGGCACTTCTCAACCTTCGGGCACCCTTCGGCACCCCAGGTAGGCTTACTATACATAGGTGAAATTGCCACTAGGTCCAATTTCGGCACCGGATATTATTATGCGGGAGAATAGACCGCGGACTTTCCATAATCATGTCCAGAAGAATCTTAGTAGTTCTTGTCTCCACCAGTGGTTGTTTCTTCACCAAAGACACTCTTCTCCTCAAAAGTAATCTCCTTCCGTGACATAGTTTCCCGGAACAAGACCCACGGACCCGTCCGCCGTGTCCGTGCCCGTAAGCTCGCACACAAACCAGTTGTCTTCTTGCTTGTGGATCACGTACATCAACCATCCCTTCTTGAACGAAAGCTCGCCGTGCTGCTGCGACTTGTAGCTGTAACGGGCCCGTGCCTTGGACACATACGGCTGTCGACTGTGCGGTGTAACCTGGGCTATTATCGAGTGGAGATTCTTCACCTTGCGGGAAGGAGTTCTCAGCAAAGACCGTCTCGCCGGCAGCGCTCCAGGCGTTGCGGTAAGCGTATCGTCGCTGGCCTGGCGCACTATACAAGTTGCAAGCAGGTCGTTGGTTGTGTCTATCATCAGCTTGGGCCGGGGTTTCACTGGCGAGCCATCGAGGTCCGCCCGGGATCGTCTGGGGCCTGGGGTTCGAAAAGCGATGCTTTCTCGCCGAACCGCCGGTTCTTCTTCTCTCGTCAAAAACGGCGTGGTGGGTGCGGTTGTGGCGTCGTTCGCCGAGCTGCCACGGAGAGACCGCCGGAACCGGGAAACGTCGCCATCTCCTCCGGCATTCAAATCCTCCAACGCCTTGGCGATAAAGTCGATGGAAAAGTCCTTGGTGAGCGGCACCGGCTTGGTTTCCGGCTCGCTACGACGAGGCGCCGGCGGCAACTCTTGCGACTGGCGGTTGATCTGGTCTTGGTACTGGGACAACTGCTTTTCCTTTCGCCGGGGCGACGCCCAATGGCGCTCCAGATTGCTGGAAGTCGAGCTGTACGACGTCAAGTTGGAGTAGTTCGACGACCCGTTCAGGCCCGCAAACTTCTCCTCTTTATGCGAAAACACGTCCTCGTGGCCCAGCCCGTAGGCGCTGTTGACGGAGCCACCGTTGCGGTTGTGCTGGGGCAGTTTGGGCAGCAAGTTTTGCTGCGGTTGCACGGTTGGAATATCGGCAATATTGGACACCAGTTGAGGCAGCAGCTGCGGCAGCACCCGGAGAGGCCGGGTCTCTGGTCGTTGTTGCGGCAGCTGGGGAAGTTCTTTGGTGGCTTTCGTGGGCAGTCTGTGTTCCTTCTTCAGCACCGTTCTCATGACATCTTTGCAGTCGGGAGTGTCAAACTCGGCCAACTTGAACGTGGGCTCGTCGTCGCCGTACCCGTTCATGTAGTCGACGTATTTTGGAGCGCTGTAGATTTTGTCGCCGGTTCCGTAGTTTCGAGCAAAATCGTCGAGGTCGGTTGGCGGAGCTACCACCGCAAACGCCAGACGAGCAATGTCCACCGCCTGGTCGTTGTCGACGCAGAGCGTGGCGACGTGGTTGCAGAACCCAAAGCAGTTAATTTTGCAGGTTTGAATGCGTTCGATCTCAAGCTGGTATATGTCCTGGAGAGCGAGGCTCCAGTCTCGCACATAAATCTCGTCGAGTTCTCGGTACTTGACCAACGCCAGCTCGTAGTTCTTCTGGGACGTGGTCAGGCTGCTCAATTTGCGCAACTTGGCCTCGTTTTTCTCCAATTCTTTTCCCCAGGTGGTTTGCACCAAAAGGCGAAGCAGCTTGATCTGGGCACATTCCTCCTGGTACTTTGTTCTCGACGCTTCCACCTGCTTGAACGCATCGCTGCGCTTGGTGGCAAGCTTGGCCATGTGGTGCTCGATCTTCAACACCTTTTTCGTGTACATCGACGTGAAGTTGCTGAGTCTGTCGTAGCTCTGCTGGGCCACGCTTCGGGCAAATTTGTCACTATACTGGGCCATATGGCGGTTTTCCGCCGCGAGCGAGTCGAGGGCCTTCTTGAGCGTCCCGGTTTCATGGGACCCCAACGGAATTTTGGAATTGAGTCGTTCGAGTCTTTTCACGTACTCTTTTTCAACCAGGATTCTGTCGTGGTAATAGTCCAAAAGTTCCTGGAGAGTCCGCAAGCCGTCGTGGATGCGGGTTCGAACCACCAGAAACCCATTGTTGGAGTCTCCCCAAAAACAGTTGACAAAAGGACGGTCCAACATGAAGATGGGTTCGCAAGCACCGTTTATATGCGATGTTTACCCGAGGCCGAAATAGGAAACGGTTGCAGCGCTGGTGCACGGGTGCACTGCTGCGATGGCAGCGGTTGAGAGACGAGCGGCTGAGAAGCGATGAGCGGCTGCGAAAGGAGACGAGAGCGGGGAGTTCGCGCTTCGGACCACTTCCGGCCCACGCCCACCCTCGGTGTCGCGGCGTGATACTGTGTCGGGTTGAGCGCGCGCCGGATTGCACCCCCCGGTCATAGCCCCGGTCGTACCCCCCGGTTGCATCCCCGGTTGCGCGGTTGCACCCACCGGGCCGGGGGTTTGGCAGCGATTTCGGTCCGCGTTCCGGCACAGGGACGTCTCAAGCAGATTCGATTGCGTCCGTTAAAACTTCATGTAGATACTCCCCATTTATCACTAGTGGAACATTTTTACTGATTTTGGCTGCTTTTAAACTCATGAATCCGTCTTTCAAGCAGTCGTGGCCCGTCAGGGGTAGCGTATGGCTTCTCAATTTTGCCATAAGTCAGTGGTTTCTTGTCTTGCTCGGCGTGTTCGTTGCGTTGGCCCATTCCTATCCCGAGTTTGCCAAACAGGGCGGCACAATCAAGGCCCAGTATAGCATCCAGTACGGAGCAGTGGCGGTGATCTTTTTGGTTTCCGGTCTTTCCATGTCAACCAAAGATTTGATGGTCAATATGAGCCACTGGAGAGCCCATTTCACGGTGCTTTCCATGTCGTTTTTGGTCACCCTGGCCATTATCTACGGCATTGCCAGTGGTATAAAGCTGGCCCACGACGGCGAAATCGACGAATGGTTGTTGGTGGGGATGATAGTGACCCATGCTTGTCCCACCACCGTGCTGTCCAACGTGGTGATGACAAAACAGGCCCACGGAAATGACATTTTGACGCTTTGTGAGGTGTTTATCGGCAACTTGCTCGGCGCCTTCATCACCCCGGCCTTGGTGCAAATGTACTTGCGTGGAACCTGGGCGTTCGGAAACCCCACCAACCAGGGCTCGGGCCTGTCCGAGACCATCCAGCAGCTTTACGCCGAAGTCATGAAACAGTTGGGGTTGTCGGTGTTTGTGCCGATCTTTGTGGGCCAGGTGGTGCAGAATGTGTTTCCCAAACAAACGAAATGGACGTTGCAAACGTTCTATCTCAACAAAGTGGGCTCGTTCATGTTGCTTTTGATCATGTTTCAGTCCTTTTCCACCGCTTTCGCCCAAAAGGCCTTCCAGTCCGTATCGCACGCCTCGATCATTTTCATCGTTTTCTTCAATATTGGTATCTATCTATTCTTCACAGTTTTGTGCTTTCTATGGTCCAGACCCTACTTCATCAAGGTGCTCTTTTCCGAAGAACCTACCCCACAGCATTCTCGCTTGTATCGCTTTGGATACAAGTTTCTTACACCATTCTACTACAGCCGCAAGGACACCGTCAGTGTCATGCTCTGTGGTCCTGCCAAAACCGCGGCTCTTGGTGTCTCGTTGGTGTCTTCTCAGTACGGCTCGCATTCGCCAAACTTGGGAAAGTTGCTTGTTCCGTTAGTCTTGTACCAAGCCGAGCAGGTTATGACGGCCCAGATCCTCGTGAACCTTATGAGAAAGTGGATCCATGCTGAGGATAAGCCCGAAGATGAGGAACTGGAACAATTAGAACAAGAACAAGAAGGACCTACCACCGATAACAATTCACCCGGCAAGAAATCTCACGATTCTACCAGCCAGGACTCCAGATGAAACCGCCACTTGCATTTATTTATTAGAGTCTTGCTCATGAAAATAGGCATCTTCAACCCCCAACAAGGTGGCCACTTCTCCATCGGACCACCCCAACAACGGCACCTTCAAATACTCGTCGCATATCAACCGGAACCGACCATAGAACCGCGCATACTTGATGGCAGACTCGGTGATGATCTCATTGACCACCAATGGAGAATTGATCTTGAAGAGCGACTGCTGGATGTCAAGCAAGGCCGTGGGAAGAAACGCCTGGATTTTCACGTTGACTTCACGTACGGCTTCTTCGGTGAAGAGCTTGTTTTCCGTGATAGGCTCGTATATAGAAACGTCGAAAAACTCGTCATCAATGGGACAAATCATGTTGGCAATGTTGTAGAAGTCGGTTAATCCACTTTCCTCAAGCAAACTTGACACCTGCGTTTCCACAAGCTTGTCACTGACGTCTTTGATCTTCTCGTTGACAGAGATCACCTTGTCGGTTAGAACCGAAATCGGCATGATTTTGGAAAGTATCAAGTCCAAGCAGTTGAGCTGGAGCATGTATTTGTCTCTTTTCTCAAAATTTTTCACCTGGCTGTTTTCCATATGCTGCTCGTAAATTTGAATTGGCTGGTCCACCACCATATTGACAAAGCTGTTGTTCTTTTCTTGCAGTTGTTTGAAGATCGCTTCCCCGTGGGTCTGGTCGAGCATAGGTAAGATTTCAGAGTAAAAATCGATAATCCACTCTGGTGGCTGCAAGTCAATATTCAATTGCAATTGAGCCAGATTGGAGTTGCGGATAGTTGTGAGTTTGTTTTCCACGGTGGTGACTATCCTCGACTCAGCCGACTCCACAAGCGACTCAATGGTCGCGACAAGTCCCATATGGTCCTGTTTGATTTGCTTGGAGAACATTATATAGTACAAGGCCACCAAGTTGTGGATGGAAAAAAGCACCAGGATTCTCACCTCGCGACTGATAATCTGTTCGAGTTTTGCCCGGACCGGTTTGGCCAACGATTGCAACACTTTGGCTACACAATCGTTCATTATTTCGGCAAATTCTTCTCTGCTGGTGTCGTCAGCCAGGTCGTTTTCAAAAGCAAAAACCCCCAGTATCGTCTCACTTTCGCTGACGACAACCGAGTGAATATACGCCAAAAGGTCGCCTATAACTCGGACGGGATCCTGGTACTCTTCAGATTGAAGCGACGACCCCGCCACCCGGCTGTTTGCCTGGCCAAGAAACTCGTCCACCAAGGTCTTAGATCTCGACCCCACAAACGTAGCCAACACAGAATTGAGGTAGTGAGGTTTTTGGCGAAGGTAGAGAAAACACTGGTGCAAAGTTCGAACTCGATCTCGATTGTTGAGTGCGTACAAGTTTGCAAGAGTTCTGTTGGCGTATGCCACCACCTTGTCCGACGCCCTAGTAACGAGCCGGTTTACTCTAGCCATGGTCTTGACGCCCAATTGCGAGTTGTCAATCGACAACAAAATCGAGCAGTCTTGGTCGACTTGTTCAGCCTTTGCTAGCACCGTGAAAAATTCATCGCTGATGTCGCCGTTTTCAAGGGTGTATTCCTCGTACTCGTTGAGGGTGAATTTGGCCTTGAAGGCAGAAAGCATGTGTTTTTTCACCACCACGGCGGTCTTCTTTCTGTGCAAATTCTCCATTTTGGAGTTGAAAGTTTCACTCGATTCAAAGTCGTTGTTGACGCTGTCCACGACGCCCATGCTCGTCGACTTTAATGCTTCTATGTTTGCCTCGAGATTACGGAGGTTTTTGATTACCGGCTGGTATTCTTTGAGAGTTTGGGTCTGGTTTCGAATCAAGGTACGTTCGATTTCTCCGCGTAATTTTCGTCTCAGCATGGACCCCAAGGCTCCTGGCTCTAGAATGCCGTCCCAGGAACGTAGAGTGTCCTCGAGGGACCCAAATATGTCACGGATTTGCGAATCTGAAAGGGGATTGTTCAACACTCGAGAGAGTCGAGCGGATAAAGCAGTAATTCTTGTGTCACTATGGGGTTGTTGATGGTCAAATGCGGCATTTTTGGGGTCCTCTACCAACAGAAGCGAGAGATTTGCGTATTTTTCCGCCACTTGGGGGTGATTTTCCGATTTTTCAGTGTCGGTGTTGTTGTCAGATTTGAGAAGACTTCGAGTGATGGTGTTGAGATTGAAGAATTTTCTTCCGAAAGTCTCGATGTTGGAAGTTATGGGGAGCGAGAGAGCTGGCTGGGGCTGGGGGAGATCATCTGAGAGGTTTAGGGTGTCGAAGTCGACAAAGTCCATGGGTGAGGGAGAGTGAGAAGAAAATGAGAATCGAGTGAGAATTGAGATAGAGAGCGAAAAGGAAATGACAATAAAATGATAGAAGACAGTGAACCAACGTAGCAGGTCAATGGCAGAGAAACTGAACGAAATGTGCATTCACACTATAAATATCATGACAACAAGTCGTTGATCTTGACGCTGGCCCGCCGCGGCTCCAACTTGGGCGGCAGGCCAAGGGCTTCGTTCGGCCTGTTGCTGAGGTTTGCCGCGAGCAAGATGGATGAGATTCCGTTCTCGGGGCCCGTCACATAGTCTCGGAGCGAGCTTGGCGCCCCGTCGTACGAAATCGGCGACGTTTGCGCCGACTGGCTCAACGACTGGAGACACTTGGACGCATTGACAATGTCCACCACCTCGTTGTACGAGAGATCGGAGCCGTGGTGGCGGAACCGGACCAGCCGGTCGCCGGGGGAGGAGGAGGGAGCCAAAATGGCCTGTGGGGGAGTCTTGGGGGCCGGTAGACTAACCGGTGGGTGCGCCGGTGGGTGCGAAACCGGCGCCATTTTGGGAGCCCTTTTCGGCTCCACTTTCGGCTCCAACTCGTCCAACTTGAGCTCCCCGTAGCCCGGGTCGGTGGGGAGAAAGCACTCGGCCGGGAAGCTGGCGTCGAACACGGGGATGAGCTGGTAGCGAATGTGGTAGCAGAAGCGGCGGGCGAGAATGCGGCAGAGAGAGTACGGGAGCCAGGTGCCCTGAATCTTGAGAAACCCGCCCCGGATCCGCTTGATTTTGGCCTGGTGCTGGCGCGGGGTGCTCTCCAAGAGCTTGACGATGTCAGCCTTGGAGTTGGACTTGGGCAAGTCGTTTTCCAGGTGGTGGATGGCCGCCTTCCAGATGCCGGTCAAGTGCACGTACCCCAGCTCGTAGTCCCATATCACGCTCTGGCCATTGAGCGGGTACTCGTACACCGTCAAAAAGTGCCGGGAGGGATCGAGCGCCGCAGTGGAGTATTTTTTCACCTCGATGGTGGGGTAGATGGTGGCCGAGAGGTGGTGCGCGAGGGTATGTGGAAGCGCCGAGTCCGGCTGGTGGACGGGAAAGTTGACGGCTGCCGACACGTAACTGGGCCTCGGGGCTGGAGGCGGCTGGTGGGACGCAGGCAATGGGTAGTGTAGGTTGATTCCGGGCGCAGGCAACATGCCATGTCGGTCGTCAATCAGGCCTCGGGGCGCCGCCACATTGTACACGTAGTTGACGTGGTGGGAGGGAAGCGGCAACTGGTAGTAGGAGGCAGGAGGGGGCGAGTACCAGTAGTATGGATTTGACATGACGGGATCAAAAAAAGTGAGGCAAACCCCCGTTGTCTTTATATTGCTCCGGGCCGGCACCCCATTCCCAATTACGCAAGGGGGCTGCAGTGGCAGTGGGATGGCGTACGTAAATGCTAGACTAAGCACGATCGAGCCTGGACAGGGCCCAGAACAACGCCAGTGTGCACGCGCATCGTGACATACAATGCACCGATAATCCCGCATCGGGTGTGGGGAAAGCCGCCGAGCGCGCGATATAGGAGGGAGGGAGGAAGGAGGGAGGGAGGAAGGAAGGGAGAAAGAAGGAAGGAAGGGAAAAGAAAAAGAAACATGAAGAGAAGATAGAGAAGCTCTCTCTTTGTTTCTCTTGTTTCCTTTGTTTCTTCGTTCCTCGTTTCTTCGTTCCTCGTTCCCCGTTTCTTCTCCTGGCAAGCGTAGCTGAAATCGTCGCACTCTTGCTCTTTGCGCGGCTCGTTGACAGGTGCGGCTGCGCATGCTCGATCTACCACCACGCCGCAGTCTGCACCGGCGCCTACCACTCGCTCTTCGTTTCAGGGGCTGAATCGTTTCCCCGAGAAACAATCCCGCTGACGTGCATCACCTGCCATGGCGCTGCATTGAACAATCGGCCCACAGAGATTGGCCCACGAAAATGGCGACACAAAGTGCCCAAAAGTGGCCCAAAAGTGGCCCAAAAGTGGCCCAAAAGTGGCCCAATATTGGCCCACAATTAAGCTGCTCCTATATCTCTCTTCTATCTCTCTAGCCTCTACTCTTCGCTGCCGCTGCCACAGCTGCTCTCAATTCCTTCATACGCAATCCGTTTGCTCTTTTAGCCACTCGTAATTCTCCGTACCTTTCCCTCGGACCTTTCCCTCGGACGTTTCTCCTCGTCCTTTCTCCTCATCCGTTCTCTTCAACTTTTTCTGCAATTTGTCGATAAAGCCGACCTTCCGTGTAAACTACCGTGTACTTGACTCCACAACCAGCTCGTCAAGAGCGCCGTCACCGGTGAACGGGCAACTATAACCGATCTTCGAAATCATAAATTGTGACAAAATCAAGCATGCCTCTTTGCATCCGTACCTTTTTCTGCCACCATCAGAATAGGAAGCCAATACCACCTCCAGCTCTATCCCTCTCTATCCGTAATCTACATAAATTCGTCACTACAAAGCCTTAGTCTGCTACATTATCTAAATGCAGAGGCGTGTGCCCAAAACACCATTTTTTAGCTATACTTGGCCTACAGCCTTCAAAACAAAGGCTCATCGCCGATCTTGCTTATTGTTTGCTACACGTCATTGTCCGAAGGACTTATTGTACCTTCCACGGAACCTCGAAAGCAAGTCGCACTGTCGTGCGGCGCGGAAGCATATACGACATCGGGATGCATGAACAGGGAGTATTGCCTATAATTCAGCCCTATGACAGGAGTTAGGAACATCAAGAATCAATACAGCAATACCAACATTCCATTTAGGTGTCAATTGCAAGTGTATATCTATTACTTTTAAACTTTCTCTTTTAGTACTTGACTTTATCGCACCGGCTGCGAAAAATCTAAACCCATCAAAACCATAAAAGTAACAGACTTTAAAACCCAAAAGTAACAGACAGTTTTCTACTTACTATTGGCCACAGAATCAGCCACCGCATCAAGGAACTCGGTGGTAGTGACATACGCAGAACGGTCGTGGTTTCCACAAGCAATGGCCAAGTCCTTGGTCATAATTCCCTGCTTATCCACCGTATCAACGGTGGCTTTTTCCACTCTCTCAGCAAACTCCACCACCTCGGGTGTGTTATCAAGACGTCCACGCTGAGCAAGACCTCGAGTCCAGGCAAAAATAGATGCAATTGAGTTGGTGGAAGTTTCCTTTCCTTGCTGGTGCTGTCTAAAGTGTCTGGTAACAGTTCCATGGGCAGCTTCACTTTCGAACGCCTTTCCATCAGGAGTCATCAAAACCGAAGTCATCAAACCAAGCGAACCAAATCCTTGGGCCACAATGTCCGATTGCACATCTCCATCGTAGTTCTTCAATGCCATGACAAACCCACCCTGGGACTTCATCATTTGAGCCACCATGTCGTCAATGAGTCTGTGCTCGTACCACAAGCCCTGGGCCTCGAATTCCGCCTGGTACTCCTGATACACCTCGGCAAAAATGTCCTTGAACCGACCGTCGTATTTTTTCAAAATGGTGTTTTTCGTCAGCATGTAAAGCGGCAACTTCTTGGAAAGCGCCATCTTGAACGACGAGTGGGCAAACCCTCGGATCGATTCGTCGGTATTGTACATGGCCAACCCAACTCCTGGTCCCTGGTAGTCGTAAACCACTCTGGTCTCAGACTCTCCGCCATCCTTGGGGGTGAATTTCAACTCCAACTTTCCAGGTCCAGACACAACCAAGTCGGTAGCCTTATACTGGTCGCCGTGGGCGTGTCTACCGATCACAATTGGCTGTTTCCATCCAGGAACCAACCGGGGAACTCTGGGAATCACAATAGATTCTCTGAAAACCGTGCCGCCCAAAATGTTTCTGATGGTTCCATTGGGCGAAAGCCACATCTTCTTGAGCCCAAACTCCTGAACACGAGCCTCGTCTGGCGTGATTGTTGCACATTTGACTCCGACTCCGTACTTCTGGATGGCATGAGCAGCATCTATGGTAATCTGGTCGTCGGTTTTGTCTCTGGCTTCAATTCCAAGATCATAGTACTTCAAGTCCACATCAAGGTAGGGGTGCACAAGCTTGTCCTTGATTCTTTGCCAAATAATTCTCGTCATTTCATCACCATCCAACTCGACGATTGGATTTTTCACCTTGATTTTTGACGCTGTTGCAAGATAACGGATCCCGTAGGTAACGGTGGTCGCCTGGGTCATTCTGGAGCCGACGGAAAGCGGCTTGGTGTGTCCAATCGATCTCAACATGAGTATTATGTTCAGCGAGGTGTGGAAAATGTTAGTCAGAGGAATCGGACAGACGGCTCCGGTACCGGCGCGCGGGTGCGATGGGTGCAGTGTGGAGAAAGCAGAGCTATGGAAGTACGGAAAGAGGAGTTTCATAAAAATTAAAAGTGGGTGATTTATGAAAGTGAAGAAGAGCAGAGCTGAAATTCTGCAATTGTGTTATTTGAAAATTTTGATCTCTAGTATTCGCTTTTTTCAGTACTGTCTTTCTTCATATTCTCTTCATTTGTCTCTATTATCAGGCTCTTCGCGCCTGCATATTCCGCCTGGCCTCATTCCTCAGCCCGAAAATCGGCGCTACTTCATGTTCAATGCCGACCAGTTTAGGGACCATCTCTCGGCTCTAACCATCAACTCCCGGGTAATAATCGAAGAGCTCACCATAGCCGCCGAGAAGAACCCGGACAATGCTGATGAAATTGCCAAACTTGTCATGGAACGGGTTCGTCGATGTCTTCCTAAACACAAGATATTTGCATTTTACCTCCTAGATTCCATTTGCAAAAATGTTGGAAACCCGTATAACGTCATCTTCAGCTCTCATCTCTACTCCCTTTTCACAGATACGTATCTTGTAGTTACAGACACCCCTACTCGGCAGGATCTCATCAACCTTTTCAAGACATGGCCGAGAGCGAAAACATCGGCCGGAATCGAATTGTTCCCTGCCACCGTGTTGAAGAAAATCGAGCTGTTTATCATCAATGCCACCTCCATCGGCAGCAACCAGAACGCCACCAAGATATCTCCCGATATGCTCCTTCGAGAAGCGAATTACTTACTCCAATATGTCATCACTATGGACAAGGACCTTGAGTTGTTGAGCAAGAGATCACGCCAGGATGCTGATTTCGTTGCCGAGTGCCACAGGATACGACACAAACTCATTGCGGAAATCAATGCCATTTCCGAGTCGATAATGGCATCTTCAAAACCCCAATTTGACGCTCATCTGACAAAGTACCATGAAAGTCTCCAACTGATCAGAAAACAACTTGACGACCAGTCGTTCCGCCAGCAGCAGCGCATCAAACAGGCTTCGCCCGAGGAGACCGGTCCGAGAGAATTGAAGCCGCCGGACTTCTCCATGTTCATCTCAATGACTGCTGGACCGGAAGCCGACTCGCAATTCAAAGGAATGCTTGAAGGCTGGGGCCGGGTGATTGTACAAAACAGGAACGCAAACGAAACAGAAAAGGAAAGAGGAATTGACAGCATTGCCAACCAACCGGTGCAATTTTCGCAGCCACCGCTTCCCGCTGAGAAGCTTTCAAACCAAACTAACGAGCCAAATTCAGAGCCAAACTCAGAACGGCCGAACTCAGAAGATACCCTCAGCTCGAGTCTAGGACTCACGTTCAGCTCCGCCAGTTTCATGAACTCGTTACTTCCTGAGACCACTTATAAGCTGGTGGAAAACGAAAAAGAGAATGAGAACGAAACTGGTCAAAAAGAGTCGGTAGAGCCTACATTCAAGAGTGGAATGAAACGAAAAGCGGCAGGCGAAGTTTCCGAGCCGAAAAGAGTGCGGTTTTCTGACGACGTTGAGAGCATTGAGCCGGAGGAGCAATAGATGAAGAACACGAAGACGAGATAAAAACTTTCAGAAGACAAAATTCCAGAAGAGTCACGCAAACAACAACAGGACAGCGTCCAGAAAACATCCAGGCAACATGGCAAAAGACAGCACAAAATATTCAAGACACTAATTATACGACAGACCAAGTGTTGATTCTATTCACCAAGTAACAGCTCCTGTCCATATTGCTAAGCAATAACCGGGGGCTTTATTCTTAGACCCGCTCCTCTTGTCCTCTTTCTTTACTCTGTTTTCCTCTGTTTTCCTCTTTTTTCTTCACCTCTCTTCGCTCTTCGTCTGCACCTACACCGTTTATTCTGTCATTTATTGATCTACATATCAAAAGATCCCGCCTTCTTCAACGAACGGTAAGTGCTGAGAAATGGAAATGCAAAGAAGAATCCAAAAACTCCCCACCACATAAAAGCAAATGGAATTTTTCTGTTCTTCACCTTGAATGGAAGATTCGAGTAAACCCCTTCTTGAGGTGCACCAAAGATCTTGTTGAAGGATCTGGCGGAGGTTTGGAAGTTTCTTTGGAATGCACGTTGACGAGCAAGTCTAAGTCCAATCATAGCTAACGGAAGTCTCGAATTGGGTGATGAATTATGGTGCGATTGTCAAATGGAAGTTACACAAAACCGCACCGGTTCTCACCAATTTTCATTGGTTGGTGCGAAGTTTGTTTGAACATCATCATGGCCATTGCACCTATTACCGGAGCTTTACGTAGAAAAATCATCACCGACATAACCATTGGCTTTGGCTGTGGCTTCGTGTTAGCTGAGTTATACTGGTACTTTGAGCACAAGCCTATTGTGGCCAAGAGAGAAGCTTTCTATGCCCAGTTGAAAGCCCAGAAGGAGGCTGAAGATTCCGCATGAATGTGTATACGGTAGCTACTAATGTATGCCTAGTCCAAATTCCTGATCGCTTCGATCATTTTCCGCTGGTTGACGATTCCGCTTGCAACTATGATAAACTCCTTTTCTTGTCCCTGCGACCGTAGCTGCTGCTCCAAGTACTTGAGACAGCTTATTTCTCCTCTAGTGATGCCTCCAATTACTATGATCACCACATACCCTTTGGTGGCGGGTTCGCTTCGTTTATTGTCCAGCGAATCGCACACGTTGACATCCACCGTTTTACCTTCAAACATGCTATCCATCGGCAACCCGTCCCAATTGCATCTCCGGCTCACGTTGTTAACTGGCTTATACTTGAGGAACCTGCGAGAGTATAGCGCTTCCACGAGCCGAACGAGAATGGGCACCGTGTTTCCCGGTAAAGCGAACGAAGGGTGCGGGTATTCGTCTACCAATTCTCCTGTTCTCTCGGTATTTTCTTCTTCCTCTAGAAGTGGATGTAGGTTCCAAAACTTGTTGATGAGCGAATAGTTGCTGCGCTGGGTCCACTGGCCTCCAGAAATGCCCAAAGTCCGAGAATATCTGTCCTCGTCGACGGGCTCGGGTGATTTGGCTTGGCTCGAGTTTATTCCAAATCCTGTAAACGCCCCAAAGAAATCGCTGGGCCCAGTTTTGGAGATCTTGAATATCCCTCGAGAAGCCATAGACTCCCACAATAACGACACTTCGATGCCAAAGTTTTCAAATGCCTTGCTGTGGATTTGATCATAGTCCTTTTCCTTGATCCCATCGTGCACAATCGATACAAGAACCACCAGCGACGTCACCAAATATATATCAAACGTCTCGGTGATGAACTGCTTAATTCTGGAAATCAGCAGTTTGTACTCCATCTCGAAAACCTCATTTTCAAACTCGATGTACTGCTCGTACTGGTTGTGCTTTTGGCCAGGTGCCGTCGTGGGGCTTTCGTCCACAGTGCCATATTTGATGTAGCTGAGAATCGCTTCCGATATAGTGGTGTGCTTTTTGATAAGATCCTGCTTAGACGTCAAAGTTCCCAAATTGTTGACCAATTTGCGGATCTCCGAGATGTCAGAAAGGTTATCTTTCTGCTTGTACTGCTCTTGCACCAACCGCGCCAACTGATTGAGTTTGGGCCCAATCGATGCAAAGTTAAGATGCTTGATATTCCGATATAGATCGTCTTTCATGAGGTATTTGGTGCCCAGCACCGTCACTTCGTTCAATCTTAACGTGAAAAGATCATCTATGAGGCCCTGGTAGTTCAATTGGTTCAATGCGACCGAGGTGAGGTCGAGATTGCGTTCCAAAACCACCACATCGGTATTTCCTGGGTACTTATTCAAGTAAAACTCTTGCTGTAGTGGGTTCATGGTGGTGGCCAAGTACTGGCGTATTTTCTCCTCCTTGATCATGGATATCAAGAGGGCAGCGTGGTCTCCTTTACCAAAGTAGTTCTTGACTTTTAGCATATTTTTGCCAGAAAAATCGTTCAATATGGTCAAAAACGAGTCGGAAAGTCGAGATATCTGCTCAATTGGCTCAAACATGTAGCTTTGAAATCCGCCATAAGCCATTTCAAGTGATAACACTTTATCATCCACAACCAAAGGTGACACCGACCAGCGACATAGCCTTATATTCGAATTGATTCTGAACGGTTTATCGATATTAGGGTTCAATGCAAGCGACTCAAACGTCACCGATCCTTTCAACAAGTTACTGACGTTATATACAAACAGTCTTGTCATATCCTTGACAATGACATGGATCTTTTTCGTTGGAAATTTCTTCAGAAGCTCAAAAACTTCATTGGCGGCCCTATTGGAACTATCGAGGATCAATATGAGGCCCTTGTACTGGTCCAAGGTGTCTTTATCGAGCGGACTATCCAAATAAACAAGATTATCGAATTTGGCCAGAGATCGTAATTTCAGAATTGTCGTCAAAAAATCAACAATTGGTGCCACAAGGCGGTCTATTATGAGAAGGTTGGGCGCTGTGTACACAGTGGAAAGATTGTGGATGAGTCTGTCTAGCAGAGTGGAGGTGAGGTTCTCTAGAGGACTCATGGTGAAGATGCGATTGAGAATTGAGATTAACTGAAAGTGAAATTTAGGAAGGAACGAAAATACATCGGGACAAAATTTAAAGGAAAAGAACTAGGGGAAACCTATCACCAGCAATCTGCTGCTTCTATTCATCTCTAAATCTCTCGTTTCTACACCATCACAATTTGGCACCTTCCTCAAATCCATTAAAGTACACCAAGCCCTCTTGGAATACCGTAGCCACCTGTCTTCCGTCCAGGTTATACAATTCTCCCTCGAGTAATACCCTGCCGTTGGCAATGCGAGTGGCCTTGAACGCAAATCCCATCCATTTCGTGGTGTCAAAGTCGGCGTCGTGGAAATATATCACATGGTCGAGCGAGAGAGAAAGGTAGTGGATCTTTTGGGAGTGGTTCAAATGAGGAATCCGTAGCATCCGGGCAACTCTGGTGAGGAACACCGAGTCCAGCAAGATGCCCAAGCCAACAAACTGGAACGCCGGATCTGTAAATTTCACCTCTCCATCGTTACCCCATTGCAAGTAACATGCCTGTCTTCTGTCGGTGGAGCGGACCAGATCCTCGTCTTTGGTCAAATCCAAGCTTAAAAATTCCGGCGGAACCTTGCACACGGCGTTGTTGCAGCCGAAATCCAGCACTTCAAGCAGCTCGGGAGAGTGGTTCTTGAGCCATTCTGGATACGGTACGAAGAACCGAAACGGCTTCAGCGACGGCGGATCGTCGTCATCGTCTCCCTCCTTGTGGTTGCGGTCCCACTCGTCGTACAATTCCTTGGCCTTATCGAACGAATTGCGTTTGGTCAACAGCACATTGGCAAGGTACTTGATGGTACCATCTTGCCATGCCTTGACAGTTCTACTGCAAAAACTCTTGCCATTGTGGATCTGGTCAGCCTCCCACACCAAGGGAGTCGTATCGTCAACCGCTTTCGTGAATAACGAGTGCAAAGAATGAGGAGTAAAACCTTCGGGAGCCAGTTTTATTGCAACCAAAAGTGCCTGGCCAGCTATGTTTCCACCATAGGCACCTCTCGAGTATTGGTTGGGCTTCTCCAAGGGCTTTTTGCCCACCCACTTGTTGTCTCCGATCTTTTTGATCCCTAGATCGAATTCGACGTCGAGGGTCATAGTGGAGGAAACAAAGTTGGCAGGTGAAGAAGTACCCCACAGTGGTGTGTGGGTGGGCCTGTGCGATGCATATGAATTCGCGAGCCGAACTTCGAAACCGAGCGCTCATCGAGCTCATCGAGTCTCATCGCGTTTTCTCATATATTATCTACCAATATGCTACAACTTGAATCCGCTGGCTCCGTCGGCCCCGGCGGCCTTCGCCACCATTTCGCGCGGCAAATACACAAGTCCTTCCTGGACCAAGCTGGCCACCAACAGACCCTGTCTATTGTAGACTCGGCCGTGGCACAACACCCGGTTGTTGCTGAGTCTGGAAAAGTTGTAGTCCAAGAATAGCCACTCTGTAGGATCGTAGTCGACGTCGTGGAACCACACCGCATGGTCCAAACTGACTCTGAAGAAGGACGTGTTGTCGTTGTTGAGAGGAAGCCCGAGTGCCACACAAAGGGTCGCCAAATAGAACGAGTCCGAGGCAAAAGTCAAGTTCAACAGAGCTGCCTTGGTTCTATTGTGCACGGCTGTCAAGTCGTCGGAAGTGCGGAAAAAGAACCCAAACAGTTTTTCACCAATGATCTTCTGGTCCGCTTGCCAACTAGCCGACATAAATTCCTCGGGAATGGCGTGGTGCATCAAGTCGTGGGTATGGGTGATGTAGGGCAACTCGTCGATCCTGTCGTAGTACTTGTCGAAGAAATATTGCGGTTTGGACAGAAACTCGAATGGCACCGCCGTCTTGGGATCTGGGTTTGTGAGTTGCGAATATTCAAGTTTGCGCTGCTTGATGCTGTTTTTGCGGGCAAACGAAACCACAAACTCAAAACATAACACATTGGTCTCCGATTGATAGGCTTGGAGCAGCCGGTTACAAAAATTGCGTCCATCACTCGTACGCTTAACCTCCCATCTCATCACCAGCTTGTCACTTCCCGCCCTCAAAAAGTACAGGTGGAACGAGTGGGGACTAAACTCGGGATCCTCCACCGTTTCGTAAGCAACCAACAACGCCTGGGTGACAAATTCACCTCCATAGGTTCCTCGGGTTCCCTCTTTGAATGGCTCAAGAGGACGCACTCCTTCAAAAATATCATTTCCCTTGCTGACGACGGCAAATCTTTGCTCCATGAGAGACATTCCTTCGATGTTTGTGGTTTCCAAGCTCATCGCCACTGTGAATAAATGAGGAAAACCACTGCCCGCTACTTATACAAATTAGCATCCGAGGACCACCAGCCGCGTCACATGCGGTTACATAACGGATTCGTCAGCGGGGCCGAGGGCCAACCAGAGCTACGAGAACGAGAAACGGGAAAGTGCGAGAGGCGGGAAAAGAGTGAGGGAGGCGAAAAAAGAGCACAAGACGGCTCGCGCTGGGTGCGGCGGGAAGATCGATTTGTAGAGAGATCAGTAGATTATTTGGTTTTCAGCTAATTGGAATATGCTGTTTACGCATTACGCCATCTCACTTCCATGTAAGTCCCTGCTATGATTCCTTCTCTGATTCTTCTATTTGATTCCTTTTTACATTTTCTTCTATGTCCCCTTTCATGTCCCCTTCAATTCCCGTCAATTCCCTTTTTTTTCATCTTTTCACTTTATCGAGTCGCGACTACCGTGACTCAGATGACTCCGAGTCACCGCGACTCAACGAATTTTCACTCATCCATCCAACATTTTCTCCTGCCCTATATAAGTACGCCCGGTCCCAGTGACTCTCCACCAATGTCCGAAGACAAATCAAATCTGGAAATTCACGATTTGGATGACCAATCGGTGGAATCTTCCTCCGACACCTCGAGAAACTTGGATCGTGTCTACCGCAAGCTAGACTATAGAATCATCCCAGCCTTATGGTGCTTGTACTTTCTTACTTCTTTCGGGTCCAATTGTTATGGGTTGACCCTTACCATGAACGCTGAAGTCGGTCACTCGTTATCGCAACACTTGCACCTTTCTGCCAAGGATACCTCTACAGCATCGGCCCTCTACTATGTGGGGTACATTATTTTCGATGTGCCCATGAATTTGGTGATGACCAAGGTTAGTCCGCAAACTTGGCTTGCCCGTATTGTTATCACTGTTGGGGTGGTGTACGCTTGCTACCATGTCCTCGCCAACAGCCAAGGTCTTATCGCCATACGGTTTATTTCAGGAATGGTTGGCGCCGGCACTTGGCCCGGTATGAGCTACTATGTTTCCTTGTGGTACCCCAATGAGCGCCTGACTCGCAGAATCGGCTACTACTTCACCGCAGCTCAGATATCGGCAGCGGTGGCTGGACTTGTTAGTGCCGGGTTTCAGAAAATGGATGGGGTTAGAGGCTACACTGGCTGGCAGTGGATGTACCTTGTTTATGGAGTTATCACCGTTGCCGTGGGCATTTCGTTGTTGTGGTGGCTTCCAGATAGACCCGAGGCCGCCAATGTGCCGCAAGTCACCAACAAGTACCTCAAGTATCTCACTCCCACTTACCCATTGAAAGGGTATGAGAAAGACCTTCATCGCCAAGATATCGAAGAACGGTATGTCATGGTGCGGTGGACGTGGAAAAGCGTAGTGGACATCATCACCGACTTGAGAATCTGGCCGTTGATTATCATGTACTTTGGAGTGGTTGGAACCGGGTTCGGGTTGGCTGTATTCGGCTCCACCATCATAGCTACCAACAACCCCAGTCTCACCTCGATTCAAGTGTCGTTGCTCTACGCTCCCATCTGGCTCTTTGACCTTGGCGGAATCTTGATCATGACTCCGTTCGCTGACCGTTACAAACACTTGCGAGCAGCGATCTTTTCGTTTGCCTGTGTCATCATCATGACAGGACTTTTCGTAACTACTTTTGCCCATGGTTCCTGGAACAAATATGGCGGATTACTCATTGCTGGCTTTGGACTTGGGCCTACTGTCCCCATCTGTATGTCGTGGCTGGCGGAGATCTTTCAACCTCGTTACGGTGACGTTGGAACCGCTGTCAGTTCAGCTCTTGTCAGTGGACTTGGAAACTTGGGTTCTGTCACTGCCACCTACGCTTTGTATCGAGGATGGCCCGAGGACCAAAAGCGGCTCTACAGGGACTCTAATATGATGTTGGTGTTGATGCTTGGTGTTAGTATCATTGCCTCGGGTGTTTGTCACTTGCTCAGGAACCGGGTGAGACAGCAAAAGTGATGAAAAAGAGAAGAAGGGAGATAGTTGTGGGATCGGTTAAACATGGCTGTTCATATAATAGCAACTCAGTTAATAGCAAGTACGATAATTTTCCATTTTGCAGCAATTTGGAAAAACTCAGTGCTTAGTTTTTTACTTGTAGCAAGAGCAGAAGAACTGAGAACAGAATCTATATCATTTGCTCCCACTCCTCCTGAAAGCTCAATTTAATTTCTTTGCGACTTTTGCCGAATCGAAACCAATGGAACTCTACAAAAATGGAAATTGATGGAATTTACTAAAGCAAAATCCAATGAAAATCACTGAATGGAAATTTACCTTACCAAATTGACCAAGCAAAACACAAAGGAGCTGAATAGTATTCTCTGAAAATGACTAAGCACACCTTATTGTACATAGCAGACTACTGGTAGCCATGCTCATTAGCTGTAAATTGTAAACTGTAAAGTGTAACCGCATCCCATGAACACACCAAAGCCCAAGAGCAAACCCCACTTGCAATTGAGTTGAGTCCCACAAAACAATTGGTCAGTCCAGATCTACAACCCAGATCGTTCAGATCCAATCCAGATCCAATCCAGATCTACAGATCTACAGAGCTACATTATGCATGTGCAAATCGTTAGGTATACCAAGGACCTACTCCACTGTGAATCACCTGCTACATACGTTTCCGATATTCCCGTACATGCGTGCTTATTAATTGGCGACCACTTTTCGTTGTCACATTTGCAAGATTTTTCAGCCTATTTCGCATCGCACCGCTGCGACTTTCCGGAGTTATCGCAGTGGTGTTATGGTTCCGCGGGATGCGCACCTGACCCTATTAGTTAGCAGCGCAATGTTCCACGCATATAAATTGCACCTTGGCGCACCAGCAGCCACAATTTTTCAACATGAAAGCAGCAGTACTCACGGGAAACCCACAAAACAACTGGACTCAAATCAAGGACATCCCCAAGCCCACCATTAGAGATGACCAAATCTTGATCAAGGCAATTGCTTATGCTGCAAATCCTACCGATTGGAAACACAATGCACCTGATTTTGCCGGCAATGTTTCCGGTTCCGATGTTAGTGGAATTGTGGAAGAAGTAGGCTCCCAGGTGTCAGGAATTGAAGTGGGAGACGTCGTCTCGGCCACCATGCACGGAGGTTTCAACAAGGACAATTCGGCCTTCGCAGAGCATGTTGCAGCCGTTCCGGGTTTCACCATCAAGTACGACAAGAGCACCGTCAAGGACACCCCATTGGACGTGGGAGACCACGAAAGTGCCAAGATCACCAATTTTGAGCTGGCAGCTTCCGTCACCTTGGGATTGTCCACAGTGGTGTTGTCGTTTGCTGGCTTGATGAACATTAACAAAGACGTTCTGGCCAATAAGGACAAGTCAATTCTTATTTGGGGAGGTGCCACGGCTACGGGAGTGTTGGCAATTCAACTTGCCAAGTTGGCGTTTGGTCTTAAGGTCATCACCACGGCTTCCAAGAAGAACCACCAGTTCTTGAAGAGCATTGGTGCAGATGCCGTTTTCGACTACAACGACTCCAATGTGGTGGAGGCAATCAAGACCGAGGCGGGAGACTCTATTGCTTATGCATTGGACACCGTTGCCAACACAGAAACTTTCCAAAAAACTTACGATGCAACCGCCAACTCCAAGCATGTGGAACTCGACAACTTGCTTTTGATTGACAAGAGCAAAATCAAGACAGATGCTTCCAGATCCGTCTCCTTCCACAAGACCCTCATGTACGGTGCTACTGGAGACGCCTATACCATCTGGGGCATACACTTCCCCACCAACCATGAAGCTACCAAGAAGTATCTTGACTTTTGGTTCAACGAGCTTCCTAAGTATGTTCCCCAAATCAAGACCTCAAACTTGAAGGTCCTCAATCCTGGCTTGGAAAGCGTTAACGAGGCTTTGCTGTTGTTGCACGACAACAAGGTGAGCGGCCAGAAGATTGTTTTCAGAGCTAACTAAAGTAAATATGTGTCCGGAATGAAAAAGAAAGAAGAGAAATACTGTAGAAGAGCGTAGACGCCATGGTAATAACTCTGACCACTGGTACGGTTCTTCTATATTTTTGGCTGCAAATGCAAAAACAAAGCCCGACGCGGGGGTCGAACCCGCAACCTTGTGATTAAAAGTCACACGCTCTAGCCATTGAGCTAGCCAGGCTGATTACACAAGCGAAGGTCCCTAGAACTGCTATCATGTGAGTATACACAAACACATATACCATAAACCTAGTAAGCACCATCTTAGAGCAATATCATCTTCCTCGCCGTTTGAACCTCTTCGCACGGTTCACTTATCACTAATTTTTGGCCCTTTATTTGCCGTACTGCATACAACCAGATGCTCATCGGGTTCTGATTTATTCTCATTTTGAAAATTTAGTGGAGTCAACCATGGATCACTCTATCCAGTTGCCATTAGATGACTGTCACAGATTCTATAAGGCATACTTGAAAAGTGGAGTTCAGGCTTCACAGCCATTGGTTTTTGACTATAACAAATCTACTATTGAAAATTTGAGACGACTTTCAATCGATGCATTGCACCCAAATAACACTTTTGCAGCACTCTATGCATACGAACCAGTATTCTTGGACCTAATTTGCCGTTGGATTGATGATCCTCTGATAGAGGCAGACTACTGTAAAAGCATCGGTGAACTGAAACCCGCCATTGAAGGTGTAATTGTTGTCAACGCATTGACTAGATTGGTTGGCATTCACCAAGAATCGCTCAATTTGATAGAAAGTTTCATTTCTAAGGCAAAGTTCTTTGATAGGCTACAAGAAAATGCAAAAGAGTCTAGCATTGCCGAAGTGGAGTATATTCTAATTGCATTTCTTCGTTTAATCGACCATGATGCTCCGCGATTCAAGCACTTTATTGACCCCGAAATTTTGCATCGTATTATCAACATTGACAGCGCAGGAGCACAGGTTGCAAAGTACCTAGCAACCATGATCCTCTGTCGCTATATCAACGCATCGGAACATGCGCAAAAAGTTATGCTCGACAAGATTGACAATCCTATAGGATCCCTTGAAGGAGACGATTCCATCAACTTCAAATATTTTCACTTCTTGGAAGCCAAGCGACTTAATAGATTCATGAACCTTCCTGAGAAAGTCCCCTCGTCAAAATCTTGCATCGAAATCCAGGAGTCAGATTTTTGTTCCTTGGTTCATTTAGTATGCGGAAGGCTCATTCCCAAGCATTCCATTTCAGATATGAAGACCACAACCGACACCTCATTCGTTCCGACTAAAGAGGCGTTGAATGTCATCAGGAAAGTCACTTCTCATATCCTCATGAACAAACCGGTAATCCTCTATGGAGCGGCCGGATCCGGAAAGACTTATTTGGTTAACCAGTTAGCCAAGAGAATGGGTTACCACGATTCGATTGTGAAAGTGCATTTGGGAGACCAAACCGATGCAAAGATTCTTCTTGGAACCTATACTTCGGGCTCCAAGCCAGGCTCGTTTGAATGGAGAGCAGGAGTGTTGACTACAGCGGTTCGTGAAGGAAAATGGCTTCTCATTGAGGACATAGATAGAGCACCAACCGAAGTTCTTTCCGTCTTGTTACCATTACTTGAGAACAGAAAGCTTTCGATCCCCTCCAGAGGAGAGGTGATAAGAGCCGCCAATGGTTTCCAAATCATTGCAACCATCAGAACAAGCGACTCAAAAAATATTCCTGACATGATAGGAATCAGAAACTGGACTTTGGTGCCGGTGGAAACACCCTCCGATAAAAATCTCAAAGATATCATTCGAGCCAAGTACCCTCTTTTGACCGACTTGATACCATACTTCATCCGGGCCTTCAACGAAGTGGTCCAGCTCTATTCATCCAATGCATTTATCTCGTTGAACAAAGGTTCAAATCCTCGTATAGTGTCTATTCGTGATCTCATGAAACTATGTGCGAGATGCAACAAAATTCTTCAAAATGAAACCTCGTCTCCCAATCAGATACTTGAAGCATCCACCTACGACAATGTGTTTGCAGAAGTTGTCGACTGCTTTGGAAGTGCCTTGAATGAGCAGAAAGCATTGGCACCAATTGTTAACACCATTGGTGAAGTTTTCGAAGTACCTACCTCCAGAGTAAACTTGTTCTTGTCGAAGCATGTTCCAGCATACAATAACGGAGACGACCACTTAACTATTGGAAGAGCCACCCTCAAGAAGGATACCACGGGAAAGTCAACTAAAAGCGTCAATGCAGCTTCCTTTGCTCGTACAAACCACTCGCTCAGATTAATGGAACAGATTGGTGCTGCGTTACTGATGACTGAGCCTGTACTTTTAGTGGGAGAAACCGGTACCGGTAAAACTACAGTTGTGCAACAAATGGCCAAGCTTATGAACAAGAAGATCACCGTGATCAATGTCTCTCAGCAGACTGAATCCAGTGACTTGCTTGGTGGTTACAAGCCAGTGACATCCAAGATAATGGCTCTTCCCCTCCAAGAAACTTTTGATGAGTTATTCTCCAGTACGTTTTCCAAAAAGAAGAACGAGCGGTTTTCTAGTGTCTTGAATAAGTGTTTCAACAAGGGACAGTGGAAAAATGTTGTCAAGTTATGGCTTGAGTCTGTCAAAATGGCACGAGATGTCCTTCAAAAGCAAGAACCAGAAAGGGGCGACGACGAAACCCCCAAAAAGAAACGGAAGCTCGAGATTAAAGACAAAGCTCGCCTACTTGAAAGGTGGTCTGCTTTTGAAGAAAAGGCAAGAAATTTCGAAACGCACTCTTCGTCGCTTGAAGATGCTTTTGTCTTTGACTTTGTTGAAGGTTCTCTTGTCAAAGCAGTAAGAAACGGAGAATGGCTTCTTCTTGATGAAATAAACTTGGCTTCTCCCGACACTCTAGAGAGCATAGCTGATCTCATAACCGACAAGTTGGAGGAAAGGTCTCTCTTGTTGACTGAGAAGGGAGATATCAACTCCATAAATGCTCACCCGGAGTTTCGTATCTTTGCTTGTATGAACCCTTCCACTGACATTGGTAAGAGAGACTTGCCTTTGAGTATCAGATCCAGATTCAGCGAGATATACGTACACTCGCCCGACAGTGATATTCAGGATTTGCTTGCTATCATCGATAAGTATGTGGGCAGGTTTTCAGTCACCGACGAGTGGCTCGGGAATGATATTGCGGAGTTGTACTTGTCGGCCAAAAAACTAGCTGATAGTAACCAGATCGTCGATGGTGCAAACCAAAGACCACATTTCAGCATCAGAACCTTGACACGAACCTTGTTGTATGTGTCAGATATCGTCAATATCTATGGGGTTAGGCGATCTTTATACGAAGGATTTTGCATGTCGTTTTTGACTCTTTTGGATTCAAAATCAGAGGCCATTTTGCATCCTTTGATCAAGCAATATACCATCGACAAGTTGAAAAATACCAATTCTGTTATGCGTCAAACCCCGCCAGACCCTTCGAATGGTTCAGAAAAATACGTCCAGTTTAAACATTACTGGCTTCCTCAAGGGTCTTTTGACATCATTCCCCAACCACATTACATTATTACTCCCTTTGTCGAAAAGAACATCTTGAATCTAGTGAGAGCTACTAGTGGCAAGCGATTCCCGGTTTTGATACAGGGTCCCACTTCGGCTGGTAAAACATCCATGATCCAGTACTTGGCAAACATCTCTGGACACAAGTTTGTCAGAATCAATAACCACGAACACACAGATCTTCAGGAGTACTTGGGTACCTATGTTGCGGTCGATGGAAAGCTCGTCTTTAAGGAAGGTATTCTCGTTGAGGCTCTCAAGAATGGTCATTGGATTGTGTTGGATGAGTTGAACCTTGCTCCCACAGATGTCTTAGAGGCTTTGAACCGTCTTTTGGACGATAATAGAGAGCTCTTCATCCCCGAGACTCAAGAAGTTGTTCATCCACATCCCGACTTTATGCTCTTTGCAACCCAAAACCCCCCAGGAATTTATGGTGGACGTAAGATTCTCTCGAGAGCTTTCAAGAACAGATTTCTCGAGTTGCATTTCGACGATATTCCTCAGGACGAGCTCGAGACTATTTTGACGCAAAGATGTCAAATTGCACCCAGCTACAGCAAGAAGATAGTTGAGGTGTACAGACAGCTTTCTGTCCAGCGTCAATCCACCAGGCTTTTTGAACAAAAAAACTCTTTCGCTACATTGAGAGACTTGTTCAGATGGGCCCTTCGTGGGGCCGTAGGATATGAAGAACTCGCTGCTCACGGATACATGATATTAGCAGAGAGAGTGAGAGTTCCAGAAGAACGAGACACCGTTTCACGTATTCTTGAGAGAGTTATGAAAGTGAAGTTGAATATGGATTCGTACTATGAGAGCCTAGAGAACAAGCTTCTTCTAGAGTCCGAGAGTTCTCTTGTGTGGACCAAAGGCATGCGGAAACTCGCAGTTCTTGTTGCTACGTCCATGAAGTATAATGAGCCACTTTTACTCGTGGGAGAAACTGGATGCGGAAAAACCACTGTCTGTCAGATATTGGCTCATTTTGAAGGCAAGAGCTTGGTTACAGTGAACGCACATCAGAATACCGAAACTAGCGACCTTTTGGGTGCACAAAGACCAGTGAGAAACAAGAAGGGAACAAATGCTGCTTTGACGAGTATTCTACAGGAGGTTCTTCTGCACGCTGGAATGGCACCAAACGATGATCTGGTAAGCACTTTGCTAGCAGCGTATGATTCGTTGCCCAAGGAGAGGGTCGACGAAGAAAAGCGTTCTGAGATCAAACGTTTGAGACACGAGCTTACCAACTTGTTTGAATGGTGTGATGGACCACTCGTAAAGGCAATGAAGTCTGGTGACTTTTTCCTTTTGGATGAAATCTCCTTGGCTGACGACTCGGTTTTAGAGAGATTGAACTCTGTACTTGAACCCGAAAGATCCTTACTTCTTGCCGAAAAAGGAACTGACGTGGACCCCATCTATGCTTCCAGCGGTTTCCAGTTCCTCGCAACCATGAACCCCGGTGGAGACTACGGAAAGAAGGAGCTTTCTCCGGCCTTGAGAAACCGGTTCACTGAGATTTGGGTTCCATCGATGGAAGACATGAACGATACATCCCAGATTGTCCAGTCGAGACTTGACACTCCATTCAAAGAATTGTGTTCTCCTATTATAGAGTTTGCCAAGTGGTATGCCATGTCTTTTGGTGGTGGAAGAATAAGCAGTGGAGTCATTTCGCTTCGTGACATTCTTGCGTGGGTGGAATTCATCAACCATGCCCAATTAGATCCCGCCAGTGCTTTATACCATGGTTCGCTAATGGTGTTCGTAGACTCATTGGGAACAAACAATACGTCTTTTCTTGCAACCAACGAGCAGAATTTAATGCTCCAGAAACAAGGCTGTATAGACAAGCTTTCAGAACTTGCTGGTTGCAAGTTTCAAACAGAAGGGAACCTTGAGCTTGAAATTACTGAATCGCATATCAAAATTGGTCATTTTGGAATCCCAAAACATCCATCTCCATCGTTGACTGAGCCATTTGCTTTGCACGCACCAACTACTGCTCTAAATGCTATGAGAGTCTTGCGAGGCATGCAAGTGAGGAAACCTATATTGTTGGAAGGTAGCCCTGGAGTTGGAAAAACTAGTTTGATTTCGGCTCTAGCACAGGCCAGCGGTAATCCTTTGATTAGAATCAACTTGTCAGAACAGACCGACCTTGTCGATCTCTTCGGATCTGATGTTCCTACTGAAGGCGGGAAAGCAGGCGAGTTTGTATGGAGAGATGCCCCATTCTTGAGAGCCATGAAGCACGGCGAATGGGTTCTACTTGATGAAATGAACTTGGCTTCACAGTCTGTTCTAGAAGGGTTGAACGCCTGTCTTGATCATAGAGGAACCGCCTACATTCCTGAGTTGGGACGGTCGTTTCCTCGCCATGAGAAGTTCACGGTGTTTGCAGCTCAGAACCCTCAGGCTCAAGGAGGTGGAAGAAAAGGACTTCCAAAATCGTTTGTGAATCGTTTCACAGTCGTCTACGTTGATACGTTGAAAGCGGAAGACTTGGCACTTATTGCGAAGCACTTGTATCCTACAATTGACCCCGAGGTCTCCAAGGGAATAATCGATGTGATTTCTCGAATCGAGAAGGATGTTGTGATTGACAAGAAATGGGGCCAAAGCGGTGGTCCTTGGGAATTCAATCTTCGTGATACACTCAGGTGGTTGGATATGTACTCATCTCGTAACCTTGCAGATGACATCACCCCAAGCGACTTCCTCAACATGATTGTGTGCCAGAGGTTTAGAACCAGCAAGGATCAGAACATGGCACGAGCTTGCTTTGAAGAGGTTTTCGGACCTCCAACGAGGCGCGATAAGTACTACAATTTGACGGAGACGTTTCTTCAAGCTGGAGGGTGTGCTCTAGCAAGAAGCGAACCTGTCCAGTATCGTTCGGATGAGCACCTTCTCCCGTTGCAATGTAACTTTGAGGTGATGGAGTCTGCACTCCGAAGCATTGTACACAACTTACCACTTATCCTCACAGGACCAAGTAGCTCTGGTAAAACCAGCATAGTCAAATTTCTTGGATCAGTTCTTGGACGGAAAGTTGACATTTTTGCCATGAATAGCGATGTTGATAGCACTGATATTTTGGGAGGTTTTGAGCAGGTTGACTTGACCAAAGCGGTCAATAACTATATTGGCGAGGTTATTCCTTTCTTGCACGAATCATTGTTAGCATCAAATTTGGCGAACAACAACAATGCTTTGACTACTAGTTTGTTGAAGGATCTCGAACAGTCGAAGTACGGTACTACCAATTTTGATCAATTGTTATCAGCATTAGAAAGGCTCAATCTTGGACATCTAGCAGCTAGAGGACGGGAAATTTCGAACAAAATCAACCTGTCGAAAGGAATTAGGTTTGAATGGTTTGACGGTTTACTTGTGAAGGCTGTTCAAAATGGCCATTGGCTTATTCTTGACAACGCCAACCTTTGCAGTCCGTCTGTTCTTGACCGTCTCAATTCTTTGCTTGAAAGAAATGGAAAATTGATCATCAACGAATGCAGCAACGAGTTTGGTGAACCAAGAGTAATTACTCCACATCCGGACTTTAGGTTGTTCCTAACCACAGATCCCAAATATGGGGAGTTGTCTCGAGCTATGAGAAATAGAGGAGTTGAGGTGTTTTTAGACCCCTTAAGCGCTAGGTTGACCACATTTGATAGTTCTTTGCTTGGTGTCGAAGAGCAAAAATCGGAGACGATCAGTACTGAAAACTTCAAAATGGAAGAGAGTATCGAGAAACTTAAATTGGAGGAGCTCAAGAAAGGAGGGGTTTCAAGAATTCCACTTTCCGCATGTATACATTCGGAGCTTTCTACTACAAGACCCTTGGGTGCGCTCCACGACTTGGTAATGGAGAGCTCAATGACGAGTGTAATTCTTGGAGCCATATCGCCCCAAATCGCTGAAGAATTGGAAATATTGAGAGACACTATAAGATCCTCGAAACTCTTTGAGGCTGATTTTGAGCTCACCGTCGATTCCATAATCCAGGAGTACGCTTTGTTGCGAAGTACAGACACTCATCAGCAGTCGGTCGGATGCTTGAACGATTTTTCGGAGCACTTGAAGAGCAAAGGGTTTTCGCTTCCCCAGTTCGAGCATTTACAACCTCTCAATCCTCTTCTCAACACCTTTGTCAACATAACATTTGACAAGGAGAATTTGCACGTCTATGGTAGCGAGTCGGTATACTTGTTTCAAGCATTGGAATTACTTCTTCATGCGAGAGACTTTGTTTCCAACTTACTGAAGACGTCAATTGAGAAGAATGCCAAGGACCTCACGTATTTAGAGAGATCAGCAGCATTTGAATTGGGGAGGACATTGAAGAAATACCCTAAGGTCCAGATTTTTAGAATCATGAACGAATTGTTGTCGTTTATCTTTGAAGCCTTTCAAGGACCATCGACGATGTTCAAAGCTCCAGGCGCATTCGAAGCTATTTCAAACTTTTTGATTTTATGGAAAAGTCTTGCTGAGAGTGCTTCTGGTCAGCATGCGTCCAAGCTCCCCATCTACAAGGAGCTTATCCAAGAATGGTACGATAGTGTGAAAAGTCAATGGCTGCCCCTGAACGTGGATTCTCTTTTGCAGACCTTGAAGTCTTTTGAACAAGATATCAATATGACGACAGGTTTGTCCATGGAAGTGATATGGCATGGCTCCAGAGGTAACTACCCTGGAACTGCGGGTGCTTGGGAGAAAGCTATGCGTATTGTTGAGATTTCCAACAGCTTTGACCTGGTTACTCGAAGCCTTCCTTTCAGTAGCCAAATGCAAGAACTTTCCCGTCTGCTCCAGGAAGTATTTCGAGACGTGAGCACCAATGAAGTGCCTGATGGTGAGTTCAACGACTTGTGCACTTTGCTTCTTGATGGAATTACAAGACTCAATTCAGTGGGCGATTATGCACTTTTGGCACAAGATTTCGGAACAGAATACAGGCTTTTGTTCAACTTTCTTATGGCTGGCAATTCTTCCAAGTTGTATGAGAGAATAGCTACCAAGGCTAAAGTTCCCACCATACGACTCATTGCATCGAGTCGTGACGGCAAGATGCCTTACCCTCCGGTGTTTGATACCCTTTGGAATATTGACACTTCTGACTCTTATGTTAGTGGAATGTTCACCGACAAGTACCTTCAAGCTTTGTTCTCTAAGGTTGACAACTTTACTTCGTGCTCAGGTGAACTTTTGGAAGGAACATACAGTGAAATGATAGAGATGAGACAACTTTCAATTGAAAATTCAGAGAGCATTCTTCGTGACAAGATCCAAGTTTTCCTGGCATTATTGGTCCAATGGTACGCACACATTCTAGATCTTCACAGGGACGTTCTATCCGAAGGCACAGCAGCTTTGTTATCCAGCATGACGGTTGAAGCAGCCGAGAACTTTAGTCTTGAGAATCTTGAATTGCCTGTCAAAGAGATGTTCTTCATGGAGGTTGTCATGAGCTACTTGGGCCCAGCAGTCAGAACAGCGTTGAAAGCGAAAGATTTGGCTTCTCTAGGCAAAGCATGGGTGCTTTTCTCTTGCGGGTGCATTCAGCTTTATGTCCCTGATACTCCGTTCGATCCTGCTCAGAAAGAACACATCGAGTACAACTTTTTATCTCATCAGAAAGCCGTTGCTGAAGAAGTCCGTAGCCTGTGGAAGACTTTGCGTACAACTTCCTATGGCGACGAGCCTATCATTGGTGAAGAATTGATACCCAATGTGAACAGCGAGCTCGTGAAGCCACAGGTAATCCGTTTTGAATCATCTTCCGATCAACTTTTCGAAGAATGGGACTCGTTTATGAAATCTAACATCGACTCGGAAACCGTTAAAGGCTTGTTGAGCTCAGCGGAATCATTCTCCAGCAAATTCTTGGACATGGCCAGATTGTTCCAGAATAACTCTGCACGTTTCTTGGTTCGTTTGCGAGACTCGTTTACAGTGTTTTCAGACTTGAATGATTTGCTTCGTGGCTATGTTTGTGGTTTGAAACTAGGATTTGACCTTCTCAGCATCGAAACCGAGAACAAGTCGAGTCCAGTACCTTCTATTTCTTGGGCCACCAATATTAATGATTTGATCTCGTCAGACAGATTATCGACATCGTTTGAATCTTTGCGGCCCTTCTTGAAGAAGCAAAAACCAGATTCTTCACTTCCTGAGAAAACCATGAAGTTTTTCATCAAGCTTTGTTACACCCAAAACAACTGTGGGAAGTTTGATCGTGTTGAAACGGTACTCCAGAATGCCTTCCAATTTTTGTACTATAGGTGGACATTACGCCGTTTGAAAGCGGAAGAAGAAGAGATCCAGAACAATAGTCTTTTCAAGTACTCTGATGAATCGGCGGACATTGGAGACGATTTCAGAAACCTTTTCCCCGACCACGAAGATGTGGTTGATGCTGATCAAGAAGTCAGCAAACGGAATGATTCTTTTGACGAAATCTATTATCAGATCAGTAAGGATTATATGGATGCCTTTTCTGCTGCAAGAGATTTCAACCTCGAAGAAATAGTAGAGGAAGGTTCGTCACTCAGTTCGTATATCTCCAAAAATGCTGGAGTTGCTGGCGGAACGGCCGAAGTTGGTAATTTTACTGCATTGATTCTGCAATTGTCAACCTCGATATCTGTTGCTCAAAAACGAGACGAGAAGCTTGATTTCTACCATGGCTACTCCACTTTTGAGTTCAAGAGAGCCCTTGCAATTGTGAACGTGACCAAGAAAGAAACTATGAAATTGCTTGCTGAGTGGCCAGAGCATCTGACACTTCAGTGTATTGCCAGATGCTGTTCAGAGTTTGCCAACTTTCCAATCAAATACTCTGTCTCCAAGTTGTTGCAAAAAGTGGAGCAGATCTATACATACTTGATTGAATGGGAGAAGTATGCCCATTCGGGTGTCTCGTTGGCGACTCTGGTCAACTCTATTGTCGAGTTGATTATTTCATGGAGAAAGCTCGAGCTCCAAACGTGGAGTTCACTCTTTGACCACGAAAACTATACTTTGGAAACATCAATGGGAAAGTGGTGGTTCTATCTCTTTGAGGTGCTCTTGCTCCCAACTTTCGGAGACGAGGAAGTTGATAATGATTCTTGTTCTAAGATCGTGTCTGCACTCAACACATTCTTGGGTAAAACCAGCTATGGTGAATTTGGAATAAGACTAAAACTTATCCGCTCATTCGAAAAGCATATTTTGACCATTGACCAGAGCAGTCCTATAGCGGCCGCTTTGGCAAACGTCCTTAGTTTTTATGAGCAGTTTGTACCTGTGGTGGAGAAGGCCATCAAGGAGAAGAAAAAGTCTCTTGAAAAAGACATTTCCGAGGTCATTTTGCTTGCAAGATGGAAAGATGTCAACCCTGACGCTCTCAAACAGAGTGCCCGCAGATCTCACAACAGTCTTTACAAGATTGTAAGAAAGTACCGGGCGGTATTAGCATCTCAAATTTCCACCTTGATCGAGCTGGGTCTCCCTGTTGATCAAACACTTACTGTTGGAGAAGATAGGTGGAGAAATATCAAGATTTCGGATGTCTTTTATGATTCTGTTCTCACCAAAATCTCAACGTGGAATGATAGGCCAACCCGGTTCCGGAAGCTTGATCGTGTTGTGGAAAATATGGGCAAGTACATTCTGATGCTCGAGTCACAGACTTATCCAAACTTGACAGAATACACCACATCGCTCCTTGGTGAAATGGAGAAGCTTCGTAATGAGACTCCAAAGAAATTGACCAAAGAGAACAAGAAAACCATTGCAGCTTTGAAGGCACAGAAAAGCAAATTGATGAGTGACACAATCAAGGACATCAAGAATATGGGTATAAAGGTTGTGCTGCAGACGAAAGTGATTGCTGCGCAGTCAACTTCAAGTTTGGTGTTAGCCACTGCTGCTACCTTCCAGAACACGAAATATGAAGGATCTGATGCCTATTTCTTCCGTATTTTGGACTTACTTCCTCGTTTGCGAGTTTCGATCTCCGAGTGCAACGAAGAGGTACCACAGCCTTCTGTCGAAAAATGCATGGCAGCCATTGAAAACTTGGTCTTTACCACAACTGCCACCAGAGTACCACTCAGCAGATTTTCGAAAGCATTCGAGCTCTTTATGGAGCACAAGGCCAGTTTCGAAAACCTTTCAGAAGCGTATGGTGGGGATGTGGGTATTGTCAAAGCTACGCAGAGAAACTCTTTAATGATGAATTTAGAGAACATCAAGTTCAATCTTTACTGGGTCGACAAATTCATTAGTTTCTTGAGCTCCTTGCAATTAGAACTGACTCCAGAAATGGACAAACTTATTCAAAGACTCGGCAAAGTACAATTGGAAGCATTGGATTTGAAGCGTCGTATTCCTCACGAATCCTCGATTTTGACTGAAGCTTCAACTAAGTGGAACGATGCCTATATCTCATTCCACGAAGGAGCAATTGAAGAATTAGTGACTTTGGAAAAAGATGTACCATGCCTTTCTTTTGTTGCTAAGACCCTTCGCAAGCTATTGGCTGACTCTACTCATTCATCGTTTATCGAGTCCTCTACTTCACTTGAGAGTATCTCCTCTTTGGAAGAGATCGAGAAGGTGTTACGGAGTCTTTCGAATGCCATTTTGATTGCAGTTCAAAACGTGAAAGAGAACAACGATTCTTTCGACTCTGAAAAAGAAGAATGGTTCCAGGAGTCGCAAACCAAACTCTTTGAGAGTATCAAACGTCTCAATGCAGCGCTGATCTCCAAATACATGAAGCGTTCTTTGGACTTGATTTCAAGGCACGAATATAATGCTTCTACTTCGACAATTGTTCAAGCATTGGTAAAATTCACCTTGCCTTTAGTGGACCAATATGGAAGTCTTTTGGAATCTTTCTTATCTAAATCGAAGTCGAATTACTTTGAGAATAGCAAGAGCACATATATCCTCGCTACATGTCTTCACAATATTGCTGTTAATGGATTCTGTTCTCCTCAAGCCGACCAAGAACAGAAGCAAGATGACAACTTACAAGATGGTACGGGACTTGGCGATGGTTCTGGTGCCGCAGACAGTACCAAAGACATTGACGAAGAAGATCTCGCTGAAGCAGCACAGGAAGAGAACAAAGAAAAAGACAACAAGGAAGATGATATGGATGAGGAGAAAGATAATGCTCACGATATCGAAGGAGACATGGCTGGAGATCTTGAGGAAGCAGAGAACGATGAAAATGATGATCAGGACCAAGATGAAGACGAAGAGTTGGATGAAGAGATTGATAACTTGGATGATTCAGATCCTAATGCAGTCGATGAAAAGATGTGGGACGAACAAGTTGAGGATGATAAAATGAAGGAGAAAGAGTCGGACGAAGTTCCACAGAACCAGGATGACAATCTTGAGGGTAACGACGAAGACTCGAAAGATAAGAATGAACAGTCAAAGGACGAATCACAAGCTGACGAAATGGAAGATGAACCCGATGCCGAAAATCAGGGTGAAGAAAATTCCGATGAAGGAGAAGAAGAGAACGAAGAAGAGCAATTAGGGGAGCAAGAAGATGAAGTCAAGAATGACGACGATGGCGAAGCGCTCGATGAGCATGTTCCTGAGTCTGAGGTCTTGGATCTTCCCGAAGACATGAATCTTGATAGTGAAGGTGAGCAGGATGAAGCTGAAGAAGAACAGAAGGATGACGACATGGATATGGAAGACGAACAAATGCCCGACAATGTTGATTCTGCTTCAGAGGCCGAGAATGAAGAAGGTATGGAAGAAGAAGTTAAGGAAGAAGAGGACCAGCAAGAAGGGGAGAATGAAGAAACTGGAGAGCCTGAAGAAAGCGCCGAGAATGAAGAAGATAACGAAGAGGACGCTGCGAACGAGGATGTGAACTCGGATGTTGAAGAACTCAAGAACGAGAACGCTGAAGAGGATCAGAAAGCTGATAATGCTTCCAAACTTGAAGCTGAAGGTAATGATGGTGCTGACCAAGATAATGATGCTGAAGAGATCACTTCGGATGTTAAACAGGAGAGCGGCAACCGTGGCCAAGGAGACGACAATGAAGACACCCAAGAAAATGAGGATGTTGGAGCAGCAGGTGGTGCCTCACTCCAGATGGACCAGAAGGACGATTCGAGCAACTCAAATGACGACTCGAAGGATGAAATTTCGGAGTCTTTGAAGCAGCTCGGAGACTCGTTGAAGGAGTTCCACCGTCGTAGGCAAGAAATCAGAAAGGCCAGTGAGCGTGATGAACAACTGAAGGAGTCGGCCAACGAAAACTTGGACGAGTTTGAGCATGTTGATGGTGACAATGCCGATACCGATACTCAAGCAATGGGCTCTGCCGACAAAGACCAGGTGCAAAAGATAGACGAAGACAAGGCAATGGATCAAGAAGAGGAACACGAGGAAGCTGAAGTCAAAGAAGAAGTTACAACGAAGGATGAAGATGCAGAACTAGAAAACCCCGAGGTCAAAGAGGACGTTGAGATGGAGGAAGAGGCCAAGAATGAAGACTCCATCGATGGACGGATCCATCTGACCTTTAAGAACGAGCAGGTCTTTGACGCTGACCAAAATCAAGTGAAGGTCGAAGATATGGACGAGGACGAGGAAGATGTTGAGGAAGAGGTGAACATGGAAATCCAAAAACCTACTTCGGAACAAAATGCCGTTATTGACTATGAGACGGCGCTGAAATTATGGTCCTCGAGTGAACAAGCAACGCAGGAATTAGCTTCTGGACTTTGTGAGCAGTTGCGGTTGATTTTGGAACCCACCATGTCAACCAAGCTCAAGGGAGACTACAAGACAGGAAAGAGGTTGAACATGAAGAGAATTATCCCATATATTGCTTCTGATTTCCGAAAGGACAAGATTTGGTTGAGAAGAACTAAGCCTTCTAAGAGACAGTATCAAATCATGATAGCAGTCGATGACTCCAAATCCATGACCGAGAGCAACTCCCACGAGCTTGCATTCCATAGTATTGCCCTTGTGTCTAAAGCATTGACACAGCTTGAAAGTGGAGAAATCTCGATTGTCAGATTTGGTGAAGATGTAAAGGTGGTTCATCCCTTTGACAAGCCTTTCAACTTTAAAGATAGTGGACCTCAAGTGTTCCAATGGTTTGACTTCCAGCAAACGAAGACTGACGTTAAGAAACTTTGCTCAACGTCGTTGGACTTGTTTGAGAAGGCTCGTGCATCGACAAGCACCGATATTTGGCAGTTGCAGATCATCATATCTGATGGTGTATGTGAGGACCATGAAAGTCTTTTAAGACTTGTGCGTGAAGCTCGCGATAAGAAGGTGATGCTTGTGTTTGTCATTCTTGATGGCATAAACCAGAAAGAGTCGATTCTCGATATGAGTCAAGTGAACTACGTTCCAGATTCCCATGGGGGCACATCTTTGAAAGTCACAAAATATTTGGATTCATTCCCCTTTGAGTTCTATGTCGTGGTGAAAAACATCAATGAACTTCCTCAAATGCTTTCATTGATCTTGAGACAGTACTTTTCGGAGATATCTAGTATTTAAGTGTTTATTGAATGCATTGTATGAAAAAGACAGTTTATCTACTTCGTATTGTTAACCACTCTAGCAATGCAGATGGACATATCATCAAGCTTGCCACCTGTGCTAGTGTTATGACCATACTTGGCAGCTGGAAGGGCATTAACTTTTTCATTGTAAGGTGTGTAAGCATAATCATCAAAGGCGACTTCCTTCGCTTTGATCAATATGTTATTTGCAGCTTTTTTCAAGCTATCTTTTCTCAAATTTAAGCTCTCATCGAGATAATGTACAATTTCCCACTCGTACAAATTGTCAGAAATGCCGTCGGAGCACATCACGATAATGTCACCTTCTTTCAATTTTATGGAGTCAACCCACGCCATTTCTGAAGGCAACTGGCCCAAAGTTTGCGTTCCTATTTGCTGTGGACAAAGATCAGATATCATTTGCTCTTTGTTCGTTTCTATAATGTCACCGTCTCTAATGATGTAGAGCTTGGAATCGCCAATGCTGATCATTTTGAGATATTCTCCACTCAACATCAGCAATATGAGGGTAGAAGAGCCACTGAGACCCTGAAGGTCCATCAAGTGGGAAGTATGCAAAAAGGAGTCGTCCAAAATTTCGTCAATGTCTCTCTTGTTGAGATGATGAGGGGCATGGCTAAACTTGTACTCAGTCATGAGACGACTGAGTGTCTCCACCATCGAACGGGACCAGATTCCAGAAGAACAGTTCATGTCTTTCGTTTCCCAGCCCGTCACCCCGTCCGCGATCGCCATGACTGTGGGAGATATGAGCATGGCATCATCGCCAGCTTTGATCGACAAAGTATCCGCAGGCGAGCCATGAGGACGTCGCCTAGGAAGCAAGGTGTTGAGCTGGGTTGGTTCAGTCAAGTCGGACAACGAATGTATGGTTGGATTGGAGCCATCGCTGTGGTATGCATACGATGCGTAGGCGCAGTCGAGTTTGTATTTGTCATTAGTGATCTTTTTGAGTTGGTCTCTTGTCACCAACGGGTACTGGATGTATGGGTTGTAGTCGTCGGTTGTGTCTGGTTCCTTCGAACGAGATAAGAAGAAGTGACGGGCGCCACTAAAGATGCTGTATTGGCGGTGAGACTTGGCAAGGGTGCTCACCAAGTTGGTGAAAGACCGCTGTCGAGAGACGGATGCTATCATTTTGCAGCTTTAAATGTAAAAGTATAGACAGGGCTGCGGATCAGGTTGCCGTGCACGGCTTTGTATCAAGGCTCTATATGTTCCTGATCTGATTACCCACACCAATCGAGTTATGCTCTGGAGCCAGAAATCAAATAAGAAATGCAAAATGAAGTTTGGCCAAAGTTGACAAATCACAAAAAAGGTTACTTTTCTGTTTCCATCACTTCCTTTTATGTGCGGCGATGTTCCCCTCATCGGAGCGGAGTTTCGTGCGAAAAAGAAAAAAGTGAATTTCGGGCGCATTCGGAGTTCGGAGTCCGGCATCTCCCGACATACACAGCTATCGGTGGCTAGGTTTATATACACTATTTGGCTATTCAGCAACAACGGCATCGTAGATAACCCGGTATGGCGCCCTGAACCCGGTGTGTAGTTCGAACTGTCTTTCACCCTGGTGCACCAACATTTCCACCCCAGGCACCACAGTCCATTTGAACTTGTCTTGTGCCAATTCCATGATTGGTGTTACTCTTGGTTTATAGGCAGCTTCAAGTAACGTAGGAGTAACTCCATGGCTGTTTTCGCTTCCCTTGGCCAATAAAGTTTCCAAGTATTTCAACAATTGGGCCTCAATGGGCTTGTCCGCTGGAATGCACGACACGGCCAAAGTGACAGGCTCGGCCAGCTTGACCAATTCTTCACCATCCAACACTTCGATTCCATATTCTTCAGGAAGCGATTTCTTGATATCATGAACCTTGCTTGCGGTTCTGTTGATCATGTAGATCTTCTTACACCCCATCTGGTGCAAAGCAAATACCGCAGCTCGCGAAGTACCTCCTCCACCAACGACAAGACCACACTGGGTGCTGGATCCATAGGCGCCAAACTTGGCGAACGAGTTGCTGATTCCCACCCAGTCGGTGTTGTCTCCCACAAAGACATCGGTCCCATTTTTTTTCACCAGACAAACGGTGTTCACAGCACCGATGGTTTTCGCAGCCTCCGAAAGCTCATCGACGTATTTCATGATATCGAGCTTCAATGGCATGGTGATGGCCAAACCGCCAAAGTCTGGCTGTTTCATCAACTTTTCAAACACTTCCTTAGCATCGTCAGACTCATATCTGTCAAACTTGTAGGGTAAGCCTAAGCATTTGTACCCAGCATTGTGCAAAGGAGGTGATCTCGAGTGCTGGATCGGCTTACCAATAACCCAGAAAGACTTGGCACCAAGAAGGCCGATTTGGTTTGCAATGCCATTGATTTCTCTAACCGTCAACTGTCCTGGTGCCGCCTTTTCGGTGAGGGTATCAGAAGTCACCGGAGTAAGCACCGGGTTCAACACTCGAGACAACTTTCCTTGCTCGCCCATATTTATGGCGATCAACGGCCGCGAGGTGTGGAGCTGTCTGAAAGATTCCAAATCGACATTGTCCTGAACCAGCTGGGCACTTCCAACAAGCTTGACAATATCGGCACCAATATTGATGGCTTGCTGGAATCGGTTATCCCATTCGGGTTCTTTCCAAGAAAATTCTCTCTTAGGATCGTGGAACGAGGCTATGATCTTGGTGAAGACGTTGGCAGACAAGATCTTCTCGATTGTCTTCGAAGGATACGTCAATTGAAGATCCAAGTAGACGACACCAAGTTTGATGGCTAAAAGCGAAAGACGCTCGATGGTGTCGATGTCTTCATCAGGAATCCTACCACCTTGTGAAACTGTTCTCACCGTAAAAATGATAGGAATGTTGAGATACTTTCTGATGATGGCTGTCTGTTCAGCAACAAAAGTACTTGACAAATCCTCCAAAAGGTCGACACGCAATTCCACGGCATCACACCCAGCGGTGACAGCCTCAAGTTTGTCGCTAACAGGCGCCAAGTTGGGGAACGTTAAACTGACAAATCTAGAAGGTCTTGCAGGTAACACAGGTTCCTCATTTCCAGTGATCATCTTGACATAATTGATGAAGGATGTCCTCAAGCGACTGAACTCAGATGGACTAGAACATCTGGAAGAATAAAAGTGGAAGTTGGAACATTCATGGTACCACTTCTCTCTCCTCAACCAAACATCTTTTATCTCTTCAGCGTAAGCTGGACGAGTGGTATCGGCAGACAAAAATGTCATGGTGTCTCCCAAGTCACGGTGCAAATGTAACACAATGCCCCCACTTTCATAGTACAGAACTAGAGAAGCCCTGGCCTCTGCACCTTCAACAATCCCACCTCCAGTTGCAAGGACATAGCCGTGACGATACTTGGTGAAACAATCCTTAGCAAGCAAGGCTTCTTCCTTTCGAAATTCATCCCATCCTTTTTCTTTGACAAAATCTCGAATATCGACGCCCAATTTCTTCTCGAGAAGGTGGTCAAGATCCAAAAATTCAAACCCCAAGAATGACGCCAACCACTGTGAAAGAGTTGTCTTTCCAGAAGCACGCATGCCAATCACCACTATACTGCTTCTTCCGTTTCGCTTCGTCTTGGGAACCGAAGGCACATCATGTCCGGTTAATTTGACACTGAACTTGGTGTGCAACACATCCCACCAGCCGGGCCATGTCTTTCCAGTACAGGATCTTTCTTGGATCAAAACAGGATGAGAACACATTCCTGCTAGCAATGAAAATGACATAGCCACTCTGTGGTCATCATATGTCTCCACACCTCTACCTTGAGGGATCTTCAAATTCTTGTAATCGATACCATGGATCTCGATTCCATCGGGAAGTTCGTTTGCCAGCACTCCAAACTTGGCTAGCTGTGTCACCATCGCTTCTATACGGTTGCACTCTTTAACACGCTGATTTGCAATGCCAGTAATTGAAGTTGACTGAGAACTATTGGCAATAGCTGCCACCACAGAAGCCGTCAAAAACGCATCAGTCATTGGCTCCATATCCACCGAAGCGAGTGGCTTGAGTTGTCCACGAGGGGGACCAACTACGGTGGTGGAAGTCTCAGTTTGCTCAACAGTGCATCCCATAGGTCTCAAGACATCAACCGCAAATTTGGCATCGCCTTGAAGAGACGTAAAGCCAATATTAGGAACCGTGCAAGAAGTGCCTGTCACAGCTGCGAAAGCCAAAGGATACGTAGCAGAAGAAGCGTCAGACTCTATGACGTATTCCTCGGGATTCTTGTAGGTTGCCTTTGGAATATGGTATGTGTGCTCCTCGGTGGTGGATTTCACCACTTCCACTCCAAAATTCTTCATCATAGCTATAGTCATGTCAATATAAAGCTGGGAAATGGGCTTTCCTCCCACCAAAGACAAAGTGACGGGCTCTTGAGCATATGGAGCTCCCATTAAAATCGACGACACATACTGGGACGAAATGGTGGCTGCCAACTCTATTCTTCCACCACTGAATCTCTTGCCGGCTTCTATCTTCAAAGGCAACGAGCCTTCACGGTTCAAATACTGGATTGAAGAACCATTGGCCGTCAACGCATCCACAAGAGGACCAATGGGTCTTTCTTGCATCCGTGCATTTCCAGTAAGAACAACGTGCTTGGGGCCATTGGAGCTGACTTCTACGAGAGCAGCCACGGTAGTCAAGAAACGGGAAGCGGTTCCGGCATTTCCAAGATAGAGTTCCTTGTCTGTGCTGAGAAGCTTACCGCCATTTCCAGTCACCACGATTGTCTCTCCACCATCCTCGGTGGATATCTGGGCTCCTTGAAGCGCGGAAACAGCATCCAACATGTGCTTGGTATCGTCAGAATGCAAAAGGTTCTTTATACGGACAGTGCCGCTTCCCAATGCGGCCAAAATCAAGGCACGGTTTGAGATGGATTTGGATCCGGGAGGAACTACCACTGTCGATTCAGTCGACGAAGATTCAGGGAATGGATGAACAAAAACCTCGTCCGTCATCACAAATCCCAAATCCTCAGGAGAAACTTGGTGCGCTTTCTCTTGGTAACATTTGCCTATGGTGTCCAAGAGCACACATTTTATCTTACTTCCGTCATTTTTCTTGTCAATTGCCATTTTTTTCAACAATAAACCCAATTCAAGGTCATGTCTCTTGTGTCCGATCTTCTTCAAGAACGACTTGTCGTCCACTGAGATGGGAAGTCCGTATGCTGCAAGACATTTGGAAAGTCTCGCAACCGAGACAGGCGACAAAATACCCAAGTATCTGGACAATTCGGCTTCCTTAATCATTCCAATGGAAACACATTCACCGTGAAGAGCCTGGGGAGTCAAAATGGCCTCGATTGCATGACCGATAGTGTGTCCAAAATTGAGAAGGTTTCTTAAACCCGCTTCTTTTTCATCAGACGACACAACCTGAGCCTTGACTCTGATAGATTCTAAAACGGTTTTCACCAAGTCATCCTTGATCAGAATAAGTTCCAAATCCGGGGCATTCACCACCTTCAAGAAGGTGTTGGCGAAACTTTCAAGTCTTGAGAATTCCGTCTCGTTCCATATCGCCGCAGTCTTCACCACTTCAGCCATTCCATTGATGAATTGGCGAGCGGGCAAAGACTCTAAGAAGGAAACATCAACAAAAACGTAGTCGGGCTGGTGGAAAGAGCCGATAAAATTCTTTCCCAACGGCGTATCGATGGCAGTCTTTCCACCTACGGAAGAGTCCACCATGGCCAATAAAGTGGTCGGGACTTGAATGACGCGGACACCTCTCATAAACGTAGCTGCCACGAAACCAATCATATCACCTATAACACCACCTCCTACTGCCAAAATGACGGTATCTCTGGTACATCCCAGCTCAAGCAAAAAGTCCTCTACAGCGGCTTTGGTTTCCCTGCTCTTGTTGTTCTCGCCAGGTGAAACATTGTAAAGCAAAAGCCTTGATTCTGGACGGAACTCTTTAAGCCCAGCCTTGAATTCTTGCACCAACTTGGAGTAGGCACTGGTCTGTGCCATGTTCTTGTCGCTAATTATCACATAAGTCGAGGAGGCTTTCGTAGTGAGGGTCTGCCTGACAATATGTTCTTGGATACGGTACCCAACATGGATAGTCTCGGAGCCTAAAATGGCCACCTTGTCGACATGCATGAGGAATTGGGTGTGCTTGGTTGAACTAAGGCCTGTGGGTTGAAAAATTATGATTCATATCCAGCGGTACACCCATACATAAGCCCACGGTGAATCGACTATAGTATCAAATCGGTATATAGCTATGATATTAAATATGGCTCTTGATGAATTCTATACACTCTTCTTTTGTTCCCTGTGGGTGATCAAGCTGCCACACTAAGATCTTGTTTGTAACTTCTCCCATCCAAGGTCCGGGTTTTTTGTTCAATTCCTTGGAAAGGGTCTTACCGTCAACCAAAGGCTTCACAGTATGAACGTCCCAGAGCGACTCACTGTCAATGTGTCTGATTAAATTTTCGTATTTGGCGAGGGAATCGTGGCTTTGAGATAAAACCAGCTCTGATAATGTTGGGACTTGAGGATGCGGTGCGACCAGAACTGGCACTTGGAACTCGGGAATTTGTAATAACTCCGCAAAAGCGTAGACCAAGACACTCAAGGAAGAATAAGCTTTGTACTTGGCCAAAGTCGTTCCTAGTTCAGATCTCTTTATCGCGCCACTGTCAAAGAAGTCTTGAAAAGCACCAGTGGTCTGGTTATGCTCTTTGACGATCGTCGACACCGGCTCAAAATCGTGCTTTCCTAGTCTCAATCCCTCCTTCAAAATTAATTCGGGAACCGATGATTCTGCTGGACGCTTGGGATTTGCTCGCAATGCTGCATTCTCGTAGGGGAGTAGAACTGCACTCAAGTAGAATAGCTTTTGTAAATGCTTATCCAGAAAGACACCGGCGAGCACTTTTTGGAGACTCAGAAAGTTGTTTTCGATTAGTGTAGTGAAAACTTTGAAAGACGTCGACAACCCCGAAATCTGGTCGTCTATCAACGCAGAACGGTGTTTCACAGCATCCAAATGAGCTGGCTGGTTGATTTCGTTGATTGTCTTTTCAAGAGTGCCAACGTTGAAAATGCTATTCGTGAGCCCCACATGGCTTATCAAGCGAAGGCCGTAATTGGGGTTGTTGCCCATGAGGATTTTGTCCAACTCGACTCCTACTCTTTCTCTGCTGATCTTGTGGATCAAAGCTTGTTTGATTTCGTCTGTAGTCATCGCCTCGAGGGTATTGGATTCAATTTGGAAATCGAATGTGCTTGAAAAACGAATAAGACGCAACACTCGCAAGGGGTCATCTAGAAACGTCTGGTATGGGGCTAGCGGAGTTCGCAATATGCCATTTCGCAAGTCATCGAGGCCCTTTCCTGTAAAGTCCTCAATTTTATCCTGATTCAAATTATAGAACAAAGCATTGAGAGTAGCATCACGACGAAGCGCATCCTCCTCAGCGGTTCCACACTCTATAACTGGAACTCTGCTATCTGCCGTGTACTTCTCGGACCGAAGATTGACAAAATCAATATCTAATCCGAAAAGCTTGGTTGTACAAGTTTCCAAATGCTTGGACTTATCGGGATTCTTCTTGATTGTGTGCACAGATTGAGCTTTCAATTGTGGGTCTTCAGCTGCCAAATATTCGAGCAACCTGGAGGCGAATTCCTCACCCGAGAGGTGGTTTATGGCAATGTCAAGATCGTGGCTCTGTTTTCCCAATAATTTGTCCCGAACCCATCCTCCTGTGATTCGAAGTTCGAGCTGTTGCGGTCCACTTTTGTCCTTGTTGTACGATTCGCAGAAACTGAGCAATGCTCGACAGATGTCCAGTTCCGCGGGTTCGAGTTTAATGGGGTGAAGTTGAAACATGGTGCTAAAATGACGAATATTCCTAGTGCAACGGTGCACGAAATGGTACATTCGTTGGTGCGATGAGGTCGGGAATTGCAAACCTAGATTGTGGAAACACACACAGAATTGGTGCTGTTTTGGTTCTGGGGTGAGGAATAGACTCAAAAATGATAACTATTAGATGACTGTGAATTGAAGAACTTTTAAACTGGTTGTTACAACCTCTGCGCACCGGCGCACCTTGTAACCACCACCCGGAGTATTCTTACAAGTACTTCGCCTGCGTAGCGTAATGGTTAACGCGTTTGACTTCTAATCAAAAGATTGCGGGTTCGACTCCCGCCGTGGGTTCCATACCGTGCGGATTTAGCTCAGTTGGGAGAGCGCCAGACTGAAGTTCACTTCGGTCTCGAAATCTGGAGGTCCTGTGTTCGATCCACAGAATTCGCATCTTCTTTTTTGTTTTTGGTGCTGTGACTGATGGATCTTGGTTCCTTATCCTTTCCTTATAGCCAGAAAAGCGACCTAATATCGCTTTCCAAGGCTTGTTTCACAAACACAGACGACAGTTTTCGCTATACTTTCGAACTTCAAGACGGCAAATGCTCTGCCACAACCAAAACAGAAACCTCTTCTGGCGCCAAAGTCCTCGAAGAGCCATTGGAGTTTGTTCAGAACTTGGACTCTGACAATGTTTCGGCTCCGTTATTGACAAAAGTGCCGGCAACCTTTTTCAAAATTAAATTATCGTTGCATATAAATGGCTTCGTCAATACCACTGATCGGGCCATTTACATACTTAAATCTCGAAAAAGTCCCGATGTCCACCAGTTACAAGGTGGTTCGTTGCTGCCTTCCACGGAATTGTCCAAAATCAATTTCCAAAGCTTACCGCTAACTAGTGGAGAAAAAGATCAAAAAATCGTCATAAATGATACCTTCAGCAACAGCCTCTTCCAAGGGTGTCCCTTAACCGTATCACTTTGGGACTATGATCCAAAAGAAAACTCTTATACGCAACTCTTTCAGTTCAAGGTTTATATTGAAGAAACGAACGACGGGCTCAATGTTGGGGAAGCTACAAAAAAACCATCCGAGACCGCCACGACTAAAGTGTCTGACTTCCGAAAAGCATTCAACTTTCACCTCGAAGATGGTCCCGAGTTTCGCAAGATCTTGCTGACCTACGAGTCTGAAGTTCTGCGGTTTCGCAAAAGCGTTGTGGGCTTCAGTGAAGAAATAAAGTTACTAGAACACTACCTCAAACGAGTCAACCACTCCAAATCACGAATCATCGACTTCTTTAACCAGATCACCGCATTCCAAAAAATCCTCCCTCGTGAACGTATGAAACTTGAATTTTCCCGCTCATTGGACTCCTTGTTTGACCCGTTTAATCATAATGTTCGGTTTCTCCTCTCGCGAGTGCTTCCGGCCACCATTCTCCAAAAAGCCATTACTTATGTGCCTGTCGACAGTGGTGCTAATGCAGACTTTTTGGGTTCAGTAGAACTCTCTCATATCAAAAAGCAATTCGAAGCTCGCTCCAAGGACTACTACAGTTGGTTGAACAAGTACCTTTCCAACGAGAAAGAACGACCCGAGCTGAAGCTTCTTGCAAAAAGGAAAACCTTCGAGCTCTCCAAATTTGACTACTTGAACCAACTCAACATGGCATTTAATAACCAATATCTCAACCAAGTCCTCGAGAACGTCTTTCGATTTATTCATTTGAGCACCGTTCAAGGTCCGAATCCTCTCATAGATACTAAGGCGTTTGAAGACAAGTCGCATGAATCAGATCTCTTGTCCGATGAGTACACCATCTACTTCAACATAATCTCACGGTTCAACAGTGAAAAGCATCAACTCCGGCAATTGATTGAGGCTAGTAGAACTAATGAGGAGCTCTCGAGCCTCATAGCTCAAAATCGTCTCAATACAGTCGAAGTAACAGATCCAGAGCTGAAAACTGACGATCCAGTTGTTACAAAGTCCAATATGGACATAGTCTTCCAAAGGCCTTCTGAAACAGAAAACGCTGTCACGGCAATACCGATAAATACGGACCAGATTTCAGAAAAATCGGGTATTTTGTTCACTCTTGGTGGGCAAGGCAAGCAAGGATGGCATAAGGAATGGATCGTTCTATCACGAGGAAGATTGACGGAATATTCAGATTGGAGACTGGGAAAATCTCAAGTCAAGAAACCTATAGATATTGCTCTCACAAGCGTCAAAGCAGTGAATTATGATAGACGGCAATATTGCTTCCAGATTAGTACTTCCGACGGACACCACCACACGTTTCAAACTTTCAATGAAGAAGAGCGTTCGAAATGGCTTCGAGCTCTCTACAATGCTGGCCAACAGGTTGACACTACAAAGCTTAGAGAGGACCGCGGCGATAAACAGGTAAGGAAAAACCTGGAACGAAGGAAGAATTTGGGCAGATTGAAAACGGCAGGAAATCATGTGGTGAACACTATTATACCTGGCCAAACCCACGACTTATCGGTGTCTCCAGTATCAATTCATTCCAAGCAGGAAAAAGAGATGGATTATCTTGCAGTCGTGAGATCCAATCCAGAAGACTTAAACAACATCTGTGCTGACTGTGGTAGTACTGAGGCTGTGGAATGGGTATCAATCAACTTTTTAACTGTGTTTTGTGTCCGGTGTTCGTCGTCGCACCGTAGCTTGGGTTCTCATATAACTCGAATTAAGTCGCTAAAGTTGGACAAATTCGCCGACGAAACCGAAGCACTCTTGAAATTCGTGAGTAATCGTACTGCCAACAGTTATTTGGAAACTAATTTACCGGCCAAAGAGAAAATTTCCCCTACTGTTCTGGATGCGAATCGACTCGAGTTTGTTAAACGAAAGTACGTGTTCAAGTCCTACTGTGAGAAGTACCCCGACGATGATAACCTATTGGTGAGAGCGATACAAAAGATCAACGTTCCTGATGTCGCTCGATACCTCGCATGTGGAGCAGATCCCAATATGAACATCAAGATTAATGTGAACAAAGCAAAAGAAGAACCAAGCCAGTTTCGAACTGTGACTTTGTTTGAGTATTCACTAAAGAAACTGATCGAAGTCGATACTCCCACCGGCTCCAAAAAACTATTTGTGGTGTCGGAACTTATTATCTTGAATGGAGGAAAGGCTGAAAAGTTCAACGGCAGCGAACCACAAATCAACGAGGACAATGCTTCGGAACTAGGCCTCTCAGAAGAAGCCATAACCTACTGGAAAGCTCGCAGATTGAGGCTTCAAGGGCTCAAGAGCCCTGCGGCATAAGTACGTTTGTGGTCCAAACTTATGTACAAGGGTGTCTGTGTCGGTGCGATTGCAAACTGCTTTTGCTATGGCAAACAAGTACTGTCTAGAAAAGTGCATAGGAAAAGGCAACTTCGGAGATGTCTATAAGGCTGCATGCAAACGCTCGGGCAAGGTTGTTGCCGTTAAAGTGGTCAACCTTGATGAATCATTGGATGACATGTTCTTCATGGTGCAAGAAATCCAATTTTTGTCATTGATGCGTTCGCCTTATATTGTGCAATACTTGGAATCTTTTGTAGAAAACTCCAATATGTGGATTGTCATGGAGTATTGTGGCGGCGGTTCTGTGGCCGATGTGTTGAAATATTGCAAAAAGTTTGACGAGAACATCGCGGCGTACATCATCAAATATGTGCTTCTTGGCCTTAGTTACCTCCACATGCAAAAGACCGTGCACAGAGATATCAAGCTGGCCAATGTATTGGTGAAAAATGATGGGTCGATCAAGTTGGCGGATTTTGGAGTCAGTGGGGAAATGTCCTTCACCACACGCAAGAGAAACACTTTTGTGGGAACCCCGTACTGGATGGCGCCGGAGGTGATTGTGCATTCCAAGCTGGGCTACAACGAAAAGGCGGATATCTGGTCCACTGGCATCACCACCATTGAGCTCATTAAAGGTGATCCCCCGTTAGCCGACTATGATCCCATGAAGATCTTATTCAAGATACCCAAACAGGAGCCTCCGTTGTTGATGGGGGACAAGTATAGCATTGAGCTCAAGGGCTTTTTGGAGAAATGTCTCGTCAAGAATCCCCGCAAACGGTCCAGCAGCACTGAGTTATTAGACCACCCGTTCATCGGACTTGCTGCGGAAAAGCAAGATTTTTGCAAGCTTCTCCGAAGGCGACGCACCAGTTTCTTGGACAAATACAGGAGGCGTCCTCGAAACCCGATCAGAACTATTGCTGGGGCCGGGCCTTCGATCAATTGGGACTTTCTGTCGGATGGTCTTCACGCCAGTGCATTGAGTGAACCCCGCCTGTCGCCCGAAGGCAGTGGGGGGCTTCTGGCCCAAAACACTCCCGAGACGGCCGCTACGACTCCCCCGTCCGGTCGGTTGGTTGTTTTGGATAGTTACGGTGACTTGGTACGTCTTTGTCTTGAAAGGGTCAAAGCGCGGGCAAGCCTGGACACTGTTGGCCAGTCATTGGATCCATTGGAAACGCTAATCAAAGAGATCGAAGACAAGCACCCCGGTTTCTGCCGGGCTATGGTGATGGAGATTGTCCATGTGTACTACAAGATGCAACATCGCAGCAGTGAGTAGATAAGAGTAGTTATGTATGGAAGCGGACTGCGAACGTGCAGATGAGATTTTCAATATACGAGTTTTGAAAGAGAAGTGTGCCGCGGAAGAATGGTTGCAAAGTCAAATCAAAACAAAGGTAGATTTGCGGAGATTAGCAGAGAAGCATCTTCCAGCATCGCCGATCTTCAAAGCGTCCCTCGGCATTGTTGCAACATGTTGTTGTGCAACATGACTAAATTATGTTTGTTGCCTGATTATGTTCGCACCGGCCTATTATAGTTCGCACCGGCTATAATAGCTTCCCGCGCAACAATTTCGCACCGCGACAGGCATGGCTACAATGTTAGGGCGCCTCCACCGCGTTTCGCGCTTTTCCTGCACCCCACCGCAAGATACCCTTCAGCTGTATAAACATACTAAAGACCGTCATCACTGTTTGTATTTGAAAGACTTTTGATTTCTCGGCGTGTGGACGCCCTAATTCTTGACCATTGTACCTTTGCACCAGTACCTTAAAATACTCATCAGATCATAGAAAAAGTTGAAAATTTCCTACCCATCTATGACCGGTCCTCCCCAAACTCCACGTTCTTCGGGGCCCCGAGCTGCCATAACCCCGTCTTTCAGCTTCGGCCTTGGGTTCCTGCCCTCGTTTCAGTTCAGCCCTTCAAGACTCATCTCTCCACAGCGTTTTTTCCAGGTGGGACTGGCGGGATCGACGCTTGCACGCGCCATCGAGCCGAAAGAACCGCTTTCAAACAACAATACCACCGTCTTTTCTGAGTCCAACGAGCTCCATGTACCCGCCAACGGGACCTCGTCGGCCAATGACTCGCTCAACGACAGTCTTTGGTCCATTAACTCGTCCCAACAGGTGACAGGGATCTCGTCCATCTACGAAGAAGAACCCGAAAACAAGCCTTACGCGACCCCCACCAAGTTGATCGTCACGAAAAGCCCCGGGAAAAACCCAGGAGTGACAACGGGACCAAACAACCCTTTTGACGTTTCAGCGACCTCGCCGGACTCCGGATCGGCAACCTTTGAAGATGGAGCCGCAACCGCCACTCGAGTCCCAGGAAGATCTCAGCTAGAGCAATTGGCGTCGGCAAAGAGAAGACGCATCCAGAAAACATCATACCAGGGACTTGACGACAGTCCTGATGATCAGAATGGCCCCGGTGGTCATGATCAGGCCGAGAGAGTGTGGACCGGCGAACTAGACAAGGTGCTCTATCTGGCGTATTTGAAGTACAAGGAGTTTAAACTGACCCATGGTGACTCCCCCGGCCTCAAGACAACCTCCCAAAACAACATAATCTCAGCCATGATTTTCAACAAAACGGGAAGCAGACGGACGTCCAAACAAATTGCATCCCGTCTTCATAGACTTCTCAGACAGAGCAAGCCGTCGTTTTCTCAGTTGCCCAAGGTGGAGATTCCTCAGTCGGTGTTCACATCAAGTGAAGAAGTGTCGCCGCTCAATGGCACAAGCAAGCAGATTGATGAGGATGTGAACTCATTGCTTGTTTCTTCACCATTCCCTGAAAGTTCCGTTGACGACAAATACGTGCTAACACCATCGGACATCACCATTGCTTACATTAATCGGATAGATACCGCCAAGTCGATTCAATTCACCAAGCTTCTGTCGGTAAATGAAAGAACGATGGACATTGTTCAGATGCGGGAGCTTCTTACTCCGCCAGTCAACGAGCTTTTTAAAGACTCCTTCCTCACCAAGATAAGCTGCAACGGCGTCTCCATAAGCCATATTCGGCATTGCATCAACATCAGCACCACAAGCGTATCGCCTCATTCGGCGTCGTCTCCTCTTGGGTCCTTATCTTCCGATGATGGATATTTCAAGGCAAATATCAAGCTTCGTGTCGAAGCAAACCACCCCGCAAACAGCACCCTTGCGTGGAAATGCTACACCCAGATTTTCAAAGAAGATCAAAGCATTCTCAAATACAACGAGGACGTGAATGCATATCCATTGGGAGAAAATTACGATCTTCCCATATCATTTCTGAAACAATTCTGGTCTGGATACCTCACTTACATGCAAAACGGTGGGTATGACGAAAGTTCGATGAATGAGCTTTCTATCGTACAGGTGATATATTTCGGAGACGGCGACTTTGATCCCGCAAAGTCTACTGTGTGTGGTATTTTATCCCATGTTTTCTCAATCCGATTAAATTCCGAAGGAAAATCCGATATTACCGTTATTAAACTAGCAGACAGCAAAGCCAAAGATTCCTTTCCTGAAGAGCCATCGGTTACATCTGCCCCTCCTGCGCTCAAAGTGGAACCATGTCAGCGCCCGAAGTTCGATGGACCAGTCAGTGCTCCAATTTATAATGCATCGATAGTAACCAATTTGAATCAAGAGTTGATCAGAAAACAAGAGGAGTTTAAAAGGGGAGATAATTCTCCAGGACGTTCCATGTCCGTCTACAGTCCTTTCTCCGGACAGCCTACTCCCAGACATTTTAGCACATCGACCCCAGCAAAAGACCTGCCTGGTTTATACAAGCAACCAATGCCCCAAGGACACACGATAAACCATAATATGCAACCGTATCCTCAACCCGCTATGGCCGTTGATAATGGTATGAACCGAGACCAAGCGTATCAACTCTACCATCAACTTTCTCAACAAATGCACCCATACCAAGCACCCCCACAACAAGCCACTGTCATGCAAAATATGATGCCAATGAACCAGGATCCGCAGCAAATGCTGCAAGAAATGCAGCAGAATATCATGAATCAGCACCGGTTAATGATGCAATACCAAGCACAATATCCACCAGTGTTGCAGCCAACCATGGCAGTGCCCAATTCCGCCCCTGCATCGCAGACGTATTTCTTTCAAGGTTCCGAACGTCAGCCCGTGGCAGTGCCACCTCCTACGAAACCTTCGGCAACGTCATCTTACCAGCCACCATTAACCGACACCAACAAGTCCAAACCTATGGAAATCACCTTCGTACCAATTCTCGAGTATGATCCTTCGAAGAACATCCCCAAAAAGCAGCGTATACCATCCAACTCGTCAGTCAACAAGATAGGCATGGGAGTCCATCGGTATGCACAGGTAAGTATGTACGAGCCAAACAAGAAGAAATAGCATCAATGTACGATATAAAAGAACATATGAAACAAATCAATGTTTTTGATACTTTCAGTCGTTATTCTCCTCAAATTTGTTACTATTCCTACTGCTTCTACTAGCTTCTCCTTTCTATTTTTTCTAGTGTATTCTGTTTTCTCTTTCCGCTATTTCTTCACCTCATCTCGCTTCTCAATTGTAAATAAAATCGCGTCCGCGTATTTCATCTTTCACCTCCAGCTACCCCAAGCATTATGGGTGTTACTGGACTTTTACAGCATTTGAAAGAGATCCAGGAACCCTCCAATCTTGCCGCATACAGAGGCAAAGCATTGGCTGTAGATACCTACGGATGGTTGCATCGTGGGCTCATTTCTTGTGCCCAAGAACTTTGTCAAAATCAACCCACACGAAAATACGTCAATTCCGTGATTAAGAAGGTTGATATGCTTCGCCATTTTGGAGTGGAGCCCTACTTGGTGTTCGACGGAGCTTATCTTCCTACAAAGGCAGAAACAGCAAAAGAACGTAGAATCAAACGAGACGAAGCTCAGCAAAAAGCCGACCTTTTCCTCAAACGAGGAGATAGAAAACTGGCGTGGAAAGAGTTCATGAAAGCGGCTGGAGTCACGCCCGAGATGGCCAAGTCTATCATGGTGGAATTGGACGCCAGGAAAGTCAAGTATGTGGTGGCTCCATACGAGGCTGATCCGCAAATGGTGTACTTGGAAAAAATTGGCGCTGTCGATGGAATTTTGTCTGAAGATTCTGATTTACTTATATTCGGGTGCCAGCGGCTTATTACCAAGCTAAACGATTACGGAGAATGTGTGGTGATCGACCGTGCAAACTTTCCCAAAGTCAAGAAAATTCCACAATTATCAAATTACACCCAAGAACAATTGAGACTAGTGGCCATGCTAGCGGGGTGTGATTATACCAAGGGAATTCCTGGCATTGGCTTGAAGACGGCATTTACACTTGTCTGGAAACATGGAGACCTCAAAGGCGTTCTCTCAGCATTGGACGCTGAAGGAAAGGTTCCCGACACATTTGCTGACGAAGTCTTCAAGGCCGACCTTGCGTTCCAGTTTCAAAAGGTTTTTGATCCGGTTGCAAAAACACTCAGGACATTGAACGAATATCCTAGTGACCTAGGCATCGCTGTCGAGAAAATTGAAGCTTGTTGCGGTCAGACTCTTGATGGTGATCTCCATTACCGCATATGTAGGGGCCATGTTCACCCCAATACTCACGAACCACTCATTTCTCGGGAACACAATATCACCTTGAAGAGCAAATCGATGACTGTGGAAACCACAAGGAAAACCTCTATCGAACAATACTTCACCAGTAACATGGTACTGAGTACTCCAAAGAAAAGCGCCCTGACTTCAGCCATTCAAAAGGTTTCACCTGTCAGTAAGAAGATTCTGAAAGTGATCTCTTCTGCGCGTAGTCCTCAAGCCTTACAAACCAGCAAGTTCTTTGCCAAGAGCACCACAATTCAAAAAAATGAAGTAAACTCACTTCAACCACGACCCACGGTTTCTGAGCCCAAGCCTAGCATTGCCGCCAACAGACCCCGGAGGTTGGAACCATTATCCGACTCCAGCTTGATGGAGGACTCGGATCTCCCCGATGAATTCTCTTCGCCTTTCAAGATGAAGGTTATGGGTACTATGGAAGAGGTTGATACTGATGAGGACAGAGAAGAAGTCAAAAAGACAGCGCTGGTCGACTTCGATGTTGATGAGTCAGATGAAGACATACAAGAGTCACCAGTGAAGTCCACTCATCTTGCAAGCGTGGGCAAATTGTTGCGTCAACATTACCTGTGTGGGTCTGAGTCTGTCGTTGATAAGCAAACGCTTCTAGGTAGACGTCCTCTCCAGGCGTTAGACCACAACAAAAAGAGGACCAATGAGGAGAATGCCCAAAAAACCAAGAGGCCAAGACCATCAGAGCCGGTTCAACTGGGCACCTCAAAACTTCAACGATTTGCATTCACCAGATCATGATATCGTACATTAATTGCATATTTTATAAGCCACGAAGGTGGCAGGCGCTGATGGCCAATTTGGTTAGCGTTGGGTAGGAATCGGCGCCTACAGCGTCGTTGAGCTTGTAAAGTTTTTTGAATTTGGAGACATCAACGAACGAAGCCAATGTCTCATCTTCAATTTTTACATTTTCGGGCTTGGAGTCAGAAGACAACAACTCTTCGACATGCTGGTTCACAGTTTCAAAGTCTTCGTTTCCAGTAGTGACATGGACTACAATGACATTGGGGCATCCTTCCTCAACGCCAAAGGAGCGAAATGCATCGGTGATTTTGTTTGTGGGTGAGAGGTTGAATATGATCTCGGTGTTCAACGTCTTTGCCTTCATGCTACCGAATTCTTTGTTTAATATGGACTTGTGGATACTGTTCAAAAGTAATTCTTGAGAAAGAATGAGGTTGGTATTTAGGAAGCAGAAATCATATGCCTTATCCGCAGCCACAAGATGCTCCTTGACCTGCTTGAGCTTTTCGGTGTTTACCCCGGTGAAGCAGGCGGCAAATATGCGGTATTGTGGGAATTGGGGAAAGCTAAACGTTGAATACACCATTCGAACTGGTCCAAAACTTTTCAGAATCAAAAACAGTTTTGTTCCTGCACACGCGCTCGGCTTCATCGAACCGTGCGCTTCATCAAAGGTGATGTTATGGGAGAATCCAGAGTGCCGACAGAGCTCCTTGACAACCTCTTTCACCCTCGTGCTCCTGGTGAGCGACGAACAGTGTATCCAGAACAAATCTTGCAACTTTCAGACAACGGGTTGCGATATAACGCATGTTTCCAACGCTACACCCGCCAGTTTGTAGACGACCGGCCCGACCAGATGGTCCGATGGCATGGGTCTGCCATTGAAAATGCCCTGAACAGCATCAATACTGTGTGGAACGAGAATGATCGAGGCGTCGTATCGCGGGAACGAGACGAAAGAGACCAGGCTACCACCCGAGCAAATGCAGCTACTTCGCTCTTTTCGTGGTCCACCGATAAGAGCTACCTCGAGCGGAAGAAGGCCAAGAGTGGCCCCAATGGCCGCAGTGCATCAAAGCCTGAAACCAGAGAAAAATCCAAATTCCAGACGTCCGAGTCAATGAGCAACAAGCTTGGCCGAATAGTGGAGATCGAGTCAAATAGATTCATCCGGGCACGGCTCAAAGAGATCAGCCTTCACCACAGCGAGCAGATGTCGCAGCAAATCAGCGAGCGCAAGCGTAGAGACCACGAGCGACATTTGGAGCGGTTGAAGATGAAGGAAGAACAGTATAACAAGGAGCTCGAGCAGGCAATGAAGGAGAAGAAGGGCGGGTTTTTTTCTATTTTCAACTTCACCAACCAACAGCAAAGCGTCCTGCCTTCGAAGTCGGAGGTTTTCAACGAAACCCTCTTTGATGTCAAGGAAGCCGAGTCCCCTTCCAAACCGTCCTCGGTGGCGGGGAGTCCCAGTAAAAATGTTGATGATGATGCACATGATTCTGATGAGGATTTTGCTGAGTTCACGGCCAGCCCGCCGCCGCTGATGCCGCCTCTGTTTCTGCCGCCGGCGTCGCAGCTGGTGCCCACGACAGCAATTCTGAACGTGGACCAAAAACACGACAGTAATGATGTTAGTCTATTAGACTTATGAAGACTACTAGATTGTGATGTAGTGTACGACTTTTTGAAGTCTACAAAATTGTGATGTAGTCTATTGAGAATAGGCCTATGTATAGATGCTTATGTTGTATTGTAGTGCTGGTGACTATGCCTTTTCTTGTTGCACCAAGCAGCCCAACCCCATAAATGCCTGGTCCAATGCTCGTTCGTATACTGCCTCCGGTCGCCAGCCTGCTCCGAGGTATTCTTTGTCTTTGGCAAGTTTGGCCAAATGAGGCTCGTTGTACTGGTTATCCAAGGTGTAGTAGGGTGTGAGGTCCCGGTCGCCCTGGAATGGTGTGAATGGAGTTTTGGGCATCTCAGCAGCCAATGCCTTGGCATGTTGAGCAAGAGGGTTTGTGTTCTCGAACTGCTGTTCGAGTTGGTTGGTGATCTGTTGGAGTTGCTGTTTGCGCATAGACAACCGCTTGTTGACTCGTGAATTGTTCTGAGCGATAATCTCATCGGAATCAATATTGGACGAGGAAAGACGATCCAACAACGATTGTTTCTGTTGTTTCTGATATTCCAAATCCTCCAATTCCATTTGGTGCTGAATTTTCAACTTTTCCTGCTTCATGCGCTCCATCGCCTCCTGGTACTTTTCCAAATCTGACGTCTTTTGACTTTCTCTCATATTGATCTCGAGGATATCGATTTTGTGGTCTTGCTCATACTTTTTGATTTCTTGTTCCGTGGCTTCCACGTCAACGCCGTTGATAAGATTGAACACCAACGTTTCCACGTGCTCCAAGTACAGATTGTATTCCTTGAGATCATCGAAATCGTCTTCGGTCTTGTTATATATGGCACTGATTCGACGACGAAGATCCACCTCTTTCTCGATTTTCAAGTCGTCAAAAACCTGTTTCTTGAACTTGTTTTTCCTCAATATCTTCCCACACCTGGGATATGGACACGGAGCTGGACCTAATGAGAATATTCGGTCGACGCATGATTCACAAATGTTGTGGTAGCATTCTGGATTTATCAAAAAATTCATATTGGGAGACAAGTACCTGTCAGTCTTGCAAATGGGACACATGTCCCGCGAGCGCTCATCATCTATCATGGCTGGGCGAAATGTTTCAAAAAGTGGAGTAGTTACGACTATTAGTAACGTTTTATCTCCATTCTTATGATGGAGCTCGCACCCAATGCACCAGTATCTAAATCTGATCGATGTGTAGAGATCGGACTATGCCACCGTCTCTACCGGCTCCTTTGCAGGTACTTGTGCAATCGGTGGTGCCCTTTTTGGTGTTATTGGTGTTCGGCTACTCTGACTATGCTATAGGGTACAGGTTGGGTTACAAGGAGATTTTCCAGCACCATACTCATGGCGCAGCGATAACGCTTTGGGTTTTACTTGGGTTCAGTCAAACAATAACTTTCTACTATTGGCTCCAGGTGTATATCAAGGGCCCCGGGAAGAGCCCTGTGTTTCCCGCTTTTGATTTGTATGCAAATATTGAGACTTTACCGGAATATTTCATGTGTGATGAGAATGGGTATCCATACTGGTGCACCACATGCCAGTCACTAAAGGTTCCTAGAAGCTTTCATTCCCGACGGACGGGCTACTGCATACTCAAGTTTGACCATTATTGCATTTGGTTGGGAAGTCTGCTTGGCGTTTCCAACTATATTTATTTCTTCAAGCTCGCCGTGTGGTTCGTGGTGATGATAATTATAGCATTGGTTTTCTTGATCGTGTACACGAAACCGAACCGCGACCGTGGCTCCCATTCCATCGACGGGAACTTTATAGCCATGTATGTGGTGGGCGGTTTTTGGTTCATCATGGCTGGTGGCTTGGTGGTTAGCCATATCTGGTATGTGCTACGGGGAACAACCACCATGGACGATCTTTCCGTCAAACAGCAGAAACGATACTTGCGCTGGCAGCAGGCGAAACAAGCTGGGAAAGCGGGAAGCCGGGCATCTCCTCGTCAGGAAAATGGTAAGCGCTACATAAACCTTCGTCACCAAGATGGGTCCCGAATTGTCGTACAGTATAGTCTCAAAGACCGGCCATATTCGTTCTCTCCAGGTTGCAACTGGATCCATACATTTCTCAATGGCAACTCGTACGTCTACAATGACACTTTACCAGAGACTAACTATTCGCTTTTGCGGCTCACCACGGCCATAGCGGTTTCGTTTGTTCCATTCGCAGAACTCGGTTTCAAGCCGAAGACCAAACCCATCGACCGCACCTCCGCTGCTGAGCACTATAACGACTATAACGAAGCAATTTCACCGTCTTTTTGCAAACTAATTGAGAGCAAGATTTCTGCTGGAGACTTCACAGTTGCAGCCCACTATCGGGCCTTTGCAGAAGCAGAAGCAAAAACAGTCTCCGAGAGAGACACTAGCGACACCGCAGGCGACAGTACAAGTGATAAGGTACAAGTTCAGGGTTAAAATAGCATATATACAAGACATAGTGGAACCTGGTTGTGGAGGCTGATGCGCATCTTCGCAGCTGCGAAATCTAATCTCATCTTATGAATTTGATCGGAGAAATCGTAGAGAAGGAAATCGAAGCGCCGGCAGAATTCAAGGCCGCTGATGTGACATCAGGGTTTCCTGCTGCTGATCTCTTGAAGAAGAAGCGTGCTTTGAAGTTCAAAGCGGCCCAAAAGGCGAATATCACCAAAACTCCAAACCATCAGGATGATGCTAAATCCACTTCCAAATCAGAGAAACCTACCCTGGAGGCCCAGAAAATACACCAGGAGAACCTCGAGAAGATAGCAAGTATGACTGATACCGAGATCATGCAAGAACAGCAAGAATTACTAAGTGGTCTCGATCCCAAGTTGGTTAAAACTTTGCTTAAGAGAAGTACGGCTCGTTCCAAAGCCCACCACGATAGCCACCAGCATGCAGAAGGATACGACGGATGGATTGGTGGCGCTAGGGACGGATCCAAGGTTGATTTGGGTCATTTAGATGAAGATGACGTAAACCGAGCACTCGGTTTGAGCGACGGTACCAAGAAGTCGGTGAGTTTTGCACCCACCATAGACTACCAGGAGCTTGATGACGACGAAAAACAGAACCTTGGCACCTGGGAAGATGTTGACGATGTGAAACAGTTAGCTGTTAATACTAATGCTGTCCAAGCAGACGACCAGGTAGCACCAGAAGAGTACCAGCTTTTGTCTGAGGAAGCGGAAAACGACGAGGAGGCAGAAGCCGAGGAAGGCGTCCATTTCCCCAAGCCAGTGAGCGACAAAGACGAGGACCTTGACCTTGACGACCCGAATTTTTTCGACAAGCTTCACGACAAGTATTATCCCGACTTACCCAAGGAGACTAGCAAGCTCTCGTGGATGACCACTCCCGTTCCCCAGAACGTCCACACTACCTATGAGTCAGTTTCCGACATACGATTTGATTTTCAGGGAAACATCGTCGAACTCCCAGACACAGAAGAGTCCATTAATAAGATTCCCACCTACCTAGGACTCCACCACCATTCCGATAATCCTAACCTTGCGGGCTATACCTTGCCTGAACTTGCACATTTGTCGAGGTCTGTAGTCCCGGGACAGAGGTGTATCAGTATTAAGACGCTAGGTAGGATTCTTCACAAGTTGGGGCTCCACAAGTACAACGTTGCCGAAGAAGTGAGCGCTGAAATTAACGAACAATTCGAAGAGATGCTCTGGAGTATCGTCGAGGAGCTTCGCATTATAGACACCTTGACTGAGGCAGCCGACGAAAACAGGACCAAGAACTTGTCGGTCAGAAACTATGCCTTGGAAGCACTTTGGTTGTGGAGACAAGGAGGAGGAAGGAAAGGAGGAAAAGAAAAGCATTCCGAAAACTTGGATGACTACATTAGTTGATGTACATATCCCAATAACGAACAAGTGGTAAAACGGTAAAACCAGTACTTGTTCAATTTAATGAAGATTCCAAGTCACAACACAAAACGTGAAGTGGTCGAATCGAGCTGGTCAAAACAGCAGATAAAAAGGATAGGTTTGTTCTACGCACATAGACACATCGAGCCGGTCAAGGAGGGCTGGGTAGCCAACTGGTCAACTTAAGTTGTGCGTGGCTACAAAGAGATTGGCAATGTATGTATTGGAGAACTGCAAAAAAATGAAGCGTGAAAATGTAGTGTGTTTTGTGCAGTCCCAGAGGAGTAAAGGATTCGAAGGTGAGATGAGGCGACGAGAGGAGGGAGATCACAGCGGCAAACTGACGTTGTTGTGACGACTCGTTTGAAACGGTACCCAAACGGTACCGAAACGATACTGTTACTCAAATTGGTCAGCACCTTCTACAAACTGACATTTTTTTCATATTGACATTCATATAAAGCTACAAAAAACGGTCTCAGGGACACGAAATAAAGCAAAAGTGGCACAATTGGTACAATTGAGCACAAATTAGTACATACCAGTACAAATCAGCACAATTTGCAATTTTGCAATTTTCCAATTTTCCAATTGCACAATCACCCCATGCCGCTCAACCAGTCGATCCGTAGGTAGCCCCGTTGTCTCCTCCCAAGCTGACGTACGACTCGCTGTAAGGGTAGCACAGAATAATGTAGTAGCAGTGAAGTAACCCAGGAATAAACCCAAGAAGACACAACAAAATGTTGATCCAGAAATCAGGCGATGCGATTCCTCTCTTCACCAACACAGGGATAGGGGGAATGAAGAATCCTATCAAGACCAAGAGCCAATCGCGTGCATGCATGACGAGTATCAGGAGCTAAATGTTGTAGGATGAACGAAACTGTTAAATAGCAATAGTAGCAAAGAATAAGCCCCCCGCACTGATAACAGGTATGACCCTAGCCCGTACACCCACAGTGAAGTGCGAAGGGTGCGTTCGAGTAGCATTTACGAGGTAATAGAGACGAAACCAATTTTACCTTTTGGTGGTACTTATATGTGACACTAGCATCGTCAATTGCTAGTCGCTGGCGTATTTTTTCCTTTTCGTCTTTATTTCCACAAATTTCCTGCCCATGCTTCCTCTTTTGGACTGCTCTTATGCACCACCCCACACGTTTCGACTATAAAGATAACGCCTACGGGATTTTGCCACCATGGTTTTCACCACCCCAGTGCTTCATTACGAGGCCGTGGAGTACGCAAACAACCGCAGTGAGCCCCAATGGGTGCCCAAGACACTCACCTTAGCCAAACTGAAAAATTGCAATCTGAGCGAAGAGTACGGCGCCGGCGACCACCAGATACTTGTCCGGGTCCAGGCTGCATCGTTGAACCCCATGGACTCGATGTTGTACAACAGCTACTACCGCGTGATTGGATATTTGAAAGGAAAGCTGGGAATTGGCGTTGACTACTCCGGCACCGTTGTTAGCATCGGAGCATCTGCCGCTAAGAAAACCAACTTTACGGAGGGCGATGAGATCTGTGGAATGTACGTGCATCCCTTTTCATCCGGAGCAGTAGCGGAATACTTGCTTATAGACCCCAGAAAGGATCCGGCCGTCACTCGCAAGCCGAAGTCGCTTGACTTGACTACGGCAGCTGCCTGGCCATTGGTATACGGCACAGCCCACCAGTTGATCGAAGCCGCCCGGGTCAAGAAGGGTGACAAGGTTTTGATCATTGGAGGCGCCACGGCAGTGGGCCGCATGGCAATCCAGATCATGACCAGGTACTATGAAACAAGCAAGATCGTGGCTACATGTTCCGGAAATTCAGCGCCATCGGTGAAAAAGTTGGGTGCTGAAGATACCATTGACTACACCAGCCACGCCAGCTTGAGGGAGCCCGTTGAGAAGGAAGCGGCAAGTGCAAAATTTGATGTGATTTTCGATTGCGTGGGCAACAGCGACTTATTTGGCACCATGGACAAAATTCTCCGCAGAAATGGCTATTTTCTCACCATTTGCGGCGATAAGAAACAAACATACAAGTCTGTTTCCGTGGCTTGGGAAGTGGGTGTCCAGACTTTTGCCGTAGCAAGAATCGTTCTTTGCTATGTGGGCTACTACAAGTACAAGTACCGAATTTTTATGGCGACGCCGGCCTCGTGGATCCACGATGGAGCCCGCCGCTTGGACGAGGGTATGGAGGTTACTGTGGACAGCATCTACGCCAAGGGTGAGTTTGGCAAGGCGTTTTCCCGGTTGCGGTCAAACAAGGCCTCCGGAAAAATTCTTGTCAAGTGTCAGGAGGACTGAGATTGGTTTAATGCTTATATACACACACCGCTTTCTATGCTTATATGTTATGCCTATGTTTTTTCACTTTCTTGTCACTTTCTCACTTGCCTCCTTTTCCTTACTCTCATTCTTCTCTTCTCACTCTTCTCTTCTCACTCTTCTCTTCTCACTCTTCTCTTCTCACTCTTCTCTTCTCACTCTTCTCTTCTCACTCTTCTCTTCT